>JAYESA010000018.1:51271250-51880307 GCA_036927795.1 Iris macrosiphon
AGCTATTATAGAGGTATGTTGGTCATGTTTAGTAAAATAACCCAAATACCCCAAATTAACCTTAAAACAAATAGGATTTGGGAATATTTTGGTAAAAGTATTCCCTCATTTAATAAAAATGCCTGTTGAGAGATTTTTTTTTAACCAAAATATTCCTCCCAACCTTTATACTAACACTAGTAAAGGGAGATATTTTGGTAAAATACTCCCCAAATTATTAATGAGATAGCCCCCCCACCCCCCATTTCTAGGACCGGTCAACGGGGGAGGAGGGAGGGGGGTTCGGGTTAACCAGGCCTAGGACCAGGCATTGGACTCGGTCACCGACTTGGCAGGGTCGACCGGTTAGGAGTTCAATCCGATTTTTGGGCCAGGTCGGTTCGGACTAGGCTTACGGACTGCGAGCATAAACTCAGCCCGAACTTGTGTTGTATGTGGGCCGGATCAGCCTGTTGAGACCGAGACGAGGTTGACCTAGTCAGGATTTGACAGTGTCGAGCCCCGACCGCCAGGCCCAATACACAACTTGATCTGTATGTTCTCTCTTGCTACTTCTATGTTCTCTCTTGCTACTTCTCCCCTTGGTCTCCATGCAACAAATGCTCCTGACCTAATGTTATGTTATATTTAGCAGATAAAATCTTGCATGAAAACCATGAGCAGCATAAACTCTATCTTCCTACTAGTATCATGTTTGATTTCTGAAAGTTGCATTGACAAATCTTCATCTCTCAAAAGTGAGCTTTATAAATCGTTTATAAATAATCCACATTTTAATTAAAAAATTAATATTATGTAAAAAAATTAAATTTGTTATAAACAATGCCAAGAATCGAATTTGGCAAACAAAGAAGAATGTCTCTCACCTTAACCACATAAGTTATAAGAGGTGTTTGACTATAGTTAAAAAAATTTAATTGTTAATTACGTGAGAATATATGCACAACTTAGACAGCTAGCATTTTCATAACTTTTTATAAAGAGTAGAGATATATCAATCCATATCTCTCCTCTTATAATGAAGCTTCAAAACGGCTCAAAAGTGAGCCGTATAAATCGTTTGTAAATACTCCACCATTTATTTAAAAAATTAATATTATGTAAAAAAAATTAAATTTGTTATAAACAATGCCAAGAATCAAATTTGGCAAACCAAGAAGAATGCCTCCCACCTTAACCACATAAGTTATAAGAGGTGTTTGGCTATAGTTAAATTTTTTTAATTGTTTATTATGTGAGGATATACGTACAACTTAGACGGCTAGCATTTTCATAACTTTTTATAAAGAGTAGAGATATATCGATTCATAACAAATTATAATTAAAAAATATTTAAATATTAAACTATTTTTCGATAATGTTAGAAAATTTTATTTTACGTTCAACGTACGTGCATTTACTAGTTAATATAATGCGGCTTAGAACCGGCTCCCAATTGAACCGTCTAAGCCGTATGTATATCATCAACCAATTAATTTAAAAAAAATTAAAAAATATAACCACCATATTTGTTTTCTTTTTTCACATAAAACCAAAATATATAACAAATGATAAAACATATTTAAAATTTAGACTAACTATATAGTACTATCTAATTAAAACATATAGAAAATTCAAAAAAAAATTATAATTAAAATATATTCAAACCATATTTAAAATATTTTAATATAATTAAAATTTAATTTATTTTTAATAATAATATTTTTTATATGTAAAATGCACACATGAACGTTACTAGTTTCTCAATAAAGATAGTATTGGAGGGCACATAAATTCAATATGATGATCCAAAAATCTGTCTAAACATTAATGTCTGCTGAATCGAAGAAGGAGATCGCGTGTCAGATCTAGGCTGGCGTCTCCTCTCTGCTGGCACCTGACACTATTTCTCTCCAATGAAGACCTGCCACGTCAACCCGGTCGGACGCTGCACAGTAACTGTTCCTGTCTAATATAAATAGTTTTTATTATAGGTGGAGCTCTGTTCTAAAACTCAGAATTGACCCAACCCATAGCACAAGCCCTAGTCCTACTTCAGTTTGGTCTCTACCAGTATAGATTTGAGGCTTTGTTAAGGCAATCGGAACTTCGTTATCAATGTTTTATTTTTTTATTACTATTTTCTTTTCTTTCATACCCTCCCTTCAATCCAAAATCCTTCTTTTTCTAAAACCCTAATTCGTCGTCGTCTCCGGAGAGCCTCAATGCCATGAATTCCCAAATCGTCGGTGCGTTCTCTCTCTCTCTCTGATTCTGTCGCTGAGGTGAAATTTCTCCATGTTTCCCCCAAAACTAAACGAAATTTAGCTTTTTTTTCTGATTTTTTTTCTGATTTTTTTTTTTTTTTGGTTTTACTAAGTTGACATTTCCTTCGCCTTGTGCTGATTTTTTCACTGAGGTGAAAAATTCCTTCCCCCGCACCCCCCCCCCCCCCCCCCCCCCCCCCCCCAAAAAAAAAAAAAAAAAACACACAGACAGACAAAATTGAACAAAAGTTTAGTGATTTTATTTACGAATTTGTACTGAATTTAGTGATTTTGTGAGTTCGTATTACATTTAGTGATTTTGTGAATAATTTGGGTTTTTGTTTGTGAAGATCCGTTGCAGGGAGATTTCCCGGAGGTGATAGAAGAGTTCTTGCAGCATGGGATCATGAAATGTTTCGCCTTTAATCGCAGAGGGACTCTGCTTGCTGGTAATTTCTATCAAAATGTCTCTTTTTTTTTGGCTAATTAAGTTCAATCATGTTGTTAATTCCATTTACTGAATAGACCATTTTCGGAATTTCGAGTGTAACTTTTGAACTCTTTGGCAATGTACTTAGCACTTTATATATAGATGGGAAAGAACCAATTTGTATTTGCTTTGAAAATTCATAGAAGATAGTTGTAGCCTTGTATATTTTATCAAACGGCATTTTGGTGTATTTGTCCTACTTTTGGAATAAAGTTTTACAAAATGGAATTGGGTTTACCATTTAAGTTCGGGGTTTTGAAACTCATGTTTTGTGTAATCTTTCATTGGACGATGTTTGGGTGTTTGGAAGTATTGTAGGTTTGTAAAAAAGGTGAGAAAGAAATGGAGTTAACAATGGAGTTTTACAAAAATTTAACCAGATTGGAGTTTTGCTAACTTTGCTTTGGAGAGTGTTTTTTAGTGTTTCACCAAACTCCCAAAACCAACCCCAAAAGCTCCAATGTTGAGTCATTCCGAGATTGGAGGCTTAACTCTATGTTCCTAGAGATCTGGTATGGAGGGATGCAAGAAAAGTAGGAATGGGATCGATCCAGTTGCCCAGGCATCCTATGCAAACTCAACTTTTCTTTCGCAAGCGAGTATATCATTGTTTAAAAATTGACTTCTTTGCACTTAAATACGCTCAACTTTGTCCTATGTTCACTTTGTTTAGTTATTCTCTGTTCGCTACCTACTATCAAAAGTGACAAATTTAGAGAATGATAATCCCTTTAGCCCTAAGCCCAATCCACCACCATCTTCCTTCCCTAAATCATTACTCCACACCACCATCTTCTCTCTTTTCTCATCCACAAAACATATCCTACCATCGTCTTCTTCTTTCTCCCAAACTAACTCACCATCACCATTTTTCCTCATCTCATCCATAAACCTTAACTCACCATCATCTTCTTCTTCCTCCCTAAACCCGAATCCACAATCACCATCTTCTGTCCCCTCTTAGAGTTGTAGCAGCTACTGATCTGGACCACCCTCCCTCTCGCGGCACTGAGCACCCCACGTCCCCCTCCCAGCATCACCATCACCATCACTTTCTTCATGGCACTGTGGTTCTAATGTTATTCTACTTTCTTTTTGTTGATAGTTTGATGGAGTTCATGGTATTTAAGTGAAAAGACAAAATCTAAGACACAATTATGAACAAAAAAAGAAGTTGTAGCAAAGTTAACATATCAATTTTGAGGCTATTTAAATGCAACGTCTTAAAAAGTTTTCTTATCTTTTTTTTTATCTATAATGCGTTTTAAAGAGTAAAAGTTGGGTAAAAGTGGTATGTTCATGCAGAAGTCTGGATGATGGAGCTGAGCTGCCTTGGCGCTGAGAGGCCTCATTTTATAGGTAGATCAAAATCAGTGTGGTATCCCATGCTGGCATGCCAAATGGTTGTTATCCCCGTCAAGGTTATAAATAAAATATCGCTAGTC
The DNA here is from genome assembly GCA_036927795.1 of Iris macrosiphon. NCBI lineage: Eukaryota > Viridiplantae > Streptophyta > Magnoliopsida > Asparagales > Iridaceae > Iris > Iris macrosiphon. The sequence continues at coordinate 51,275,432 of JAYESA010000018.1, forward strand.
GGATGCTAGTCAGTTCGCGGAAACTAGGGATTAATCGGATTAATCGAGGACTAGTTGGATTAATCGTTTTAAATTATTATTATTATTATTATTATATATATATATATATATATATATATATATATATATAAAGTTAGATCAAGTTTAGTTCAATATATGTATAAACTTGCACACTGGTGAAGGGCATTACTCTTCTCAGCATCACCCTGAAAGATTGTCTTCGTAGTCATCGATTCCAGCTTCTGAATCTTTAATTCCGGAAGCTTCATAGACACCAGACACCCCCACACTCGAATGACGTTCAAGTTGTGTCTGACTCTGAACCAGAGTTCCTGAGGAGTGACATCGGAAGTTGCGTATGGCACTCTGTTCAGAATGAACGTAGCCGTCAGCACAACTTCTCCCAGAAGTAGTTTGGAAGACCCGTAGTCAACAGTATTGGGTTCATCATCTCTGTTAACATCATTTTCTTCCTTTCAGCTACTACATTTGATTGAGAAGAATACGGAGCAGTTGTCTCATTGGCAATTCTATTTTTTTTGCAGAACGATGCGAATTCAATAGACCTATACTCTCCGCCTAGATCACTTCTGAGTCTCTTGAGTTGTTGTCCCATTTGAAGTTTAGCCTCAACCCTGAACTTCTTGAACTTCTCAAATACTTTGTCTTTTAACTAGAGCAGATAGACGAACGCGTACTTCGAGTAGTCGATGAAAGTAATGAAGTACTTCCTTTTGGTCTTTGTGGAGAACTGTTTGAAGTCACAAATATCTGAGTGAACCAACTCCAGAAGTTCTATACTTCGGTTTACCCATTTGAACGGTTTTCTTATGATTTTTGTCTGTGCACAGACCTTACACTTCTCCACCTCCTTACCCCGACATTTGGAGATAAATCCTAGACTAGACATCTGGCAGTACGAAGTACATGTTCTACTCTGGGTCCCACAACTCTTACAATGAGACTTCAGTCACAAGCAGAAGCTCGAGCATCCATTTGAAACTGAACGTCTTGTTTCAAAGTATGTCTCCTACCAAGATATCACCATCTGGCAAACATGGATGTTCACCCTCAAGTCTGCAACAGACTTCCTGAGCTCAGGTCCTTGGTAATCACTGGTACGTTGCTACACGCACTCCTTTGACTGTAACTTCTCGAAGCTCAGAACCATTGTCTTAATCCCTAGATCCTCTGCTTGATTCTTACTTGCCATCAAGACCTTCACTACTAAAAGGTTCGACCTTGATCAACAGCTCTTCCTAAAGCACATGTGGCTAGATGCACCAATTTTTATACACTGGTCAGCAACCACGCCATAGGACTTAATCCATGCAATCATAACAACCAAGTTAAGTAATCAAAGGAACTAAGTTTAGTTATACCTTGCTATATTGGTTCAGATTGGTTCTACTTCCAAGTTCCACTTTCAGCCATGCGTCAAGTCCTGTATAATGCATTGACCTTCATGTGCATAGGCCACCATGTGCCAATCCATGCGCATAAGCCACCATGCGCTAATCCATGCGCATAAGCCATCATGAGCCAATCCATGTGCATAAGCTTTCATGCGCGTCCTGCATGCGTAGAGAGCATCATGCGCATTGAGACACTATGCGTCCAGCTCTGCCATGCGCCAAGATACCAAAACTTCCAATGCGCTGCCATGCACCAAGTCTTGCAAAGCTCCAAGTCCTGTCATGCACAAAGGTGACAAAGGTCTGCCCTTGTGCGCATACTCTGCAATCCTTAGTCATCTTGTAATCTTCCTTCCAACTGGAATGCGCGTCCTTCAGTCGCTATCTCCTCCATCCTCGGAAATGATAGGTACTGACAACTCACTTTCAACATTTGACAAATGACTCCTTCCCTCATCCAAATGTTCGAAGTAAATTTCGTTAATTTTCTCAAGTTTGTGAAAACTTGTGTCTAGAAGACTTGAACGGATGTTCCCCATTTTTATTCGGATCTTGCTTTGAGATTGTTAGTCCGAGGCTTAACCAAAGATGAAAGAACGCGTGGTCGAGATCAGAGGTTCACACAAAAGTTCTCACTCTGACTATTCTCGGTTTTCACGAAGAACTATATAAGGATTCTGATTACAATTTGCTCTCAGATTACAAAAGAATCAGAATTAACCAAACTTCTCGTTTTTTCTTGCAATTGCAGTTGCAGACGAACAGAACGGAGTTACAATAAAACGAAAACTACCTTCGTTCTTCCTTGGAAAACGCAGTTGCAATCAGACAGAACGGACCAAGAAGAAAAAGGAGAAGAAGACAGAATAAAAAAATTATTCTTACTGGGGCGGTGAAGACCACTGTTGCTCAAAGCAAGATTCGTCCTCTATCGACGACCTGCTTCCATGAGATAGCAAGTTCACAAGAAAATTTCTGGAACGCTCGTAGTCACCTCTTTGTGTGACTCGAACGGACTCCTTTTGACTTGTATTTCTCAACTTTTTGGTCTGTCTCAAAAGGAGGCTAGATGACTCTTTATATAGGGAAGGATGGAAGCCCATCCTCCTCTTCTTTCCGATGTGGGACTAAAAAGTTAATATACAAAATTGATATCCCACAATCGCATCCCAATGCATAGCCCGCTCAGCCCGTGCAGCACCCGCTCAGCGCCTGTCTAGCGCTCGCTCATGCAACACGCGTATGTAACCCTAGCATAAAACTCGTGCACGAGCGCAACAACAGCACACAAGCGCCTTGCGACGATGCTGACGTGCTAAGTGCAAAGTGCGCCAACAAAGCACCACTTTTTGCCCTTGAGCCCGAGTCCGAGTCGCTAAGCCCCAAGGGGCTTAGCTCCTATGGAAATAATTCCAAGGGCATGACAAAAAGCATAAATGCTTTCATGAGGAGTTAATCATTTTTTCTCCTAGGAAAACACCTCCACATGGCACCCATGTGCCCCACTACACCCCATGTGCACACCTCAACTCATACAAAGTATTATATTGAGATATCCACTTGGTGGTGTAGCCAATGTGGGACTATCTTTACTAGTCCAAAGGCAAAAACACCAACATGTGTAATCTTTCATTGGATGATGTTTGGGTGTTGGAAGAAGTATTGTAAGTTTGTAAAAAAGGTGAGAAAGAAATGGAGTTAACAATGGAGTTTTACAAAAATTCAATCAGATTGAAGTTTTGCTAACTTTGCTTTGGAGAGTGATTTTTAGTGTTTCATCAAACTCCCAAAACCAACCCCAAAAGCTCCAATGTTGAGTCATTCCGAGATTGGAGGCTTAACTCTATGTTCCTAGAGATATGGGATGGAGGGATGCAAGAAAAATAGGAATGGGATCGATGTAGTTGCTCAGGCATCGAATGCAAACCCAACTTTTCTTTCGCAAGCGAGTTTATCATTGTTTAAAAATTGACTTCTTTCCACTTAAATACGCCCGACTTTGTCCTATGTTCACTTTGTTCAGTTATTCTCAGTTCGCTACCTACTATCAAAAGTGACAAATTTAGAGAATGATAATCCCTTTAGCCCTAAGCCCAATCCACCACCATCTTCCTTCCCTAAATCATAACTCCACACCACCATCTTCTTTCTCTTTTCTCATCCACAAAACATATCCTACCATCGTCATCTTCTTCTTTCTCCCAAACTCTAACTCACCATCACCATTTTTCCTCATTTCTCATCCATAAACCTTAACTCACCATCTTCTTCTTCTTCCTCCCTAAACTCGAATCCACAATCACCATCTTCTGTCCCCTCTCAGAGTTGGTGCAGCTACTGATCTGGACCACCCTCCCTCTCGCGGCACTGAGCACCCCACGCCCCCCTCCAGCATCAGCATCAGCATCACTTTCTTCATGGTACTGAGGTTGTAATGTTATTCTACTTTCTTTTTGTTGATAGTTTGATCGAGTTCATGGTATTTAAGTGTGAAAACAAAATTTAAGACACAATTATGAACAAAAAAAGTAGTAGCAGCAAAGTTAACATGTCAATTTTGAGGCTATTTAAATGCAACGTCTTAAAAAGTTTTCTTATCTTTTTTTTTATTATCTATAATGTGTTTTAAAGAGTAAAAGTTGGTAAAAGTGGTATGTTCATGCAAAAGTCTGCATGATGGAGCTGAGCTGCCTTGGCGCTGAGAGGCCTCATTTTATAGGTAGATCAAAATCAGTGTGGTATCCCATGCGGGCATGCCAAATGGTTGTTATCTCCGTCAAGGTTGTAAATATCGCTAGTCGGACGCTAGTCGGTTCGCGGGGACTAGGGATTAATCGAGGATTAGTTGGATTAATCGTTTTGAATTATATATATATATATATATATATAGAGAGAGAGAGAGAGAATAAGGGAGGTGAGATGGCACCTCACTCTCAAAACAAGGGTGGCGGTGATGTGGCACAATCACAACCACACAAACGAGGGGAGGGGGTTAAGTGCAATTTGCCAATTATGAAATGTGTGGTTGGAATTGTGCCACGTCACCGCCACCCTTGTTTTGGGAGTGAGGTGTCATCTCACCTCCCTTATTCTCTCTCTCTCTCTCTCTCTCTCTCTCTCTCTCTCTATATATATATATATATATATATATAAAGTTAGATAAAGTTTAGTTCAATATATGTATAAACTTGCACACTGGTGAAGGGCTGGGATCCTGGGTCAAGCTCCTGTATTCGAGTCAAGCTACATTAGTTCATTTTTTTTAGAAGGGCTTACATATAAAGTTAGATAAAGTTTAGTTCAATATATATATATATATATATATATATATATATATATATATATATATATATATTTAAAGTTACACACTGGTGAAGGGCTGGAACCCTGGGTCAAGCTCCTGTTGAGTGGTGACAGTATTTTTTTCTCCCTTGTTGAGTTGACAGTACAGTTCCAAACCAAGTTACTAGCCTGTCTACAGCAGAACATACTATATTTTATTGTCCACTCACTGGTGAGTGGTGACTATATTGTATTGTCCACACACTATATTGTATTTGCTATGACTACAACCAAATGCCTACAACCCTCTTACAACCGCCACGTGGCGCCCACGTGACGGCTGTCCATTGGAGGAGGGGGGAGAGGTGGGACTCGGTGGCTGTCCGGGTGGTCGCCACATGGCCGGAACGCCACGTGGCGATCGTTCATTGGGGGAGAGGTGGGGCCGGAGGTGGTGGCCCACATAGCAGGGGGGGCTGAGAGGGTTGTAAGAAGGTTGTAAGCATTTGGTAGTAAACTTAGCATTATTGATAATTATAACCCCCCTTCACTCTCACTCTCCACCTACTCACTTACTCTTCTTCTCCTCCTCTTGCTACTTCCAACCCTAACCTTATAGCCGAAGTGGAGACCAAGAAGACTTTCATCTTCAAAGCAGACCACCACTCCAAGCCCTCCATTTTCCCCACCCACACCCACTGGTACTCCTCCCTTTCCTCCAGTACTACTTCTTCCACGACTTCTCCAAGTCTTCATTTTTTTTTCTGCTACCAGTCGGCCGACTAGGTCCCGCCTAGGGCCGTCTAGTCGACCGACTAGGTCCGATTTATGCTTCCACCAATTTCCTGGTCGACTAGGGCCCTAGTCGAGTCGGCGGAGGCCGACTACCGTTTAGGTGCCGCCTAGTCGGTCAACTAGGAGGATTTTTACAACAGTGATCCCCGTCTAAGAATTGTGTCATGTTGCCATTATTCTGGAAGAACAAACAACAACTAGGCTAGTCCTACTTCCTACTTAGGCAGGCAGGGCATCATTAAACAATTTCCGACTTTGAAAGTAAAATATAAAAACACTAAAACAGTAAGAAAAAAGAAAAGAAAAGAAACCATGAGAAGAAGTTAAAACTATAGGTTAAAAGGAAATTATTTCAGAAACGAATTATTATAATCATAAGTAATGAAATCAACATGATGTAAAATAAAACAATCAATTCAGTTACCAACAACATGGATGTTTAGAGTACATTATTCTACTATAACATTTTTCTCGTCTGTGTAAATTATTAAAGAAGAAACATTCCTCTGTAGAAGAAAGAAACTGGTACATATAATATGTTATGGAAAATATGATTAGTAGCAGTATTTCACTTTCTCCTCTTACCCTTCATCCTTATTTTTAACCTTTTTCTTCAATTAATTGACCTTTATAACAAATATGGGAACTTATTATGAAGTGGTAAATTGATGAGAGAGACAATTTTGACAAAGAGGAGCTGAAAATGTCACATTTGCTCCTGAAATTTGGCAGATGTGAGATGATATTGTCACTAGGATAACTTTTTTTTATCCTCGTACTTCTTTAATGAAGTCTATTGCTATCTTAACTCTTATCTTAGTGATAGATTCATCTATTTTCTCAAACTTTTGCAGGTTTATTTGGTATGTACAGGGTAAGGGTAGAAGTAGAAGATTGGTCTGACAAAAAACAAGAACCTGTAATATGGAAGAGGTGTGGAAGACGAGTGAGCTGAATCAGTCTTTGAATTTCCCATTGCATTTAGCATGTGCCAACAATTTGTCCTTTTGAAGTAAGAGAAGCATCCCACCATTATAGAGTCCAGGCACCGAGTATTCTAGGAAATCTCGTATCGTTTCCTTAGTATAAGAATAAAGATAACAACCTAGGTAACTAGGGACTTATATCAATATAAACTTCATTTTAAGTGACCAGTATGATGATTAAACTAAGGCCTAAATGTGACCTTCATGCACAGCCTGAATGGGATCGAGTATGATGTGTGATATCGTTGTTCTGTAATGGGAAAGTAGCTGCTTGCATTTTCAGGGAAACTTGACGTTCACATTATAGAAGTACTTCCATCTGCATATCATGTAGCTTTCCCTGGACAACATGAAGTTTCTGGTTTCTCGTGAATCCTGTTGGATCTTTACATTTGCATCAGTGCATCACTTGAAGTGTGCATGCATAGTTATTTTTCCTGGACAACATGACATTTGTCTTTGTCATTGCAAATCCCATTCTGGATGCAAACATGGACTGTTTAGAGGGGAAAAGTAAGCTTAAGAAAAATAAATAAAGTAAAAATTAGGATGTTTGACAACAATCAGTTTGTCACAAATGAAAAAGCGCACTTCGGTGCCTAGGTCCTTTGAGGCCTAGGAGCAAAGTGCAAAGGTGAGACTGTCACCTGAGCAAAGTGAGTCGTGTGTACAATAATAAGAGCAGAGGGCCCTGACTTCAAAATTGCTCCATGTTACTTTATTCCAGGTCACACTTGTCCCAACAAAAGCAAAGCGGGCACCTGGCTGAGCTGGGGCACATTCTCCCTCAGCCGAGCTTCTTTCCAAGGCGTGCTTATAATACCTTTGACAACAATACGTCTCTGTGTTAGTGCAAGATAGAGGAAAACATGAAGCTTAGGAAACCAATTGGATGCTACACTTGTTTATGTGAAGTATAGGTTAGATTAATTCTGAGATGATTTTTTGCTCCTCCTTTGTGGATTTAATGCTCGACTACTTTGCCAGCGTACAATTATACATAATACACATTAGAGTGGCACCTCAGCTTTATTTGTTTCATTCCATGTTGTACATGTCATTTATGGAAAAATCTTGTATAAGTTGTTTGGGAACAAGTTGGCCTACAATACATCTTTGTGATAACCTGATATATCAATGGCTTATGTTTCTTACTTAGCTACTGGCCTTATCTAAGTGTGTTTTCGATTGGCTTATCTTAGTAAAAAAAACATAAGGAGGCTAATATAAATAACTAAAGTATTGAAGTACCTATGACAAAGTGATATCATGGGCTATTCTTAAAAGCCATCCAACGTTTTGAATCCTACTTCCTTTTGTCAACCTGACTTGCTGTTAGCAATGCTGATAGATCTTTTGCAATCAAGTAATTCTGACAACATTCTCAACATGTGATACCCCGTTAAGAAGTTCATAGAACATGTAGTTTCTAATATTTATTAGGAGCGGCTGCCACAGCCACTTCGCATCAGTCCTTTGGTCATCAAATCTTTAACTTAGCATCTATCTCCATATTTAGTATTACTGAGTTCCCTCCTGGGCTGCAGATACTCACATAAATCGTTTGGCCATCCAATCTTATTTTAGCCTTTAATGCCTTTCCCTGATGATTCTGTTCACAATATCTGGCATTGGCAGCAAGCTATGTACTAAGCAACTGGGTGACCCTTAGGGTGTGAACCTAAGGTTCTTCATAGGTATAAATTTACGTCGTCAGATGTATTCTTCGCTCATCCTCCTCTACCACCAATTTGTTGTTTACTAATTGACACATATATGTTGGATTCCGCTACAATTCTATTTATGAAGTCTTGCTCTTGTGCTTCAAGCTGAACCACAATTCTGCTCATACCAAATTTGCCTTCTGGACTCACTGATTTAAGCAATGGAAGAACCAAGAAAGACCAAAAGCATATACATATCCATTTTCCTTGCCTTCCCCAGTTCCTCAAAAACTGATGATCAGTTGAAGGCTCATTGCTGAAGGCAATTTTTTAATAGTCTTTTTAGTGGCTGCTATAACTGCAGCACTGCCCTTATGTTACATGTTGTTGGCTACAACTGGTCTATATGTGCATCCGAGTTACGCTGTGCATCTATGAGCTACATGCTTTTGATCACATCACTCAGGCTCAGCATCTCTCACTAGAATGCTATTTTGACTCCTGCAAGTCGACAGATAATTCCGAGGATCACCACTGTATTACCGATAACTTGTTCACTTGTGGCAGTGCAAATATGCTTCCTCCAAATATTTTCCTTCTTTTTCTCTCACTTTGTTTCATCAAATGAAATACAGTTATCAGTTTTCCAGGCTTCCCGTACTTCCTAGGGGAAGAATGGTAGTAAAGTTTTGCATCATATGGTATAAGCTAAGAAACACGGACACTCCAAAATGATTGTTATCTTGAGCCCATGTCGATGTTGGGGACGTATTGGACACTCCAAACTACACTAGGACACGCCCAAAATGGTGCCGTTTTCATTTTCTTTCATGTCGTACTTGTGTCTGTGTAATATAGGGAATAAGTTATCTTCTGAGTTGTATAAGCAAACCATTAAGCACAATGTAAGGATACATACAAGTAAATCATGAATGAGCCATAAAAATCTCATGTATGGATGAGAAAGCTGGGATATATAACTTCCTGTTATTGGGTACCTGGCTAAAATGCAGTATCTTTTAAAGGAAGTGTCGAACATATATATAAAGCATTAACTTTATGTCTATCTTTGAACATTTATGTGATTTTCAAGCATGTTCTATGAGTATAAAAGAAAAAGAGGAAAACATGCTAGAATGTTATTCATTTCTTTATAGTCAATCAGTTCAATTTCCCCTTGGATTGAAAAAGTTTAAATGCTTCTATCACCAGCTGTACTTCCTACAAAATGCACATGCATATGGATGTTTTTTGTGCAATGAGTCTTGTTAGAGTGTTATTGGCTTTTTTTTTTTATTATCATTCCCTTATTGTTGGTTTGCCTTTATGTCGTTCAGCTGGCTGCTTAGATGGGAGCTGCGTCATTTGGGATTTCGAAACCAGGGGTGTCGCTAAAGAACTTCGTGATAAGGATTGCATTGCACCTATAACAAGTGTTTGCTGGTCCAAATATGGCCATCACATACTCGCTTCAGCCACTGACAAGTCATTAACTCTTTGGAGTGTGAAGAATGGGGAGAAGATAGCCCGGGTCACGCTCCAGCAAACTACACTCCTTGCACGCCTCCACCCAGGCTCGTCTACTCCGACTCTTTGCTTGGCTTGTCCTCTGTCTTCTGCCCCCATTCTTGTTGATCTTAACACTGGAAGTTCCACTGTTCTCCCAGTTTCAGTTTCTGATGTCGGAACGGGTCTCACCTCTCATCCTCGAAATAAATTCTCTGATGGCTCTCCACCTTTTACTCCCACTGCTGCAACCTTCAACAAGCATGGAGATTTAATATATGTAGGGAACTCGAGAGGTGAGATCCTGATAGTGGATTCTAAGAGCATTAAGGTTCAGGCAATTGTCCCTATATCTGGAGGACACATCATTAAAAATATTGTCTTTAGTAGGAATGCACAGTATTTGGTTACAAATTCAAATGATCGAGTTATCAGAGTCTATGAGAATCTCCTACCTCAGAAAGGTGCGGCAGTGGAGCTTGATGATATGTGCAAAGTTACTAATGAGTTTCAAGGGACTGAGAAGTTGAAGGCGGTTGGCTCTAAATGTCTGCTCCTCTTTCGGGAGTTTCAAGATGCTGTCACGAAGATACAATGGAAAGCACCTTGTTTCAGCGGCGATAGTGAGTGGGTTGTTAGTGCTTCAGCTAACAAAGGGGAGCATAAGATATACATTTGGGATCGGTCGGGCTACTTAGTAAAGATCCTAGAAGGGCCTAAAGAAGCTCTGATAGATCTTTCTTGGCACCCTGTCCGACCTTTGATTGTCTCACTTTCTGTAGCTGGTGTGGTTTATATATGGGCCAAAGAGTATGTTGAGAACTGGAGTGCCTTTGCACCTGACTTCAAAGAACTAGAGGAGAATGAGGAGTATGTTGAGAGAGAAGACGAGTTCGATCTGTTTCCTGACACTGAAAATGTAAGAAAGAATGAACTCATCCATGTTTGATACCCACACTTCGTTGGGTTTTTTCCTCATAATTTTGATCATTTCAGCTGAAGACTTTGGATGTCAATCTGGATGAGGATGTCGATATCATGACTGTAGAGAAGGATTCTGCCTTCAGCGATTCAGATGCATCTGAAGAAGAGCTCTGTTTCTTGCCGTCCGTTCCGGTGCCAGACGTACCAGACCAGCAAGACAAGTGCCTCGCGAGCTCGTCCAAGCTGGAGGATAGCAACCATTCTGGTTACCCGTTCTTGGTGGAAGCTGAGCAGAATGGTCAGGCAGTTCTTCCTGAGTCGAGCCCAGCAGAAGGTAGTGTCACAGTAGTTGAATTATGGATTGGTGCTGATCTAATTTGAACCATAGCCAGGCTGAAGCAGTACAACTATATATATATTCCAAGATTTTAGGTTCATCTAATAATAATTTTACCATAGTTGACTGTACGTATACATATGTAGGCATTAATATTTGTATCCATGTGTGCGTGTAGAATGGCAACTTAAAGGCCTAAATGGCAATTTGTCATTTCTGTAGGGGCAGGTAATTCAGCTGCAGAAGATGGGGAGGGGATCACTGGCATGAAGAGGAAGCGAAAGCCATCAGCAAAGGTGCTGGAGTTGCAGGATGAAAAAGGTGAAGAGAAGAGTCAGAAGCCTACCATTATGAAGGTCAAAGCCACACGGCAAACTTCCTAATCAAAGAACAAACTCTGGGAGGTGGCGTTATGGATGATTCTTTGTCCTTCTTTGTCTGAGGACAATTTGACCGATTAATAACTGGAACAAGTCTCTGCTGTCTAAATGAGAGGGGCTGTTATTGTTATCCTGTTGTGTAACTTCTTGTAAAACTAATTGGGAAAGGATACATTTCAAGTAGTAGTTATTTTATTTCGACGTCTTTCTGAACTTTGTACTCACTAAGAAAGACACCGAGATGAAATTTTTGTGATTATCTAGCATTCGAAATAGCTGTGTAGATATGTTTTGACCTTGTACATGACCAAATAGTAGTGAGACCACCTAACATGTCATTTCTTTAATTGAAGCATTTACTGGCATTTCTATCACAGCACTCCCTGCTATCATTCCTTAAAGCAAAAACAACCCAGTCTTTAGTTTATTTATCGTTTTCATAAGTATGGGGTTTATTCTCAGTACATGATCAGCCAAGGGGTTGTTTGCTTGAAAGAAATTGCAACATTAAGTGTGAGAACTTGACCTTTTCACCTTCACGTGTAACACAAGTTTGCTTGAAAATGAATCGACATATTGGGATGGGAGCTATAATCCTCGATGAGTGTGGTCATGTAGTTATTGCAATCTCGTGGTGTATGGTTGGCTGAGGTGAGACCGAGCTAGTCAAACCCCCTTTGTTTACATGCGGCTCTACAATGGGCAAAAGAAAGAGATTTATGAAGTTTTAGTGAAAGGTGATTGGTTTATTGTCCTTAATTCATTCAATCTATATTGGGGTGATTGGTTTATTGTCCTTAATTCATTCAATCTATATTGGGTACCTCTGCGCTTGAGGATGTCTCTGGAACATGAGATGTTTCTTTATAACATGTGAAGTATGAGGGTGACAAATTAGCTCATAGGTTAGCTCCCCATGCTCAAGATATTATTGGACAAGAATGTTGGTATTGAATTGTATCACATTTTATTTCTAACTTGTAGTCTTCCTTACTCTTATATTTTGAAATTATTTTTCCTATAAAGTTACCTTTAGATTTACTGTTCACCACTCCTGATAAATGGGTTGTAGCCTCCTACAATGCCATGTTTGTATATACTAAAGGTTTTGGAGACGATTCCTATATTTAGCTTCTATGTTTAGCTTTCCTCGTAACATCGCTCTCTTTTCTTCCTCTACAAGAGATCGAGCCCAGGAAAAATGCCAGAAGAAGTGAGTGATGGTTTTTTTCTTACTTGTAGCAACTCAAATATTATGGACAGTGGAATGACACACGTAGTGCCGAAAAAGATGACCATGATAACTCGTATAACCTTTTTGGTTACATGGATATATATTTTTTTTTTCTTCCTGTTCGCCTCTCAAATTTTTTTCTTTGAATTATAAATGATTACGTTCCAAGATTCTATCCCCAAAATTGGACATTGTTAGAGCATCCACAGTGGAGGCACTCCAAACATATACCTCAAATTATTAAAAAGTATATAAATTACTATTTTTTAAGTGTCTCTATGATATTTGTACACAATGGTACACTCTAAATAAACACTTCAAATTAATCACCTTTTTTTTCTCTCCATGTTTTCTTTTTATTTTCCTTTCCTATTTGGTAAAATCTGTCCTCTTCTTTCTCTCTCTTTATTTTTCTTTTCTGTTTAGTTATTTTTTGTGGGCCCAATAATTAATATAGAGGAGCTAGAAGACGCTCCAAATCTGGAGTGTCTCGTAGCTTTCTAGCAATTTTCATATATGCATAAATGTCCACTGCAGCCTTCAAGTGCTATAAAATTTGGCTAAAGACAAAATGTAGCACTTGAAATATCTCCCACTGTAGATGCTCTTATAGTTAAGATATTGGGCATTGTTAAAGTTTCCAAAGTAAGCTATGCTTTGTATTGGCATATGCGTATGCGATGTGGAATAATTTTTCTAGAAAGTTTAAGTTTAAATCTCAAAGGAACAATTTTTGTTTTTTTCACTCTTTGGAAAAAAAAATCTAGGAGCTAAGCCTAGTGACTCGGACATGAGCGAAGGGCGCAAAGTGACACTTTGCACTTCGTACGTATGCATGACGCTCATGCGAGTATACTCTTATATGCTATTGCCGAATTTGGATTATCAATTCATTTTTTTGGAGTTGATATTTTAGTCCCACATCGGCCAGGATTAGAGATGGGGTTTCCACCCTTCCCTATAAATAGGCTCCTTATGTCTCCTTTTGGAGACAGACAAAAAAGGAGGTCCAAGTAAGTCCGTTTGAGTCGTACTCCGAGGTGACTGTGAGCGTTCAAGAAGTTCTCTTATGAACTTGTTGGTTCCTAGGAGTAGATTGTCGATAGAGGGTAAATCTTGTTTTGAGCAACGATGTTCTTCATCACCCCAGCAAGAATATTTTTTATTCTATCTTCATCTTCTCCATCCTCTCAATTTTTTAATACGTTCTATCTTAATTGCAAATGCGTTTGCAAGGAAGAACGTGTTTGGTTATTGTCACTTTGTAACCTGAGTTTCAACAAGTTTTGTTGGAATCGAGTTCTTCCAGAGAGCAAGTTTCTTGCATGAATCTTTGGACCTCGACAACAACGTCATGATCAAATAGAGAGCATACTATAAAAGTTTGCGTGAATCTTTGTTCTTGGCCCTTGTGATCCATCTATGATCTATTTCGGGACTAACAATCTCAAAGCAAGATCCAATAAAGATGGGGAACAATTGTACAATCTTTCTTGATACAAGTTTTAACCAACTTGACGCTTCAAACATTTGGATGAGGAAGAAGTTCTTTTTCAAATATTGGATGTGTGTTATCAAAACCCGGGCCAACTTATCCAGAATGGATGTTAAACAGAAGCTGGCAGAACATGTGATCGAAGCAGTTGTTTGATAATAAACAAAAGAAATAAAAAATAGGTTTATACGAAATCCTTTCTTAGGTTTACAAACAAGAAGTACTATTAATCCTATACGAGGATGTTAAGTACAAAATTTAATCTGAGTAAATATTGCTATAGGAGTCTGATCTGCAGTCGATCACTTTGTCCCTTGGACCACACGATGATGAAGAAGTGCTGTAGAAGAAGGAGATGCTTCAAAGATTGCAAGAGGGAGTGGATGCTCGATGCCAAAATTGTCGATCACTACTTTCTGTCTGTGCTCTTCTCTCTGACCTTTCGACCTTCTGACTTCTGTTCTCCAAGTTTTTGACCCTTTTTTCGACCGTTCCCCCCTGTGGACGGAGGTCTCTATTTATAGGGTTTAGTGACAGTAACCGTCCAATCGGCGTAGAAGCCGGACAGTGGAGAGCGTGGCACTTTTTACGCGACGGTTATAATAACTGCCACCCACGTATAAATGATCTTCTGAATAAGCGTGTGACGCGTGTCCCATTAAGAGATAATGCGTATAACTGCTGCGAAGATCACGACATGCAAGCCACGTAGGTAACTGCCCCTCGCGTAGAAAAGGTTGGCGTAGAAGCCAATGACTGTCACCATAGCGTAGAAGCCAAATAGTTATCAAGTTTGGCGTAGAAGCCAAGTAGGTTAGCATAGAAGCCAAGTAGGCGTAGAGGCTGTCAGGTTGGCATAGAAGCCAAGTAGGCATAGAAGCTTGATGTTGCATGGATAGCTAGCTGGCGTAATGATAGCCAATTATCCTTCTTTGACTGAGGTCTTGAGCGTATTCTAGGCAAAATAGCCTTATCACACACCAACGCAAAATATAGCCTGAGTTGGCGTATTCCGAGGAGATAGCATACGGCGTGCTCCTGTAGCTGAAAATAGCCAGGTCGGCGTATTTCAAGGAGATAGTGTACAGCGTGCTCCTGTAGCTGAAAATAGCCAGGTCGGCGTAATATGTAGAGGTGATGATGTGGACGTATTAGCCATAATTATGGCTCACCCAGTCTTTGAAAATAGAACCAAATCTCATGCATTAAATGCAGAGATCTGCCCCCATCACGCGCATTAACTGCAGAGACGTGCCTCGAGCTCTGTACAAAGAGCAGCTTTTGACGTGGCGGTTTGTTTCGTCTTCTGCTGAGCATAAAATCTCATATCTGCCTGTATAAAACTAGGCAGCGTGTTCCCTGAATGCGTAAATGACGTCTTACATCGAGGTTGGTGTCGCTAAACGACAGTTTTGGAGTTCTGTGCAGAATTATCATTACAGCCGTCGTCTGGATGGTCGTGCAGTACTCTTTGTCAAGAGTCAGGTTCACTGCATGATCTGACAGGTTCATTCGAGGAATACAAAGAGTTCCCCGTACAATTTTCCACTGCATTAAAAGCGAGCTGGTTTTACGCCAAAGTGGCGATGTGACAACCTTTTTACGCCGAAGCAGCCTGAAAATACTACATTACACGGGTTGTTCTGGAGCTTATATTTTACGCTGTACTAGCGATAAAGCTCTGCTGTACGCCAATGGCTCTGAAGTCATATCTTACGCCACACAGTACTGAAACTCTACTTTACGCGGGTTTTATGCATACTGCGTATAATTCCGTAACGTATTTTTCATGCTTCTACAAGACCCCCTTTAAAGTTTTCAAATT
Source organism: Iris macrosiphon (assembly GCA_036927795.1). Classification (NCBI taxonomy): domain Eukaryota; kingdom Viridiplantae; phylum Streptophyta; class Magnoliopsida; order Asparagales; family Iridaceae; genus Iris; species Iris macrosiphon. The sequence goes on from JAYESA010000018.1 coordinate 51,291,275, forward strand.
CCTCGTAATTTGAAACACTTTGTATGAAGCATGAAACGGTCAAGTCTGACTCGTTCCTCGAGGCTGATTTCTCGGCGGATTTTTGGGAGTTTGTTAAGATTCGATGTGTTCTCCTTTGCCTATATAAAGGCTGATGAGTTAACCTGTTTTTCCCACACTTCCTTCACCACACAGAGATGGTTGCCGAGGTTCGTTTTGCTGACTTGAGGAAGAAGAAGATCATGCTCTTCTAGCATGTAAGGAGCCGTAAAAAGAGGCATTTTCGAGCAAATGTCCTCTGCAACGATGGATCATAGAAGGATATCATAGCTTCCTTTGCTCGGGATAATCAACAATTTCATATGGCGATTCGTCCAGGAGAGAGGAAGGGTCTCATTCGACCACACAGCTTGCAAGCTGTATTTTCTTCCGTTACGACGGTGGACGAGGGCAGACAAACTGGCCCTGTCTTCCAATATTGAGTTGGGTCTAAAACCTCAACTCAATCTGTCATGGCGTATGGAGGATGGGCTCTTGAATAATTTAGACAGGCCCAATTGTGTATCCTCCCGCCATTAATTATTTTCTTGTTAATCGACCGCGGAAGCCGATTAACTGCTGAAGAAGACAACAAAGATCTTCACCAATACGAGAACCTGACAGAACAGATTCTTGGCGTGATCTTTAAGTGAGAATGAGAAACCCTTTGTAGAAAAAGGTTTCCATTATATGTAATCATGAAGATGAAAAACCCTTTGTAGAATGGATTTCCATCATATGTAATCATGATTAATAAAAATTGTCTTCTTTTACGCATCTGATGATTTGCCATATTTTGCTGTGATGAAGTCTGAGTAGTATATAGCTTCGACACGCCTGAATAACTTTACGCCAACTCTGATAAAAAGAGTATCTGGTCTCGTTCCGTCTTTTACGTGTAACTAAAGACGCGTAGAGAGCTGCTTAGCATTTAAGTCGAATATCTGAACTGTCATGCTGTTTTGAACGAGGTGTCGCGTAGAATTCTGAACTGTCAATTCTCTGATAAGAAGAATTCTTGTTCAGACCATCATCTTCAAGAATGATTTTTCCGAAAATCCCTTGAAATAGGGTGAGAAATGGCTGTCAAAAACTGACCATGCTTGAACTGTAGAGAAAATATTCAGACTGGATTTCGGATGAACTTCCAATCGACCCAAGAAGAAGAGTCATTTTCAATACTGAACTCTGTATGCTTTGGGTACTTGGGATATTTTGAGTCCAAGAAGGAGCATCTTCTGTGTGAACCCTTATAATTGGCCGTCTTGAGAATTGTTCAGATATACGCATACTCTGGCCTGCGTATTTTAAGATATGCGAAAAGTCATGGATCCGTAATGTAGACGAGAATAAAATCATACGTTTGTAGCCTCTTGAGCGTAAAAGCTGTTGAGCATAAGAGCATCCGGGCGTAAAACCGTAGATTTATAGCCTCTGTAAAGAAAACTTCCGAGCATGAAGTCGTAGATTTGTAGCCTCTGAGCGTAAAAAGCTTCTGAGCGTGAAATCATAGATTTGTAGCTTCTGAGCTTGAAGTCGTAGGTTTGTAGCCTCTCGAGCGTAAAAGCTACCGAGCGTAAAAGCATCCGGGCGTAAAACCGTAGACTTATAGCCTCTGAGCATAAAACCGTAGATTTGTAGCCTCTCGAGCGTAAAAGCTTCTGAGTGTAAAATTATGGATCTGCTCTGCGCGTAGAATCTGGATCGATTGACTGTCCGTCTTCTTTTGTCAAATGATAGGCTGACGTGGTCCCCAATCATAACCGAATATTAAATATCGGATTTGGTTAGGGATTCGAAGAGTTTATCTGAACTCTATAAATACTCCAAGGCTTTCAGAGAAAAAACTCTTCATCTGTCTTTTGCAAAAGCTTTCGTCTCTTTGAGAATTCTTCTTCATTCCTTCTCTGAGCACTCTGAGTTTTTAGCAATGGCACCGAAATAATCTTCCACCGCTAAGGGAAAGAAAGCTGCCTTTTCTTCTCGCTCCTCTGCTCAAGTACGAGCGACTCCGATTAGGCTGAGCGCACCTCGCTCTGAACGAGTTGTCCCATCGTCAAGCTATGCACCAGGCGTTGTAGGTAAAGCTTTTGGGACGAAGAAAAACGAGAAAAACCCTTCGTACACGTTGTACGTGAACGCGCTAGGTCATCTTCTGTGCTGAGAGCCTCTTTGAGGAAGATGATGCACAGAGATGTTTTATCATTTACGCCCACATTCCTAATGTGTCAGCGTAAAAACTCCACATTTTTGCAGTCTGGCGTAAAAGCTTTGACTGTCGAAGTTTGGCGTATACGACAAACTTTGAGTGTTACGCTCTGGATGAAAATTCTGGCGTAACACATCAAATTTTGGCAATCTGGCGTAAAACACAGACTGTCGAATTTTTGTGTATACTGCCAATCTTGAATTTTGCTACTAGGAAATAGGTTCCAGCGTAAAAATTCAAGTTTTTACAGTCTTGGCGTAAAAGCACAGACTGTTGATCTTTGGCTTGAGCTGCAAGATTGTAATGTCTAGTATAGAAACTGACTTGTTCTTCTTGCATTTTGTAGTGGACTTGCAGATCTCTCCGTTGGCTGAGGTGATGGGTTCTGCTGCTGGGATGCTGAACTCCAATTATCTGGAGGATCTGTCCCACGTGTCATTCCCTATTTCTGGAACCCAGTATCCTGAAGGAAGAAGGATTCTGATATCGTCTCAAGGAGAATGAATGTTATTGAGCATGATCAGCGGGGAGCCCCTGACGTATATAGATAGGGCCAAATATATAAAACCAGCTTTCCTATTCGGGGATATGATTGATAAACAATCCCAAACGAAGCCCAAGAAGGAAAACTGGGTTTTTACTGCTGGGGGCATGGTTATGTACCTGCCCAGGATGCTGAGAGATTACCCTATCTCGGTATTTTTCCACGCTACGCATCCCAGGAGGATGTCATGGACCCTGACCCCTAATCTTCACGGCCAGCCGGGAAAGATATTTTACCAGAAGGGATCAGGCCAAGGATTATTTATGAGTCATCCTTCCGGTCCCGTTATGCCCTTCATGGGATTATTTCAGGGTATTTTCCCGAGTGAAGACACTGCACTATTCCAGCCAGTCCAATTACCGACTTTTTGTAATGACTTCATGGGGCATGGAGGAGTATACCCCAAGGTTAATCCTCGGACCAACGGGTGGCTCACCCCTGTAAATCTTCGATGGGCTCGTTTAGCTGCCTGGATCCTGAAGAACTTTCAGACGGAGCTGGAGAGCATTGGTCTGTTCGAGGCTGTGAGTGCTACCAGTGTTGGGTTACCTCTCAACCGCAACCTATTTTTGGCTTTGATGGAGCGATATATCTCGCTCACTGGGACTTTCGCCACTCCGCTAGGGGAGTTAGGGTTGGCCCTTCACGAGATGACAAAGATTTCAAGACTGCCAATGGGGGATACTCCTTATGAAGAGTATGTTCCCACCAATAGGGAATTGAGGGATACAAACCCTCGGGTAGTGGCAGTATATCAGGAGCTGATGTGCCACTATCTTGCTTGCACCGCCTTCTATAATGAGCCCTCTGATTTGGCTCATACCAACAAATGGGCGTCCTATCTCTTCTTTCATCATGCCAGAGATGCTAAGCTAGACAAAGTTGTGGATAGCAGGGATAAAGCTTTGAACTTTCTGAGCGTGCTTAATGCTCAAGTAGTCGATGATCTTATTGAAGACGCTGAGGCTTCAGATCAAATTCTCGATGAAGGGATAGGGAATTATCCTGCAGGCACTAAAGCCTACAGTTATATGAGGCATTGCCGCAGGACTCTATCAAGGGAAGCTCAGCTGGCTGGCTTCCTCTCCATATGGCTACACCGATTGGTAGTACCTAGCATCGCATCTGCGGATCGCATTCATCGTAATACCTTATGGCCTGCAGTATGTTTGGTGTTTGGGGCAAGACTGGGCCTGCTCCCTGCCATGGTATGCCGGATACAAGCTGGCCTGAGGGCCATTACTGATGGGTTGCTTGCCGACGAAACACGACGTGACAGCTTTCCCAGGGTAGAATTACCGTTCCTATATTTGATGGGATGGTTAATTCTTCATAATCCCAGGGTGATGTCTCCCAGCTCTGCCAGTAGTTCGGGAAATAATTTCTTGTTGAATTACAAGAATTCCACCTGGAACGTGACCACCGTCGTAGACTGTCGGCGAGCATTAAATTTTGCTCATAGCTGGAAGCTCCTCTGTGTCGTCCCCACTATACATATCAATCAACAGGGGACGAGACTTCAAGATTCAGGTGACGGAAAGACCGCCCTTTCTCCTGAAGCTTTTTATTGGTTGGTCTGCATTAGACCTTCTCATCTGTTGTACATGAGTGAAGACCATTGCTTCTTGGAGCCCTACCTGCCTAGTCGGTTCGTCAGGCAGTTTGGGTATGACCAATTGCACATGGAAAATGCCATCACCAGATTCAAGTCCAGAGGTGGACTTATTGATGGAGCGAGAGGATGGCGGTACTTCATAATGGGTTGTACTGAAGCAACCTTTACTGTGCCCGCAACTTCTCTCTCTATGGAGTTGCGCATCCTCCATTCGTACGCCCAATTTTATGTGGCGATCAATACCTTCCATCGCGATTTTGATATGCTTGGAAGTTTTAGAATGCCCTCTCATAAGTCTGCTGGAAGAGAGGAGGTCCCATCAGTCTCTTCTGACGAAGGTGAAGACCCTATCGGTCAAGATGAGCCTTTGTTGACGGTGCCGAGAGGCATAATACCTCCGCCTGTGGAGCCTCTTGTTATCCCCAGTAAGCAAAGGGCTCCTATTCTGAAGGAGACTTTCCCTCGCAAGAAAAAGAAGACTATTAGTGGTCCTGTCAGGAGTCCCAGCCATGAGGCTCCTAGGAGTGAACTTGCTGTTTCCCTTGTCGGGGATGATCCTTTGATTAGAGGTTCCTCGCCTTTTAGAGAGGGAACCTCTACAGTTCCGGCTGCCAGTGCCGGAGATTCTTTGCTCGAACCTGCTGTCGCTGCTACCACTTTAGGTAGTGCTACGAGATCGCCTTCGATGCCGAGCAAAATAAGGATTTCTTTATCCAGTCCAATAATGGGTCCAGCCCCTTCTTCATCTGTAAGTATCCCCAGCGAGATTCCACCCGATGAATCTTGATTGGATCTGGGTGAAGACTTGGATGACTACCCTCAGACGTCGTTTGGTGCACCCCCTTCTCCAGGTATGACAACTCGCTTAACATCATTAAGAAATGATTTAGCTGTACTGACTGCATACGCGACATATATACCATCAGCCATGGGTAAATATCGTCTTTACGCCTCTTTTAGAAAAATTAACATCATGTTGATATTAACTTTCTCTTATCTTCTTTTCAGGGGAAGACATCTACGGGGAGGGCAGAGTCAACGCAACTTTTGGCTGTGTTGCAGCTCCTGCCGAGGACACGGAGGTGCCCGACTTTGAAGAGGAAATATTTTTGGGTGTCGGCTCGCCCAATACAGTCCCAATATATTCAGAGGAGGATGAGCCTGTCATCACGACTATGCCTCCTTTGAGTACGCCAGCCACTTCGGCCGTTGCTGGTGCCTCTACTTTTGTTGCGCCATCTGCTGAAGCGACGATTGTGACGATACCCTCTGCAGTCGTTCCTGGAAGGGGATTCGTCGATATTGCAGCCACTTCCAACGTCCATTCGGATCTCGCCATGATAGTTGAGCAGTATACTAGTATTTTCTACACCACTTTGAAAACGCTGATATCAATAGTGCTGGAGAAGAATCTAGGCTTCGAGGCTCTGAGGAGGTCCTCCCAGTTTGCGATAGTGCCGATCAGAGATTTCAACAACGTTGGGAGAGCTGATGCACTGGAGCAAATAGCTAATGGTTTAGAACAACCCATTAACAATTATTTGCAACTATCCCAAGGCAGCATTGATGACCTGATTCAGGCTGAGTATCACTCCTTGACTGCGAGGCTTGTTGGGGAGATGAAAACTCTGAGCAAGTCCATCGAGGCTCAGCAGCAAGAGATGAATGAAGAGCGTACCGTATTGGAGTATGTCATTCCCCAGCTGGCTAAGTGTGAAGTCGAATATAAGGAAGCGGCAGCAAGGGTGCACAAATTGAAAGATGAACTCGCTCAGGCAGAGGAGAGGGTTCTCGCTTCATCGGCAACTAGAAATATGTTGAAAGACCGAATGGAAGCGGCTCAGCAGAACCTGGCACGTGTGGGTATCATCCACGCAGATTTTGTACATGCTCGGTCTGAAATATCTGCTTTGGACAATGAGGAGGCAAGGTTGGAGTGGGCTCGCGCTACAGTTTTGACCTCTAGGAATGAGAGAATAGCCTCTCTGGCGCGACAGATTCGCGATTTGACAGCTCCTCCCCAATAATGTACTTTTTGCTTTTATATATAATTTGCTCTTTCTGGAGATAATAAAGAGACTTTATCTGACTTTGTGGACCCATCATTTTTGAATATAAATGACAGGCTAGGGTGAAATTGATATCAGAGGTTATATGGACGTGATATCCCTTCGGTAAGCTTCAGCTGGACATATCTATTCAGAGGTTATATGGACATGATAGAATATGCTCCAACTAAATTTTTATACAAAACACTATCAGAGGTAATATGGACGTGATAGGTTTTAAAGTTCCAAATTAGTTGAACATATCTATTCAGAGGTTATATGGACATGATAGAATATGATCCAACTAGTTCTTTGGACGTAGTGTTGTCAGAATGAGATCTTTACCATACTCCTTTGAGCAAAGGAGATTAAGCATAGTACCTCTTCAGGAATTTGTCGTTGATAGGAGCCATTAACAAGTCTCCATTAGGCTTGGTTAATCTGTAAGCGCCGTTTGAGAACGTTGTCTCGATCACATAAGGGCCTTCCCATTTGGGCTAAAATTTACCCTTACTCTTGTGAGTAATGATCATTGGCCTTTTCACAGCTAAAACTAGCTCGCCAACTTTGAACACTCTTTCCTTCACTTTTTGATTAAAAGCTCTGGAATGCGTGCCTGATAGAACGCGATGCGTTGCTGAGCTTGAAGACGTTTCTCGTCTAATCCTTCTAGCTCTTGAAGCCACAATAGATCATTCTTTTCCTGAGTCAACTCATTAGCCACCGCTATTCTGAGTGAAGAAATTTGAACTTCAATGGGGGAGAACTGCTTCACTCCCGTAAACCAATGAGAATGGGGTACACCCTGTCGGTGCTCATACCGTTGTACGGTATGCCCAGAGACATTCTTCTAGCTTATCGTTCCAATCTTTTTTGTTCGAAGAGACAAACTTCTTCAAGAGTTTGATAATGGTTTTATTGAAAGCTTCCGCCAAACCATTAGCAGCAGAATTGTATGCCGTAGAGGCCATATTTTGTATCCGATTTTTATGGCAAAATCGGTGAAACGCTTGGCTAATGAATTGAGGCCCATTGTCATGGATTATCCTTTGGGGTATCCCAAAGCGACAAATGATATGATACTTGATAAAGCTGATCACATTGGATGTCTTTACCTCAGCAAGGGGGATTGCCTCTGCCTATTTGGAGAAATAATCCGTGATGGCCAATATGAACCGATGACCTCTGGAAGAAGACGGGTGAATAGGACCAATGATATCCATACCCCATGCTTCAAAAGGCCAGGATGCAACTGTAGGATGTAAGTGTTCAGAAGGTTGATGTATAAAATCTGCATGAACCTGACAGGCTTTGCATTGTCTTGCATATTTTACTGCATCTGTGATCATAGTAGGCCAGTAATAGCCTATTCTCCTGATACGATCCTGTAGCTTAGGACCGGGTTGATATGCTCTGCATACGCTGTCGTGAGCTTCACGGATAATCCGCTGTGCCTCATCATCGGAGAGACATCGTAATAGCAGTCAGTCGTAGGTTCGGCGATATAGACATTGTGAAGACGCATCAAAATAGAAGCGTAATGATCGTCTTTTGATGGATACTGCTTCTTTAGGATCCTTCGGTAAGATTCCGTATGCTACGAAATCTATAAAGGGACTTCTCCAGTCTCTCTTGGGAGGATCTGTGTTCACAGCGTAGCTGCGTTCTATGTGAAAGTTGTTTTTTATACAGAATAAATCTCTGTTAAGAAGGATCACTGAATTCTACCTTCTTATAGGAGTAGCTAAATCTGCAGCTAGGCTGGCCAGGGCATCAGCTTCCAGATTCTGAGATCGAGGCACATGCTCTAGGAAGAATCCTTTGAAAGACATGGCTATCTCGATCATTTCTTGATGATAAGGGATGAGGTCTGGATTACGGACTTCATATATTCCTCTGATCTGATTGACGATCAACAGAGAATTACCAAAAGCTTCCTGGTATTCGATATCCAATTCTTTAGCGACTTGGAGCCCAATGAGTAGGGTGTTATACTCTGCCACATTATTAGAGCAGGGCTCGCTAAGAGAATATGCTCGATAGATGACGAGTTTCTCAGGAGTGACCAGGATAATTCCTACTCCTGAAACTACGTTTCCCTTGGGACCAGTCCTGGAGGCACCATCGAAGAATAGCTGCCATGTATCACTTTCCATTGCGGAATTACATTCCGCAACTTCGTCGAAAATGTCCTCGTATAATCTGGAGGTTTCCGGAATCGGATGAGCAGCTAAGAAATCAGCTAATGCTTGGCCTTTGATGGACTTCTGAGGGACATACACCATATCATACGGTGTTAATAACATCGCCCAAGTCGCCAGTCGGGAATTAAGAACACTTGGCTTGTTCATCAATACCCGAAGAGGATTGGTCCTGGAGATGATATGAATAGTCTGACCTGTGACGTAATGTCGCGTCTTCTGAATGGCAAACATTAGGGCCAAACATTCTTTTTCCACTGGATTGTACCGGTGTTCAGCTCCGACCATTATCGTGCTTAAATAGTAGATAGCCTGTTCATGACCCTCATCGTTCTTCTGTGCAAGGAGAGCTCCCAAAGAATGATCCATTGCTCAAACATACAGCAAAAATAGTTTTCCTATGACGGGAGGCACCAGAATTGGAGGATTAGTAAGGTTGTGTTTGATATCATCAAACGCTTGCTGACAGGCTTCGTCCCAGACGAAGGATACACCTTTCTTCATGAGGCGAGAAAAAGGTTGACATCTCCCAGAGAGGTTGGATATGAATCTCCTGATGTAAGCTAGACGACCTTAAAATCCCTTGAGTTCTCTCAGATTACGGGGTGGTCGTATTTCTAAGATAGCCTTCACTTTATCAGGGTCCACTTGAATGCCTTTAGCGGTAATGACAAATCCCAGAAATTTGCCACTGGATACACCAAGAAAGGACTTTGTAGGGTTCATTTTGAGTTGATGTTGGTACATCAACTCGAACACTGTCTTCAAGTCTTGGATGTGATTATCCTTGATGCGGCTTTTGACAGCTATATCATCCATATAACATTCTACTATTTTGCGTAGGTGCTCATGGAAAATGTTACTCATGGCTCGTTGGTACGTAGCCCCGACATTCTTTAGTCCGAAGGGCATAACCGTATAGCAATATACCCCTAATGGTGTCCGAAAGGCAGTATACTTTTCGTCTTCAGGATGCATCTTGAATTGGTTGTATCCTGAAAATCCGTCTATGAAAGACATGCGCTCAAAACCGCCCGTATTATCGATCATGACGTCTGTAATGGGAAGAGAAAACTCATCCTTGGGGCAGGCTGCATTCAGATCTCGGTAATCGATGCAGATATGTACTTTCCCACTTTTCTTCATGACTGGGACAACATTAGCGACCCAGTCAGGATGTTGTTCTTCCTGGATGAAGCCACAGGCTATCAGCTTCCTGATTTCAGCTTCAATGGCGTCCATCATATCCGGACGAAACCAGCGTTGATGTTGCTTCACAGGCTTCGAATTGGGCAATATATTGAGTTTGTGAGTAGCCACTTTAGGATCGAGTCCTGGCATATCCTCATAATTCCACGCAAAGATATCGATATATTCTTTTATCAGCTGGATTATTTCTTCCTTTTCTTCTTCGGAAAGATTGTTACTGATAAATATTGGCTTTGGCAAAATTTTATCCCCAACGTCAATTTGGATAACTTTATCTTCAGTGGGCGGTTCTCTCTGCTCGAACCGGAGTTCCCATTGTGTATCCATTTGCTGAGCCCAAGAGTCATTCTCAAACGGTTCAGATTCTTGTTCGTCTGTTTTGAAGGAATCTGTCAATACCGTATTTACTGATAATGCTCGTTTGAGATCATCAGATGAGCCGGAGGACGACGAGCCATCTTGAGATGAGGAAAAGATATCCTCATTTGACTCAGAAGTTGCAAGGGAAGTGGTATATCCTAACCCAAAACGAGTTCGTTGACAGTAGGGATCACCGTACAATGACATTCGTCTGCCTTTCCTATAGTTAAGACCTGGTTTCAGCTTCAAATCATAACCCATACTTTGCATAGTCTTCAAAGCTTGTGGGCTATATCTGTGAACTTGCATTTTTCCAGCATCGAATTCGAGAGAATTTTCTTGTACATTCGGTTCGTTACGCATGCGACCGAAGACTATTAGATGCTGACTGCTGCGAGTAGGCGGGATAATAAAGATAGAATCCTCATGTAGCCCATATGTCGTGATGATATTAGATGGTGACGCTACTTCCCACGCATACGGTTGATAGGAGTCTATAGCTTCCAAGAATTTTTGTGCTATAGATTCTATTTCGTTATGGGGAGAGGATTCCTGACTTGGAATTTGAGCGTCAATATACTGGAAAGAAGAATCTTTATTATCGTTAGAAACCTCATTCCTGGTTATATTTACATCAGTTGGCTGCTTGTTGCGCCGGAGGTTGATGACCAAAGGTGGAGGCTTCTGGTTCAAAGTGATCACTAGAGGATCACCTCCTTTTTCTGACTTGATTTTGTTTAAGTGGATAGTCATGGGTTCCATGCCTTTCGGACGAGTGGTCTGCCCTTTCACCTTGATTGACAGAGGCTGTTCGACAGAGGGTTCTTCTAGCTCCCGGTGGGTTTCCTCCTCTGTCTTGCCTGACACCTCCTCCATGTAGTCTTGGGTGTACAATATGGCATCGAAGTAGTAGGATTCTACTCCTTTAAACGGGTTAAGGTCAGCAAACTCCGTTTGTACTATTCTTTGGACATCTACATATTTGAAGCATTGATGTAGAGTCGAAGGAACGATGTTATGGTCGTGGATCCATGGTCTGCCCAGCAAAATATTATAGGACACCTTTGAATCAATAATATAGCATGTAGCCACTGATCTGAGGTCGCCAATCTGGATCCTCAGACGAATCTTCCCCAACGGCTTACTCTTCCTGGCGTTGAAGCCCACGATTGTAGTGGTGGTGTAAGCCAATTCCCTGGTAGGAATTCTCAATGGCCTGAGCAGACTATGAGGAATAATATTGATCGATGATCCCGGATCTATGTGAATCCGGTCAACCTCCATGGAACCGACGTATCCGGTGTAATAGATGGGTCTATCATGCTTGTTATGTTTTAACAGCATGTCATCTTGAGTGAAAGTGATATTCGGGACCACCTCCATCACACTATGGCATTGAGGACATTCCACAGGTTCTTCATCAGGGGACTTGAGCTGGGTCAAGTATGCATCCGCCTGCATTAATGCTTCACTCAGGGCTTGACGAGTGTCTTTAGAGAGCCTGAGTAGTTCAAAAATGGACAATCTGGCTGGTGTATGAGCCAACTGGGCCAGGATGTCGAAGTTATATGGCTTCTCCAAACCTTTGTTTAGAATATTCTTCAAAGGTTTATCAAAGCGCACTTCTTTTTGCTTGCCCTTGTCCGCCGAAGTTGGTCTGGAAGGACCGGCCTCTGGTATGACATATTCCAGTTCTGAAGGCTTGGCAGCTGAAGTGTCTGCCGTTGCATCTTCCTGATTTCCGCCATAGTCCTTGAGGTAGGCTTTCCCTGAACGGGTTCCGGTAGCCAAAATCTCTTCTTCTGATGTCGAGGATATGGCAACCATATGACATGGTCTACGCTTCAAGTTCTTTTTAGACTTAGCCTTAGCAGCTTGAGTCTCTTCCTCGATCTCTGACACAAGATCTGGATGAACCCACATAATCTCGCCACGTTGGGTAGTTAGAGGTACCAGGTCATGATTTTGACCCCTGGCCGGAGGGAGATTAACAATGTTCATCGTTGTCCGGGGTATAGGTACAACACTATCCGAAACTTCTTGAGGAGGCAGATTGCCAAATTGAATAGAGATCATGTTGGCTGTGACCGTCTTCTCGCTATTGTGCAGAGTGATGGCCTTAGCGTCGATCAACTCCTGGATTTTCCTCTTTAGTACATAACACGCTTTTGTGGGGTGATGTATGTACCTATGAAAAATGCAGTACTTGGGGTTATTGGTACTGCCAACTTCATTAGGCCGCTTTACCTCAGGAAGGATAATCTTGCCACTTTTGACTAGGCACTCGAATATGCTCAGAATATCATCGTTGTCAAAAGAGTATACTTCAATTGGCCTGGAAGTCCCAGTCTTCGTCTGTATGGTTACCGCAGTCTTTTGCCTGGCCGTATTGATCGCCAGAGCTTCTTTTTCTTTGGAACCACGAGGATGGTCGCTGTTGGAGGATGACCTCTTACCTCTATCAGAGGCAGATATCATAATTCCATTATCATGAGCCTTTCGACTGTTGTCTTCAGCGGCCACCGCTGAGATGATGAACGAGGGCCAATCATGGAACTGATATGGTCCTGTGAACACCGAGATCACTGAAAGAAGATTCTTCCTACAAATATCCACCAATGCTGAGTCTGGAACTCCGGGAGGCATTTGCAAAGTGGCTTGACGAAAACGTTCGATGAAAGTGCGAACGTTCTCTTTCTCTTTCTTCTTTACTTTGATGAGGGAGGACATAGACATGTCCATCCCTCATTCATAGAATCGTATGAAGAACAGAGTCTTGAAATCTTCAAAGGAAGTAATACAGTTGTCCGCAAGACTACGGTACCACTGATAAGCCACTCCCGAGAGACAGCCTTTGAACACTCGAGTGAGAAGGGCGTCATTCCCTTGCAATAACACCATCATCATACTGAAGTAGTTCATGTACTGACTCGGTGATGTCTTTTCCTCAAACAAAGCCATAGTCTGTGGTTTGTATTTAGGAGGGAAAGGGATCTCGTCCCAGATAGCTGGGTAAGGCTGGTTGATTCCCAATTTCTTAAGCTGATCCTTATGTTTTAAGGCATCAAATTATGCTTTCAATTCTCGTACTGCCTGCATCGGATCTTCAGCCGGTAGAGGGACCGCGGAGTGATGAGAGATCGGTTGTATTGTAACTCCAACAGCAGGCAATACATTCTCCGAGTTAGGAAGTGGAGGAGCTGCTGACTCTTGATTTAGAGCAGGCTCCTGGTTCGCAATGGGTGGTGGTAAGTCCACCCCCACATATACCTGAGTCGGAGGGACCGATGCTTGAGCTATAGCAACTGTGTGTTGAGTCAGCATCATCTGGTACATATTCTCCATCATGGACTGTATCTCTTTCAGAGATGTCTCCAACACAGCGATGCGTTGCTCAGTACTTCCTGATAGGGAAGCCTCTTCGCGTTCATCTTCAATGGCATAGACTCCCATTTCTCTGGATGTCATTGAAGGGTTAGTATAGGTCTCTGTAGAGATTGACTCTATACTTTCAGCGTCTGATTCGGGAAACTGGCGACCCCCAGTGTCGGAATCAGAGGAATACGAAGCCGGTTGTCGTGACCTCGAAAGGGTATTTCGGAACACCCCAGCTTCAATGTTCTCAAGGAGTCTGTTGAATCTCCTTTGGCTTGGAGTTCTAGAGGGATGACGTCTTGAATTTGACCTTCCTCTAGGAACGTGTGAAGCCATGTTCACTGATGCGAATGTAGGCTCTTCTTCCTGTAAAGGCAAATAGTAGTTCAACTGGTCGAAAACTGACCGTTTTGCTTTAGAACAGCAATAATTAACTATAATTTTATGACTATTACAACAGTGCTCCCTAGGAGGCGTAATAGACATGTTGGAAGATCCCCTATCTTTGCGCTTCTGGATCAGAAATTTACGCAAGTCAAGAGAATTAACAGAAGAAGAAGATGAAGGCCTGTTCTTTCAGTTTACATCAGTTGGAATGCAGATATTGGGGATCCCAACTCTTTTTCCGCCATAGGAATACACCAGTTCAGCCATGTAAGCAGCACATGATCCACGAGGAGCGTATCTATCCACCAACAGGGTCTTCTTTATGCCGAGAGGCTTGTCCTGACGTAATCTGGAATTTTGCTCAGGCTGGTGTAAAACTGAAGAAGTCCTCAAACTGCCATCCGTGTTCCGCGTAATCTAAAGAGCGGGTAGACTCTTCTCTTGATGGCGTAAAAGCCGAGAGGTCGAGAAATCTGCCACTTATTTTCCCTTGCGTAGATTGAAGGGACCATCTGCTTTTCCACGGAGGAAAGATGCTTTTTTATGCACGGAGCACGTTTTGAATTTCTAAACTGGCGCTGAGGCATTATCAGAAATTTTGTCTGCCACGTCACAGATGGGAGACTAAATTTTATGCACAGAGCATGGAGCAGACTTCTGGATTAGCACTGAGACATAACCAGAAGCTTTGTCTGCCACGTCACAGACGGGAGACAGAGTTTTACGCGCAGAGCGTGGAGTAGACTTTTGGACTAGCGCTGAGGCATTGCCAAAAGTTTTGTCTGCCACGTCACAGACGGGAGACTGAGTTTTACGCACGGGGCGCGGAGGTTGTGAAGCTACAACCATATTGGTCGGAGAAACCAGAGAGTCGGCAGGAATCGTAGGAGATGTCCGGGGCATCCACACCTTATGCAGTTTCCTGTTGTCTTGGACAGAGAGGGAGTGAGAGCTACCCCCTGCTCGAAGCATATCTTCGTAGGCGGATTGGTCGAATTGTACCACCAAGGTCTTCTTCATTGATCCTACTGATACTTCATCGTGTTATGCAATTGCTTTCTCCTCAGATGAGAAAGTTGTCCCCAGCAGAGTCACCATCTTGTGTTTGATAATAAATGAAAGAAATAAAAAATAGGTTTGTATGAAACCCTTTCTTAGGTTTACAAACAAGAAGTACTATTAATCCTATACGAGGATGTTAAGTACAAAATTTAATCTGGATAAATATTGCTATAGGAGTCTGATCTACAGTCCATCACTTTGTCCCTTGGACCACACGATGATGAAGAAGTACTGTAGAAGAAGGAGATGCTTCAAAGATTGCAAGAGGGAGTGGATGCTCGATGCCAAAATTGTCGATCACTACTCTCTATCTGTGCTCTTCTCTCTGACCTTTCGACCTTCTGACTTCTGTTCTCCAAGTTTTCGACCCTTTTTTCCTGACCGTTCCCCCCTGTGGACGGAGGTCTCTATTTATAGGGTTTAGTGACAGTAACCGTCCAATCGACGTAGAAGCCGGACAGTGGAGAGCGTGGCACTTTTTACGCGGCGGTTATAATAACTGCCACCCACGTATAAATGATCTTCTGAATAAGCGTGTGACGCATGTCCCATTAAGAGATAATGCATATAACTACTGCGAAGATCACGGCATGCAAGCCACGTAGGTAACTACCCCTCGCGTAGAAAAGATTGGCGTAGAAGCCAATGACTGTCACCATGGCGTAGAAGACAAATAGTTATCAAGTTTGGCGTAGAAGCCAAGTAGGTTGGCATAGAAGCCAAGTAGGCGTAGAGGCCGTCAGGTTGGCATAGAAGCCAAGTAGGCGTAGAAGCCTGATGCTGCATGGATAGGTAGCTGGCGTAAAGATTGCCAATTATCCTTCTTTGACTGAGGTCTTGAGCGTATTCTAGGCAAAATAGCCTTATCACGCACCAACGTAAAATATAGCCTGAGTTGGCGTATTCCGAGGAGATAGGATATTGTCATTATATTTATTTGATTGCAAGATATGAATTTTAAAATTTTATATTATGAATGCTGCATTTGAAAATTAAATAAGTATCGCATTGTTTGAGTATTTTGAGGAAAAAGAAATCGAGGAATAAGATTATTAATGGATTAGTGTTGAAGTCAAAATTTTGGAATAAGGATTTAAAATTTTTATACGCATCGATTGGACTTAAAATTTGTGGAGTAAGATGATTAATGGATTAGTGTTTGAATTCAAACTTTTTGGATGATATTTCAATTTTATAAATATGCATTGATTAAAATTAAATTAGAGGATTGGATATTAAATTTTTGAGTATTTAATTATTAACTTAAAGTTTTGGAGAAAATTATGATAAAAATAGAATTTGATTTTTATTTCGAGGATTTTCAGGAATACAATAATTGCATAATTTTGAATTTTTTTTAAGGAAATGACAACGTGGATTATTTCATGATTATGTGGGTTGATGATTTTAAATTTTGATGGAAAATATATAATGAGTAAATACAACTATGAGGATCTTAAATTTCGAGGACGAAATTCTTTTAAGGAGGGTAGACTTGTCACTACCACATTCTAAAAATAGGGTATTTTTGACTTTTTATATATTATTAATATTGTGTGTAATTAATTTGAATAATTGTATAAGATGTGTATTTACATATATATATTATATACAGTGTTCTTAATGTTTGAGCTAGTAGACTTGACCTAGAAGCCCACTAGATGAACACCTTATCGAATTATAGGATTATGAATTTAATTTGTATTATTCATGATTTAATTTTGAGATTGTAATTTATTACCGTGATTGTTACACCCTACCGTTGTTGCAATATTCGGAGCCCAGCCTTAGCCCATAATTTCCAACAAGTTATTGCATTCTGGACTTGACACGCTAATTTAGGCGCTGGACTTTTCCATCACTCAAAATCATAATCCCTTGTGCTCTAATTTAATTGCACAACTTTTCGGGAACTGGCTTTCGAAGTGAAACGGAAAGAGGCCCTCGTTGTTCAATCTTCTGAGTGATAGCAGACATTAATTGCTTAAGAGTCTCCAGAGTAATAGGACCTGACTCAGAAGGAACAACAAAATACAAATAAGCACGTATCCGAAATCTATTATTTAATCTTGTGTCGCGCACCTGTGTCATTGCCATCAATTTTGAGACACCAACTCAACCCATTTAGCCGGACCAATTAAAGGGTCCAAGACTGACACCAAGCCTACATCTTTTATGACCTTTTAGTAACTCATAATTATGCTCCCTTGTGCTTTATTTTAGCCTCACAATATTCGTCGCGGACGTTTATTTAATTTCTAAATAAAATCTAACTTTGTATCGTTGTGCGTTCCAATCAAAATTTGAGACAATCTCGACCCATTTTCGTGCAACCCAAATTAGGGTAATATTCTGTTCTGAGTCTTCTTCACTAATGATATTTGTGTCCCAACCTAATTTTAGCCCCATATATTTTTAATTAATTTTAGAACATCGATTGTATTTGTTTCTAATTAAATTGGGGATACCAACTTTGACTAATCCAATTTTAACCCAATTTAATCCAAATACCCAATTTATTAAGCCCATACAAAACACACAACACCCCCTTACCCAACAAAACACCAAACACTAAATCGCCCACCAATTTTTCATTATTTCATGTGTCTGTGCAAATACCCAAATTTAAGGGAGCTTATTTATAAATATTGTATTAGGTGTCAACACCCCATTGGTTCAAACCAAATGGAGAAGCCCTAATATTTGACTAGTCAATCCAACCCTCTCCTTGCATGAATGAATTTCCTCATGACGAATCCTGACCACCCATTCAAAATGGGAGCATCAACACCACACATCCCCACTCACCATCCCCTATTTAATGTCTCTTCAATGCACTCTTTCCAAGCATGCCCTAATCCCCAAATCTAGGAAACAACCCCCATTTCTCTCTCATCCCTCCTCACAACCGTAGCCTCCTCTTTCTTTTCTATTTCTTTCCTTCTTCTTTTTCTTCTCCTCCTTTTAAAAAAAAGGGAGGGGGAATAAACCATCTCCACCCATTCACCAGGGCCACCCCGGCCGGCCAAGCCCCGTCGACATGTCCTCCTTCTCCGGCGCTGCTACGACCCGCTGCCAGACTCGACTCCGTCGACCTTCCTCCACTGCTTTTCCCGACCTTAAGCCTCAGCTCCACCACCATCAACCATTCCGGCCCGGCCACCCGTCCGACTCGACCCCGGCTGCTACAGCTTCGTCCCTCCGCCAGCACATCCCTCCACCACCCTGAACCACCTCTCCACACGACGTTGCATCCCCCGTCGGCCTTATCACCTGAACCGGCTGCTGCTGCTGCCATCTGTCCTGACCCTGCTCCGCCTACAGCCCGACCGACCCAGCATCACCCCGACGAGCCGCCATCGTCTCCTCTTACCACCACTACGCCGGCCTTTCCCCCCAGTCATCTCACCCCGGCCTCGCCTTGATCCAGACCCACCGAATTTTACTTCGGCAGTCCCCATGACGCATCTCCCCGGCCACTTCTTCCCCCTCCGGCCACTCCGTCAACCCCGGTGAGTTCTTCTCCCCTCTTCCCGAGCTTTCGACTCCTCCCGAGCTCCCTTCTCCCGTTGACAAACCACCACCAGTGCCACCCTTCATCACCACCCTATGCCACCAGCCCCTCCACCAGCACCACCTTCGTCGTTGTTGTCGCCTTCGTCGTCGTCATCGTCGTCGTGGACACCGGCGTCATCCCCGTCGTCGTGCACGCACACAGGTTTGGTTCTCCCCCTCGCGTACACGTAATCGTGTACGTATTTGGTTGGGTGTATGCATGTATGTATTAGTATGTATTAGCGCATGTATGTAGTATATATATAGTATATGTATGATTCGTATATATATACGCGTATACATATATATAGTATATTTCTATTAGTATATATATGTATTCAACTATATATATTAGTATATACGTATTCGATAATATATGTTAGTATGTATGTATTGGTGTATATATATATACATATATACATGTATATAGTATATGTATTAATTGGTACATATATATATAAATATAATATACATATATTTTTACTTGGTAAATATATATATATATATATATATATATATATAACGACCAATATTTATATGTATCCAAAAGAATACGTATACTGAATATATATATATATATATATATATATATATATATATATATATATATATATATATATATATATATATATATATATATATATATATATATATATATATATGTGTGGCATGTATATTTTTAAACATATGTATATATATATAGTATATAATTCTATTTAGTGTATATACACTTATACATATTTTTGTATGTAATTATTGGTATACACATATATATGCATTATATTTAATTAATGATATATGCTAATTGATAATATGTATAATTATGAATGTATTAGGCGACCCGAGTGTAATTACGGATATCCTGTATTTACATTGACCTGTAACCTTATAAATTATTAGAAGACTGCCATATGTACACCGACGTACTGGCGAGACCCGTATCACCGATTGTCTAAATTCACAGCAATTACAGACACGACACCCGTACAATTAGACGCACACTTGACCCTAGTTGACCAGTGTAATATCTAGCGTAGCTCTGAGTTCAATATGTTTGTGATTGTGTTAGTGTAACGTCTGATACAAATATTATATTTTATGATATGTCTATAGGACTGTTGGATCATCCAGACGATACTCTGGAACAGGATATTGGTATTACCAGCTAAGGACCCAAGACAAGTACATTCTCTGATACTTTCCAATTATTTGATAATTTTTATAATTCCAGTATCTAGAAATATTACATCTGATTCTTGACAATGTGCTATACAGACTAGTATATAGATTGGATCTGCAGTCATGAGATGTTACATTGATTATCGTATTGATATTGTATACGATATTAATATTTAGACCTTGTACATGATATATTGGATATTGCTCGTGTATCGTGACGTGTCATGGTTGGATCCACTGTACTAGTTGGGGGCGGGAAAGTAGTTAGTGAAAAATGTGATCAAATCCATATTGTACAAGTATAGAATAATGTTAGTGTTAATCATACTCCTTACGTATGATTAGGCAGGCCATATAGCTCTTGTACATGTTTCCAAGCCGATCACATATCGAAGCTACTATTTCAAATACTTAGAATAGTTACAGTTCTTTATTTTAGATCATATACTACATCACCCGTATATGATATTGTATCTTGTTCTCTTCATTTCATATATGCACTGACTGTATCATATTGCCTATATTGCCTGTCTCTTTATTTTGCCATTGTATTTATTCATTGTCTTCTCTCAGTATATAGCATCATATGTTTATTGTTTTATAGTCCTCAATTAAATGGAACTGTTATTTAAGATGTACTTTGCTCCTTCCTGACTGGAAATATTTTTCCAGACTATGCCTTAGAGGACTGGTGTCCAACATTTTATGGACCACAAGGTGAGAAGCTGCAGACTTGGACTTGGTAGTTCAGTTGTGATTCCGGGAGGTCTAGCCGGAATCACTAATTATCTAGTTAGTTCTTTTAGCAAATTATTTAGTACCGGATTTGTCTCCGGCATACTTGTTGAGACTTGGATATTATTGTTGAGTTAGATTATTTCTATTTAGACTTGTGTTGCATTTTATTTTATTTTTTGATATCTTATCGTGCTGTAGTTATGTGATTGAGTATGTTGTTCATATTATATTGTGATATTCGTGTCTCCTTATGGAGTTGGATACTCGTGCGAGATTGTTTAGATAGTGCTTGACCTAGACAGCGTTCTACCGCCGATGCTGCGGCGTAGGCTGGACGTACCCACGTACTCGTGCCCTAATTTTGGGTGCGGGTCATGACAGCTGGCTATTGCTACGTGGCCTAGTTCCATATATTTTTAGGACTAGGGTGTGACATGGGTCGGCTGCCATTCTACTTCGGGTAGCTTGTCCTTGGTGGACGCACAGACCTATGCAATGCTAGGACTACACTAGCAAATGTTTTACCCGGGTCGAACCGGTCCTAGTGCCCCATCGATCGTTTGTAGAAATACTTCTCTTGTGCACAAGTTTTCCTTGACCATGCATCAATTACAAACTAAGTTATCAAATAAAGCACTTCAAAGTAATATAAGTAAATGAACTTCCTACATATTCCATAGTATAGGCTACCTTGCTCAATGATCACATTACAATTTATACTACACATTGAACAGTTATATATCCATAAGTTCTAGCTATAAGTGAAACATAATTAAGCATAAACATAGTAGACAAGCTCGCAACAAAGTGATCGTATAGTGACTTTAGGTGACCAGCATTGATTGTTTCTAGTCTACTTCTTCTTTATCCTGACTCAATTTTATTTTATAGTATTGTCGATCGAAATGCATAAACAAGTCAGGTTACGAAGGATGAAGACTTGGAAGAAGGGCGCTAATCGGAAGTAAAGCCACTCACAAGTTGGTGAATCGGGAGAGAGAAAGAGGAGATATTTAAGACTCCGCTTCCGCGTCGCCTATACGATCACCTGCATGCACCAACAGATGATCAATATCTCCTATTTCGGTCTCCAAGGGTTTCATACAAAATACGAAGATAATAAAATCCATCAAAATCATTCAAAAAAAGTAAGTCATAAAACCAACAAGAAAGTAACCAAGCGACATCAAAAATGGACAAAGAAATCAGCGCAATGGAAATGCCCCTCTCGACTCTGCCGCCGAGTCCTTCCTTGAAGCACGATCCATTGAATGTGGGACCTGATTCCGAAGAAACCAATCTATAACGAGGAAATGATCTTGATTCAATCTGTCTGGATCAAACGATACTGAGTATTTCTTAGCCGTGCTCCCCGAATAGGGGGAACGGGGTACTACATACTGTAACCATCACTTTTTCAGGATAGGAGTATTTATGTCATTGGTATTATTATTTATCCTTATTTAATAATAATTGGTATAGTTGTATATATATAAATATTTAATATAGAGGATGGTGCATGATTAGCCCCCTAGTTGGAATAGTTGCTAAAGAACCCAACTAGACTTGAACCCAACTAGACTTATCATGACCAATAATGTAATCTATTTAATTAGTCTTGGTTAACTAGTTAAAGTAGAGAGAATGAATAGGATAACTCATTCATTTTAATTAGAACCTTCATTAGTTAAACCCTTTATCTATGAAACCCTTCATGAAAAACCTTGGAGGACATTTTGGATATTTTAAACCAACCAACCCTAAACCCTTGATTGGTCGGCCCTATATAGGCAGAGGGAGCCCCCTCACCTTCATTATTAGTTCATAAAGAAAACCCTAAGCTAAGTTCTTCTCCAAGTATTCATTCCTCCACTAAATTCCTCCAAATCAATCATAATTCCTCTCATTTTCATTCCCAATGAGAGCTAGAAGCTTGAAGGTTGCAAGAGGCTTGAGGAAGAGGAGTTTTGCTAGAGATTGATGTTCATTCCTCACTCTTGTACTCATTTGAAGGAACCACATTGGGAATCCATCTTTCAATAGGTAAAACCTTATTTTCTTATCATTTAAACTCTAGAATGGTATAATATACCCATAAGAACTCTTCCTTGGTTTAAGACTACCCATAGGAAGAAAAAAATAGATTTATAGGAGGCTTATGGAGAAAGTTATATGGAGTTTTATGTCTATTTAGGAAAAACTTCGAGGTGGCACACCAAGTGTTTGATAGAATGCCTAATATCATTCCTCATTATTTTATATTACTTATTTGTATTTTAGATGTGTTATGATAATTTGATGGTGTTTGGGAATGATTTGAGTATGTATCAAGAGAGTATCACAAGAGTGAGCTTCAAGTGTTTGAATTAATATACTTGGTGCATATGTATCACAAATATACCTATAGTTATGTGTTATATATTCATTATATGTATAAGAATATATGTATATAGATATGAGTGATTGATGTTGTTGTGGTGTAGATGTTAGAACAAGGAGGACTTACTGTGTCTGTGCATATTCTGTGCAGTGCACAGTTTCATTCAAAGGGGGGAATCGGGTTTTAAGAAGACCACAGCAGCAGTGTGTGTGTGTGTGTGTGTGTGTATATGTGTGTGTGTTCCAATGAGCAAGCTTGGTGTGAGAGTGTTAGATAGTTGGGTATATGACTGTGACTAGAAGAGTAAGAAATGGGAGAAAAGTGCTTGGTTTTGCAGACAGAAGAGGGGGGCTTATGAGGATTTTTGCACTTTAGTATTGCAGTTATTATGATGGTATAGGCTTGGTTTTTGGCCAGGTAGCAAGAGGGAAGGTCAGACCTGCATCCATGACCCGAGATAACTAACAACAAGCCATATTTAACAAACTGCAAGACCAAATTGAAACCAGAAGTACTCATATTTCAATCATAGCATTATTGCAATTAAGTCTATACTTACCTTAATATGTGCATATGCTATCACAAGTAGTATAGCCTGGTCTTATACAGGTAATATGGACACTAAGTATGTTAGGCATATTGCAGTCTTTTGCAGCTTGTATATATGCACTTGCTGCACTTGGGTTGGAGCGATATAGGTTTCCATATCAAGAGAGTATCAGTTCATGGCTAGGGGCACTCGAGTTATGTAGTTTTTGTAGGGAGGAATGAGAGTAATAGCTACAATTTCAGTTACAGCAACAATATGAAGAGCAAGAACATCAGTCAAGTAGTGCCATGGTGTCAGTGTGTTAGTGAGTGACAGATTGGTGTATAGTTGGTATTGAGTATACTTAAACCAATATATCAGTGGTCGAATAACAGCAAGTTATTAGTATTGGGATACAAGGCTCGAGTTAACAACAATAGCACTAGTCTGCACACGTTGTGCAGCAAGTATGTTGCAAAGTGTGCAGTCACACATATATGTATAGTATGCAGTTGGGTTGTGTGAGGCTCAGATATGCACAGTAAGTGGCAGCCTTGCCAAGTGCAGCTTCAGTCTTGGTGGAGGTTTGTGCAAAAATGTAGTGTCCAAATCTTGTGTATTAATACACACAACTATTTGCGGTTGACTGTAGGTATGTGGGATTGAGAGGTATTTAGGTATTAGTAAAGTATGTTTGTTAGTATTGTGAGTTGGAAGTGTTTTGAGGGTTATGTGTTATAACAAGGTAAGTGTTTACCTAGAAGGTATCAAGGAGTGGTATCAGTAGTGTTTAGGGCACTAGAAGTGCATATTCCGCACTGAGTTTGAGGGTGTCATAGTATGAAGGTGCAAGGTATTGGTGTAAGCTATTGAGATATTGGGTTATGAGCCTGGTTAGATGATAGGTAGAACTGGATATGGGTAATGGATACTAAGTTTCAGACTTGGTAAAGTATTGGGATACCAAGGATAGTGAGATATTGTGTTGGGGGTTAGGCCAAGATAGGTGAGATATTAGCTAAGGTATCAAGTTAGAGTGTATGTCAAGAGCTTGATACCAAGGTATTAATAGTAGTTAGTATATGAGATACCAAGTGTAGTTAAGTTATTAACTATTTACTAAGTATTTAGCTAATGCTTAGGTAATGGATATTAAGATACTAGTTAGATACAATAGGATACTTTAGGTTATTAATTAAATATGAGAGTATATATCAATAATACCTAGTGTTAAGAGTCTAGTATAGCTATTTACATATGTTTGGACCTAGAAACCTAGGATTAGCAAGGTATCAACCTAGTCTTACCCTAAAAATCAACCCTTTAGCTAGTTTGATCTAGTTTTACTGGTATGACCTAGGTATAACCTAGAAACCCTATTTTAACTTATTTAAACTTGTTTATCCCTTCGTTACACCAAATGACATAATATTTCATATATAGGTCTGTGTGACACCAGTTCGGACACGGTTTTGTGTTATTTTCTCAGGACCTTAGGCCAGTACATTCTCTGTAAGTTTTTAGTACATGTTCTAGAACTATATTACTTGATTATGACATGATGTTACACGTGTTGGTATTGTATGGATCAAATAAGGAGATATTATTTATTGACGGGTGCATTGGACATTCCTTGTACTTGTATCTTATCATGTATATCGTATACTCCTTGTGCTGGTATCTATTCATAGGCCCTGTGTGCTCATACTATATTCGTGTGCTCTGTGTGTTCATAACATATTCATGTGTGTAACATATCGTGATTGGATCCATGAATATTAGCTGGAGAGGAGGAGTAGGAGTCGATTATGTGACCACACTCTTTAGTGTATTCATGTGCATGCCAATTATACAAGACACATATAATTGAGTTACCTTAGTGTATTCATGTGCAACCCAAACCGATCACATAATAAACTTGTACTCTAAAATACTTAGTAGTATCATCAGTTCCTTTATTTTATAGTTATCTTATTCACAGTTCATACCATGATGCGTGTATCTATTTTTCTAGTTATCCTTGTATTTATATGTCTAATTCAGCTGTATTTTCATTTCCTACTTACTTGTGCATTCTTGTATTCTTTCTATTACTGTTATATATTCTCTACCATTTATATAAAACTGCTTTCAATATTTGTACTTTTCTTCAATCTTGCCTAGATATATTTTTTCAGACGACTATTTAGAGGACTGGTGTCCTACATACTATAGTGCATAGGACGAAGAGCCAGTTGAGGTAGCACGTGTAGGCTAGGACGATCTGGTACCAGTTGTCGAGGAGACACACCTAGCTATAGCAGACCCTTAGCTAGTATCTATTTATTGTACTGGATATGTCTCTAGCTTAGACTATGGCATGTTATATACATTTGAGACTATTGTGTTTATTGGTAGACTCTAGACTTGGATATTGTCGTAACTTGTTATTTCCTATTCTCTTTATGATATCATGTCATTATCTGTCTCTAGTTTGATGATTGAGTATTGATGTTATATATATTCATCTTGTCCTCCTTATGGAGTTGAGTTACCATGACAGGTTATGTATATATTATTGCGTGAGTTTGTTAGATTATGTTGAGGACCTTTACAGCGTCCTACCGTCGATACTACGACGTAGACTGGACGTCCCCATGACTCATGCCCAATTTCTGGGTGCAGGTCATAACATATACCCTATTATCGTTACAATAGGACACTTCTAAAACCAAATAAGGATAAGAGGTGTCATACTACATCGAGACGGAGCACAACCTACTCTTATAGTTAGGCTATAGGTATCTACGTCATAGTTTTGGTTCATAGTCTATCGTAGCACAATAGTCCAACCCTATAACCAAACAAGGACAAGGGTTGGACCACCATTCCACGACTGTCCATGTCCATAGACTACTAACAGATGGTATAATACATAATCAAATAAAATAGGTCTAAGTAAGTCAGCCAACCAGTCCTATAGCTTGTTATGTGGTATCTGGTTTACCCCAATAATACAATATATATATATATATATATATATATATATATATATATATATATATATATATATATATATATATAGTTCTGCAGCTGGCTAGCCAAGCAAAGTATGCAAGATTATAAGCGATATGAACCGATCCTTCATAAGCCCATCGCGCTAAGTAAGATCAGTAACAGTTCCAACTCTTCTATAGGAAAATACTGGCTCATTTATATAATAATAGTCAGATATTGTACTCCACTAGTATGGATGATATACATTATCCGTGGTGGCTAGCATGCACGTTCTCGGAGTCCCGTCTGCTTGCGAGGAAAAGTTTATATAAAATTTTTGTGTTACAAACTATTAAAAAGAAAGAAAAGTACAAAAAGATCCAAAACAGGAATCTAAGTACAGTTAATTCTGGGGAAGTATAGTTATGGAGACCAGATCTGCGGACGATCACTTTACTCCTTGGACCACTCGATGACGAAGAAATATACCTGACGATAAAGATATGTAAGGAATATTGTGAACAACTTGGAGAGTTGAACAATAAGAAAGCTCTGGCAACAACGTCTCGAGAAGCTTCTATTTCTCTCCTTATGTCCTTGAATTTCAAAGACTTGAGAATTCTAGCCCCTTTCTCTCTCTGTCTGTCTGTGAGCTCCTCTCTATGTGTCCCCTATATATGTATTGATCCTGTATTTATAGAGTTTAGGAGAGGTTATGAGAGTGTGCATGCACTTTGGATAGTATAGATTGTTTTACCATTGTGCGAGCACTTTTGGTGGACTAACACCCCACGTTCTGAATGAGTAGGTGCACAACTTGCTGCCTGCTTGACACGTAGCTTCCTATACGAGGAAAGCATAGGTCGTGGGGACAGTTATTTGTACACTTCTTACGAGAAGCATGGCATATAAGATACACACTTATAACAGCTCGCTGTCAGTTAGAATAGTATGCACACTTTAGAAATGGTCTGGAGACTAGCGCACTTTTGGAAAGATTGGCATTATGGCGCATTTTTTAAGAAGTTGGCACTACGATGCACTTTTAAAGAAGTTGGCACAGCGGCGCACTTATGAAGAAATTGCTATGGCGCACTTCTAAAGAAGTTGGCACTATGGCGCACTTCTAAAAAAATTGGCAAAGCGATACACTTTTGAAGAAATTGGCACAGCGGTGCACTTTTGAAAAGATTGGCATAGCGGCACAGTTTTGAAAAAATTGGCACAACGGTGCACTTCTGAAGAAATTGGCACAATGTCACACTTCTGAAGAAGTTAGCACACTGACTGGGTCACTAAACGATAACCTGGATCTGCGTGCCACAGAATAGCTGTAATGATGACTTCTGACTCTTCGATTTATGCATCTGTCAGCTGTCAGTCTGTTATATTAAATGCTGAGAGAGAGTGAGCATCTTTGAGCGTTTACGCGTTAATTTTCCTAACATTAAGAAAGTGCACCACAATAAGAAAGTGCGCCATCTTCTAAAGTTTTAAGAAAGTGTGCCAAAGTAAGAAAGTGTGCATCTTCCTTCTGAAACAAGTAAAGGGTGCATTATCCTCTAAATAGAGAGAAAGTGCGCCATTCTTCCTCTGTTGGGTTTATTTATAGAAAACTGCACCATCTCTTTGAGGCGCATTTTTTATGCTTCTACAAGACCCCCTTCAAAGTTTTTGAATTCGTTCAAATGAATTCAAAATACTTTGAATTAGAAGCATAAAGGTTGTTGAGATATTTGAGCGCGCACTCAGGGCAGAATCCTAATGGATTGCTGATATGGCTGTAGTCATGATTTGCTGCACGAATACCGAAGAGTCTTAGTAGTCGAAGAGTTTTCCCCTCCCTCAAATCTATAAATAGGCGGGTTGAGGAGAGAGAGAACTTTTCTACTTCTCTCAGATCTCTTCGTCTCTTTTTTCCTCAAGAAACCCTAGCTTTCTTCTTCCTTCAAAACTTTTAGCTATGGCCCCAAGGAAATCTCAAACGAGCAGCAAGGATAACAAGGGTAAAGGAGCAGCTTCTTCTTCTCGAGAAATGATGGCAAGGTCGCCAGTGAGGCCGAGAGTAACTCAGCCTGCTAGAGAATGGCTCAATATGTCATCATCGAGAGGCACATCAGGAGATGTAGCACATCCTCCTCTGATAGGCATCCCGACTGTCTTTTTCTTCCCTATTTTCTTTCTTTTTCTTTTACATATACAATGTAACCTTTTGACAATGGCAGAAAGATAAAAGAAAGAAGAAGAACAAAGACATAGAATACAGAGACACGTGTACATGCATATTTTTCTCTCGTTCAGAGAAAAAATAGCCACTTTGGCGCATTTTTTGTCATTCAGAGCAGAAATAGTCATCTTGGCCCACTTTTCCCCGTTCAGTGTGGAAACAATCATCTTGACGCACTTTCCCTCATTCAGAGTAAAAACAGCCATTTTGGCGCACTTTCTCAATTATTGGCGAGTTGGCTCACTTTTCGTCTGTTTTGACAGATTGGCACATTCTCCATCTGATTGGGCAGATTGGCGCATAAAATATGCTTATCTCCTAAAGTATTCATAAATATGTGCATAGTTTCTAAAAAATTTAAAAAAAATTGCCTCCTTTAGAATCTTAAAAGACTCATAATAGGGTTATTTTTACGTACTCCTCTTCATGAGATTTGTTGACTCTTCATTTGTGGCTTTTGTAGTTGACTTGGGTATGGATTCTTTGGCTGAATGGATGGGATCCACTGCTTGACTTTTGCATACAAATTATCTAGAAGACATATCACACACTGAGTTCCCCAATCTGATAAGAAAATATCTAGCACACACCAATTATTGATAGCCGGACAAGATGAACGAATATTGACGTATTTGATAAGGGGCGAACCTCTCACTTCCTTGGCGAATGAGACATATTCTAAGCCGACTTTCTTGTTTAAGCCGACTTTCTTGTTTGGTGATGAAATTATGGTAGGGGTTATTCTGGAGAGGGCTAAAGAGACGGTTGTTTCGTAGGCTGAAACAACTTCTGTTGCTGATATCATAATTTTAGCTGCGGATATTGCGTCAAAGCTACCAGTAGCTTCAACTGATCTTGCAGTAGAAATGACCATTGCTGCTGAAATGGCTTCCACTATTAGTCTGAGAGAACGAGCAGCGGGTCTTCCTCTTTTATCTCCGATGTCAAGGCTACAACTATCACAACAACTGCCTTCGTACATCATAGTCGAGGATTAGCAGAAATTATCGTGACTCCAAGTTCAAGCACTCATTTTAATACTTTAGTAGAAGCTTATACATCTTCTTTCTATGCAATATTGAAGGAGTTGATAAATCTGGTGCTTGAGAAAGGTTTATCCTTTTAGGATCTAAAAGATTCTAGCTTGTCCATGATCCAACTTATCAAAAAATTTAAGGATGAAGCAAGGGTTGCTGCTCTTGAACAAATCTTGATAGGCCTTGACCAACATATTAATGAATATCTGCAGCTTAACAGTGGGGATATCTGGCTCTAATTCAGACTAAATATGAGATAATTACTACTGAGGTCATGGAGCGACAATCCACTTTCCAGGAGCATATGAAGATTAATGCTGACAAGACTGTCCTAATAAATACTTCTATGAAAGAGGTGACTTCTTCTTTGTCTCTTTATCATTCTGCCCACGAAGAACATAATGATAGGGCAATACAGCTCAAAACTCATATTTAAGAACTCGAAGCCCAGCTCAAGCAAGCGAGAGAGGAGTTGAAGGTGACCGTGGACTGACGTCGGGAAGAGATGGTAATTGTGACTTAGCAAGAGAACAACTTTTGGAGCTTGAGCACAACAAGAATGATCTTGACCATGCTCAAAATAAGATGATAGATTCATATGCTTCTATGGCTCCTTTTGCTACAGATGACTCTAGAATTCTCGAAGCACATAGGAGAGCGACATTAAAAAAAGACCAGCAACTAGCTCAACTGACCCAGTTCCTTCTTGATCTTTATACTCCCCTGAGTGAAATCTATCTTTTGCTCTACCTTATTTTATTTTCTTGTATGTTTTCCAATAAAATATATTAAAACTTTTAGCCTTGAACAATATTTATTTGTTGTGGACCCATTATTTATTGCATATCTACTATTAGATACAAATAATAGGTTAGAGTAAAAACAAGATTAGAGGTAACGTGGATGTAATATGTTTTGAAATATGATCCTACTGAATATATCTACTCAGAGGTATTATGGACATGACAGAATAACTCAGTGGAAGAATTTGGAAGATTCATCACTCAAGGCATACTCATGCTGAGTACAAATGACAAATTTTACGATATACAGTACTATCAGAGGTGATATGGACGTGATAGATCACTTAGTTTACTTCACTGGAGAAGAGAAGAAAGAGTAGTTTAAGGGTGAACTATTATCTTTTCTTTAGAGGATAATAAATGGAATATGATTCAGAGATAATATGGACATGAATCACATACACTTATTGACTGGTGAATAAACACGTAAGATTATTCCCAACCCAACTGGAGATCAGGAATAGGATATTCTTAAAACAACTGAGCTTTAAGAATAGAATATTTTTCATTAGTGATAATCATTTAGATAATCTCAACGAGGGTGTTCCGTTGGATCTGAGTATTGTCCCACTGGAAAACTTTGATGACCCATTATCCATGTATTATTCAAAAATGAATATAGGTAATAGTTTGAGAGGTTGTGTAGGCTACGAGTTATTGGGGATTAAAGATGTATTTGTTGTACATCTTATTTTAATCTGCTAAAGATGGAGAAGATGAGTAGTACGTCCTTTGACTTGGATTATCAAAGGCTCTTCTTTTGGGGTATCTTCAGTTTCATCACTAGCTTGATTAGCCTCTTCTTTTATATACTCCGGTGTATAGAGTGCAGAGTCAGCGAAATAGGCTTCGACACATTTGAATGGGTTGAGGTCAGCTACCTTTGTTTTGACTCCTTCCCTATTGTTCATATATTTAAAGTATTGATGTAGGGTGGAGGGTACAATTTTATGCTCGTGTATCTATGGTTGTCCCAACAAAATGTTATAAGATACGTCAGAGTCAATCACATAGCATGTGACTTCAGTACGTAGATCGCCTATCTGAATATTTAGGCACATATTTTCTAGCTGTTTACTCCTTCCAGCATTAAAGCCTAGAATGGTAGTGCTAGTAGCAGACAAGATATGCATTGGTATCTTCAATCCTCTCAGTAGGCTTTTAGGAATAATGCTGAGTGAAGAAACAGGGTCGATGTGAATCCGATTCACCTTAATAGATCCGATGTAACCGATATGATAGAAAGGTCTGTCATGCTGATTATCCTTGAGTAGCATGTCTTCTTGTATGAAGGTGATGTTAGGAATCTTCTCGATCACACTATGGCATTAAGGACACGCTAATGGCTCTTTATCAGGAGTCTTGAGTTAAGCTAAGAATAAATCTGCATGTATCAGAGCTTTTCTCAAAGCTTCACGAGTCTTCTTCGATAAATAAAGTAACTCGAATATGGAAAGTTGGGCTGGGGTATTGGCCAGTTGTGCCAATATGTCAAAATTGTAGGACTTTTCAAGTCCTTAGGGTATATTCTTCTTCAAGGATTTATCGAAGCGTACTTATTTTTGCTTTCCTTTCTTTGTCATAGTAGTCTTCAAAGGACCAAGTTCAGTTGTAACTAGAGCAACAGGAGTTGGCGAAGTAGGAAGAGTGTCAGGCATATCTTTCAGGATAGGTTCATAAGTTTTATGATAGTCTTTGTCAGACCTTGTACCTGTCATGGCTTCTTCTTTTGGCATCGGAGAAAGAAGTACCAAATTACAAGACTTGAGTTTCTTTTTATTATGCATCTGCTTGGAGCGAGTCTGTGGGCTAGTTTTATCGTAACCCAATCCACTAAGGGATTTGTTGGACTGTCCTTGGAGTTGTAAAGGAATACGTTGCCCCTTGCCAAAGTTTAAACCTTCAGCTTTCTGGAAGTCACACCCCATATTTTGTATCAAGCGTACAGATTGCTGGTTGTATTGATAAAATTGGGGATGATCCTCCTCCAGCACCTGAGTTGAGGTCGATGCTCTACTTGTTATAGCAAGAGGATAAAGAATTTGTGTAGGAACACCTTCATAAGAACCGATGATTGGTTATTCCATATACAGTGGAACACTGCCAATCATGGACCATTGTCGTTGTGTCAAGCAAAGCTTACGAGTAGAGCTTGGTGGGGTAATGTTCAGATTTTGAAATCTGCTCTCGAGAGAGATATTTTCTTGATGTTAAGCTTGATCTCTGTCTGAGTGGTGACCTGAAGAAATCATATTGCATGATTTATACTTCTTTCCTTTCTTGAATTTTGAATTAGAAGATGCTGCTCCCTGGTCCCAATCTAGCATCAGGTTGGGATGAATCCATATAATCTCGCCATGATTTATGGTAAGGGGCACTAACCCCTCTGTTTCAATTTGAGGAGGGGGGAGATTTACCACTTCTATCGTAGTTCGAGTATTGGGATGATGACGTTTGGAACTTCTTATGCTGGAAAGTCGTCGAATTGAAGAGACACCATATTGGTGATGACCGTCTTTTTCTCATTGTGAAAGGTGATAGCTTTAGCATCTATCAACTATTGGATTTTTATTTTTAAGACATAATAAGCCTTGGTAGGATGATGTATATACCAATGGTATAAGCAGTACTTTGGGTCATCTGTTTTACCGGCCTTATTTGGTCGTTTGATGTCAGGTAACTGCAACTTGTTGCCTTTTATCAAGTATTCAAAAATGTTGTGGATGTCGCTCTCATCAAAGGAATATTCTTTCTTAGTCCTGGAATACTCTGGAGGCTTTTGTGCTGGTGGAGAAGTGGGTGGCTTTGACAGGTTTATTTCTAAGGCCACATTTCCTTTGTTGTTGTGATTATTCACACTGTCGGGGGGATGCTTACCTTCCACATTGGTCATTTATAACCACAAATTATGTCACCTTTGTGTTACCTTCAGTAGTTTTGGTCCCAATGATGAACGTTGTCCAGTCTTGAAATTGAGTTGGACCTATCCAGAGCCCTACTATAGGCAGTAGGTTCTTTTTACAAGTATGAATGAATACGGAGTCTGGAATACCGGGGGTTAACTTCAGAGTTGCTTACCTGAAACGTTCCACGAATTCACGGACGGATTTTTTCTCCTTCTGTTTGATATTGATGAGAGAAGGCATTGTCATATCCATGCCTCCCTCACAGAATCATGAGAGAAAAAGATATTTCATGTTATCAAACGAGGATATACAGTTATCAGGTAAGCTGCGATACCAATCGTGGGCTATGCCAACCAAGCATCCCACGAATAATCTGGTAAGAAGAGCATCTTCTTTCTATATATGAGCCGTTATCATATTAAAGTAATTAATATATTGGCTCAATGATGTCCTGTCTTCAAACAAGAATATTGATTGAGGCTTGTATTTATAAGGGAATAGAATATTATTCCAATGAGGACGATAAGGCAGTTTTACTCTTAGCTTACAGAGTTGGTCTTTGTTCTTTAAAACATCGACATATCTACACAACTATCGGATAGCTTCGAGAGGATCTTCTGGTCGGAGTGGTGTAATTGACTGATAAGATCCTAGTTGAACAGGTATTATCACCGGTAGAGGTCTACTCCTAACATTGACAGGATTAAGAGTTGGCATTGCTGACTCTTGGTTTATGACTGCTTTTGGATTTGTGTTATCTTACAGAGGTGTTATTCCAGGAGTAGGTTGTATAGGTATGAATGAAGTCACTTGGACAGGTATTGTGTAGCATAATATTGAGCTATCATTATTTGATGCATATTTTGCATCATAGTATGCATGCCTTTGAGAGCAGCCTCTAATGAGTTAAGGCATTATTCAGTGGCTTCTAGTGGAGAAGCGTATTGTTCATCACCGACGACATACATGCTAAGATCCCTGTGTACAACAAAGGCATTGGTAGAAAGAGCTGTGTAGTTGGAGTCTACACTGTTAGTTTCAGAATCAGGGGGATTGCTACCCCTAGCCTAGAATTCTGAGGAATGGGGATTCCCGTGAAGACCGAACTCACGTCTTCGAGAACGAGTATTTTGGTATACTCCTTCAAAGGAGTCGACAAGTTTGTCAAATCTCCTCTGGCTGGGTGTTCTTGAAGAACTTTGTCTTGATTGTCACCTGCCACGGGGAAGATGCGAAGCCATGTATGGTTAAGCAAGGAGCAGTTCGTTATCATACTCCTAGTTGTTAACTTATTTTGTATGTCGAGGCTTAGGAGACACAGTATAGGTCAATTGGTCAAACACGGACCGTTTTGCTGATGCACAACAACATTCAATTACAACTTTGGGATAATTTCAACGATGTTCATTAGGAAACACCGTTGAAAGGTCGGAGGGATCTCTCTCCTTACGCTTTTGTACAATAAGTTCGCGTAATTCATAAGGGAGAAGAGAAAAGGAGGAAGAGGGTAGACTGCCTCTTTACATGAGAAATACTAGACCTCCTATGCACTTTTTTAGTTCCCTCCATGTAAAGTGAAGTGTTGACTTCATTGGCGTTCGATCCGTCGTCTCTCGCACCTTTGTTCTTCACAGAAGAGGAGAAATTATTCTGAATATTATTCACATGCTCACGTACACAAATAGAATGTCGTAAGGATATTGGTCTTGTTTGGCGCACATTCTGTGGCGCAGGAAGAGTTGGTGCATTTTGCCTACGTATATTTATTTTTATACGCAGGTATTGGCCTGGCGCACCAATAGCAGATTCATAATGAGTGGCGCATAACTTTTCTTCAATTAAGCGCGTGATCATGATATTAGGGGGATGATTTTCCCTGACTAACTTTTTATTAGCGCCTGTGGAGATATTGGTTTGGACAGCAGTGTCCATGACTTGCTTGCCCCGCATATTACTACCAATATGTGTAGGCTCAAAAGCTTGGATTTAGATTACCCTTTGCTTGATATTGCATGAGTTGCACAATTTTTATCCCCTGTTTAAAGCAAGGGAATCATAAGCTTGGTGTGGATTACCCTTTGCTTAATATTGCGTGAGTTGCGGAAATTGTATCCCTTGTTTAACGCAAGGGAATTATCCACCAAGTCATTGATGTGAACATAATTGACATGGGAACTCTCGTTAATCATAATGCTATTTTCCATGTTGGCAACAACTTCAGGATATGCATGACGAGGCTTGGACCCACATTTTGTGAGTTTTTCTCGACTTTAGCGAGGATGAGGGGCAAGCACTACCGCTAGAATGGAGCATGTCTTTATATGCTTGTTGGTCGAACTTCACGACCAAGATCTTCTGCATCGAACCGATCGACACAGCATCGAGTTGAGCTATCACCTTCTTGTCAGAGGAGAAAGTCGTCTCCAACAGAGTTGCCATCTTATTTATGAGAAAAAGCTTATACCAAACTTTTGTGTTACAAACTATTGAAAAGGAAAAAAAGTACAAAAAGATCATAAACAAGAATCTAAGTACATTTGATTCTGGGATAGTATAGTTATGGAGATCTGATCTGAGGATGATCACTTTACTTCTTGGACCACTCGACGACGAAAAAATGTACACGATGACAAAGAAATGTAGGGAATGCTATAAACAACTCGGTGAGTTGAATAATAAGAAAGCTCTGGCAACAACGGCACGAGAAGCTTCTAATTCTCTCCTTCTGTTCTTGAATTTCAAAGACTTGATAACTCTAGCCCCTTTTTCTCTCTGCATGTGTGTGTGCTCCTCTATGTGTGTCCCCTATGGATGTACCGATCTTGTATTTATAGAGTTTAGGAGCGGTTATGAGAGTGTGTGCGCACTTTGGACAGTCTGTACTATTTAACCAATGTGCGTGCACTTTTGGTGGACTAACACTCACGTTTTGAATGAGTGGGTGCACAACTTATTGCCTACTTGATACGTTGCTTCCTATACGAGGAAAGCATAGGTCCTGGGGACAGTTATTTGTGTACTTTTTATGAGAAGCATGGCATATAAGACACGCACTCATAACTGCTCTCTGTTAGTTAGATTAGTATGCGCATTTTAAAAGTGGTCTGGAGACTGGCGCACTTTTGGAAAGATTGATACTGCGGCGCATTTTTTAAGAAGTTTGTACTATGGCGCACTTTTGAAGAAGTTGGCACAGCGGCGCACTTCTGAAAAAACTGGCACTACGGCGCACTTTTGAAGAAGTTGGCACTATGGCATACTTCTGAAAAAATTAGCACTGCGGTGCACTTTTGAAGAAGTTAGCACAGCAGCGCACTTTTGGAAAGATTGGCACATCGGCACACTTTTGAAGAAATTGGCACAACGGTGCACTTCTAAAAAAATTGGCACTACGGTGCACTTTTGAAGAAATTGGTACAATGGCACACTTCGAAAGAAAT
This sequence comes from Iris macrosiphon, assembly GCA_036927795.1. NCBI lineage: Eukaryota > Viridiplantae > Streptophyta > Magnoliopsida > Asparagales > Iridaceae > Iris > Iris macrosiphon. The sequence continues at coordinate 51,328,073 of JAYESA010000018.1, forward strand.
CGCTAAACGACAACCTGGGTCTGTATGCCGCAGCACAGCTGTAATGATGACTTCTGACTCTTCGATTTTTGCATCTGTCAACTGTCAGTCTGTTACATTAAATACTGAGAGAGAGTGAGCATTTTTGAGCGTTTATGTGCCAACTTTCATAACATTAAGAAAGCGCACCACAATAAGAAAGTGCGCCATCTTCTAAAGTTTTAAGAAAGTGCGCCAAAGTAAGAAAGTGTGCGCTTCCTTCTGAAACAAGTAGAGGATGCGTCATCCTCTAAATAGAGAGAAAGTGTGTCATTCTTCCTCTGTTGGGTTTATTTGTAGAAAATTATGCTATCTTTTTAAGGCGTACTTTTTATGCTTTTATACCGTTCCCTCCCAATGCTTCTACTAATTTTAATTAGTTACCTGATTAACCCTATAGTTATATAGAATCTCTTATCGTGGTCACACAATCCTCCTCCTAGAATGATGTACCTCAGTACGAGTACGCTAAGTATAAATCTACCTTCGTTACTGTTGTCCCAATCTAGATTCACCCTTAGTGTGGTGCAACAATCAATCAAAACATCATATCCATGCTACAGCTACTGAGCAACTAAGAAATATCTATGCAATAATAATAAGTATACTATAGTATATAAGGAGTATATCAAGAACACATAGCAGCTCAGTGCTTAAGCAGGATAACACCTAAGTACAATAACATAAAGTATCAGTACAGATACAAAGTAGTCAGGTCAGGATACTAGATAAATCAACCAGTCAAGTGAAATACTCTGCTCACATCGTAGCATGCATATCGGGCCAGGTATACAGTTCGTTCCTTTATTGTAATAGTCTATCAAGCACACTAGTTGAGCCTATAACTCTATCCTCAAGTGCATCAAGCCTATAACTCTATCATCAAATGCCTTAAGCCAATAACTATATCATAACCTACATCAAGCCTATAACTCCCCAGATCTATACTAAGTTCATAAGACTTTAATAGGAAGTCAAAATAGTCAAAAAAAAGGCCAAATGGCCAAAAACAGCCAAATTCAGCGAAAAGCCTAATTCGAAATATCCAATGGAATACTGTGAAATACCGGCAAAAGGTCCTCCATTTTCCAGCAAATTCTGAGTGGGGAATTTGGAATTTTTTAGGAAATTATAATCCACCAAAGCAGCCACGGGATAAAAAAAAACTCATAAAACTAGTTTTGGCCATAAAAATCTTATTTTAAATCAAAATTTATATTTTCAAAGGTCAAAATTGCATAAAATCAAATTCGTTATAATATGACCATATTAGATTTTACAAATTCTAAGTTTTGAAAGATGAATTCCTCAAAATACTCTAAAATGGGTTTTTTGGAATCGAAACTCAAAACTAATGACCAAAACCAAAAATGTCATACACAAAAGATATAATTTTTTTATAGATGCATATTTTAGACCATATTTAAGCATAAATATCAAAGAAAATTCAAAATATAAGAAAAAATAAGGATATCATCGAGCAAGATGTACTTGCCTTAGGTTTAGCTATCCAAGCCTAGTCTTCTTCCCCTCCTCCAAGGGGGATTCATAAATCACACCCATGGTTGTAAAAACTAGCCCCAATAACAGCCTAAAGAAGAAGAAAGGGAAAAAATGGTGAAAAGAGAGAAAAAGAGAAGAACAGAGAGAAAATAGGTATTTTATATGGAGAAGGAGTGATGTTTGGCCCTAGATCTTACCATATCATCAATCCATGGCCTCTCCCACTCAATCTTAGCCAAACAAAAAATCTAGGTAACCAATAGTTAAAGGAAAGGGTCTAGTCATTGGGCTGACTGGGCAAGTCACAACCAGTTGGAAGATCCGTCGGTGTTTCACAAAATTATGACGGATAATCCGATGTGATACTTAAATTAAATTTTAGAAAATTTCGGTATTACGCTCTATGTACGGGAACTATCACAGGTCTATGGCAATGTCAATGAGTATTCTACTGGTCTAGGTTAGTCTCATGTATTATTATCTTGTCATAAACCAATAACTAAAATATTGTTGCATAATTCATTAACCATTTTGTCATTGAACTACCATAAAACCACTAACCCGATACTCGACAAGATACTAAATCACCAATACAAGATACATGAACACTATGATATAAAATACATGAATAAAACACATGATACATGAATAGTTTATACACCAAATACGTATATCTAGAATGGAAAGTAACACTACTATTGGGATACGAGTACATGAGCACATCTAGCATATATCACGATATCGGCGGTAGTACGTTGTCTATATTTATAAGATACTAAACCATATTATAACATCCACAACTATCAGTCAATCATCTAATACAAAAAATAAGATAAGGAAAAGATTGACAAGCATACAAATAAAAAACTATGCATTTTAGACTTATAAAATAACAGGAGAAGGAATAGGGATACAAACCTCGATACCAATCTCGAAGTGTCATTAACTAGGGTGAGAATCGTCTAAGATATCAACATTATCCTATCGGGATTAAAATAAACTAAGAATATAGAAAAGTTACATAGTATAATATAAGTGCCTATCATGCATCTGATCAAAAGATAATATAACAACTAGAATATGAAAAGCGAGTACATTTACAATATGCACAACTGACTATACTAACACTATGGAACTATTATGTAATATAAGAAATTAAGAAACTAACCAATTGTGCATTTTATAATATAGACTTCCAACATGTGGACACTATTAGATTTCAGATAATCAATGTGTGAGGTACAAGATTACTATCATATAATATTAGACAATATATGGTTTGAACAAGATATAGACCATATGCATACTGATTATATTCCCCCCACCCATCATGCACTAGCAAAATATGATCATGATATAATAGAAACAAGTAACACGATAAATAAGTATGGTAAATAAGCATGATGCAGGTAAACATGAATCTAGAAAGTATAATAAGACTACCTCTCATGCATAGGTCAAGTAAATAAGAATCTAGTACTACTAACAATAATAGTGATAAAGCTGAATGATGATTTAGGTAACAAATTATAGTACGAGTACTTGCATATTCCTCCAAATAAAAATGTTGATCAACTTTGAACTATATCCACATAATACCTGCAATCATCAGATCCTACGACAAACCAACAAACATCCAACAATATCAAGAACATAAACACAGTCAAATTAAGATTATATTTTTAGGCAGATAGGTTACTTGTTAATTAAGTTAACTAGGTTGCTTATTGTATATGTTATCTATGTAAATTTTACTTATTAGGCTGCCACGCCCAAGTCCCAAAATATCAAGGGACTATTCACATGGCAATGGCCAGCAGCACAACTCCAATGGACAAATCCAATTTAATAGACACGTTAGTACACTTAAGCTGTAATATATAAATAAGGGTCTACAACAACTGTCATAATTTATATATCTAATCTCATCCACAATAAGAATCATAATACAAGGGATAGTCCAGTCACAAGAATAATAAAAATAAAAATATCCATCAATAAGTGCAGTATAAGAAATATCGTGGGGAATAACCCGTCATCAAAATAATAAAAAGATAAATAAAAATAAGTACATTTGTCCAGTAGTCACTAAGCCAAGTCCAATGTCTAAAGAGCACTAAGCATAAATAAATAGAGAAATAATTGTTTGCTCAAGAGAAGTCCTTTGGCACAACCTCGTCCTCGGGTGCAAGTACTGCTCCAATGTCATCTCCCATCCCATAAACCTCGGGATAGCTCTCATCGTCTATACCTGGAGACATAATCCGGATCCAGGTCCTCAGGGGACACAGCAATGTATAATAAACACTCAAGCAAATATAACAGTAAATAATAAATAGTGTGCTCAGGGTACCTATCATAACCAACTAAGTGAATGCAATTAAGAACGTAATCGTCCGCTAAACTACCGAGGCCCGTAGGTCTCGTAGACACGACATTAACACGTAGTAGTAGTAGTAGTAGTAGTAGTAGTAGTAGTAGTAGTAGTAGTAGTAGTAGTAGTAGGTACGTACAGGTCCTGTCAAGGTACCTGCAGCATTATAAGGCCCGAAGCGCAAGAAACAGTAGCACGTATTGTGTGGTAGCCCAGCGGTATAGTAGATTCTCCCCAATCCCCATGTATCTCGCATCTCATATCCATAACACACAAGACAAGTACTAACTATGTCTTAAGTCAAGAAAGATGATTCAATCAAGTCAACTAATCACATATCACGAGTCATGTCCTAACACATAAGCTGGAATCCTCGAATATCTCAAGTAAGGCTTCTGTACATGAGGGTCATGTACAGTGTCCTAAGGGATATCGTGCAAGAGTTGCACGTATAGTGTATATGATGACAATGTAGTCTAATGATACCCAATTCTGCGTACAAAAGTCGGCACCCAAATATACTTCGGACGCTAAGTATGATAACGGTCCTAGGGTCACAACAAGTACAAGCAAAGACTAGAAATATAATCAATAACTGGTAGTAGCAATAAGCACAAAATACTTTAACAAAGGCAAGGTACACTTACATGCTGCCTGCTGCCTGCTGCTTGCTGTCGCGGTACTATCTGACTGGTGTCCTCAACCAAAGGTGCAACGAATTTAAGTTGTCCTAATATAACATGTTCTAATCAATACACTATTTAATGTGATTAACATAAAAGAATATGATTGTTCGCACGACGTCAACTAATATGGTGACGTCCATGCCAATGATCCAATAATTACGGGTCATGGGCCAACGTGCCAATAACCACGTATCATGGCACTATCTAGTATGTTGTAGGATCTCATTCATTGTGTTTTCTTACGTATATATTGACATCTATAGCAGTTTCGACACGTGTAATCCTATATATACGCAGATACGACATGATGTCCCGAAACTTGCAACAACGCTAAACTATATCTCGAACATGCATGTCGGCTCTCAAACATGCATGTCGACATCCATTAATACTGAATTAAAATAATTTAAATTATGACATTATGGTTTATTCCATAAAAATAATACCGAAATGGCACCATTGCACGCACAAAGTCCCGTTGTGCGTCAACTAGTTGTTCTAGCTACTTTGGCAACTAGTTTGTGCATGCAAGGTTGCCAACTTGCATGAAAGATTTATTTAAAATATAAAATATAATAATTAATATTCTGAAAATTATTAATTAATTTCTGAAAATTTGTATTTAAATAATAAAATAGCAACATCTATCAAAACTAGGTTATTAGGGTTTACACATTGCCATGTATTCGTTTCCGTGTCATAAAAGAGTAGTTTTTATGTAAAAATTAGGGTTTCTCATACATGGGATTTACTCATTATCATCTAATAATATTTTTGGGTTCATAAAAGGCTTTTCACATGAAAAAATAAATATTAAAAAGAAATTACAAAACTTGCGTGCTCTTGATTACGGCAGAGCTTCTTCTTGCGACACGGACCTTTTGGAGCGCCAAACGGACTCCAAATTCCACGAAACATGAGGGAGGCCTTGGTGGATTCAATTATGATATAAATATAGGGTTATTAGGGGATTTTGATGCTGTGGGGGTACCCGAACTACTGCTACAACTAGCAGCCAATATTCAGCCCTATAAGGGTGGCCGAATGCTCCTGGGGTGTTCGACCACCTTGGGCACTTGTGTGGGGATTGAGGGATGATGGAGAACTGAAGAAGAGAGGGAGATGAAGGCTGTATAATTTCGTGGGAAGAAGGGGGAGGCTTAAAAGGAGCAGCTATAAAAGGGGGAGGAAGTTAGGGTTAGGGTTTTGAGGGGGAGGCTTGGGCTTTATATAAGTAGTTGGTTGTTGGGCCCATGGTGGATATTTGATGGGTTTTAAGATTTGGTTCAAATCTAAGAGATTTGGTTTAGCCATTAGTAGGGATTTGGATGCACTTGGGTCTAGTTGTGTGGGTATTGGTTGAGCTTGAGTGCAAGTGCACAAGAAGGTTCTCTATCAGTACTTTAAATAGTTCATTAGTTGTGTTATTGTGTTATTATGCATGTACGTGGGTTTAAGTGTAAATAATATATATAAATAATGGGGCATGAGTGTGGGTTAGTATACATATCTCATTGGAATTGGTTTGAGAGTCCAAGTAGGATGTTTGGGCTCGATTGGGTTCAACTAGCCAATTGAAGGTAATTTTATAATGTCAATGGTTCGAGATGTTTGTCTATATTTTTGGAGTACGGGGGAGATAAAATTAATACAACACCCATATCACAAGTGTATTAGGTACAGTCAAGGCCAATAATATAAATTTGGTTGGAAGAAAAAATATCGTGCATTGCTCAAAATATCCAAACCATGGCAAAGTGTCATATATATATATATATATATATATATATATATAAGGATTCTATAAATTAATACTTTAACCTATTAAATTAAAGAAAATATATTATAAATTACCAAATTAACTCTATTAAAAAATGAGGGATCTTACAATCTACCCACCTTAAAAGAATTGCGTCCTCGCAATTAAGAATAAAGCTACTCTAGGAATCTAATAAGACATGATAACTAAAGGCAATTCTACGGGTATACCTGCATCCTTGAATAAGTTAGGATAACGATGTTGTATGATATCCTCTCACTCCCAAGTGGATTCGCCTAGAGAATGATGCTTCCAAGCTACCCGAACTAGTCTGATCGTCTGATCCCGCAACGTCTTCTCACTAGTATCTAGTATCCCAACTAGATGATACCCTCCTGGAGCTGGTGGTCTGACTCCTCCAACTCTCGTCTACGGTGCTCCTGGTGCTGGATAAGCTAGCATAAGTAGCTGTTGGGTTGGTCTCGGTGCTGGTAAAGCCTCTCAGTGTACCATCAATGCTCCTCCTCGATACTCCATACAATCTCTAGCTGAATACTGGTCTAAACCACAAAGAAAATACAATCCCAATCTGAGTCGGCATTCCTTGGCGAGATGGCCTACCTTACCACAATAATGACAAGTAGGGAGTCCTGGTGCTGGTGCTGAATAAGCTGGCCTAGGTGGCTGTTGGGCTGGTCTCGGTGCTAGTAAGGCTGGTCGATAAATCATCGGCGCTCCTCTCCATGTTTTCGTACAATCCTGTGCCGAGTGTTGTCCTAATCCGCAAATTAAACATAATCCCAACTTTTGTTTGCACTCACTTGCATAATGGCCTTGCTTGCCACAATATTAACATATAGGCAATGTCGGTGGGGTTGCTCTGGTTGGCTGGTGCATGCGAGGTCTCTTTGTAGCTCCTTTCTGTGGTGCTCAGGCTGGTGCTAGTGTGTACGATCATTTCTGGCTGGACCCTCTCCTGTTGACACGTTCCATGCGTCGAGTCGCTGCAAGGACATCCGTATAAGAAGTAGGTACAACTGAGCCAATCAATCTCTGTAACTCAAAGCTCGGTCCGTCAAAGAATTTCTTTACCTTCTCTTCTTCTGTCGGGATTAGTGTAGGGGCGAACAGATGAATCAAGGCATAATGTAAGTCAAGGTATTAATTCGAATTTGATTTATAGGTCAACAACGTATCAACATGTGGATAAGATCCTAGGAGTTTATTATATCCATTTTGCAGGCTTGCTCGGTTCCGTAATTAAAACCGAAGCAATATATTCATAGACCTGCATGGGCCACCATAAAAACTATGTCACGTCCCAGTCCTAAAATACCAAGGGACTAGCCATGTGGCAATGACCAGCAGCACAACTACAATGGACAAACCCAATTTAATGGACCCGTTTGAGTGCACTTAAGTTATAATATATATAAATAAGGGTCTACAACAACTGTCACAGTTTATATATCTAATCTCATCCACAATAAAATCATAATACAAGGGATAGTCTAGTCACAGGAATAATAAAAATGAAACTATCCATCAACAAGTGCAGTATAAGAAATATCGCCGGGAACAACCCGTCATCAAAATAATGAAAAGAGAAATAAAACTAAGTACATCTGTCCAGTAGTCACTAAGCCAAGTCCAATGTCTAAAGAACACTAAGAATAAATAAATAGAGAAATAATTATGTGCTTAAGAGAAGTCCTCCGGTACAACAGCGTCCTCTGGTGCAAGTACTGCTCCAATGTCAGCTCATGTCCGGTAAACCTCGAGGTAGCTCTCATCGTCTATACCTGGGGACATAATCCGGATCTAGGTCCTCAGGGGACATAGCAAGGTACAATAAACACTCCGGGTAATGTAATAGTAAATAATAAACAGTGTGCTCAGGGTACCTATCATAACCAACTAAGTGAATGCAATTGAGAACGTACTCGTCCGCTAAACCACCGGGGCATGTAGGTCTCATAGACACGACAGTAGCACATAGTAGCACATAGTAGTAGTAGTAGTAGTAGTAGTAGTAGTAGTAGTAGTAGTAGTAGTAGTAGTAGTAGTAGTAGTAGTAGTAGGTAAGTACAGGTCCTATCAAGGTACCTGCAACACTATAGGTCCTGAAGCACAAACAACAGTAGCAGGTATTGTGTGGTAGCCCAACGGTATGGTAGATTCTCTCCGATCCCCATGTATCTCGCGTCTCATGTCCATAACACGCAAGACAAGTACTAACTATGTCTCGAGTCAAGAAAGAGGATTCAATAAAGTCAAATAATCATATATCACGAGTCATGTCCTAACACAGAAGCTGGAATCCTCGAATATCTTAAGTAACACTTATGTACATGAGGGTCGTGTACAGTGCCATAAGTTATATTGTGTAAGAGCTGCATGTATAGGGTATACGATGATAATGCAGTCTAACGATACCCAATTTCATATACGAAAGTCGACACTCGAATACACTTCGGACACTAAGTATCATAACGGTCCTAAGGTCACAACAAGTACAAGCAAAGAGTAGAAATAGAATCAATAACTGGTAGTAGCAATAAGCACAAAATATTGGAACAAAGGCAAGGTACACTTGCTTGCTGCCTGCTACTGCGGTACTGTCTGACTGGTGTCCTCAACCAAAGGTGCAAAGAATCCAAGTTGTCCTATTATAACATGTTTTATCAATACACCATCTAATGTGATTAACATGAAATTATATGATTGTTCGTACGACGTCAACTAGTATGGTGACGTTCATGCCAACGATCCAACAATTATGGGTCATGGGCCAACGTTCCAATAACCATGTGCCATGTCACTGTCTAGTACATTATAGGATATCGTTCATTGTATTTTCTTACATATATATATAGGCACCTACATGAGTTCCGACATGTGTAATCCTATATATACGCAGATACGATACGATGTTCCAAAACTTACAACAATGGTAATCTATATCTTGAACATGCATATCAGCTCTCAAACACACATGTCGACATCCATTAATACTGAATTAAAATAATTTAAATTCTGGCATTATGGTTTATTTAGTGAAAAATACAGAAATGACATTGTTGCACGCACAAAGTTTCGTTGCGCGTCAACTAGGTGTTCTAGCTACTTTGGCAACTAGTTTATGCATGCAAGGTTGCCAACTTGCATGAATGATTCATTTAACATATAAAATATAATAATTAATATTCTAAAAATTGTTAATTAATTTTTGAAAAATTATATTTAGATAATAAAATAGCAACATCTATCAAAACTAGGTTATTAGGGTTTATACATTGTCATGTATTGGTTCCGGTGTGATCAAAGAGTAGTTTTTATGCAAAAATTAGGATTTCTCATACATAGGATTTTCTCATTATCATCTAATCATATTTTGGGTTCATACAAGGGTTTTCAAATGGGAAAATAAATATTAAAAAGAAATTACAAAACTTACGTGTTCTTGATTACGGCGGAGCTTCTTCTTGTGACACAGACCTTTTAGAGCGCCAAACGCTCCAAAATCTACGAAACTTGAGGAGGCTCTTGGGGGCTTCAAGTATGATGTAAATCTAGGGGTTTTAGGAGATTTTGTTGCTATGGGGGTGCCCGAATTGCTGCTACAACCAAAAGCCAATATTTAGCCCTAGAAGGGTGGTCGAATGCTCCTGGGGTGTTCGAACACCGTGGGGACTAGTGTGGGGGTTGAGGGATGATGGAGAAGTGAAGTAGAGAGGGAGAGGGAGGATATATAATTTTGTGGGAAGGAGGGGGAGGCTGAAAAGGGTCGACCACAAAAGGGGGATGAAGTTAGGGTTAGGGTTTTGAGGGGAGGCTTGGGCTTTATATAGGTAGTTAGTTGTTGGGCCCATGGTGGAGATTTGATAGGATTTAAGGTTTGGTTCAGACCTAAGAGATTTGGTTTAGCCATTAGTAGGACTTTGGGTGCACTTGGGTCTAGTTGTATGGATATTGGTTGAGCTTGAGTGCAAGAGCACAAGCATTACCAGAATAAGTCAAATTAGCGACGTCTAGAAACGTCGCTAAATGGCATAAAAATATCGCTAACAATATTTAGCGATGTAATTAGCGACGTTTCAATAAAGTCACCTTTTAGCTAGTTGCTAACGGGGAAAATATCATAAAATGTCACTATAGCGACGTTTTATAGCGACGTATCTGCGTCGCTATATTATTGATGTTTAGCAACGTTGCGTCACTAAATTAGCGACGTATAGTGTGTCGCTATATGTCGCTAATTTTTTTATTTAGCGATATTTTGCAACACATTTAGCGATGTTATATTGACCTGGAAAATACTGCCATCTTAACAATTTAGCGACATTCAGTGATGTATTTAGCGACATTCAGCGACGTACTTAGCGATATATTTAGAGACGTAATTAGCGACAATTAGTAATGTATTAGCAACGTATTTATTGATGTATATAACTGTCGCTAAATGTCGCTAAAGTTTTAGTAAAAAAATGGATATAGAATGGTTTCCAAGCCAATCTTCCTGTAGTTTATGAATTCATAATTTATATAAATAGACCCAGAGCAACCCTCCATTGAATTTTCTGGGTTCGACCCCTTCAGTTGAACACTCAACACCGATAAATTAATATACATTTAATATGAATAATATAGTAAAATTTGAAGAAAATAAAACATTACGATTATAAATCGAGTCTGGAGAAAATCTTGTCTTAAAGAATACAATAAATATCCACACAACTGAGTAGAAAAAATAAAGTCTGAAAGCCTCAAAAATAAAGAATATTCATAAATGACCAAATATCATAGGTCAAAACACAAATAACCAGTAAACTATCCTAACTAGGACTACTGCGGATATGAAGAAGGATGACCACCGGCGCGTATTAGGGATAAGAACAAATCATACTGCTCCTGTGAATTTGACACTGATGTTGATGGAAAAGGCAGTGACGTCGGTGGAGTCTGTGTCAATGAAGGCACACCAGGAGGACGTATCTGCTCCAACTCTGCTAGTCGATGGTTGTATGAATCCATGGTAGATAATAGCCTCGTACTGCTATGAACCATTGAATCCCGTATCATCGTCAGCCTCTCGCCCATGGACAGCTATGATCCTGCAGCTCTATCACGCTGTGCTCTGTCGATGCTCTAAGATCAGATGTCATATCCCTGCGCTCCATGATGCTGCACTCAAGCGTATCAAATCGTGCGATGAGCGTCGCATCGTCCGCCTGCGGCTGGGACAGGGGCTGCTCCTCTATCCTTCGCAGTAACTCATTACAGAGAGACGCAATATGACGGTCAATGGTCTTCTGGGCTCGGACCGATGCCTGCGAGAGCTGTAGGGAATACACACTTGCCATAGAGGCCCTAGATGACTGCGTCGCAACAAGGGCGCTATAGGATCTCGTACCGTAGTACGTACCCCTTTGGAGACCACCAGCGGCGGTCACCTATAACTCGTCCGTCGACAGAGCTGGAGAGGGCTATGAGGAAGTACCAACCTCTCCTGCTGTAGGTGCACTAGCAATCGCCCACTCACGTAGCCTAAGATACTCAGTCTAGAAAAGTTTGGATACTCGATAATTGCTAATGTATCTAAGTTACTTATTACTAACTACATGAATATTTATTTACATATTTTTTAAGTTATATTAAAATTAACATAAAGTAAAGTAATACTTACATAGGTCTGCGAGGCCCTCTCATCAATAAGATTCTCGTCCTTTCGATGGGTAGCTAGGAAGACGGTCACCATGTTGGCATCCTCACCCCTCTGTACCTGTTAAAAAATATTATTTAGTACTAAATTTAAATATTTTATCCTACTACCATTTTATCGTACTTATATTAAAATAATATATCTGAAATAAAAAATATACCAAACGACCAAAATATTTCGTCATCAGAATTAACCTACCACACCACTTTGCTGCCTTCTGCCTAGCCGCCTTGGCCTTCTCAGACCTTTCCTTGTACCTCAGATCGTCGAATCTAGCCCTCATTGTAAAACCCCTATTCCGAAAAATCGTATTTATTATTTTTTTTTTATTTTTATTTATTTTATTAATTTAATTATAGTAATTATGTGCTAATTAGGAGAAATAGATTTTTAATAATTTTTATTTTAGGTGTTGGTGCACTTAGAGGATTTATGGGACCATTAGGAATTTTTTGGAATTTATTTTATGTAGGAGACCCCTTGAGCAGTTGCTAGCTTAATGGTATGTATTAGTATAATTCTAAATCTTTCCTATGAGTATATACGTATATAAATATATATATATATATATATATATATATATATATATATATATATATATATATATATATATATATATATATATATATATATATATATATATTTTAAAGGAATATATAAAAGAGAAAGAAAGGAACAGAAAAAAAAAGAAAAAAAAACAAACACAAACTATTAATAACCATAACCATATACAACTATTACAACTTTTGCTACCAACCCAACCATGCAGCAAAGGCCTTTTGCTACCAACCCATCCTATGCTACAGCCGCCCTAGCAGTTCAGCGCCCCTTAGCATATTTCCTAGTAAAATAACCAACTTAGCAAATGAGCAGCAGACCTTAGCCGCGATTACCAAACCCCCCCCCCCTCTCCCCCTTTCATTCATATATATATATATATATATATATATATATATATATATATATATATATATATATATTTCAATAAAATCCTAACCCTAAAATCATCCAAACCCTTCCTTTTTCTATCTAGACCTAGAGAGCGCCGCCACCGCAGCCGGAGAACCCCGCCAGGCCTTCCAAACCAATCCCGACGACCGCGACCCCGCGCACTACAGATTCCGCAGCAAGGTACCTGTGTTCCAGAGTTATTTTCCATCGCCTCGCTCAACCAAACGTCACCCCGTCTTTACCGGTATGCTCACCCCTTAACCTTCTTCCATATCTATGTGATAGTAGACCTCGAACAACGCGTAACCATAGGTGAAAATAGCGCCAAAGTTGGCAAAAATAGACCAAATTATGGGATCACAGAAAACTACGATGATCACCCATGTTTCCGAGTTCGTATCTCCCACCATAGAGATCCGAATTCGATGATTCTTTTTGGTATGCGTAGACCACTTGACCTAGTTTAATTTTTGTTAAATAACCCTAGATTATTAACTGCTGTAGACAGAATTTAATTCGTTGGAAAACTCCGCGAACACACTTTTCTAGATTTTCAAAAGTTGTCAAACGGAGCGCGCCCCGCCAAACGGGACCGCCTCGCCGTGTACCAAGTGTACCAAATGGTGCACGCAGCGTAACCAGACACGTGAGAGTTCACGAAAACTTATTTGGGCGTGTGTGCGCACCGAAATTAGCCCGTATCCGCGGATACACCCCGTGTCGCAACTTTTGCGAAAGTCGCGCGCATTTTGTGCACGTTCGTCAGATTGCGACAAAACTTGCGCCACTAGACTCATGGTAACGCGCTGGTCCTGTGATCCAAATTTCACGCAATTCTGAGACAGTTGACCAAGTCGCCAATTGGCGGGCCCTACGGTTGACTTTTTGGACGAAATTGTGTTCGGCTCATCGGAATCCATATTTGGACATATCGTTGGGTTCGTATTGATATCTAGAGTTGTTTGACCTATAATTTGTCTCATTTAGAGACTATTACCCTTGGCACATTTTTCGGTACAAAATGGGCCACACGTGGACCCCGCTTTTATCCAAAATTACCATTTTGCCCCTGTGTCCAAATTGGATGAAAGAGAAGTGCTTTTTAGCTATTTTGCTTATTCTGGGAATATTGGTGATGGTTATTTCAGCATCCGGAGACGTTCATTCTGAGACCGTAGCTTCTGACTCTTGGTGTGGACATCGGGACATTATATTTTTGTAGGTTTCTTGCCAGGCAAGATACCTTGCCAAATTGCTTACAGTATTTTGCATGCTTAGTATATTTCTGTATATTTATTGCATTTCTATATATTTATTACATTTTTTGTATATTTTTTGCATGTGTAGTTATATTTCAGTCATTACTATGTATTAGATATGTTGACACACACATGGCACTTAGTATCATGAGAGGACAATCATTAGGCGTATGGGCTTTTAACCACTCTGGTAAACCATAGTATATAGTTCGCACTACGAGAATGTGTCCGATTGTTGCTACCCCCGAGGTATGTCGGTTGATGGAGTCACGAGGGTCGCTACCCTCGAGGTATGTCGGCTGATGATGTTCCCTGACGTGTGTGTGAGTTGTGAGGCTTAGATCGAGTAGCCTACCCTTGCCCATACGTCAAAAAGTTGTCCTCATTGCATTCATATAGATTGTCTTGTACAACGTACTTATTTATTTTTAAATATTATACATGTCACTGTATTCAATTGGCTTGCTTCTATGTATCTTATTATGTCCCTCTGAGGACCTAGTCCCTTGCCAGGTATAGACGACCAGGAGTATCTGCAGGAGTACGGGCCTAGACCTGACGCATTCCTTTCTGCTGAGGAGGTCTTACCTTCTGAGCATCTTTGATTACATCTAGCGATGGATTTTTTTAGCTGATACACTTCTGTCTTCACATTATTTTATATTGGAGATTTTATACTCCTCTCTCATTTTAGTTTTGGATATAGTCTTTGGTAGTGGATTTGTCTCCACCCGACTATTATTTTGGATATTTCAGACTCCTTATTCTAGTTTAGTATTTCTTTTCTATGACTAGTTGTGTGGATGAGATTAGCATATCTGTGACTTGTGACATTATATATACCACATGTGAGTTTATATTCATATTACAACGTACGTGTGTATTATGGTATCCATATATTGGAGTTGCCATATACATACGGCTGGCATGCTTACGTGTTCCTAGTCCTACGTATTTTGGGACTGGGGCGTGACATATTTTTGTGGTGGCCCATGCAGGTCGAGTTAGCCGTTTCGGTTACGTAACTGTACCGAGCGGGCCTGTACCTAGGATTAAAATTTTAGATCTCATCCACACTTGACTATAACTTACCTTCCTTCCAACATGTCCTACTTAGGTGCTTGCATCCTGCTTGATTCATGTACTCTTCTTAATCCTTCGTCCATCTCTTACAGAGAGATGAATTTGCATAACGGGCATGCCGCCACCAGGGACAACACGTCTCCAGGGGACGACGACCAATCACCAGGAGTGACCTCATCGACACCTCTTCTTCCCGGACCGGATGGACTGACTAGCAATCCAATTCCATCAACCCCTTCCACGATACCTAATAGGACTTTTCTAGCTCTACTAGCAACGCAGGATGGCCAGACACAGCTGTTCTAATTCTTCCATATGATAATACAGGAACAGAGGCAGCAAGCGGCAGAGCAGAGGCTAGAATTTCTGGCAGCACTTAAGAGAATGGCTGCACTAGCCCCTGTACCAACCCAGGCACCAGTTTCAGTACCACAAGCTCGGGTTGGTTCAGTCAAGGACTTTGTGCAGATGGCCCCTAAGCCGTATAAGGGTGATGAGAGTCCAGAGGAGACCACGAACAACCCATAGGCAATCACCCTCCCATTCTGCTGCACTTGGTTCAGTCTTCTCATAAGGACGTAATTGCCTGGAAGCATAGGCAATCACCCTATCATTCTGCTGCAACACACAACCCAGTCCCTTCTCCGATGCATCACTATAGATAGTGAATCCTCCAGAACCTGATGGCAACGTCAACACTGGAGCTGTCATCAACCTCCTCTTCAGCTCATCAAAGGTGATCTGGCACTCCTCTGACCAAACAAACTCCACGTCCTTTCGAGTCAGCCTGGACAACGGCTCTGCAATCCGGGAAAAATCCTGAACAAATCTCATGTAGTAGCCTGCCAGTCCCAGAAAACTCCTGACCTCTGCTACTGAACTCGGAGCACTCCATGCCTCAACTGCCAGGATCTTTCTCGGATCCACAGAGATCCCCTCTCCAGTCACCACATGACCAAGGAATTCAACCTTGTCAAGGAAGAACTCACACTTCGAAAGCTTTCCATAAAGCTTCTCCTTTCTGAGAGTCTCCAGCACTATCCTCAGATGCTCCCCATGCTCCTCTGGGGTCTTCGAATACACCAAGATGTTATCTATAAACACCACCACAAACCTGTCCAGATGCTGATGGAACACCTTGTTCATCAGATTCATAAACACTGTCGGAGCATTAGTCAACCCAAACGGCATCACCATGAACTCATACTGTCCATACCTGGTCTGAAAAGTTGTCTTCGGAATATCCTCCCTCTTCACCTTCACCTAATGGTAGCCTATCCACAGATCAATCCTGGAAAACACCCTCGCTCCGCTCAACTGGTCAAAAAGATTATCAATATGCGGCAGCGGATACTTGTTCTTGATTGTGAGGTTGTTCAGAGCCCTGTAGTCGATACACATCTGTATGGACCCATCCTTCTTCGGCACAAAAAGTACCGGAGCACCCCATGGAGAAGAACTAGATCTGATAAATCCCTTGTCCTGAAGCTCATCCACCTGCTTCTTCAACTCTATCAGCTCACTGTTGCTGACTCTATAGACGTGCTGGGATATCGGCTCCGCGCCTGGCACCAAGTCTATAGAGAACTCCACATCTCTGTCCGGAGGTAACCCTGGCAACTCCTCCCGAAAGATATCCATGTACTCCTCTATTAGTGGATGTAGCAACCTCGGCTCTACCACCAGGGCTCCGCAGAAGACTCCCTCGCTCAGGCAAACTGAAACTCTGGCAAACTGAAACTCTAGCTCACCCGGCGGACTAAACAATACTCTGCCTCCACGACAATCTATACTAGCACAATGCATACTCAACCAATCCATCCCGAGTATAATATCATAGCTCAAAAGTGGCATTACGAGTAGGCACACGATCAACTCCCGGCCTCCCAAGGTAACTCCCCGGTCTCTGCAGACATCACTGACTAGGATGATACCACCCCCGGTCGTGATCTTGCAGAGTCTAGCTAAAGGTTCAGCAACAAGATGGTGTCTAATAGCAAAAGACACAGACACAAAGCTATGGAAAGCACCGGAATCAAATAAAGCAAGTGCTGGAATTGAATCAAGAAGAACAGAACCTGAGATCACATCACCAACGGCGCAAGATACGATATCATCAAAGAAGGACAGTAATATTGCAAAAGAAAACAATTTCAGGAAATATTAAAGATAGCAAAAGAAATCAGGAAGAGTCCTAGTTATGATTAAGCACACTCTCTCTCAGCCTATATCCTATATCCTATTGCAGGTAAACCTAAAAACTAGACTTGCATGGGCCACCACCAAAAATATGTCACGACCCATACCCAAAAAATCGGGTATGAGTCCTGGGTACGTCCAGTCTACGCCGCAGAATCGGCGGTAGAACGCTGTAAAGGTCCGTTCTAGGTCAACAATCTATCTATATAACTCACAAAAATCTGTCAATAACCTCTCCAAAAGGAGGTCAACCACGCAATATATATGAATAATCCTCTCCAAAAGGAGGGCAACCACGCAATATATATATATGGACTCTCAATCACAATAATCTAGGGGAAGAGTAAAAGCACGATATGATAGCAAAAGGAAACAAGGAAACACAAAGCAAGACAATATCCAAAATACATTCCAAGTCTATAATATCTACAACATCTCACAGGCAACAAAAGAATAAGTACAATCATCCAAAATAAACTACTGGGAACAACCCAGGAAACCCACCTAGCTAACTAGGGCGCTAACGACGTCTCCTCGCCGGGCTCCTCCTTAGTCTCGGGGTCATAACCCTCGTCGACACCCGGCCCGTAGAAAGTCGGGCAGAAATCCTCAGGATCCTCTGGAAAAAATATGCCCAGTCAGGACTGGAGCGAAGTACATAACTCTGAAAGCAACTCCAAATACATGGTAAGGTGTATATGACGAGCAATAGAAAAGTATACAAGATGCACAAGAAAATAAATATATGCTGGAGCAGAATAAGTAGTTGTAATGTAAACTGGAGAACAATACAAGTAGTAAAGTAACTGCATGTGAGAAAACATGAATACTAGCTAAGTGCCTTGAGTACAAGTTCGTTATGTGATCGGCTTAGGTTGTACATGAAAAACACTACGATAACTCCGTTATGCGTAAGTTGCATAACCGACATACACATGAATATTGTTTGGCTTTGATCACATAACCAACTCCTACTCTCCTCCGCCACTAATACTCTTGGATCCAACCACGACACGCTATGTACATGATAAATAGCTCGCGCACACGAAGGCGAGAGCACAAGAAGCACATGATAGCACATAAGAATCAATACCCGAAGCACATGATGAAATACACGTGATAGAGTACCCGCTGAACACGGTAAGGGGGATAGCATCTCATGACGGGATCCACTAGTACCAGCTCATGTAACAATGTGTCAGAATCAAGTATTACAGTTCTAGAACAGGTGATATAAACGCTATCATGAAATTGAAACTATCAGAGGTAGGTACTCACCTGACGTCCTGAGCAACTGATGAGGATCAAGATCCGGACCGGCGTCGCAAAAACCTATTACGAAAAGCAAGATTAAACAGGGTTCTATGGAGTTAAACTGATATAAAATAATTAAAAACAGGCTTCTAGGGTTATTCTAGGTCGAACGGGTCAAACCGGTAAAATTCGGGTCAAAAGTCAACCCGGGGTCCAAAAGGACAACTCTAGGTCAAAACTAGGTCAAACGTTGACTTTTACGGTCAACGAGGACAATTATGGTCAAAGCTAGGTCAAACTAGGGTGCCCCTGAAATCCTAGGTCAAAACTAGCTCATTAAGCTAGTAAACTCTCAAACTCGCCTCATCGAGATACCGGGATACCCACGGTATCCGATACCTCGACCTAGGCCACGCACCCTGCCTAAACCCGCTAAAACCTATGCTAGCACGCGTAAATATATACACATATACATATAAAAATCACTCCAATACTATTCCTAGGCAATTTCTCAAATATCCCGCTCGAAACTCAATACCTTGGATATCTCAAGGTATTGAGATACCTTGATATCTCAAGGTATTGGGATATCTCCCAATACCCCTCTAACTAACCCTCTCGCTAGCTATTTAAGTATATAGATATACTCCTAGTTACTAATCTAGGCTAAAAAAATATATATCTAACACATATATATACATACCTACGTATCTACATATATACAAGTGAAGTTTGGAGATGGAGAGGAGAAGAAAAAGTAGGAGAAGAGAGAATATGAGAAAGGAGATTGCAAGGGCCTTGGTCCCTAGGTTGCATCTCATATTTATTTATATTGATATGCAATACACCCACAATTACTATTATACCCTCATATGATAAATAACAAAATAAAATAACTCTAACACCCTCCCTCAAGCAGGAGCATATAGATCAGACATGCCCAGCTTGCTACATAAAGTAGAAAATGGACCACGAGCAAGTGGTTTGGTGAGGATATCACCTAATTGATCCTCTGACCGAACATAAGGAGTGACAATCTGTTTCTTCAGCAACAAATCACGAACAAAATGACAATCCACCTCGATATGCTTCGTGCGCTCATGAAACACCGGATTACTTGCGATAAACATTGCCGACTTAATCATAATTCCCATTTCATGAAGAAGAGACTGCACCCACATCATCTCAGAAGCTGTATGAGCCATCACACGGTACTCGGCCTCTGCACTAGAATGAGCCACAACATTCTGCTTCTTACTATACCACGTGACAAGATTGCCACCCACAAACGTACAATAGCCAGAAGTAGACCTCCTATCACTGCGACTGCCTGCCCAATCAGCATCACTGAACCCAGTCACCGTAAGCAACTGGGAAGGTTTGTACAACAAACCCATTCCCGGTGCACCCTTTAAGTATCGAAGAATGGGAGAGATAGCCTCCCAATGTGATTGTCGAGGGCATATATAAACTGACTAACTACTCCAACTGCATATGTGATGTCTGGTCGAGTAACAGTAAGATATATAAGTTTGCCAACCAAACGTCTATAACATCCAACATCCTCAAATAACTCTTCCCTGTCAGCATCAAGCTTGTCATGATAATCCATAGGAGTCTCAATTGGCCGACACTCCAATATCCCGGTCTTGGAGAGCAAGTCTAGAACATACTTGCGTTGTGACAGATACACACCTTTCTTAGATCGAGCAACCTCGATTCCAAGAAAATATCGAAGAAGACCCAAATTCTTAGTATGAAACTGATGACTAAGGTAGGCCTTCAAGTCCACAATTCTCAATTCCAGCATGATCACTCCCAGATATAATGATATCATCAACATAAACAATCAACACGATAATACCTGCTGAGGAAGAATGGCAAAATACTGAATGATCTGATGTGGTACGCCGAAAGCCATATTGAATGTGAACTGAACTGAACTTGTCAAACCAAGCACGAGGTGACTGTTTCAGTCCATATAATGCTTTCTTCAATCGTCATACGAGTCTTTTATTTTCTGATACAACATATCCAGGTGGTTGATCCATATAAACCTCCTCATGTAAGTCACCATGCAAGAAAGCATTCTTTATGTCCAGCTGATATATAGGCCATTGGTGATTAACTGCCACAGAAATAAGAATCTGAACTGAATTCAGCCGAGCCACTGGAGAGAAAGTCTCCATATAATCCACGCCATATGTCTGAGTATACCCTTTGGCAACCAACCGTGCCTTGAGGCGCTCAACAGAACCATCAGGGTGATATTTAACAGTGTACACCCATCTACAACCCACTGTTTGTTTTCCAATAGGAAGTGATGTAAGCTCCCAAGTCTAATTTTGATGTAAAGTATACATCTCCTCATCTATTGCACTTTTCCAACCAAAAGATGACATAGCCTGCTTGTAAGTTTTGGGAATAAAAGTAGAAGACTATGAAACAACAAATGCATGAAAAGATGATAAAGCACGGTGTAATGAAACATAGTTAGAAATAGGATGCTTATTCTTTGTGGTACAAAGGCGTTATCTTTTTCTGAGAGCAATAAGAAGATCGTCTAGATCTGTGGTGATGGGAGCAGAAACCTCAGGCACGGAAGATGATTGGTTGAAGGCTGAATTTTGCAGAACCACTGGTCTATTCTTGGATCTCTGATAAACCTGTAAATGGGGAATGGAGACAAAAATTGATTCAGGAATGACTGGAAGTGGTATGAAAGATATCAAATCTGTTGTAAAAGGAATACAACGGTCTCCTGAAGAAAAGAAAGGGGTAGACTCAAAGAATGTAACATCCGCACTGACATAATATTTGCGTGACTATGGACTGTAACAACGATAACCTTTTTGAGTACGAGGATAACCAAGAAAGACACACTTCAGAGATCAATGAGCCAACTTATCTCGATTAGGTTCCAAGTTATGAATAAAAGTGACACACCCAAACACTCGAGGAGATAAGGAAAAGGGTGCGACATCTGTATGTAATATGGTAAATAGAACTTTGTTATTTAATACAGATGATGGCATGCGATTAATAAGATAACATGCAGTAAGAACGGCATCTGCCCAATACTGTTTAGGGACATGCATATTGAACATGAGAGTTCGAGCCACATCTAAAATGTGTCGATGTTTGTGTTCGGCTATACCATTTTGTTGAGAGGTGTGGACACAACTGGTTTGATGAATCATACCACGATCAACACAGAAACTGTTCACAGAAGATTGAGTATACTCCAAAGCATTATCAGAACGCAGAATTTTGATGCATTTATTAAACTGAACATATCATTATAAAAGACAGATAACACATTTGGAAACTCAGATCTTTCTTTCATTAAATAACACCAAGTTATTCTGGAATAATCATCAATAAAAATAACAAAATACTAAAATTCTTTCGGACTTTTGACTCTAGACGGACCCCAAATATCATAATGAACAAGATCAAAAGACTCTAATTGACGACTCTCACTACGACAAGGAAAGGAACTACGGTGATGCTTGCCTAACTGACAAGTCTCACATTCAAGACTAGAAACATGACTCAAACTAGGAACAACTTGACGCAACTTAGCCAAAGACGGATGTCCCAAACGATAGTGCCACTGCAACGGAGAAGTAGAAACAGAAGTGAAGGCTTTTCCAGGTAGATCCAAGTAGTACAGTCCATCTTTTTCTTGCCCCGAACCAATCATCTTCTTCGTCCTGAGGTCCTGAAAAACACACGAATTGGGAGAAAATGTCACAAAACATTGAAGAGATTTGGTTAACTGGCTCATAGATAACAAATTAAATAGAAAATTAGGTACATATAATGAATCAAATAATGATAGTGATTGAGTAGGATAAATGACACCTTTCCCAAGCACAGGACGAGTAGACCCATCAGCCAAGATAATATTATATCTCATGGAACTACGATTATGAAAGATAGATGTTATACCAGACATGTGAGAGCTTGCTCCTGAGTCGATGACCCAAGAGGTGGATGGTGACTGGGTTGCGACAAAAGCAGGATTACCTATATGTGCCATGGTTGCAGTAGGTTGGGAGGTGGTACTAGCAAGCGCGTTCAACTTCTGGAGGATCTGTTGAAATGGAGATGAGGTATCGAACGTTGAAGTCTGAGAAGTCTGATTGAAACCCGAAGTATCATCTCTGGGAGCATAAGTGGTGACCTGGGACTGCATATTTTCATCATGCACTTGATGTGCATATTCTAGTTTGCCCCACTTATCCCAACAGAAGTTTTCTATATGACCGAGCATTCCACAATAGTTACACTTCCGTGGTTGACCACGGCCACCACCACCACCGCGGCCACCACCATGACCATTGTCTCTACCACCACGGCCTCCTCCTCGACCAAAACTACAACCACCATCTCTACCGCCATGTCCACCACCACGACCAACAACACTAGAAACTAGGGCAGAAGAGTCAGTACTCGGCACCACAGAACTCTGTCCAAGAAAGTAACGATTGAGACGGAAGAAAATATCTGCCACCGTAGGTAACTGCTCTCCAGCAAGGATTTGAGCTTTATAAGGTTCGAGCGCAGGATCCAAGCCGGCTAGGATAAGTGAAACATGAAACTCTTTCTTCTGTCTGTGAGCTTCCTTCAAATCAGTAGTAACAGGATGATATTGAAGCAGTTCCTCCCACAAAGCCTTCTTTGAAGCCAGATATTTATTCACAGGCTTCCTATTTTGCTTTGTATTGAATAATAACTCGTACAACTCATAGATACGGGCAACGTTTCGCTTCTGCGAATATAATTCTTCCAGAGATGCCCAAATCTGTTTGCTTGATTCACATCACTGAACATTAGCAGCGATATATGGTTCCATACTATGCCACAACTACAACATAACGTATGCATCTGCACTCATCCAATCTTCATACTCAGCGGAAGTTTCAGGCAGGGGTTCTTCCGTCAAAAACTTTAACTTCTTCTTCGCCCTTAACACCACTTTGATAGACTTAGACCAGGCAAGGTAGTTCGCACCATTGAGTTTCACCGCTGTAATCGACTTTCCTAATTCATCATTATGAATAACAGTAAAAGGAGAACCACCTCCGCTACCACCACCACTATTAATCTCGCTAGAAGATTCGGTCCTCACCATACTTGCAGATGCAACAGAAATACGAGATCTTTGAAACCATAGATCTCATAACGAATCTCAACCGACGACGAATAACCAACGGAGATCTGTAGAAACCCTAGATCTCATAAACGAACCACGAACGACCACGAACAACGAACGACGAACGACGAATCATGAAAAGTAGACGATCGGCCCTGTCGTGGATGGGATGTACAGTACTTACAAATATATGCTCTGATACCAAGTGAAGTTTGAAGATGGAGAGGAGAAGGAAAATTAGGAGAAGAGAGAATATGAGAAAGGAGATTGCAAGGGCCTTGGTCCCTAGGTTGCATCTCATATTTATTTATATTGATATGCAATACACCCACAATTACTATTATACCCTCATATGATAAATAACAAAATAAAATAACTCTAACAATACAAATAGCACATACACACATACACATATACCCATATACCTCTCATATACATATATATCTATATCTAAAATCTATACCTCTATATAGATATATGTATATATATATATCTATACACTTAGATAGATATAACTATCTATCTAACTATCTATTACCTATCTATCTATCAATCTACGTATCTATCTAACTACCTATTTATCTAGTATCTATCTAACTATTTATCTATCTATCTAGTTACTTATCTATCTATCAATCTATCTATTTAACTAACTATCTATCTATATATATATATATATATACCCTCTCTCCCTCGCTAAGCTACCTCGTTGCCACTGCATGCTAACCCTGTTGTTGCTGCCTTTACTGCATCTGATGCTGCTGCTTTTACTGCATCTGCTGCTGCTTTTACTGCATCTGCTGCTGCTGTAGCTGCTGCTGTGCACAGCACAATAGCTCCTGCACGCTGTTGCCTCCCCTCGCTCGCTGCACGCCGCTAGCTGCATACATATGAACACGCACACACATAATCACACACACAGACACACACACATATATACATATATATATATACAACTCTATATATATATATACACACTTATATACATTCTAACACACACACACTAACATATATATTTATACACACACCTACACATGAAAACACACACACATGTATATAAATACATATATATATATATATAAACACACACAAACTCAAATATATGCATATACATACACATTGATATATATATATATACATATACACACACATGCACACACACGCACACTTATACATATATATATATATACACAAACACATAGACATATACATACACAAGCACATATATATAGACATACAAACACATATACATATAAATAGACACACATACATATATATATATATATATATATATATATATATATATATATATATACATATATAGACACATAAACACATAAACACCAAACACAACACAACACTATGCTCACAACACACCACCAACACGCGCACAACCACCCCCTACACGCACAAACACATAAATATATAAATATTATAACCCGAGAACTCTAGCACACACTCTCCGAAGCTAACCCAACGTGCGCATAAGCCCGAAACTAGGAAACCAAGTTGAAATGGCCGTTCGGTCATTTCGACGAACACGTAGTGTGCGGTTCGGAAAACCTCCTGAAATGCACACCAAACTAACTCGAAATTGACCCAAAATTTATCCACGGGTTCTAAACGATGTCTAGATCTAGAAAAAATACTAACGCGTCGATTCTAGGTCCGTGACAAAAATGCGCACGCACTTAGAATCGACGATGACGAAAATCCCAAAAATGCCCAAAATGCCCGTTTTTCTGCGACACGACTTCACGTGTCCGAACGAAGACACGCACTAACCATCAAGACACCAGACAATGTCTACCCATGTTCGTCTAGCCTAGAACATCACCCAAAATTGGGCCAATCTCGGATTCTACCCGAAATTGACACAAAACCTAGTGTCAAAGTCTCCAAACTCAACCAAACTAGTTCCAACTTTCTCCCACGGATAAACTTAGGGTCTAGGAAGGTTCTAAACCACTAATTACACTACATTAGAGTAATTAGCAAGGGGAAAGTTAGGGTTTATCTCTTGGGAGTTGGAATCCCAAGGCCAAAGTCTCCAATCCACGTGAAATCACCTCCCTCAAGCTCCAAGCCACCAAATCTAGTCTCCACACAAAGTCTACGCTCTAAACACCTAGGTTAGGGAAAATCATAAGGTTAGGGTTCACATAAAGAAGAAGAAATGGAAGAAGGAAGGAAGAAAAATGAGAGAACTTACTTGGAAGAAGGAAAGAAGAAGAAAGAAGAAGTGGAGAAGAAGAAGAAGTGAAGAAGAAGAAGAAGAAGAAGAAGGAAATGGGGAGGGGATGCTGTGGTGTACGGGAATGGGGCTGGGAATAGGCCGGCCAAGTGGTAAAGTAGGTTTCCAAAGTCTCCAAATGACCAAAATGCCCTCCTCTCACTTGGGTTTCGGTTTCGGGTTCCAAAAGCACTCAAACTAACTCCAAATCTCTCCAACTAACCCACTAAAAATATAATTAATATTCTAAACCTAAAAATAGGTCTCACAAGGGTGTGGGTTGGGTCGGACATGGGTCCAGTAGGGTCTGACATGGGTTCAGACTAGCCAAAACCCTAAAACAGTCAAATAAAAATAATACAATCACTAATTAAATATAAATATAATTAATAATAAACATTACACAATTTATCAAATAAAAATAAAAAAATAACCCTATTTTCTAGAATTGGGCAGTGACAAGCCTACCCTCCTTAAAATAATTTTGTCCTTGAAATTAAAAGACAAAACTAGGACAGGAATGCAAACAAAAGAACCATACCTCAGGGCTCGAAAAGATAGGGGTATTGCTCGTGCATTTCATCCTCCCTCTCCCAGGTCGACTCACCTGGAGAGTGATGCCTCCACACGACGTAAACCAAGGGAATAGTCTGGTTCCTCAACACCTTCTTTCGCCGATCCAGAATCTCCACCGGCTGCTCTGGATAGCTAAGAGTAGGGCCCACCACAATCTCTGAGTGATCCAATACGTGACTGGGATCCGCCACGTACCGTCTCAACTGCAACACGTGGAACACATCATGAATTTCCTCTAGCGTAGGCGGCAATTCTAGCCTATACGCCACGGCGCCGACCCTCTCAAGAATACGGAAGGGTCCGACAAAACATGGGCTAAGCTTCCCGCCTCCACCAAAGCGAATAGTGCCCCACATCGGAGAAATCCTCAGGAATACCAGATCTCCAACCTAGCACAAACAAGGTCTCTGCACTTAGTCTAAAATAAGCAATCACAAGCAAACACAAGAACAAAATCTAGATTCTAAGCTATACCTCAAAATCCAAAGGTCTCTGGTGGCTATCGGCCCAATGCCGCTGCCTGTCCTGCGCCACCCGAAGTCTATCTCTAATGAGCTTGACCTTCTCCGCTGCATCAACCACCATCTCCGGGCCAAGCAAATCTCTCTCGCCAACATCATCCCATGATAACGGAGTATGACACCTCCGTCCATACAACGTCTCGAATGGTGACATCTCGATACTGGCTTGGTAGCTATTGTTGTAAGCAAACTCTACCAAGTGCAAGTGATCCTCCCAAGAGCCTCTGAAATCTAGAATACAAGTGCGAAGCATGTCCTCAAGTGTCTGAATGGTCCTCTCTGACTGACCATCTGTCTGTGGGTGATATGCACTACTAAACTTGAGCTGGGTACCCAAGCTAGCCTGCAGACTCCTCCAGAAATGGAAAGTAAAGCGACTGTCCCGATCTGATACTATGCTCACAGGAACTTCATACAGTCTGACTATCTGGCCCACATACATCTCTGCTAGTCTCTCTGTAGACATACCCACTTTGAATGATAGAAAGTGGGTCGATTTGGTCAACCTGTCTACGATGACCCAAATCGCATCCTTTCCTCCTGGAGAACGGGGAAGTCCATAAATAAAATCCATGGTCACATGCTCCCATTTCCACTCCGGAATGGGTAACGGTTGGAGCAACCCTCCTGGCCTCTGCCTCTCCGCCTTCACCTACTGGCAAACTAAGCATCGGGATACGAAGTGTGCTACCTCCCGCTTCATCCCGTACCACCATATATGCTCTCTCAGATCTCTATACATCTTGTTGGCACCTGGATACATAGAGTACAGGGATCGATGCGCCTCCTGAAGAACCTCCTCGCGCAACGACCCACTCGGCACACACAACCTGGTACAGTACCGCAATGAACCATCATCAGCAATGGTGAAGCCATCTGACAATCCAATCTGAACATGCGCCCTGATGCTCCTCAGGGACTCATCCTCAAACTGTGTAGCCCTGATCCGGTCTACCAACTCTGACTGAATCTGCAGTCCCCACATCTGTATCTCAACTCCAGGCACTATTACCTCAATGCCCAAGCTCTCTAAATTTACCAGAAGATAACGATCTGTAGTCAGGCACATAGCTACCGAATACCTGCTCAACGCATCCGCAATTACGTTCGCCTTCCCTGGATGGTACTGCAATAATATGTCGAAGTCTTTCATCAACTCCAACCATCTTCTCTGCCTCATGTTTATCTCTTTTTAGGTAAATACATACTTCAAGCTCTTGTGGTCTGTGAAGATCTCCACACGCTCTCCGTATAAATAGTGTTTCCACAACTTCAGAGCAAAGATGACCGCTGCCAACTCCAAATCGTGGGTAGGGTAGTTCTTCTCATGAGGACGTAATTGCCTGGAAGCATAGACAATCACCCTCCCATTCTGCTGCAACACACAATCCAGTCCCTTCCCCGATGCATCACTATAGATAGTGAATCCTTCAGAACCTGATGGCAACGTCAATACTGGAGCTGTCGTCAACCTCCTCTTCAGCTCATCAAAGGCGATCTGGCACTCCTTTGACCAAATAAACTCCACGTCCTTCCGAGTTAGCCTGGACAACGGCTCTGCAATTCGAAAAAAATCCTGAACAAATCTCCTATAGTAGCCTGCCAGTCCCAGAAAACTCCTGACCTCTGCTACTAAACTCGGAGTACTCCATGCCTTAACTGCCATGATCTTTCTCGGATCCACCGAGATCCCCTCTCCAGTCACCACATGACCAAGGAATTCAACCTTGTCAAGGAAGAACTCACACTTCGAAAGCTTTCCATAAAGCTTCTCCTTCCTGAGAGTCTCCAGCACTATCCTCAGATGCTCCTCATGCTCCTTTCGGGTCTTCGAATACACCAAGATGTCATCTATAAACACCACCACAAATATGTCCAGATGCTGATGGAACACCTTGTTCATCAGATTCATGAACACTGACGGGGCATTAGTCAACCCAAACGGCATCACCATGAACTCATACTGTCCATACCTGGTCCGAAAAGCTGTCTTCGGAATATCCTCCCTCTTCACCTTCACCTGATGGTAGCATGTCCTCAGATCAATCCTGGAAAATACCCTCGCTCCGCTCAACTGGTCAAAAATATTATTAATACGTGGTAGCGGATACTTGTTCTTGATTGTGAGGTTGTTCAGAGCCCTGTAGTCGATACACATCCGTATCGACCCATCCTTCTTCGGCACAAAAAGTACCGGAGCACCCCACGAAGCAGAACTAGATCTGATAAATCCTTTGTCCTGAAGCTCATCCACCTGCTTCTTCAACTCTATCAGCTCATTGTTGCTGACTCTATAGACGTGCTGGGATATTGGCTCTGCGCCTGACACCAAGTCTATAGAGAACTCCACATCTCTGTCTGGAGGTAACCCTGGCAACTCCTCCGGAAAGACATCCATGTACTCCTCTATCAGTGGATGTAGCAACCTCGGCTCTACCACCAGGGCTCCGCAGAAGACTCCCTCGCTCTGCTCCGCTGCTCCTCTGGCAAACTAAAACTCTGGCTCACCCGGCGGACTAAACAACACTCTGCCTCCACGATAATCTATACTAGAATAATGCATACTCAACCAATCCATCCCGAGTACAATGTCTTAGCTCAAAAGTGGCATTACGAGTAGGCACACACTCAACTCCCGGCCTCCCAAGGTAACTCTCCGGTCTCTGCAGACATCATTGACTAGGATGATACCACCCCCGGTCGTGATCTTGCAGAGTCTAGCTAAAGGTTCAGCAACAAGATGGTGTCTAATAGCAAAAGACACAGACACAAAGCTATGGGAAGCACCGAAATCAAATAAAGCAAGTGCTGGAATGGAATCAAGACGAACAGAACCTGAGATCACATCACCAACGATGCAAGATATGATATCATCAAAGAAGGACAGTAATATTGCAAAAGAAAACAATTTCAGGAAAAATTAAAGATAGCAAAAGAAATCAGGAAGAGTCCTAGTTGTGATTGAGTGAACTCTCTCTCAGCCTATATCATATATCCTATATCATATATCCTATTACAGGTAAACCTAAAAACTAGACCTGCATGGGCCACCACCAAAAATGTGTCACGACCCACACCAGAAAAATCGGGCATGAGTCGTGGGTACGTCCAGCCTACGCCGCAGAATCGGCGGTAGAACGCTGTAAAGGTCCGTTCTAGGTCAACAATCTATCTATATAACTCACAAAAATCTGTCAATAACCTCTCCAAAAGGAGGGCAACCACGCAATATATATATATGGACTCTCAATCACAATAATCTAGGGAAAGAGTAAAAGCACGATATGATAGCAAAAGGAAACAAGGAAACACAGAGCAAGACAATATCCAAAATACCGTCCAAGTCTATAATATCTACAACATCTCACAGGCAACAAAAGAATAAGTACAATCATCCAAAATAAACCACTGGGAATAACCCAGGAAACCCACCTAGCTAACTAGGGCGCTAACGGCGTCTCCTCGTCGGGCTCCTCCTCAGTCTCGGGGTCACAACCCTTGTCGACACCCGGCCCGTAGAAAGTCGGGCAGAAATTCTCAGGATCCTCTGGAAAAAATATGCCCAGTCAGGACTGGAGCGAAGTACATAACTCTGAAAGCAACTCCAAATACATGGTAAGGTGTATATGACGAGCAATAGAAAAGTATACAAGATGCACAAGAAAATAAATATATGTTGGAGCAGAATAAGTAGCTGCAATATAAACTGGAGAACAATACAAGTAGTGAAGTAACTGCATGTGAAAAAATATGAATACTAGCTAAGTACCTTGAGCACAAGTTCATTATGTGATCGGCTTAGGTTGCACATGAAAAATACTACGATAACTCCGTTATGCGTGAGTTGCATAACCGACATACACATGAATACTGTTTGGATTTGATCACATAACCAACTCCTACTCCCCTCCCCCACTAATACTCTTGGATCCAACCACGACACACTACGTACATGATAAATAGCTCACGCACACGAAGGCGAGAGCATAAGAAGCACATGATAGCACATGAGAATCAATACCCGAAGCACATGATGAAATACACGTGATAGAGTACCCGCTGAACACGGTAAGGGGGATAGCATCTCATGACGGGATCCACTAGTACCAGCTCATGTAACAATGTGTCAGAATCAAGTATTACAGTTCTAGAACAGGTGATATAAACGCTATCATGAAATAAAAACTATCAGAGGTAGGTACTCGCCTGACGTCCTGAGCAACTGATGAGGATCGAGATCCGGACCGGTGTCGCAAAAACCTATTACAAAAAGCAAGATTAAACAGGGATCTATGGAGTTAAACTGATATAAAATAATTAAAAATAGGCTTCTATGGTTATTCTAGGTCGAACGGGTCAAACCGGTGAAATTTGGGTCAAAAGTCAACCCGGGGGTCCAAAAAGTCAACTCTAGGTCAAAACTAGGTCAAACGTTGACTTTTATGGTCAACGAGGACAATTATGGTCAAAGCTAGGTCAAACTAGGGTACTCCTGAAATTCTAGGTCAAAACTAGCTCATTAAGCTAGTAAACTCTCAAACTCGCCTCCTCGAGATACCGGGATACCCACGGTATCCGATACCTCGACCTAGGCCACGCACCCTGCCTAAACCCGCTAAAACCTATGCTAGCACACGTAAATATATACACATATACATATAAAAATTACTCCAATACTATTCCTAGGCAATTGCTCAAATACCCCGCTCGAAACTCAATACCTTGGAAATCTCAAGGTATTAAAATACCTTGATATCTCAAGGTATTGAGATACCTTGATATCTCAAGGTATTGGGATATCTCCCAATACCCCTCTAACTAACCCTCTAGCTAGCTATTTAAGTATATAGATATACTCCTAGTTACTAATCTAGGCTAGAAAATATATATCTAACACATATATATACATACCTACGTATCTATATATATACGCATAGCACATACACACATACACATATACCCATATACCTCTCATATACATATATATCTATATCTAAAATCTATACCTCTATATAGCTATATGTATATATATATATATATATATATATATATCTATACACTTAGATAGATATAACTATCTATCTATCTATCTATCTATTACCTATCTATCTATCAATCTACGTATCTATCTAACTACCTATTTATCTAGTATCTATCTAACTATTTATCTATCTATCTAGTTACTTATCTATCTATCAATCTATCTATTTAACTAACTATCTATCTATCTATATATATATACCCTCTCTCCCTCACTAAGCTACCTCGCTGCCGCTGCATGCTAACCCTGCTGCTGCTGCCTTTACTGCTGTTGCTGCTGCCTTTACTGCATCTGTTGCTGCTGCTTTTACTGCATCTGCTGCTGCTTTTACTGCATCTGCTGCTGCTGCAGTAGCTGCTGTGCACAGCCCCTGCACGCTGCTGCCTCCCCTCGCTCGCTGCACGCCGCTAGCTGTACATACACGAACACGCACACACACAATCACACACACAGACACACACACACACACACACACACACACACACACACACACACATATATATATATATATATATATATATATATATATATATATATATATATATATATATACACACACTTATATATATATTCTAACACACACACACTAACATATATATTTATACATACACCTACACATGAAAATACACACACATGTATATAAACACATATCTATATATATATATATATAAACACACACAAACTCAAATATATACATACACATACACATACACATACACAATGATATATATATATATATATATATATATACATATACACACACACGCAATATATATATATATATATATATACACAAACACATAGACATATACATACACAAGCACATATATATAAATACACACATATATATTGACATACAAACACATATACATATAAATAGACACACACACACACATATATATATATATATATATATATATATATATATATATATATATATATATATATATATATATATATATATATATAGACACATAAACACATAAACACATAAACACCAAACATAACACTACGCTCACAACACACCACCAACACGCGCACAACCATCCCCTACACGCACAAACACATAAATATATAAATATTATAACCCAAGAACTCTAGCACACACTCCCCGAAGCTAGCCCAACGCGCGCACAAGCCCGAAACTAGGAAACCAAGTCGAAATGGTCGTTCGGTCATTTCGACGAACACGTGGTGTGCAGTTCGGAAAATCTCCTGAAACGCACACCAAACCAACTCGGAATCGGCCCAAAATTTATCCACGAATTTTAAACTATGTCTAGATCCTAGAAAAAATGCTAACGCATTGATTCTAGGTCCGTGGCAAAAACGCGCACGCACTTAGAATCGGCGACGACGAAAACCCCGAAAATCCCCGAAACGCCCGTTTCTCCGCGACACGACTTCACGTGTCCGAACGGAGACACGCACTAACCCTCAAGACACCCGACAACGTCTACCCAGGTCTGTCTAACCTAGGGCATCATCCAAAATTGGGCCAATCTCGGATTCCACCCGAAATTGACACAAAACCTAGTGTCAAAGTCTCCAAACTCAACCAAACCAGTTCCAACTTCCTCCCACGGGTAGGCTTAGGGTCTAGGAAGGTTCTAAACTACTAATTATACTACATTAGAGTAATTAGCAAGGGAAAAGTTAGGGTTTACCTCTTGGGAGTTGGAATCCCAAGGCCAAAGTCTCCAATCCACGTGAAATCACCTCCTTCAAGCTCCAAGCCACCAAATCTAGCCTCCACACAAAGTCTAGGCTCTAAATACCTAGATTAGGGAAAATCATAAGATTAGGGTTCACATAAAGAATAAGGAATGGAAGAAGGAAGGAAGAAAAATGGAGAGAACTTACTTGGAAGAAGGAAAGAAGAAGAAAGAAGAAGTGGAGAAGAAGAAGAAGAAGGAAATGGGAGGGGCTGCTGTGGTGTACGGGAATGGGGCTAGGAATAGGCCGGCCAAGTGGTAAAGTAGGTTTCCAAAGTCTCCAAATGACCAAAATGTCCTCCTCTCACTTGGGTTTGGGTTTCGGGTTCCAAAAGCAGTCAAACTAACTCCAAATCTCTCCAACTAACCCACTAAAAATATAATAAATATTCTAAACCCAAAAATAGGTCTCACAAGGGTGTGGGTTGGGTCAGACATGGGTCCACTAGGGTCTGACATGGGTTCAGACTAGCCAAAACCCTAAAACAGTCAAATAAAAATAATACAATCACTAATTAAATATAAATATAATTAATAATAAACATTACACAAATTATTAAATAAAAATAAAAAAAATCCTATTTTCTAGAATTGGGCAGTGACAGTACGCGTCAGACTTGGGAACAATTCTTGGAGTGCTTTGAGAGGAAGTACTTCCCGGATACTGTAAGGGACGCGTTGTACGATCAGTTCCTCCATCTGGAGCAGGGGAACAAGACAGTTGATGAGTATGACGCAGAGTTTAGCCGCCTCAGTAAGTATGGCACAGTCCTAATACCTAATGACTTGGAGAAGGCTAAGAGGTTTCACCGCGGGCTGACTCAGGAGCTCCAGCATACACTAGCTCCCAGTCCCGGATCTCTTATGCCAAGCTATTGACAGAGACCAGGATCCAGGAGCCCATCAGCAGGGAAAATGAAATTCAGCAGAGAAGTCACCAAGGACCAGTAAGGACACAGCCAGGAGGACCCATTAGACACCCTTTTACATGCCAGCAATCAGATAGTGCTGCACAATATCCAACCAAGGAGCTCCGTACTTGTCACTATTGTGGTAGGACAGGTCATATTCTAAGAGACTGTCGTTATCGATTGGGACTGTGCATGATATGTGGATCAAGTCACTGATGAGAACATAAAATGTCATATTTTTATTCCTTAATGTATACTCCTTTATGCTTATTTGATGTCTAAAGATACTCATTATTTTTATATTTTGATCTAGGATGCAATTGGAGTCACTAAATGCAAAATGGAGCTAATTATCAATTCTGGATAGTTTTGATACCTTGTAAAAAAATGGTCATAACTTGCTCATCCGAAGTCCGATTGTGCTGATCCAAATTGATTCGGAAAGCTAAGTGATAGAGGTACAATTTTACTGTTTTGAGTTTTGCGAGATTCTGGCTGCATCATAGACCAAATTAGACTTGAAGTTGAGTCAACTATGCTGTGTACAAAAAATGGAGCTGAATTAACCATTTCCCAACTTGTTCAAAGATTTTATTTTATTGTTTGGGTTGTTGTAACTCTTAGAGGATTTGTGGAAAGATATTGTGATCTTCAAACAACTAATTTAGAGTGTATAAAAGGGATAAAAATTAGGAGGAAATGGAGAACAACACACAACTCTTCTTCCTCTTCTCCAATATTCTTTTGAAGTTTTCATGAACGTGCGGAGCTAAAAGTCTTGTTGGTCGAAGGAAACAAAAGCCTTGGAATCAATAAAATTGTGAGATCTAAATTATTTCATATATTTGATTTATGCTTTGAGTATTGAATATTTTTCTATGCCTACTTTCATGATTGTTTTGTTTAATTACTAGGAGGCCTACTAGTCTATTATCCATTTCGATCTACTGCTAAATTAGACATCAAATCCGTAATTGTCTGATTTTTCTAATTTATGAAGAAACCAAGATTTAATAAACTGCTTTGTTTTATTAGATCTTAGGAGAAAAACTTTTGACAAAATTAAATACAACCTCTTGTGCTTGTGTTGTTTTGCTTCATCGATCTCTTTGTTCTTTAAAAAATTACTAGATTAAATCTTCAGCGCTTGTCTTGGATTATTTAGTAATTAAAGCTAATTAGATCGCTTGTTTCTAATTATCTAAGCCTAAGATAGATAGGAAATACTTTCAACGGTGAATATTCAAAGTATGATAATTTATGTTTGCATCAATGATCAATTTTAAGATTTCAATGGTGGATGTTGACTGAGACCAACATTTTTTTCTTTGATTGTTTTAATACTTTAATTGTTTTTAGCTCTTTTTAATTTGCTTTGATCCAAAACTCTCTCCCCCATCTTATTTCACATAGCATAAAGATCAAACTAACTACTCTTCGTGGGAACGATCCTTACTCTCAATACTACATATTATTTCAAGAGTAAAGGTTTTATTTTTGGGTGCCTACGACAGCACGCCAAATTTTGGCGCCGTTGCCGGGGAGTAATTTTAGTTAATTTTGTGCCTTTTGTGATCTTTTCTTATAATTAAATTTTTTTTGTTTATTAGCAAACAAAAAAAAATAAAAAAATAAAAAACAAACAAAAATTTATTCTCATATACTTTTTTGGATTGCTTGCTATCATTTTATTACTTGTTTATGATTGCAACTCGATCTTCTAATCAAAGTGATTTTCAGAGTGATCCAGAAATAGAAAGAACTCTGCACAGGTTAAGGAAGGAAGCTCAAAGAAACTCTAACGAGAACGACCCTGCTATGGATTCCTTACTCTCTTGCAAATCTAATCTTGAAGAAGAGGAAGTCATGGCTGCAAATAGAACTTTGAAAGAACTTGCAGCCCCTGATTTGAACCAACACCCTTTATGCATTACATTTCCTACTTTAGATGCTACTACTAGTTTTGAATTAAAATCTGGACTAATACATTTATTACCCACTTTTTATGGCCTTGCAGGTGAAGATCCTCACAAGCATCTAAAGGAGCTTCATGTGGTATGCACAACTATGAAACCTACGGGGGTATCCGAAGAGCAAATCAAATTAAGAGCCTTTCCATTTTCTTTAAAGGATTCGGCTAAGGATTGGCTCTATTATCTACCCTCTGGGAGCATTGTAACATGGAACGAAATGAAGAGACTATTCTTGGAGAAGTACTTTCCCGCTTCAAGGGCGGCCAATATCCGAAAAGAAATTTGTGGGGTAAGGCAACACAATGCAGAGTCTCTCCACGAGTATTGGGAACGTTTTAAAAAATTATGTGCAAGTTGCCCCCATCATCAAATTAGCGAGCAGCTACTTATCCAGTACTTCTATGAAGGCCTTCTACCAACTGATAGAAGCATGATAGATGCTGCTAGTGGAGGAGCTTTGGTAGATAAAACTCCTGAGGCCGCAAGAAATTTAATTGCAAATATGGTGGCAAATTCTCAACAATTTGGCACTAGGCTAGATCTTCCATCTAGGCATGCTAACAAGGTAAATATTTCTTCCCTAGAACAACAAATTGCTAGTTTAACGTCTCTTGTTCGTCAAATGGCTGTAGGTAACATGCAAACAGCAAAAGCTTGTGGGATTTGTTCAGTAGCAGGACATCCAACTGACATGTGTCCAACTCTTCAAGAGGAGTCCAATGAACAAGTGAATGTGGTAGGTGCTTTCCCTGGACAACCACAAAGGAAGTACGATCCATATTCAAACACTTACAATCCAGGATGGAGAGATCATCCCAATTTCAACTATGGGAATCCACAAACAAATCATCCTGTCAATCAAAATCGCCCAAGTTACCAACAGTACAAGCAGCCATATCCTAAACAACAACCAAACCAAACTTCTAACTCTGGTATGTCTTTAGAAGATATTGTTAAGTCTCTTGCCACTAGTAATTTACAATTTCAACAGGAGACAAGGGCTAGCATTCAAAGCTTGGACAATCAAATGAGCCAAATGGCTACAACAATTAATAAGCTAGAGGCACAAAGTTCTGGAAAATTACCATCTCAAACGATAGTAAATCCAAAAGAAAATGCAAGTGTAATCGTTTTGAGAAGCGGTAAAGAGGTTGACATTCCAGTAAAAGAAGTACCTGCAACGTCAAAACAAGAAGAAGAGAAAAGCACCATGGCAGACACGAACGTCCCCAATGATGATGAGGTACCCAATTGTAAGTTTCCACCCCTTTGTGATTATAAGCCAGTACCTTATTTTCCTCAAGCTTTAACAGAATCTAGAAAAATTGAACAAAATAATGAGTTATATGAGACTTTTCATAAATATGAGGTAAATATTCCACTTTTAGATGCTATCAAACAAGTACCTCGCTATGCTAAATTTTTAAAAGAATTGTGTACAATAAAGAGGAAACAAAAGCTTAAAGGATATGAAAAGGTAAAAGTTGGGGAGAGTGTTTCTGCAGTAATTCAACGAAAACTCCCTACGAAATGCAAAGATCCTAGAATGTTTACTACCCCTTGTAAGATAGGTAACAATAAATATGAGAAAGCCATGTTAGATTTAGGAGCTTCTATCAATGCCATGCCATATTCTATATATGAATCTTTAAATCTTGGACCTCTGAATAAAACTGGTATTGTGATTCAATTGGCTGATAGATCTAATGCCTATCCTAAGGGAGTAGTCGAGGATGTTCTTGTACAAATTGATAATTTAGTTTTTCCTGCTGATTTTTATGTGCTTGATATGGAAAATGGCGATCAAACTGCTCCAATTTTATTAGGAAGACCATTTTTAAAGACATCCAAGACTAAGATAGATGTTCATAGTAGCACACTTACTTTGGAATTTGATGGTAAAATTGTTAAATTTAATATTTATGATGCCATAAAATATCCTGATGATGATAATACTGTTTATTCCATTGATGTGGTTGATTCTTTAGCACGGGATATTTTTGAACTTGATGGCAAAGATGTATTGGAAGTGGCCATTAGTGAGCATCTTGAAAAAGAGCATAAGGAGTTAGCTTTGAGTTCTGCTTTGCAGGAAACTGTTGCAGCATTGAATGATTTTCCAAAAATACAACAATCAGGTAACGTTTCTTATATTTCATTAACAATTTCTAACAAGAGGCCTTTACCCTCTATTTTACAGGCCCCTATTCCAGAATTGAAGCCTCTCCCTAGTCACCTCAAGTATGTATTCCTTGGAGATGGAGGAACATTACCAGTGATCATCTCCAATAAACTTAGTGCACCACGGGAAGAAAAGCTTGTTCAGATCCTTAAGGAGCATAAGACGGCTATTGGTTGGACAATTGCGGATATAATAGGAATTAGCCCGTCTACATGCATGCATCGCATCTTACTTGAGGAAGGAGCAAAACCTTCCCGTCAACCGCAAAGAAGATTGAACCGACCCATGATGGAGGTAGTACAAAAGGAGATCCTAAAACTTCTTGAAGTTGGAGTGATCTATCCTATTTTGGATAGCCAGTGGGTTAGCCCGGTGCAAGTGGTTCCTAAAAAGACCGGGATAACTGTCATGAAGAATTAAAATGATGAGTTAGTTCCCACTCGTGTCCAGAATTGGTGGAGGGTTTGTATAGATTATAGAAAATTAAATGCTAAAACCCGAAAGGACCACTTTCCTTTACCTTTTATTGATCAAATGCTTGAAAGGTTAGCTGGTCATTCTTACTATTATTTTTTTGATGGTTATTCAGGTTATTTTCAAATTACAATTGCTCCAGAGGATCAAGAAAAGACAACTTTTACATGCCCATTTGGAACTTTTGCATATCGTCGTATGTCATTTGGTCTTTGCAATGCCCCAGCTACTTTCCAAAGGAGTATAGTTAGCATATTTTCAGACTATGTTGAGCATATTATAGAAGTATTTATGGATGATTTCACAGTTTATGGAGACTCTTTTGATAAATGCTTGCATAACCTTACACTTGTTCTTCAAAGATGCATAGAAACTAATCTTGTGTTAAACTCTGAAAAATGCCATTTTATGGTTGACTAAGGTATAGTTTTGGGTCATATTGTTTCATCTAAGGGAATTGAGGTAGATAAAGCCAAAATTGATATTATTCAATATTTACCTTATGCCTCCAGTGTGCGGGAAGTTCGTTCTTTTCTTGGACATGCAGGTTTTTACCGAAGATTCATCAAAGACTTCTCCAAAATAGTGTTACCCCTTTGCAAGTTGCTACAAAAGGATGTAGCTTTTGAATTTGATGAAGCATATAAAAAGGCATTTGATACACTAAAGAAACTATTAACTTCTACCCCAGTTATCCAGCCTCCTGACTGGAACGTGCCTTTCGAGATAATGTGTGATGCAAGTGATTATGCAGTAGGTGTTGTTTTGGGTCAAAGGATTGGAAGAGCATCTCACGCTATTTATTATGCTTCAAGAGTTTGAATGAGGCACGGAAAAATTATTCTACTACTGAAAAAGAACTTTTAGCTGTTGTTTTTGCTTTAGAAAAATTTTGATCTTATTTGCTTGGTACTAAAGTCATTGTTTATTCTGATCATGCAGCTCTTCGCTATTTGATGACGAAGAAAGAGGCAAAACCAAGGTTAATTTGATGGATACTTCTCTTAAGTGAATTTGATTTGGAGATCAAAGACAAAAGAGGGACAGAAAATCATGTTGCAGATCATTTAAGTCATTTAGTTCATATGGAGGATGAACTTTGTCTACAAGAAACGTTCCCTGATGAGCAATTGTTTGCTTCAAGTGTGACATTGCCTTGGTATGCAAATATTGTAAATTATTTGGTTACTAATATGTTTCCTTCTGGCTTGTCAAAGGCTCAAAGAGATAAGATCAAAAGTGATGCCAAATACTATGTATGGGATGCCATACTTGTGGAAGCACTGTGCAGATCAAGTGATAAGAAGGTGCATTCATGAAAATGAAATTATTTTAATTCTCACCTTTTGTCATTCTTATGCATGTGGAGGACATTTTGGAGCGAAAAGGACGGCAAGAAAAGTATTAGAATGTGGTTTCTATTGGCCGTCTTTATTTCGTGATTCATATTCTTTTTGTAAAACATGCAACAATTGCCAAAAGACAGGTAATATATCTCAAAGGAATGAAATGCCACAAAATCCTATACTATTTTGTGAAATTTTTGATGTTTGGGGCATCGATTTTATGGGACCATTTCCTGTATCTTTTGGTTATGTTTATATTTTGCTTGTTGTTGATTATGTATCAAAATGGGTAGAAGCTAAAGCTACTAGGACTGATGATTCTAAAGTTGTTTCAGATTTTATCAAATCCAACCTATTCTCCAGGTTTGGGATTCCAAGAGCCTTAATAAGTGATCGAGGCACTCACTTTTGCAATCGAACTGTGGAGATATTGCTAAGAAAGTACCATGTGACCCACAAGGTGTCAACTGCCTATCATCCACAAACTAGTGGACAAGCGGAAGTGTCAAATAGAGAGATCAAGTCCATCATTGAAAAGACGGTCAATCCAAGTAGAAAAGATTGGAGTTTGCGCTTGGATGATGCTTTGTGGGCGTATAGAACTGCATACAAGACACCTATCGGTATGTCACCTTACCGGTTGGTGTTTGGAAAACCATACCATCTTCCTGTTGAGTTAGAACACAAGGCTTATTGGGCTATCAAGAGTTTCAATATGAAGGCATATGAAAATGGAGAACATAGGAAGTTACAACTACAAGAGTTGGAGGAAATTCGCAATGACGCCTATGAGAATGCTAGAATTTATAAAGAGAAAACGAAGAATTTTCATGACAAGATGATCTCTAGGAAGGTGTTTCAAGTTGGTCAAAAAGTCCTTCTATACCAGTCACGACTTCGTCTGTTTTCGGGTAAATTGCGTTCTCGTTGGATTGGACATTTTATTGTTACTAATGTTTTTTATCATGGTGCAGTTGAAATTTAAAGTTTAGCAACTTTCAAAGTGTTCAAGGTAAATGTCCAAAGGCTCAAGCTTTTCTATGAAGGTTTCAAAGTAGAGAATGTGGATGAATTGGACCTTGAAGATCCAATTTGTATCAATTGAAGGAGGAAATATCTACGACAATAAACAGAGGCAACCCAAGGGGAGTTTATTCTTATTCTTATTCTTTCATTTTTATTTTATTTTTCCTTTTCCTTGCATTTCACCTTACATTGGGGACAATGTCAGTTTTAAGTGTGGGGGAGGGGATTTACTTTATTTTAAGCATTTTTAGTTCGCTATTTTTCTAAAATAATAATAATAATAATAATAATAATAATAATAATAATTTTTTTAATAAAAGAATTTTGGTTTTTGGTTTTTAATGATTTTTGGTTGTGTATGTCATGAGTAAGATTCAGCTGGATTTGAAAAATTCATAACATGATTGAATAAATAATTTTTTTCAACTTAGAATTAATTAGTCTAGTTATTTTTTATTGAAAATAGTAGTATCTAAATTGGTAGACAAAAGCCAGTAAGGATTTGAGCCTTTAGACTAACACATCAGTCTCATTATTCTTTCATGAGAGATATTATTCCACTGATTTGTTTCTCTAGAACTTGCTTTGATTCTCTTCGAGGTCACATTGACACATGCATGCATGAACATGATTAAGGCCATCTTTGTTATGCGTTACATAAGCCAAATAGCCCACCTTGTAATTAAATTTTTTTTTGTTGAACCCCTTTGAGCTTTATTGCCTTTTTCTTGGTATACCCACATTACAAGCTTTTAACTAATAATATTTATACCTTTACCTAAGTCACAAAGCTAATGGAGCATTGTTGATCATTATGATATGTATGGGTGTACGAAAAAATAAGAGTGGGGGTGTCTAAATTTATGGTTTGGTTACAACCCACAAAATGGAACATATTTTCATCCTCAAATTTCCTAAGTTCCATTATTGTTATAAAAAATAAAAATAATAAAAAGAGAAAAAAAAATTAAGGGTGGAAGTTGTTTTACATTGTTTAAATACTTTAAAAGCCAAATTGAAGATGTTGCAAAATGGAGTGATTGATTTTACATGTTTTATATTGAGATTGAGTTAATTCAATTTTGCTCCACTATTTTTGATGGCTTTTGAGCTACACTCTCAAATATATCCCACCTTAATCCTAAGCCACGTTATAACCCATGAAAAGTTCTTATGATTTATGTTATGCATGTGATCCCAGTGGTGGAGAATGAGAAGATATGCAAGCTTATGGTAGATCATTTCTTCTGGAATGAATTTAAGTGAAATATATACTTTTAAACACATGAGAGTTGAGTGTTTATTCCCGTGATGGTCTACCTATTTAGTTTACTCCATTTTCAAGTAAAAATACCTACTAAGTAATTAGAAGTTGTTTAAGAATATATGTTTATGATATGTTATGAGTTTTGAAGAGCTTAGTTATTTTTTATTTATGACATTGCAACATTGAATTCTTTTTGGAAAAATAAATTAGAGTTTCGCCTGAGGACGAGCAACGGTTAAGTGTG
Organism: Iris macrosiphon; assembly: GCA_036927795.1. Lineage (NCBI taxonomy): Eukaryota > Viridiplantae > Streptophyta > Magnoliopsida > Asparagales > Iridaceae > Iris > Iris macrosiphon. The sequence goes on from JAYESA010000018.1 coordinate 51,371,551, forward strand.
GGGGTATTTGATGAGAACATAAAATATTATATTTTTATTCCTTAATGTATACTCCTTTATGCTCATTTGATGTCTAAAGATACTCATTATTTTTATATTTTGATCTAGGATGCAATTGGAGTCACTAAATGCAAAATGGAGCTAATTATCAATTCTGGACAGTTTTGATATCTTGTAGAAAAATGGTCATAACTTGCTCATCCGAAGTCCAATTGAGCTGATCCAAATTGATTCAGAAAGCTAAGTGATAAAGGTACAATTTTACTATTTTGAGTTTACGAGATTCTGGCTGCATCATGGACCAAATTAGACTTGAAGTTGAGTTAACTATGTTGTGCACGAAAAGTGGAGCTGAATTAACCATTTCCCAACTTGTTCAAAAAATTTATTTTATTGTTTGGGTTATTGTAACTCTTAGAGGATTTGTGGAAAGATATTGTGATCTTCAAACAACAAATTTAGAGTGTATAAAAGGGGTAGAAATTAGGAGGAAATGGAGAACAACACACAACTCTTCTTCCTCTTCTCCAATATTTTTTTGAAGTTTTCATGAACGTGCGGAGCTAAAAGTCTTGTTGGTCGAAGGAAACAGAAGCCTTGGAATCAATAAAATTGTGAGATCTAAATTATTTTATATGTTTGATTTATGCTTTGAGTATTGAATATTTTTCTATGCCTACTTTCATGATTGTTTTGTTAATTACTAGGAGGCCTACTAGTCTATTATCCATTTCGATCTACTGCTAAATTAGACATCAAATCCATAATTGTTTGATTTTTCTAATTTATGAAGCAACCAAGATTTAATAAACTGCTTTATTTTATTAGATCTTAGGAGAAAAACTTTTGACAAAATTAAATGCAACCGCTTGTGCTTGTGTTATTTTGCTTCATCGATCTCTTTGTTCTTTAAGAAATTACTAGATTAAATCTTCAGCGCTTGTCTTTGATTATTTAGTAATTAAAGCTAATTAGATCGCTTGTTTCTAATTATCTAAGCCTAAGAGAGATAGGAAATACTTCCAACGGTGAATATTCAAAGTATGATAATTTATGTTTGCATCAATGATCAATTTTAAGATTCCAATGGTGGATGTTGACTGAGACCAACATTTTTTTCTTTGATTGTTTTAATACTTTAATTGTTTTTAGCTCTTTTTAATTTGCTTTGATCCAAAACTCTTCCCCCTCCTATCTTATTTCACATAGCATAAAGATCAAACTAATTACTCTTCGTGGGAACGATCCTTACTCTCACAACTACATATTATTTCAATAGTAAAGATTTTATTTTGGGGTTCTACGACAGCACACCAGTCACCATCAAGCCCGAGAATGTCCTAAACAGAACCAGAGACCTATGGCATTAGAATCAGGAACACCGCATACACCCTCAAGTATAGAAGACCAAAGAGACCCGCCACTGCTTCTACAGTCTGCACAAATGGAGGGGACTAGACCCCAGTTGAACAACCAAGGACAAGGCCAAGCACTCATTATGACAAGTATGGGAGAGCAGACACAGGAAGCCATAGATACAGGTACGACCTTTTAGTTATAACTGTCCTTGCATACTCATAACCCAATGTGACACAAGATCTTAGATGTACAAATAGATGTAGATTTATATATATGGTAGTTTAGCAGTTATGAGGATGTATGTATATTCTACCCAGATGGCATACACGCGATGCTAATGGATGACGTGAGTAGCAGTAGTAGTATTCTTCCCCTATCCTTATCTCGCCCTCTTGGGTGACTCATCTCCTCCTTTTATATTCATTCCTTATCTTATGCTTAACACTTCCTATCATAGTCGTATCTTTCGTGACATTATTAATTGTTTGATTTATATCAACCTCATCCTTATTTTGTTAGTTAAACATAAATGTGTTAGTAATGCTTGATAACTAAGGATGAGTTCTTAATATGTATATGCACTATAGCAATATCTGTATTCTTTATTAGTTTAACCCTTAAGTAGCACCATGTAGCCTAATAGAAATTTGTTAGATCATTAAAAATAGATCATACTCCTAATAGTTTTAGTCAAGACCTTAAGTGTTTCCCTAAAAACCTAGACTATGCCTAGGAAAGAGTTGAAGGCACTTGTTACAAACTGATGACTATGACAAATCGTTGGCGAGGTAGCGACAGTTACAGCCAGACGATTTTGGTAGAGTAGTCGAATTACTTGCAGCCATACTGGCCAGGTGGCGTGGCAGTATTAGACTATGATACTTGACGGTTACGGGAAAAAGTCATAGTTATGAGATTCTAGACAGGTATCCCAAGATTCTCGACCCAATAAAATGTATTTGCCTTACAAACCTAGACAATAGCTTCAAAGAATGTGACTACTAGAATTCTTGTAAGTTGGGTAGTGTAGACGAGTTAGAGGATGATAGAATAGTGTATGGACAATAGATGAGGAAGTGTTAGAATGGCAGACCATGAGTTTTAGGAGTCCTGCTAGATACCAATGTAGTGTAATAGCCATAGCTATCATTATGAATATAGGTTAGTGTCAATTTCGAGGACGAAATTTTTGTAAGTTGGGTAGAATGTAAAACCCCTATTCCGAGAAACCATATTTATTATTATTATTATTTATTATTAATTTAATTATAGTAATTATGTGCTAATTAGGAGAAATAAATTTTTAATAATTTTTATTTTAGGTGTTGGTGCACTTAGAGGATTTATGGGACCATTAGGAATTTTTCGGAATTTATTTCATGTAGGAGACCCCTTGAGCAGTTGCTAGCTTAATGGTATGTATTAATATAATTCTAAATTTTTTCTATGAGTATATACGTATATATAAATATATATATATATACATATATATATATATATATATATATATATATATATATATATATATATATATATATATATATATATATATATTAAAGGAATATATAAAAGAGAAAGAAAGGAAAAGTAAAGAAAAAAAATACAAACTATTAATAACCATAACCATAACCATATACAACAATTACAACTTTTGCTACCAACCCAACCATGCAGCAAAGGCCTTTTGCTACCAACCCATACTATGCTACAGCCGCCCTAGCAGTTCAGTGCCCCTTAGCATATTTCCTAGCAAAATAACCAACTTAGCAAATGAGCAGCAGACCTTAGCCGCGAATACCAACCCCCCCTCCCCCTTTCATATATATATATATATATATATATATATATATATATATATATATATATATATATATATATATATATTTCAATAAAATCCTAACCCTAAAATCATCCAAACCCTTCCTCTTCCCATCTAGACCTAGAGAGCGCCGCCACCGCAGCCGGAGAACCCCGCCAGACCGTCCAAACTAATCTCGACGACCGCGACCCCGCGCACTGCAGATTCCGCAGCGAGGTACCTGTGTTCCAGAGTTGTTTTTAGTCGCCTCGCTCAACCAAACGCCACCCCATCTTCAACGGTATGCTCACCCCTTAACCCTCTTCCATATCTATGTGATAGCAAACCTCGAACAACGCGTAACCATAGGCGAAAATAGCGCCAAAGTTGGCGAAAATAGACCGAATTCTGGGATCGCAGAAAACTGCGGTGATCACCCATGTTTCCGAGTTCGTATCTCCCACCACAGAGATCTGAATTCGATGATTCTTTTTGGTATGCGTAGACCACTTGACCTAGTTTAATTTCTGTTAAATAACCCTAGATTATTAACTGCTGTAGACAGAATTTAATTCGTTGGAAAATCCTACGAACATACTTTTCCAGTTTTCCAAAAGTTGTCAAACGGAGCGCGCCCCACCAAACGGGACCGCCCCGTCGTGTACCAAGTGTACCAAACGGTGCGAGCAGCGTAACCAGACACGTGAGAGTTCGCAAAAACTGATTCGGGCGCGTGTGCGCGCCGAAATCAGCCCGTATCCGCGGACACACCCCGTGACGTAACTTTTGCAAAAGTTGCACGCATTTTGTGCACGTTCGTCAGATTGCGACAAAACTTGCGTCACTGGACTTGTGGTAACGCGCTGGTCCTGTGACCCAATTTTTACATAATTCTGAGACAGTTGACCAAGTCGCCAATTGGCGAGCCCCACGGTTGACTTTTTGGACAAAATTATGTTCGGCTCATCGAAATCCACATTTGGACATACCGTTCAGTTCGTATTGACATCTAGAGTTATTTGACCTATAATTTGTCCCATTTAGAGACTGTTACCCTTGACACATTTTTTGGTGCAAAGTGGACCACACGTGGACCCTACTTGTATCCGAAATTACCGTTTTGTCCCTGTGTCCAAATTGGACGAAAGGGAAATGCTTTTTAGCTATTTTGCTTATTCTGGGAACGTTGGTGATGGTTATTTCAGCACCCGAAAACGTTTATTCTAAGATCGTAGCTTCTGACTCTTGGTGTGGACATCGGGACATTACATTTTTGCAGCTTTCTTGCCAGGCAAGATACCTTGCCAAATTGCTTACAGTATTTTGCATGCTTAGTATATTTCTATATATTTATTGCATTTCTATATATTTCTTGCATGTGTAGTTATCTTTCAGTTATTACTATGTATTAGATATGTTGACACACATATTGCACTTAGTATCATGAGAGGACAATCATTAGGCGTATGGGCTTTTAACCACTCTGGTAAACCGTAGTATATAGTTCGCACTACGGGAGTGTGTCCGATGGTCGCTACCCCCGAGGTATGTCGGTTGATGGAGTCACGAGGGTCGCTACCCCCGAGGTATGTCGGCTGATGATGTTCCCTGACGTGTGTGTGAGTTGTGAGGCTTATATCGAGTAGCCTACCCTTGCCCATATGTCAAAAAGTTGTCCTCATTGCATTCATATAGATTGTCTTGTACAGCGTACTTATTTATTTTTAAACATTATACATGTCACTGTATTCAATTAGCTTGCTTCTATGTATCTTGTTATGTCCCTCTGAGGACCTGGTCCCTTGCCAGGTATAGACGACCAGGAGTATCGGCAGGAGTACGGGCATGGACCTGACGCATTCCTTTCTGCCGAGGAGGTCTTACCTTCTGAGCATCTTTGATTACATCTAGCGATAGATTTTTTTTAGTTGATACACTTCTGTCTTTACATTATTTTATATTGGAGATTTTATACTCCTCTCTTATTTTAGTTTTGGATATAGTCTTTGGTAGAGGATTTGTCTCCACCCGACTATTATTTTGGATATTTCAGACTCCTTATTCTAGTTTAGTATTTCTTTTCTATGACTAGTTGTGTGGATGAGATTAGCATATCTGTGACTTGTGACATTATATATACCACATGTGAGTTTATATTCATATTACAGCGTACGTGTGTATTATGGTATCCATATATTGGAGTTGCCATATACATACGGCTGGCATGCTTACGTATTCCTAGTCCTACGTATTTTGGGACTGGGGCGTGACACTCATCGTAGTCCACTGATCAGGCGTGATCCAACCTTGGATCGATTTTCTTTCACGATCATGAGCCTTCTGGTCATCCAGAGCATCACGGATCAGCTTGGCGGCAACGACAGGAAATATCTGCTCGATCAACTCGGCCCAGTGCAGTGGATAAAAATATGTTTGCTACAAGAAGTAGTAAGTTATATAGCATGCATAAATAAGATGATTAATATAATATACTTTTACCTTGAAGTACACAAACCAGAATGCATTTCTCTCATCCGGAGCATCAGAGTAGTTGATCCAAGGGCTACCATAGTTGTATCTCAGAAAGTGTCCCAAACGTCTCTGTACCGATGAGGGACGATATCTATACAGAGATAATTATTTTTATCGAAAAAGTAAAAATATGATGAATAAAGAAATACACGATATATATGATAATAAACTAACTAATTGACTTACTTTGTACCATCGACCCAAATCTCCGTCCTCGTCTCATCCAGAGGTGCGCATAGAGGATCTATATGATGCTGGGACGACGTCGGCTCAACCTCTGTCATATGCTCATCTGTCTCCATGGTTCCATCAGCAGGAGAAACGTTGGACGAGGGAGTAGTCTCAGGCCTGGAACTACTCATCCCAGGAGTGCTGCCACGTAACGTCGTCGTAGTCGGAGATGTGACTGGTCGATATACTGGAGTACTTGGCACCGAGGATCCAGAACCAACAGTAGGCAGTACCGGTGAAGCACTTCGTCTACCTCGGGACCTGCCAATGCTCCGCGTCGTCCTGTCATACCTGATAACAACATATAATGATAAATATATATATATAGTACATTCTATAGTCAAAATGTTATGCATATCTCACAGCATTAATAGAATTGTACAGTAAATAACTAGTAGTGTCACAAGTCTAAATGGATAGTACATTCTACAGTCAAAATTTAATACATGTCTTCGTCAAAATAGTATATTCTACAGTCAAAATATAGTATATTCTACAATCAAAATATTTTATTTTCAATCATCTTTAAAAAATTTATCTTGTTCGTCTTCCTCGTCCTCCTCTTCCTCTTCCTCTTCCTCCTCATCTTCACTTTCATCTACTTTGTCTTCGTATTCATCTTCCTTCGGATAATTCTACTTCTTCTACATTATTAATCATGTAATGAGTAACTTTCGTTGAGTCCACATCTACAATATTTGTTACAAGAGGTAGCTCGTCCTCCTGATAAGATATTTCGTCAACGTCAAAGGTATTTCTAGCTTTAATCTTGCATACTGCCTACCAATCTGACTGAGAAAACGCCTTGGCAAACTGTAGGAACTGATGTAAACCCTCTATGAATTTATTCCGCACACCGCATATGTCATTAGGATGATGGTTGTACATCCACGAACGATGACTCAGATAGTAATTCATATCCATTTCTAGATACTTCTACAAAGATGAATAGACATCATTCAAGTATATACTCATATAAATATTTGGTACTGTATACACCTTCTCGTCTACACACACATAAGAATACTCAGGAATACCCAACTATGTTATACACCTACTCGTCTACACACACATAAGAATACTCAGGAATACAGTACATGCACTGATACACCTAGTCCTAGCACTGATACTTCTTCGTTCAACTCTGTATCATGGATACTCATATTACAATGTATCAGTGAGGGTCAACTCTGTATCCTAGATCTCCACACTTGATATTTGTTTAGGCCATGACTTTCTAATTGAAAAGTCAAGTCATGGATATCCAGTGTCAATTTTTTTTGGTCCAGGATACATAGCTGATACTCACTGATACACTCCTAGATATCCATACTTGACATGTATACGTGTGTCCGTGTCTGATAAAATTCTTACAACCTTATCCTCAATATTGTATCCTAACCTTTCATATCCATATGTTCCACAAGACCATACGTATCATGAGATGACATAATACAAACATGTGTGTGTGTTCGTGTCCATGTTAGGGTTAGTGTATGCGTGTTAGTGTATCCACGTGTTCGAGTTTGGGTTAGTATTAATGTCTGCATATGTGTATATCTCCGAGTTAGGATTATGATAGGGTTAGTGTCCGCAGCACTGAGATATCGAGTCTGTATTTGTGTGTGTGTGTGTGTGTGTGTGTGTGTGTGTGTGTGTGTGTGTGTGTGTGTGTGTGTATGAAAAAGAGATAGAGAGAGGGTTAGGGTTTACACCCTTTATGAATTTATCCCGCATGCTACATTAATGCATAAGTAAAATCTTCGACTTGATTCCCAGATACATATATAAAAATCCTATTTAGGATGGTCACACCTATCATTATCAATTAAGTTAAATACACACATGCAATAATATTTTATAACAAAAATATGTGTTAATATGGTCAATTAATTAATTACATAGATATATATCGTGTCTGTGTGTGTGTGTGTGTGTCATGTCTATCTTAGTGTGTTTGTCTGTGATAGTGTGTCATATTTGTGTCAGTGTATGTGTGTCATGTTTGTGTCAGTGTGTGTGTGTCGTATCTGAGTCAGGGTTTGTCTGTGACAGTGTGTGTGTCGGGTCTGTGTCAGTATGTGTGTGTCGTATCTGTGTCAGTGTCATACCGTGTCTGCATCTATCTGTGAGAGAGAGAGAGAGTTAGGGTTTACCTAGAGGAGGAGGAGGATGTCACGCCCCGGACCCGCCCGGGCCGCCGCTCCGCCCTGCCCCGCCCCGTGTAGCCGGAATTATCGAACCGGGCACGAATCATCGCGCCCGTCCCGCGGGTGCGAGGGAGGAAGGAAGTCAATGCATATGGCCCGATCGAGCTTTCGGGGACGTGATGCCATGCGGGCCTGGGGTTGCGCCCGCACAAGGCCAATTGTTTAAGTTGATAGTTGGCTATCATTGCATCAATCGAGTAAGCAGCGGAAAGGGGCTTGTTGCAATGCAATGCATTTAGCCAACTGAGTATTCGGGACAATCGAGGCAACTTGGGTTCCTTTAGCAAAGGTATACGTTCGTTCCATACATTATGTCTCATTATACGATAGCATTCTCGGGGCAACAATCAAAACCAGGATTCCGGGTCTTAGAGACTGTGGCACGCCTATCGCTCCCTCGGACGATCCAGTACCTGCAAGCAAGTAAACTGTTGGTGGGTCAGCACTTTATACAAATACTGGTGAGATAAAACAACTGAACAGAAACAAGCATTCACTCAAACCAATACTAAGTAATCATGTTATAAAATATTACATTACTAGTGATCTTTCTAGTTTTACCTAGGTTCATTTTATGCAGTTCTAGCAGAGTCAATTTACATTGTTTGGAAACATGTTTGGAAACAGAATTTCATATGCAATAAGTAAGCAATCAAGCAATCGTTCATGTTTCAGGGTGTGCGTAGCGTATCTCGTGCGACTCCAGAGTCAGATGTAAAGCTAGACACATAATGCACAATCTTAGGGGCAGTCATCTATCCAAGCCAACATAATGACTTAGCTATATACAGGGCGGTCCCCGAGTATCTCAGGATCGGCAGCTGGTTGTACAGCATACCAATGACTCTTTATCTGATGCTAGAGACAGCTGTAACTCATGGTTTCTTTCCACTATCTCTGTAGCAGCCGTGACACATGCAGTTCAGCTTTCCACCAATAGCCATTATCCAACCGCATGCGAATGCATGGAACACTATCAAATAAACTCTAGTATGCAGACGAGACGAACCATCAGAATAGAATCATTGTTGCAGGGCAATCCAACTTATCACTTGAACACATTCAGGCACAATATGGTTCTCTCGAAGCATAGACGATAGTGAACATGTTTATGCACTCTAAGCAAGCATTTCAGGATTCTCGTTAGCAGACTTATCATTTCAAAGACAAGCTAGGTGAGTTCGTTCATTAACATGCAAGGCAGGTTCTATTATTCTCTTATGAAAATATTGCAAGCAAAAACTCAAGTCATTATTAAGGCATGCAAGAATCAGAGAACGAAGTTCTGCCCACTCACCTTGATACATAACGCCGACGCGGAGCGATGCATTACATACTTACCAACCAACAAAAGGTTTAGTCCTCGAAACTTTAAGGATAAACTTCTCGATATTCCGAGTAGCGATAGTACCGGCCCTCGCCGTACTCAATCGAAACAGTCAAGCAATTCAAGTTCAGAAAACATTTGCACTTTGAGAATATCTATTGACTTATTATATGGAACGCTCTATTGCAATACCATATCGATAATATCTCAGAGTCATAGCAACGGTTTTGGGCCAGAAGATCGATTTCGTTTTGATACCATTTTGTCACGCCCCGGACCCGCCCGGGCCGCCGCTCCGTCCTGTCCCGCCCCGTGTAGCCGGAATTATCGAACCGGGCATGAATCACCGTGCCTCGGCACGCCGGGCGCGAATCACCGAGCCCGTCCCGCGGGTGCGAGGGAGGAAGGGAGTCAATGCATATGGCCCGATCGAGCTTTCGGGGACGTGATGCCGTGCGGGCCTGGGGTTGCGCCCGCACAAGGCCAATCGTTTAAGTTGATAGTTGGCTATCATCGCATCAATCGAGTAAGCAGCGAAAAGGGGCTTGTTGCAATACAATGCATTTAGCCAACTGAGTATTCGGGACAATCGAGGCAACTTGGGTTCCTTTAGCAAAGGCATACGTTCGTTCCATACATTATGCCCCCTTATACGATAGCATTCTCGGGGCAACAATCGAAAGCAGGATTCCGGGTCTTAGGGACTGTGGCACGCCTATCGCTCCCTCGGACGATCCAGTACCTGCAAGCAAGTAAAATGTTGGTGGGTCAGCACTTTATACAAGTACTGGTAAGATAAAACAACTGAACAGAAACAAGCATTCACTCAAACCAACACTAAGTAATCATGTTATAAAATATTATATTACTAGTGATCTTTCTAGTTTTACCTAGGTTCGTTTTATGCAGTTCTAGTAGAGTCAATTTACATTGTTTGGAAACATATTTGGAAACAGAGTTTCATATGCAATAAGCAAGCAAGCAATCGTTCATGTTTCAGGGTGTGCGCAGCGTGTCTTGTGCGACTCCACGGTCAGATGCAAAGCTAGACACACAATGCACAATCTTAGGGGCAGTCATCTATCCAAGCCAACACAATGACTTAGCTATATGCAGGGCGGTCCCCGAGTATCTCAGGATCGGCAGCTGGTTGTACAGCATACCAATGACTCTTTATCTGATGCTAGAGGCAGCTGTGACTCATGGTTGCTTTCCACTATCTATGTAGCAGCCGTGACACATGCAGTTCAGCTTTCCACTAATAGCCATTATCTGACCGCATGCGAATGCATGGAACACTATCAAATAAACTCTAGTATGCAGACGAGACGAACCATCAGAATACAATCGTTGTTGCGGGGCAATCCGACTTATCACTTGAACACATTCAGGCACAATATGGTTCTCTCGAAGCATAGACGATAGTGAACATGTTCATGCACTCTAATCAAGCATTTCAGGATTCTCGTTAGCAGACTTATCATTTCAAAGACAAGCTAGGTGAGTTCGTTCATTAATATGCAAGGCAGGTTCTATTATTCTCTTATGAAAATATTGCAAGCAAAAACTCAAGTTATTATTAAGGCGTGCAAGAATCAGAGAATGAAGTTCTGCCCACTCACCTATATACATAACGCCGACGCGGAGCGGGGCATTACAGAAGAGAAGCCCGAGGTCGTCGGAGGGGAGGAGCCACGCCGGAAGGGAGGAGCCGTGCGAGAGGGGGCGCCAAGGGGGTGGGGAACCGGAGTAGGGGGGTTGTGGGGGAGCCAGTGGGAGGGTAGGGATGGGGGGAGGAGGAGGATGTCGGAGGGGGGGTACTTTGCCGGAGGGGGGGAGAGGGGGTTTTAAAATTTTGGGAAGGATTCGACGGAATGGGGGGAAATAAAATTCCGAACCCTATATTAAAATTTTTAGCGACGTCATCAATAAACGTCGCTAATTAAAAAAATTAGCGATGACATAAATAGACGTAACTAAATGTTGCTAATTAAAAGTTTGCGACGTTAGTGACGTCGCTAAAAATGTTGCTACAAATCAAAAAAAGTAACGTCGGTAAATACGTCGCTAAACGTCGCTAAATCAAAAAAATCAACGATATTTAGCAACCTTAAAGAAGCTTATAGCGACTATTCTTTTAAAAACTGAAGTACAGTCGCTAAACGTCGCTATGTGTTGCCAACAGTGACGTATAGCGACGTTTATTTTTAGAGTCGCTCAAGTCTTTAATATTAGCGACGTTTTATGATGACGTCGCTAAAAATGTCACTATTTCATCATATTTTGGTAGTGAAGAAGGTTCTATATCGGTACTTCAAATAGGTCATTAGTTGTGTTATTGTGCATGCGCGAGAGTTTAAGTGTGAAGAATATATATAAATAATGGAGGATGAGTGTGGGGTAGTGTACATGTCTCATAGGAATTGGTTTGAGAGTCCAAGTCGGGTGTTTGGGCTTGATTGGGTTCCACATGCCAATTCAAGGTAATTTTGTAATATCAATGGTTCATGATATTTGTCCATATTTTTGGAGAATGGGAGAGATTAAATTAATGCAACACCCATGTCACAAGTGTACTAGGTATAGTCAAGACCAATAATATAAATTTGGTTTGAAGAAAAAAGGTCGTGCATTGCTCAAAATATCCAAGTCATGGCAAAGTGTCATATATATATATAAGGATTCTATAAATTAATTATTTAACCTATTAAATTAAATATATATATAAATTACCAAATTAATCCTATTAAAAATGAGGGGTCTTACAATCTTCCCACCTTAAAAGAATTGCGTCCTCGCAATTTAGAATAAAGCTACTTTAGGAATCTAATAAGACATGATAACTAAAGGCAATTCTACAGTCATACCTGCATCCTCGAATAAGTTAGGATAACGATATCGTATCATATCCTCTCCCTCCCAAGTGGATTCTCCTAGAGAATGATGCTTCCAAGCTACCTAAACTAGTCTGATCATCTGACCCCACAATGTCTTCTCACTAGTATCTAGTATCCCAACTAGCTGATACCCTCCTAGAGTTGGTGGTATGACTCCTCCAACTCTCGTCTATGGTGCTTCTAGTGCTGGATAAGCTAGCCTAAGTAGCTGTTGGACTGGTCTCGATGCTGGTATAGTCTGTCGGTGTACCATCAATGCTCCTCCTCGATGCTCCATACAATCTCTGGGGGAATGCTGGTCCGAACCGCAAAGCAAACATAATCCCAATCTGTGTCAGCTTTTCTTGGCGAGATGACCTACCTTGCCACAATAATAACAAGTAGTGAGTCCTGGTGCTGGATAAGCCGGCCTAGGTGATTGTTGGACTAGTTTCGGTGCTAGTAAGGCTGGCCGGTGAATCATCAATGCTCCTCTCCGTGTTTTCGTACAATCCTATGCTGAGTGCTATACCGATCCGTAAATTAAACATAATCCCAACTTTCATCTGCACTCGCTCGCATGATGGTCTTGCTTTCCACAATATTGACATATAGGCAGTATTGGTAGGGTTGCTTTAGGTTGATGGTGCATGTGAGGTCTTTTTGCAGCTCCTTCATGTGGTGCTCGGGCTGGTGCTAGTGTGCACGGCCATTTCTGGCTAGACTCTCTCCTATTGATATGTTCCATGCGTCGAGTCACTACACGGATGTCCGTATAAGAAGTAGGTACAACTGAGCCAATCAATCTCTGTAACTCAAAGCTCAGTCCGTCAAATAATTTCTTCGCCTTCTCTTCTTCTGTCGGAATAAGTGTAGGGGCGAACAGATGAATCAAGGTATAATGTAAGTCAAGGAATTAATTCAAATTCGATTTAGAGGTCAAGAACGTGTCAACATGTGGATGAGATCCTAGAAGTTTATCCTATCCAATTTGAAGGCTTACTTGGTTCCGTAATTAAAACCAAAGTAATATATTCGTAGACCTGCATGGACCACCATTAAAACCATGTCATGCCCCAGTCCCAAAATACCAACGGGTTAGCCACGTGGCAATGGCCAGCAGCACAACTCCAATGGACAAACCTAATTTAATGGATCCGTTAGAGTGTACTTAAGTTGTAATATATATATATATATATAAATAAGGGTCTACAATAATTGTCACAGTTTATATATCTAATCTCATCCACAATAAGAATCACAATACAAGGGATAGTCCAGTCACAAGAATAATAAAAATGAAACTATCCATCAACAAGTGCAGTATAAGAAATGTCGCAGGGAACAACCCGTCATCAAAATAATGAAAAGAGAAATAAAACTAAGTACATCTGTCCAGTAGTCACTAAGCCAAGTCCAATTTTTAAAGAATACTAAGCATAAATAAATAGAAAAATAATTGTGTGCTCAAGAGAAGTCCTCCAGCACAACCTCGTCCTCTGATGCAAGTACTACTATAATGTCAGCTCATGTACCATAAACCTCGGGGTAGCTCTCCTCGTCTATACCTAGGGATATAATCCGGATCCAGGTCCTCAGGGGACATAATAAGGTACAATAAACACTCAAGCCAATGTAATAGTAAATAATAAACAATATGCTCATGGTACCTATCATAAATAACTAAGTGAATGCAATTGAGAACTTACTCGTCCGCTAAACCACCGGGCCCTGTAGGTCTCATAGACACGACAATAGTAGTAGTAGTAGTAGTAGTAGTAGTAGTAGTAGTAGTAGTAGTAGTAGTAGTAGTAGTGGTAGTAGGTATGTACAGGTCCTGTCAAGGTACCAGCAGTACTATAGGACCCGAAGCGCAAGCAACGGTAGCATGTATTGTGTGGTAGCCCAACGATACGGTAGATTCTCTCCGATCTCCATGTATCTCGCATCTCATGTCCATAACACGCAAGACAAGTACTAACTGTTTCTCGAGTCAAGAAAAATGATTCAATCAAGTCAACTAATCACATATCACGAGTCTTGTCCTAACACAGAAGCCGAAATCCTTGAATATCTCAAGTAAGGCTTCTGTACATGAGGGTCATGTACAGTGTCCTAAGGTATATCGTGGAAGAGTTGCATATAGAGGGTATACGATGACGATACAGTTTAACGATACCTGATTTTGCGTACGGAAGTCGGCACCCGAATATACTTCGAACGCTAAGTTTCGTAATGGTCCTAGGGTCAAAACAAGTAAAAGCAAAGACTAGAAATAAAATCAATAACCGGTAGTAGCAATAAGTACAAAATACTGGAACAAAGGCAAGGTACACTTACCTGTTGCCTGCTGTTGCGGTACTGTCTGACTGATGTCCTCAACCTAAGGTGAAACGAATCCAAGTTGTCCTATTATAATATGTTCTAATCAATACATCATCTATTGTGATTAACATAAAAGAATATGATTGTTCGCACGACATCAACTAGTATGGTGACGTTCAAGCCAACAGTTATGGGTCATGGGCCAATATGCCAATAACCATGTACTATGGCACTGTCTAGTACGTTGTAGGGTCTCGTTCATTGTATTTTTTTACTTCTATATAGGCACCTACATGAGTTTCGACATGTGTAATCCTATATATACGCAAATACGATACGATGTCCAGAAACTTGCAAAAATGCTAAACTATATCTCGAACATGCATGCCGGCTCTCAAACATGCATGTCAACATCCATTAATACTGAATTAAAATAATTTAAATTATGATTTATTCAGTAAAAATAATACCGAAACGGCACCGTTGCACGCACAAAGTTCCGTTGCGCGTCAACTAGGTGTTCTAGCTACTTTGGCAACTAGTTTGTGCATGCAAGGTTGCCAACTTGCATGAAAGATTTATTTAAAATATAAAATATAATAATTAATATTCTGAAAATTATTAATTAATTTCTGAAAATTATATTTAAATAATAAAATAGCAACATCTATCAAAACTAGGTTATTAGGGTTTACATATTACCATGTATTGGTTCCCGTGTCATCAAAGAGTAGTTTTTATGTAAAAATTAGGATTTCTCATACTTGAGATTTAATCATTGTAATCTAATCATATTTTTGGGTTCATACAAGGCTTTTCACATGAAAAAAGAAATATTAAAAAGAAATTACAAAACTTACGTGTTCTTGATTATGATGGAGCTTCTTCTTGCGACACAAACCTTTTGGAGCGCCAAACGGACTCTAAACTCCACAAAACTTGAGAAGAATCTTAGGAGATTCAATTATGATGTAAATATAGGGTTATTAGGGGATTTTGATGTTGTGGGGGTACCCGAATTGCTGCTGCAACCAGCAACCAATATTCAGCCCTATAAGGGTGGCCGAATGCTCCTGGGGTGTTCGACCACCTTGGGGACTTGTGTGGGGGTTGAGGGATGATGGTGAACTAAAGTAGAGAGGGATGGGGAGGCTTTATAATTTCGTGGGAAGGAAGGGGGGGGGCTGAAAAGGGGGGGCCACAAAAGGGGGAGGAAGTTAGGGTTAGGGTTTTGAGGGAGAGGCTTGGGCTTTATATATGTAGTTAGTTGTTGGGCCCATGGTGGAGATTTGATGGACTTTAAAATTTGGTTCAGACCTAAGATATTTGGTTTAGCCATTAGTAGGGCTTTGGGTGCACTTGGGTCTAGTTGTGTGGGTATTGGTTGAGCATGAGTGCAAATACACAAGAAAGTTCTCTATCGGTACTTCAAATAGGTCATTAGTTGTGTTATTGTGTTGTTGTGCACATGCGAGATTTTAGTGTGAAGAATATATATAAATAATGGAGGATGAGTATGGGGTAGTGTACATGTCTCATGGAAATTGGTTTGAGAGTCCAAGTAGGGTGTTTGGGCTCGATTGGGTTCAACTAGCCAATTGAAGGTAATTTTGCAATGTCAATGGTTCGAGATGTTTGTCCATAGTTTTGGAGCGTGGGGGAGATGTTTGCCCATGCCTTCCCTGCCACGAAGACACACGTTAGTTTGCAACAGGTTTAAATATATAAGATGATCACTGGCTTGGTTGCCATAATGGACGATAGTCTTTGACGAGAATGGCGTGCAACGAAAGTACAAGGGACGTTGCAAGCCATTCCGCCAAGAACAAGAGACTAAACAATAGGTCTCGCCCGGACCGGATCGATGCCAGTGTCCCAGCATCGTCCGCAAGACCGTTACCCTGTGCACAAGTTGTCCATGATCGAACAATATACAAGTAACAATTTTATGCAGTTGAGGCAACAAGAGTGCAGTTTGAGGCAACAAGAGTACAAGACAAGCACTATACAAGACAAGCAATAATTCATGATTTTTCCAAGCGAACAAGCATGCAATTAAGTATCCGTTCGTGAAGTTATTGACAAGCATATATACCAAGTCTATTCTCTTTATCTTGGTTTCTTTTATTATTACTTGGTATTGTTTGATCGGGGCAAAGAAGAATGCAGATTATTAGATGTGAAGACTGGAAGCAGGGCTAGCTAATCGGGTTGGTAGCCACTCACTTGGTTGGAAGGAAAAGAGAAGGAAAGAGGCGCTTCACGACTCCGCTCGCAAGCCGCCTACTGCTCGTTCACCTGCACAAGAACAGCTCGATTAATACTTCTTTCTCTCTTTCCAATCTCGAAATTGAAGTGCAGTTCAATGAACGAAAACAATGAAAACCATCGAAACCGTTCAAGGAAAACAAGCAAATCCCAAAACCAACTCAAAGCACGAAAGCAACAAGCGACATCGAAAACTGAGGCAATAAAAGATAGCAGCGGAGAGGTCCCTCCTGACTCTGCCGCTGTCGATCCCGGGGACACGGTCCACTGAATATGGGAATCGATTCCGAAGAAACAAATCCATAACGAGGACGAGTTCTTAATTCAATCTATCCCGATCGAACGATACCGTCTTGTGTTTCTTAGCCGCATTCTCCGCACCGGGAGAACGGGGCGCTACACTTTCAGTTCTGATTCAGACTGTCAAACAATGCTTCCAATGGTTGTGGTTTATTAGGGATAAAGATAAAGTATCAAAGTGTGCACATGACAACTGCGAGCAAGGATCAGTAGTCACACGAAGGCGGCTCCTAGGTCAGCCTAAAACAGAGGCTATGGACTTTGAGTTGGCTAAGGACTTGTCAGAGTTCATCAACGAGATGGTCGCAAAAGGCAGCGGTAGCCTGGGTTGGTTGCACAACTGCTGAGACGGTCGAGGTAGCAGTGGCGATGTTGGTTTGGGTCGACAGGAGGTCGTCGTCTTGGGGTAGCTGCCGATGGTCGTAGGGCTGTCGCGTCGAGTCAAGAAGCAGGGACATGGTCTAGCCTAGGACAAGGGACTTGGGGATGGGTGCTTCAGAGAAGATAATGAGAAGGAGAAGGGATTAAAGAAGAAGAATATAGTGATGGCGTGGATGGTTGCCAAAAAGTCAAAGGCTGCAATTTGTCTTGGGTTTGAGGGGAGAGAGAGAGAGAGAGAGAGAGAGAGAGATGGCCGAAGAATATATATATATACTAGTAAATACGCGTGCGTTGTACGTAAAATAAATTATAGAAATTAACGATATTATTGAAATATAAAAATTTAAATTTTGTTAGAATATTTTAAATGTTATCAAATATAGAAAAGAAAACAACGTACGATATTATTGAAATATAGAAATTTAAATTATGTTTGAATATTTTAAATATAATTTAAATTAATTTTAGTTATGATTTGTTATAAATATATATTTAAAATTTTGGATATGTGTTTAGTTAGATAATATCATTTAGTTTAAATATAATTTAACTTTTAAAATATTTTAGGATTTACATATGTCAGGTAGTTAGGAGAATTTTAGGTTTTTAATTATTTTTTTCAACTACGTGAGAAAATAACTATGATTACGATAATCATTATATATATATATATATATATATATATATATATATATATATATATATATATATATATATACTCTTATAATGAGGCTTCAAAACGGCTCAAAAGTGAGCCATCTAAGCCGTATGTATATTATCAACCAATTAATTTAAAATGGCTCATATATATATATATATATATATATATATATATATATATATATATATATATATATATATATATATATATATATATATATACTCTTATAATGAGGTTTCAAAACGGCTCAAAAGTGAGCCATCTAAGCCGTATGTATATCATCAACCAAATAATTTAAAAACTTAAAAATTATATATATATATATATATATATATATATATATATACTTGAAAAAGGGATATGAGCCACTGGTTCATATTCTTAAATAAGTCATGCCATGTGGTCTCCCACATGGACCAATATTAAATTTAATTTGAGTGATAATTTTAATTTTAATGTTATGACTAAAATTAAAATTTGCACTAAAATTAACATTAAAATTAATATTAACATTAAAAATTAACATTAACATTAAAATTAACACTAAATTAACTTTAAAATTAATATTAAAATTAATACAAAAATTAAAATAAACATTACAATTAATATTAAAATTGAAATTAATATTAAAATTAATATCAATATTAATATTAACATTAATTTTTTTAAAATTAATATTAAAATTAATATATATTTGTTTAAATTATTTTATTCCTATTGGTCTTTGTGGGAGTCCACATGGAATGGTATACACACATACAATTTGAAGTATAAAAAAATACGCAATCTCAGCCGCATATCATTTATGAATAGTTCAGATTTAAATGTATGCCAAATTTACATGCATTGATGTCAAATTTGACATGCATGCTAATTTAATACAAATTACTCTATCAAATCTGAACCATACATTTCAAATGATATGCAGTTGATATATATATATATATATATATATATAGGTGTTGCCATAATATAGAGGTGCATAACATGAGTCATTCAATGGCTCAATGACTTTAAACTAAAAGAACATTTGAGTTCATAAAGACATGCATGTTAAAAAAATTGAATTTTAAACATATCAATTACTTACTCACTAATTTAGCAGTAATTAATACGAAATTATTGCATCCCAAAGAATAAGATTTATCACATTACCTACCCCTAAATTTAACCAAATTTGTGACATGTATACCAATTTTGATTTTTTTAGAAGTTCACCTAATCTCTTCCCTCATCGCCTTAGTTAACTCATAAAAGAAAATTGAGAATATGTGTTTAATGCCTTCCGTTAGGCAACACTAGAAGGCAGGGCCGGTCCTGAGGTTTATTAGGCCCAGGGCGGAAAAAAATTTTGTGCCCTTCTTTTTTCATAAATGTCTATTTTTTCAATAAATAAATTATATTAATAAAGATAAAACTTCCAAAAAGCACATGACAACAAAAATAATATGGTCCAATAAGGCAATAACGATTAAAAAGTTAAACCACTTTCTTCATATTCTTTTGTATATCTTCTAGTATATATTCCTTAGACATAGGTCTCCTCCAATGATCTAAAAAAATTAAAGCACTTTCTTTATATTTTCCAGTAGAAGCCACCTGGCCCACCTCCAATGACTCAAAAAGTTTATAACCACATTCTTCATATTTTTCTGGCGATCTTCTAGTACATATTACTTAGGACTTTGGCTTCCTTCAATGACCTACATAACAAAACAACCAAATCTAACAAATTCTCATCTAAAATGATTTCTTCTTGCATTTTTTGAGGCAAAATCATCAATTGTTTGATCAACAACGATATTTTTCAAGATATCATTTTCAATACTTAAGATTGCTAATCCATTTAATCTGTCTTGAGTCATGGTGGTCCGCAAATAAGATTTAATTAATTTTAACTTTGAAAAGCTTCTTTCTGCGGATGCCACAGTAACAGGTACAGTCAATAAAATTCTATATGCAATAAGAATATTGGGAAACATTTCTATTTTTTTTGCAAACTCCATAATTTTAATAGAATTCCATGACGTATGCACTTCGTATGCTTTACTAGGTAGCATCTCTTGCAATATTTGTAACTCAGAAAGTAAGTACTTTGCATCAATATCAGACACGTTACCATGTTTCAAAGCTATTTCAAGATTCAAATAAGAACTTTTCATTTCATCATCATCCAATGAAACTAACTTAGATGCATCAAATAAGAATCCAAAAATACATTCAAAATTTTTCATTTGTTCAAATCTGCTATTTAACTGAGAAAGAGCCATATCAACTAAAACAAGAAAGTAATCAGTTCTAAAGGTTTCTTGAGCAGATTGTTGTTCTCTTTCCGTATTTGGAATCTCATCAAAATGTTTCTTTCTAGAAACTCTGCGCTTAATTGAAAAAATGGGCTCAATTTCCAATTCAGATGCAATTTTTTTAGCATCAATAATGGCAGAAGTAAAGCCGCTTTCTCTATATTTTTCAAACCATGAAATTAGTCCTTCTAAGTTTTTAACAGCAACATCAATAAGCATATTTTCAGATTGCAAGATTTTGCTAATTAAATTTATCTTGTATAAAATTTTATGCCAAATAACCAAACTTAAAATAAAGTCAAAACTTGAAAACTTACCCGAGACTAACTTTTCAGCTTCCCAACTTACTTTGGAATCATCAGCAACTTCAATTAATTTTTTCAAAGCTAGTTTTATTTGAGGAGCTTGGGTTTTTATTGCTTTAACACTTTCAATATGGCTCTCCCAACGTGTGGCAGACAATGATTTCAAAGTTAAGTGATCAACATATTCAAGGAGCAAATTCCATCTCTTTGTTGAATTAGAAAATACATTATAAATGGTTTGACAAGCTCCAAAGAAAGATTTTCCTTTTAAACAAGAATTGGCCATATCACAAAGTACTAAATTTAAACAATGACAGCCACATGGCATATAAAAAGCTCTAGGATTTATATCCAACAATCTTTTCTGAACTCCTTGGTGCTTTCCTTTCATGTTAGACCCATTATCATATCCTTGTCCTCTCACATTATCAATATCAAGATCAAGAGAGTGTAGAGTAGATTGTAATTCATTAAAAAGTCTCAATCCAGAAGTATCTTGCACATTTAGAAACTCTAAGAAATATTCTTCTATTTTTATTGGGGTATTGTTCACATCTACACATCTTAAAATTAAAGTCATTTGTTCTTGGTGACTTGCATCAGGAGTGCAATCAAGAATCACCGAAAAATATTTTGCTTCTTTTACTTTTTGAATGACTAAACTCTTAACACTTGATGCCAATGTAAGTATCAACTCATTTTGAATTTTATGACTAAGATAGTGATAATGAACACTTTTATCTTGAATGAGTCAAAAATATTGCATCATTATCGGATCAAACTCTGCTATTGTTTCAAGAAAACCTAAGAAGTTCCCATTCGATACGTCATATATTTTTTCATTTGTTCCACGAAAGGACAAATTATTCATTGCAAGTCTTTTCACAATAGCAATTAATCTCACCATAACTTATTTCCAATGATCAGTATCTTTTTTTATTTGTTCTTGTAATTCTTTATCAATCGTTTGATTTGTATTCAATCTGATTCGTAGCTCAACCAAAGCTTTAAGGTTAATGAGGTGTTCACGGCTGTTTTTATGTTCTTTAAGTTTATCACCTAGATGTTTCCAATCACTAACACCTTCATCTGCTAAATGACTTCTAGTGTGAATTCTCCTTACCACTTTACAATAGAAACAAAATACTCTATCAAGTTCTTTTGAATAAACCAACCACTTTCTATCAAAAACTTCCCCATTTGCTAGTTTTCGATTATAATAATCAAAAGAAAATGATCTATTTTGATTATCTTTAGGATAAATATAATTGGCTTCTCTAACAGGTCCTTTTTCCACCAATAAGTCTCTCAATTTTGTATCTAAACTATCCCACACTCTTGGATCAAAAATATTCAAAGTTATTTTAGCTTCTGACCAATCAAGCACATTGATATTTTTATCATTTTCAATTTGCTCATTTTCGAAAACAATTTTAGGTTCTTCACTATTGATTTGCTCAATTTCATTTCCACTTAGATTTAGATTTTCTAAATTTATCTCATTCTCATTATGTACAAATTCATCAGAATGAATATGTTGTTCATATTCACTAACCAATTCTTCAACATGATTTTCATAAAAATTATTTGTTTTCTTCATATATTTATCTAGAGAATTTTTTTGGCTTTTAATAACCTCTTCTATCATTTTTTTTCTTTTTCTTTTCTCTCTTCCAGAGGCTTATTTTCTAGGAAACATAATTGTAGTTAAGAAATAAGGCAATAAATTAACAATAAAAATCACGAAAATAAATTAGTGTGTTCGACGGTTCTTCCCTGTGGCTTGTTTCCAAAGGGCTTGTTTCCCGTGGCGTGTTTCCAAAGGACAAAGGCTTTCTTCAATTCTCACTGTACAAGAAGACAACCAAAACAATAAATAAATAAAAAATTAGGATTATTTTTTGATAAATTGAAGAAAAATTAGGATTCTTTTGGTGTGTATGTCAGTATGTGCTTCCTGTAGGTTGTTAGGGAATTTTATTTGCAAATAAGGCTTCCGTTTCCTTAATAGTTAAGGTCAATTATGCAATTTTTTTAGGTCAATCATCAGAACTTGAAAGCAATAGTAATATTGATAACATAAAATATGCAACTTAAAAGTACTAACATCTACATGTATACTCCATACTTATGCATTCTATATTCAATAAACTCTATTTATTGATCTCTTTTGTTCTTCTCACGTTTGGAAATTAATCTTGGAATACAAGATGACTGTTGGGGAGAACAGAACAGAGACTCGCAGGTGTGCATCCAGACATTTCCATCGATTGTGTTTGTTAGCAATTCATTTCTTAATACTAAAGAAAAATTAATAACTGGAGCCTCTTCGGTTAAAATTAATCCTAATGCATTTGAACACCGAAAAGTAAAAAAAAAAAACTTAAATCAAGAGAAATTACACAGACAAGAACACACAATAATCAACTAGCTATGACATCTCATTTAGGGCTTTCTTAGGTCAATCATCAGAATATGGAAGCAGACTCGTAAATTCCGAAATATGGCATTAAATCGATATATATAAAAGGATTCGAAGCGATCAGTAGAAACCCTAGCCAGATCTGAACTAGTCGAAGATGCAACAAACTAAAATTTCAGCAAAAAAAGAACAAAAGAATCCGTACCTCAAGAACCTAGAAGAAATCGATGGAGAAGAAGAATTCTCTCTCTGACTCTGACTCTCTCTCTCTCTCTCTCTAAATTCTTTCTTTCTTTAGCACTTCCTCTTCCTCTTTATTCACTTTGTAAAGAGACAGCCACAGGGTTGGGAACTTGCCAACTTGGGAAGAGGAATCGTCGAATCGATTCTTTAGCTTAGCCGGCCTTCCTCTTTATTCACTTTGAAAAGAGACAGGGTTGGGAAGAGGAATCATTCTTTAGCTTAGCCGCATATATTAACTGATGGCTGATGCCCTATTCAGTTTGGGGTGGGGCCCCTATTCACTTTGGGCCCTGGGCAGTGGCCCAGCCTGCCTTGCGCCAGGGCCGGGCCTGCTAGAAGGGTCACACAATTGAGAATATGTGTTTAATACCTCAAGTTATATTGAAAGGGCAATAATTTTTTTTATCTTTTTTGATAAATTTTTGATGGCTCATTTGAGCATATCAACCGTAATTATTTTCAATATTCTTCCAACATAATAACATGCTATAGTTTGGTTTCGAATTTGATCGGAGCAAATTTCTGGTCATCTTGCCCCACACATCACCTTAACCTCGACATGCATCAATATTGAATTAAACTAGGGTTATCTATAGTAACCATGGGCGGAGCTAGAATAGGACAAGTGGGATCAATCTCATGCAGCACTACGCACACGCACACACACACACACACGACCACACACACACACACACACACACACACATATATATATATATGACACATCCAGGATCTCTTTTCATGTCGTTCTTCTCTCCGAGTCTTTCTCAACCGTGCGTCTATCTCTCTTTGACTCTCTTCCGTCGTGCCACACTTTTTTCTCATGCCGGACTGCGCGCGCGTGCACACACACACACACACACACACACACACACACACACACACACATCTCTCTCCTTTAGTGCCTCTCCCTCCATCATTCATTATGTAACACCTCTAAATATAATTAATTTTTGTCATAATTTTTTTAAATGATTCATCTCCTAATTGATTCATAGCCTAATTATATATATTAGACACATCCAGGCTCTCTTTTCATGTCGTTCTTCTCTCCGAGTCTTTCTCAACCGTGCGTCTATCTCTCTCTCCCTCTCTTCCGTCGTGCCATACTTTTTTCTCCTGCCGCATTGCACCTCTCTCTCTCTCTCTCTCCTTTAGTGCCTCTCTCTCCATCATTCATTATGTAACACCTCTAAATATAATTAATTTTTGTCATAATTTTTTTAAATGATTCATCTCCTAATTGATTCATAGCCTAATTGATTTTGTCCATATTTACTTTTAGATGACAAGATTTAATTTGCTCTTAGATGGAATAAAATTGTTTGCTAGTATAACATTCTTCAATTAAGAAAATATGAAAAATATGAAGTCAAAGTAAATTAGTGGTTGTAAATAAAATATCTTTAATCTTGTTTTCCATAAAAAAAAAAAAATTTAATCATCATAAGACCCTGGGATGGTATGGTTCATGATTAAAATTGTAGAATTCAAGTATGAATTTTAAGATACACTGAATCTCGTCGATCAAATGGTCAAAAGTGATAAAAAATGTCATGTATGAACTGACTGAAATAATACTAAAGTTTAAGGTTCTGATTATATTGGATTAGAAATGTGTTATTTAATGTCAATGATATTTTGAACTGAATGAAAAGAAATGAGCAACTATAATAGGAAAACTAGAATAGATGACCAAGTTTAGGTATAGAAAATAGAATTTTGTGACTAATTTATGCAATATTTTTTTTATATTTTTATAATTTTTTTGGATTAAAATTTACTAGTCGATTTTGACCTCATTGTACCTAAATCCTCGCTACGCCACTGATAGTAACCTCCCTTAAATTTTTTGTTTATTATACAGATTTTTCTTATTTTGAAAATAATTATACTAACCTTCCATATTTTTTATTATTATTATTTTTTGTAATCCGTCTATGTTTAATGTTTATTATACTAATCTTCCTTATGTTTTATATTTTATGTAAATGATTATTATACTAACCACCCATTAAATATAAAACAGAAAAAAAAAATTGTGTTATTATTTTCAAAATAATTTTTTTTTGTATAATAAATATAAAATATATGGAAGATTATGGTAAATAATCCATTAAACTAAATAGTTGAATTTGTTTGGACTCCCTCCCTTCTGCCTCCTCTTCTCCTCCCACCCTTTTTAACATTTTGGTGGAGGACAAGAGGGAGTAGATAAGGATACATGACCCTACTTACTGGCCGGTGGTCCCCACAAACCCTTCCTTCCCCCTCTCAACGGAATAAAACAACACACATAAATCTCTCTTTCCTTGCTCTTTCTCTCTCTCTCTCTGAACAATGGCGATGGCTTCGTGGGATCTGCTCATCTCCCTCGCGCTCCTCCTCCTCCTCCTCCTCGCCGGAGCGGTGAACGGATCCGCCCCCTCCTCCTCCTCCTCCTTCCCGTCGCCGCCGTTGATGCTTCCGCTCGTTCTCACTGCGGCCCCCAACTCCTCCGTCCGTCCCCGCGAGACCATCGACCTCCTCCACCGCCGCCTCTCGGCCAGTGATACCGCCGCCGCCAGCGCCCAGATGGGCCTCCACGACGATCTCCTTACCACCGGGTATCCTCATACCCCCTCCCCCTCCTCTCTCTATAGCAATCTAGTGTACGTGTCGTATCTCCAAGTCTGTCGTATTCGTGTCAGTGCATCCTATTTTCTCATCCCGTAGGTACTACACCGCTCGAGTCTACATCGGAACCCCGCCCCAAGAATTCGCCCTCATCGTCGACTCCGGGAGTACCGTCACTTACGTCCCCTGCTCCAACTGCATGCACTGCGGGAACCATCAGGCAAGCTTCGATCTTTTTCTCTGTTCTTCATTGAATTCTTCTGGTTTCAAGACGAGAGTCGTCATTTATGCAGTTATAATCATAATCCATCAGGAAAGTTTCCATCTTTTTTTGCGGTTTTTCAATGAATTCTTGTAGTTCAAAGATGAGATGTTGATTTTCGCAGTTGAAACTTTTAACTATACTATGATAGGTCCTTATTACTATGTATGTTGCCATTTTCTTGTTCTTGAATACATGCATTCCACTGAAACAGTTTTAGATGTAGTTTCACTGGATACAAATTTTGATTTACTGTCTAGGATCCAAGATTCGAGCCCGATCTTTCAGGAACATATGAACCAGTCAAGTGTAACAACGGGTGTCCTTGTGACAAGAAAAACAAGCAATGCGTTTACGACAGACAGTACGCAGAAATGAGCACCAGTAGTGGGTTGCTCGGTGAGGACGTCATCTCGTTCGGGAAGGAAAGTGCTCTCAAGCCGCAACGTGCTGTTTTCGGCTGCGAGACTAACGAAACCGGCGACCTGTTCAGCCAGCATGCCGATGGGATAATGGGGTTGGGCCGAGGCCATCTGAGTATTATGGACCAGCTTGTCCACAAGGGTGTAGTAAGCAACTCATTTTCTTTGTGCTATGGTGGTATGGATGTTGGTGGGGGAGCGATGGTGCTTGGGGGGATTTCTCCTCCTGCTGGCATGGTATATTCCCGATCGGACCCTAACCGCAGGTATGGTTGATTATTGCACTATTTTGGCGCACTGTATGGAGTTTACGTATCAAATATACGTCTGCCATATTTACTCTAGTCTCGGGATGGCAACAGTCCATATTACAATGTTGACCTGAAAGAACTACACGTGGCTGGAAAACCGTTGCGAATACAACCGATGGTCTTTGATAGAAGGCATGGAACTATCTTGGACAGTGGTACCACATATGCATACCTACCAGAACAAGCTTATGTACCCTTTAAAGATGCTGTGAGCTTTCTTCCTTCAAGTAACCAATAGGCGTGCTGAATAACATACCTTTTATGTCTATCTTAACTATCATTTTAGAGTTCAAAATTTTCAAGACGACATGTACGTATTAGCTTTATTTGGCATCGTTTGCTTGGAAAATTGATGATTCATAAAGAAACATACCTGTCGTAATAGACAAGACACTTTGGAGTTCACAGAATTATTTCTTATGTTCAATAGTATTCACTCGGAGATTTCTGTAATTTAGTTCTCTCTCTCCTTCCAGCATGGACTAGTAACCTTAATTGCAACAGACACCCTATCTAATTACACTTTAATGTCATGGTTCCTTCTCTTTCTTTTCGTCTATCCTGTTCATCTCTGTCCTCAAAGGTCATATCTTTTGTTAGGACAAAATTTCCCATATTCGTTTACATCTCAATTTATAAGAGGGACACTTGAGGATGTATTCAGATATTAGGTCAATTTTGAGATGCATATGATGATTAAAGCATCCTTAATAAGGAGATCACTAGGTTCATGGGGTTTATTAAATGTAATTTGTAAGCAGAGGACAAGAGAAGGAGATTCTGTTTCGTATCTGCTAGTGATATATATGTCGAAGGAGAATCATTTTTTTTTCTCCAGACTTGTGTGATGTCTCCACGTGGGTACATGGAGGAAAGATAATTTAAACTAATACTTTAACTCCAAAAGACAGAAATGGTACAGCAGAAACTTTCTCATAGTAGAACCTCACTTCAGACTCTCTTCATAAAGTTCTAATTCTAAGTGAATTGCATGCATTCAGCTGCTTCTAAATTCTAATACAAAAAACTAAAGAACCCCTTAATTGGCAAAATTTCTTAACAAGCAACTCCAATCATCTCCTAATACATCCCCTTCTTAGTTAGGCCTTACTTTAGAGAATGTACTACATTGATGTCTCCCAATTTGAAATTCAATATATTACATATCAAACCCATCCAATTCGGATTTGCACAGGCCTGAATCTGATCTGATCTGATCTCGCCTTTGGCGTTTCATCATTAGTTGGCTAAATTCTAAATTGGGTCATCTCCTACTGAACTGAGTCACCCCTTCATATTTTGTAACTGAAAAGCACTTGAGCACTGTCCTTCACTTGGTTCAGCTGCAAAAGACTTCAATGAATTGATTTTGAAAATTTCAAACTCTTGGCATGCTACATCACTTCATACACAAAATCCTTTAATGCAGTCAACTTTAACGAAGACAAGCTGCATATTGTCAGTAAGGGGACATGATGAAACTCTCACAGAATTTTCTAACATCTTCTTTGAAGTAGGAAAACACAGATAGTTAAAAAATGGGTGGCATGTTCATGTTGCATCATATTGCACACACATTGGACACAAACATACATCTCATAATACAGTAGGGCACTACAAAACATGTCGTGTCTGTATCGTGGTGTCTGTATCTTGTCCTGTCATATTCGTGTCCGTGCAACTTAGGTTATCAATGTTGCTTTATCCATTTGATCTCACTTTTGACTTCTTGAGGAAGAAGAAGTCTCTTGTAAATGGTACTGTAAGATTATAGCACTGAATAACCGGACCCAGAACAACAGTAAATAACCGGACCCAGACACAACATGGAAATGGAAACGTTGATCGCTGAAACTAACGACCCAAGATAATGAAGACTAAAACCCCAATTCCGTAACATGAGAATCACAAGAGAGAACTTTAAATATTAATCAAAATTATGATAATGAATTTGTTTATACTATTTTACAATGTCTTATTTATAAGTAAAAACATAACCCTAAGAAAGACTAAACACACTAGGAAAAGTAAATACAAAAAAAGACCTTATTCCCGTCCAAAATAGGTAAGATGTCTCGATCCGACATACTGGCGACATATCGACGGTATGCCAAAAAGTGCCAAAATATACTAGCGACATACCGACGGTATGCTAAAACTTTTCAGCAGCTTTTGAGCCAAAAAATTGATGCATCATGCAAAACCAAAAATTGATGCATCAAGCTAACCAATGGTTGTCGGTCAATGCCCAAAATTTGGGGTAGGCCCTATTACAATGTTGGTGTCAGACCCCTCCGCTTGTAGAGAACTTAGTCGGAGTTCTTTCTTGCTCGTGCGGGTTGAATGTTGATAAAATTTTCCTCGAACCTGGTAAGTATATAACATAGCCATTTTTATCAATCTTCTGCAATACTTTAAAAGTTCGAAACTTTACTAGTTGAACTTTGCCATTTTGTCTAGCAGATATCATCTCCTTTCGAAAAGACACGTGGCGTTGAAAATCTTACGCTTACGGTACTAGGAAGGTAACTTATGTAATAGTTTGCACCGACTAGCATTAGTCTTCTCTAGTCGCTCTCAAACGTCATCGCGAAGTCGCTCTCAAACGTCATCACGAATTCCATATGAATGCACCTTTCTAGGAAAGAACAATTTCATCCCAGACGTTGCATCTGCTACCAAATTACCGTCATAAGCTCCCTAATGAGCTTCTCTCTCCAAGTTACCGTCATAAGCTCCCTAATCAGCTTCTCTCCAAGATGTACGAGAGACGAAAAATCGCTCTCCTTCCATCTAAAACCTCTTGTGGATGTAAAAGTTTCCGATAGCTTGTTTTTGTTGACGCTGCTCATGTACCTCTGTAAAACTCTCATCTTCCGCATAAATCTCTTTAATGTATTTCAACTGGCTGGATGAGCAATGACTAGCAATGAAGTCCTCCTACTAAGTGTCGGCCACTCGGCTGGAAACTCTATATATGGGCACGAGCATGTATGGAAACCTCAAGTAATGCCTCCAATATTCAAGTGCGTCAGCCAACCCAAACAACATTACAAACCACTCAACTACTCCATTGTGCCTTTTAAATGCCTTCTACTCATCCCTCAACTAGATGTGTATTTGTTGTTAGCCGCTTCTTAGATCTAATTTGGAAAAGAGTGGCCACACTTAGTTGATTTAATAATAGGTCATCCAGTTACAACATCAAAAACTTGTAGTCAAACATGATTTTGTTGATAAGCACATGACCTCATGATCTCCATAATATTTTTCTTCTCTTGTAGAGAACTCGATCGCGAGTTTTTCCCTTAAAGTTCTACACCTCTCGAAGGATCTTGTCCTCCTATGGACTCATGCAGTTGTATGTTAAGTTTGGCAAACTCGTCCAAGGAACAAGATCAACACTAAATTGGGTCTTAAACATGGGAGGTAGTCCTCTAGAAAACTCCTCCGGAAATATGTCGCGAGCCTCGTCAAGTACCAGTTGTACTTCTGTTGGACACACTCCTCCCTTCGTTGACTCTTTGTCTTGATATTCTCCTTCCTTACCAACACACTTTACAAGCCTCCTTAAACTCGACTTTCGCTTTATCTGTAATATTTTCCTTCTTTTGTAGAGAACTCGATCGCGAGTTTTTTCCTTAAAGTTCTACACCTCTCGAAGGATCTTGTCCTCCTATGGACTCATGCAGTTGTATGTTAAGTTTGGCAAACTCGTCCAAGGAACAAGATCAACACCAAATTGGGTCTTAAACATGGGAGGTAGTCCTCTAGAAAACTCCTCCGGAAAGATGTCGCGAGCCTCGTCAAGTACCAGTTGTACTTCTGTTGGACACTCCTCCCTTCGTTGACTCTTTGTCTTGATATTCTCCTTCCTTACCAACACACTTTACAAGCCTCCTTAAACTCGGCTTTCGCTTTATTCACGAAGACTGTAAAATAAAGAAACACCTTACCCTCCTTTTTAAAGATTCGGTTAAGGTACTCTTCTTTGATGGCGTAAGCATCAAGCATGTATGATGTATCTCACTCCACCCTTCACGAAATTACAAGTGTTGAGACACCCGTCTTGTTTCTCTCCCACATTAAATTGTCATGGTCGTCCAAGTAACATATGACAAAAGTCAAAGTCCATCCATCACGTCACAATAAAGCTCATTTTTCTATGCGTTGATGGAGAAAGGTACTAAACACCTCTCGATCATTCGAACGCTCGGAACCTTTCAAACCCACCAATAGAATATGGGTTCAGATGTGTCTCGAATGTCAACTCGACAATTTCGACCATATGTCGGCTGATGATGTTCACCTGGATACCGCTATCAATCACTACTTTAAATCTTTTACCATTGACGGTACATCAGGTTCGGAAGAGCCTATTATGTTGTGAAGAATCGTCGAATCTTGGTGTTAACATATTCTTTCGCACCACGCCAAGAGCTCACTTCATCCTCCTTGGAATCGCCAGGATTGTTGATGTTGTTGTTGCCTGCATCTGGATCGGACTCCTCACGATTAGTTTAAGCCACATGCTTCCTCCTTGGATAATCGCTCCAACTGAGCTCCAATACGATTTTGAATTGTCAGGTTGATTCCATCTATGAAATGAGATACCTGCTGTCCTTTGGTCTCGTCGAGATGGTTTGTCTCGGCAAGACACAAAAACTCTGCAATGTACTCATTGACGCTTCGTTGGCCCTGTGTACACCTATGATACTGATGGAAAATGTGTTGCTCATAGTCATCGAGTAAGAAGTGCGTCTTTAGCTCTTTTTCTGCATCTTTTCCAAGGTTGTGAAAAGCGCTAGGTGTAAGTCGGGCGGACACCCGCCGCCTAGCGCCTAGCTAGGCACCTAGAACTAGACGGTTCAAAAATAAATTAAAAGAAATCCAAAAAAGCTACTAAAATTGCAAAAAGTTCATAAAATCCCAAAACATTCATAGTTAAGTGTCGAGGGGACTAGGCGGGCGTCTTGGTAGGCATTGTAATGCCCCGTTCCCCCTTTTCAGGGAGCGCGGCTAAGAAATACTTGATATCGTTCAATCGGGACAGATTGAATCAAAATAATTTTCCCGTTATGGATTGGTTTTTTCGGAATCAAGTCCCACATTCAGCGGATCGTGCCTCAAGGAAGGACTCGGCGGCCAAGTCGCGAGGGGCCTTTCCGTTGTGCTAGTTTCTTTGCTCGTTTTTGATGCCGCTTGGTTGCTTTTTCGTTGGTTTTGTGACTTGCGTTTTCTTGAACGGTTTCGATGGATTTCGTTGTCTTCGTTCTTTGAACTTCATATTTCATATCGAACTCTGAGAGACCGAGGCAAGGAGATATTGATCATCTGTTGATGCGTGCAAGTGATCGTATAGGTGACATGCAAGCGGGGTCCTGAAGATCTCCCCTTTCTCTTTCCCGATTCACCAACTTGTGAGTGGCCTAGTTGCGTGCTTGTCCGCTATGAATGTGCTTGCTTGTCCGCTATGAATGTGCTTGTTTATGTTTCAGTTGTAGCTAGAACTTATTTATCTATAATTGTGCAATGAGTAGTACATATTGGTAATGTGATCGCTTGAACAGGTAGACTATACTGTGGAATCTGCATGAAGTTCGTTTCCTTATGTTGTCTTGCAATGCTTCGTTTGATAACTTAGTCTTTAGACGATGCGTGGTCAAGGACAACTTGTGCACAAGAGAAGAGTTCTACGAACGGTCGTCGGGGCACTGGGACCGCTTCGGCTTAGGTAGAACAAATTTGCTAGCTTGAAGTTCTAGCATTGGATGAGTCGGGACGTCCGCTAATGGCTAGCTACCCGAAGCGGAAATACAGCCGACCCATACCCTGTCCGACCAGTGACACACAATGTAGTTAAATTGTGCAAGCTAACTATGTTTTCGTGGCAGAAAAGGTCATGATAAGTTTTGTGCAGATGATTCAGACGGTCGCAGGTAAAGGTCACCGAACGATGTCACATTTTCTTATGTCATTTCATTTTGCATGTTTGTAAAATTGAACTAAGACAAGATAGAAAGATCACATAATAATAATGTTGCATGTTCTAGTGAATACTATGTCGATTTGGTGTGTTGGGTTAGCTCGCCCTCACCGGTACTTTTCGAAGTATTGACCCTCGTTGCAGCAGGTTTTCCGAGCCAAGGCAACGCGACGAGGAGCTAAAGCTTTCCTCCAACCTTTTACTGATCTGGCGCGTTCGTGTTTGTGACTTTTGGAGCACGCGTACATATTCTCTGGAGCTCGTAAATACTCTTTTGAAGCTCTAAGGCGATGGTGCAAACTCGCACCCAAGGTGGTTTGTCTTCTGAAATGATTAGTAAGGGATGTAATGTATGGATCAGTTATCTCATTTTGCGTCCATCTTGTAAGTCCGTACGACATCCTTTACTTTTGAGTCAAGAGTTTGTAACAAAGATGTTCATTATCAATAAAGATAACTTTTCTTCATTAAAATATGTGCTATTCAATTTTTGTACTCTGTTGCATGTATTTTCTAAAGTATATCATTATGTCTAGGCCTTGTGCGGACGCACCTTACGCTCGCAAGACATCATGTCCGGAGGACGATTATCGATTTAGCGAAAATCGGGACGTGACATATTGGTATCAGTACATGGCTTCAGATTCTTTGACCCTCGTGTCAGAAGAGTTTTCTTGAAACGACCCTGTCCCTCCTAGTTGAACTCTTGAAAATCGTTTGGGCCAAAATGAGAAGCGTTCCATACAGTGAGTCCATAATATGTTTGGAGACTGATATTAGTTACTTTCTTTTCAAGGAACGGCCTCAGAGCCGAACATAGCACCTGTGCTGGGAACGACGCAAGTCCAGGAGAGTAGTTCCGGTATTTCGGACTGCTCTGGAAGTCAAGCAGCCGCGCTTCTATTGATCCATTCGAGCGGATGATGCGCTTGATGGAAACGCAACACAGGCAAGCGGAATTACCCCAAAGTCAATTCGAGTCTCGGATCGTGGCTCAATTTCAGATGCAACGATCGTAATCATATTCTCGTATTGGGAGGGAGATGAGCTTAGTTTTAGTGCTTTGCGCCATAATTGGATTTTCTGTCTGGTGCAAGGTAGTCAAAGGCGCAAGGTGCACTTGAGGTGCAAAATGTCCATATCGTCCGAGGCGCGTGGCGCAGTTAAGGCGCGCGTCCGAGCGAAACGAGATACAAATATAAAAAATAATAAATATATACATAGATAAATAAATAAATTAGTAATGTAAGAAATAAAACCAAATAACATATTAAAACCAACAAAATTATGTTAAAAAATAACTAAGTGAACTGGTAGAGCAGCAGTAACAGTTAACAGAACTAACAAGAGTTTGTATTATCTTTACCATGCTTTTAGTAAATTTTAGTTTTTTCAGTTCAACTACAACCAACTACTTGTATGAGGTAAGGATTATCTCCATGCCTCAAAAAGTTTTGTATAAATAAAAAACCATAAGGTGCACCTTTTATTGGTTACGCTTTGCAGAAAGGCGCACCTAAGGCACGCCTTGAGTGCGCCTAGAAAAATGCGTCTTGCCTAGTGATGTGCGAGACGCATTTGCTACGGCTTTCTGCGAGGCGTCCCTTAGGCTCACCCGAGACGCGCCTTTGACTACTTTGTTCTGGTGTACCTGCTCGGTTCGTAAGATCGATTTTTAGAAACCCGTGTTTTTTGAGCCCCTACTATTGCAGCATTCATAGAGGACATCCCAGAGAAATGAATTGGGCCGCTACGATTGTAGCTCATACGTATAAATATACAAACGGCAAATACAAAAAGCTGCCTTTCAGTTCAAAGGATGGTTGGCTAGCTCATGAGAAAAAGTGGAATAAATTCAAGTTAAAGCTAAAATGTGAGGATGATCATGAATATTACAGTGTTCACTATTAAGAATGATGCATAAAATGATGGCATACAAAACAAATTGGAAAGCATTGGAATCCAGTCTAAAGAATCCATCTGGCAAAATCTATATTGTCATGGGCGACGTCAAGGCGCGCCTAGGCGGCCTAGGCGTACAGGTATGGAGGAGCTCGCCTCGACCCGCGGAGGAAAAGTACGTGTCAGGCGACGGGCGCCTAGGCGCACCTAGGCGGGCGCCTAGAGGCGACCAGGGGAACGTCAGAGGCGCGCCTAAGCGGCCATGGATTAGTCGGGCTTTAGGTTTTTTTTGCAGGACCCGACTGTGTCTAAAAAAAAATCCGCAAAGACTAAAGCAAAAAAAATCCGCAAAGACTAAAGCACTGGACCGGACATAAAACGTAAAAGAAAACAAAGTAGATGTTTTCAGGTAATCTCCAGACCAGGTAATCTCCTTCTCCTTCTCCTTCTCCTTCTTCTTCTTCTTCTTTATCCTCCTCCTCCTCCTTCTTCTTCTTTTTCTTCTTCAGTTCTTCTTCATTTTTTCTATTGTTGGTTGCTGCCAGTTTTCTTTTGATGGTTTTTAAAAAAAATTGAAAAGAATAGATGATGTTTTCAGTGTTCTTCTTCTTCTTCTTCTTCTCCTTCTTCTATGTTTTTGCAAGTTGCAAATGTTTTCCTTTTTTTTAATTTTGCTTGCTGTGCTGCTGCTACCTGCGGCTGCTACTGCCACTGCTACTGCTACTCCTACCTAAAAAAAAATTGCAGGCAATTTCCGGACGGGCACCTAGGCGGCTCCTAGGCGAGGCGGTCGGCCTCTCGCCTTGCCTCGCCTAGCGCCCAGTACAACATAGGGCAAAATGCAATTCGTCGATTTCAATCCAAGGTGCACCTTGCCTTTTTTCAGGTAGCTTTGTTACGCCTATTCAGCTAGGTAGGGTAAAATATCGATCTCTCGTCGCTCGGATAAGAAAACCCCTGAAGGTGAGACCCCGAGAAGAAGGTTCCAATGAATTCTTTTCTTTCAAGTTGAAGTCGGACTCGGTGTGTGATTCTCTTCATCTTTAGTAAGGTACACTTGACCTCCCTTCTCACTGGTCTCGAATTGGCATATTGACGACATACCGATGGTATGGCAAAAAGCGCCAAAACTTTTCAACAGCTTTTGAGTCCAAAAATTTCCGCATCAAGCATACCGACGGTTGTCGTTCAGGGCCCAAGATTTGGGTTGGACCCTACTACGACGTCCTCGAAAGATTCTAGATTTAGACATTAATACAAACATAGGGGAAGGGCTAGAAAAGAAAGGTACGCTAAAATAAATAACTCACATGCTCCAATAACAATAAAAATTGCTCAAAAGCTACTTGAAAGTTGGAATAAGATAGAGATGAAAATGTTAGGTAACGTACAAACATTTACATGTAGAGATGGTTGTTTTCTCCACTTTTCCATCCCGTCTGTCAAAATGATAAAAAAGGCAATGGAATTCCTTCTCATTCCCATGTTTGATCTTTTCAATCTTTGCCTTACTTCCATGTGGGCACAGATCCTATAGAAAACGAAAAGGGGACGAGGCGCTTGCTACGCTCTCTCAAGAGTGCTTATCATGTCTCCACACTCTCCCCTAAATAAGTAAGGCTCTCTTAGCCTGGGCTAGGATGGAGGCAAGGTGTACGGATTGACTAACGTTCTCTCAAACACTCAATAGTGATTAGCTATGTAAATACGTAGAGCCGAGGGTAGTCGGACTAGATACCACCCAATGACCAGAATCTTAGTGCTACCGGTGTACTGATTCATATTGTATGGTTTCAGGTTTCACTGGCCTCCTGGCGAAATAATGAATTATGATATCTTTGTTGAAATTCTAAAATGGAAAGAATTAACTAAATTGGTCGTCCATTTAAGGATTCTATATTCTTACTTTCATTTGCCACGAAAAGCATTGCCCACCGTGTTACCGATGATGCTCCTCTTCTCTTCTCTTCTCTTATTTGTTTGTTTTTCCTTTGGTTTTTGCTCTTTAGATAGGTGAAAAAAAAGTGCTTTTGGGATCTTATACATAAAAGCAACTAAATTATCCTAGATGGAGGCAAAGGGACAAGGGAATCAATGGTGCCCATATTTTGATTTGTACAGGCTTAGTCATATAATCAGAGCTTGTTAGGCTTTTACATGTTTTAAAATCTTTTACTTTTTCTAATCCAAGGTAGCATTTTATACTTAAACCGGTATAAACGATATGCTGAACTTTGTAAAAAGTCATGCCATATATGGACATTGATTAATATCTTAGGCAGCTTTAGCGACATGCTAATGCTAATTTGGGTGACATGATGTAATTATCTTCATTATCTTTACATGGTGAAACATTATCTTCATTGGTATAGGCTATGTTCGGGTCATCAATTCATGGGATTTTGGACTAACTCTATTTTGAATATTAATCTTTTTTTAAAATGATTTGGATGATTTAAAAAAAATTTGTTTTTTCAAAGAGAAACTAAACAAAGCACAAAGTAAATTGATACCATCTTTCTATTGTTATCATGTAAGTTCTTAATTCTGAGAAGTTTAAAAAGAAAGTAGAAAAGATTTAAAAGTTAAAATCATGAAAGATTTTAGGTAGGGCCAAGTCTTAAAAAACGTCCAAAACCAATCATTCCAAGAAATAGAAAGCACTATGGACTGAACTTCTTCAATATAAATATTTAGTTAGGGTACAGCCCTTGAAAGCCAGGTTGTGGTGCCGTCTAGAAGCAATTAAAGTTTGGTTAAGTTTTAAGTTAACAATGAATTAGAAGTAGAGAATGTATGCAACCAAACAAATGAACCCATCATATTCCACCGACCATTCATATAACATGATGACTAAGCAAGTTAACAAGTGAGCCAATGTTTATTATTACATGTGGCCTAAGCATTGCTTGATTGAGCTTTGAGGGGCCTAGGCAGGGGCCTGGTATCTGAAATTGGAGCCGCCTTCTAGGATAGATACTCCTCGTATTTTTATTCTAAGGAGCATTGCTCAGTTGGAGGGTAGATAGACCTACCTTTTCGTATGTAGTCCAAGCTTATGCAACCAACGAGGATCCCTGGTTGAAAAACATAAACACGCAAGATTTCATTTGTATTATAACATAACTTAGAGAACCCAGCCATCGAACTTATATCAGCATAGTTTGTATCTAATGCAGAATCCAATAGTTTTCTTTTACAAATTTTAATATTAACGAATATGTTACTAGTTGATCCTCACATTATAGTTCTTGTTTTTAGATAACAAGAAATTTACACTCTCTCAAGCAAATCAATGGACCAGACCCAAATTACAAAGACATATGTTTTTCAGGTGCTGGAAGGTATGCTTGGTATAAGTTGCCTTTAATCCCATTAATTTTTCTTAGAGCTTTTGTGAATCCTACATGTAATACTTTCAGTGATGCCCTCCAACTCTCAAAGGCGTTTCCGAAGGTTGATATGGTTTTTGGCAATGGACAAAAGCTGACACTTTCTCCTGAGAACTATTTGTTCCGGGTAATATGGCAATATATATATTGTAAATTAGTCAACTATAATAGGAAATTACATTTTTAGCAAACTATTTTGTCTTCTGCTGGTGCTTTTCACAGGCTTGTTTCTTAGTTTGATGCAACTGCTGATGCATATACTTCTTTTTGTGTTTTTTTATAAAGCATTCTAAGGTTCAGGGTGCTTATTGCTTGGGAGTATTTCAGAATGGAAAAGATGGGACGACACTTTTGGGTGGTATGGCCTCTTTTCTGTGAGCAATTTTTCTAATATTTTCGGCAAGTGTTTAATTCACTTTCACTTTGTTAAATTTTTTCCTAGAATCCTAATTAATTTTTTTGTCAATTGGATTGATTCAACTCTTTCCATCAAAAGAATTCTGACGAATATATGGAATGACATTGTCTGCTGGCAGGAATTGTTGTCCGCAATACCCTAGTAACCTATGATCGTCAGAATGAAAGAATTGGCTTTTGGAAAACTAACTGTTCTGAATTATGGAATGAACTTCATATTGCTACATCTCCTCCAATGGTGTCTCCTGCTTCACCAAACAAGAATTCGACTGTAGAAGTACCTCTAGGTTTACCTCCTAGTGGAAGCCATCTACTTCCAGGTCTATCTTCTACCAACTTTAAACATCTTTCTGTATTCTTGTTTGAACCTTCCAAGACAAGTCAACATTGATATTATAATGTGGAATTAAGTATATATATTAATTTTATTGTGTAAAAGTTGCATATTCTGTGTCACAATCCAAACCCAAAATGCATTTTGGATCTCAAAATTGCGACTTCTGTAGCTCCTTTTTTTTTTTTCTTTCAAAATTTAAATTGGATTTTATTTTCAGAAGAAATTGCGACCTCCATAGCTGATCAAGTTATAATCATGAAATAAACGTGTATATTTTTCAATCATTAACATAGCAGCTATATGTGACAATATTAAAATCATTTCAAATCTGTCTTGTCACAGTAATTAATATTGTTGACATCCTCAACTATATATATATATATATATATATATATATATATATATATAGCATTCATCTATTCTTTCCTTAAATATATTCCAGATCAAAAATTCCTTCATTCAGAGCCTAGACCTGATTATATATTATTCTATACACCAACATTTTTCGCACTACATCCACCATCTGGTTATCATCATGCACTATCTATACTACATCTATACTCATAAATGATATACAAACTGTAGAATTAGAAAGTATCACTATAGTATTACTGCTCCAGGACAACACAATCAAAAGCACTGGAGTATAGCTGTTCTTATCATTCTTAGCTAATCTGAAAATAAAGGGTGAGCAACTACAACTCTACAAGTAAATAATCGAGATTACATAAGCCAGGCTCATACAAGAATCTATAAAATGGTATGGACAGTCAATTAGAATAAGAAAGACACCAATACGTTCATCAATAAGATTGACTACTAGTAGTTGCGAGGCAGACATCAGCACATAAGAGTTGGGCTCAGGGTCCACATGGGATTTATAATCCGAGAATAAATAGGTAAGCAATTAATATCAATTGGTTTTTCATAGATGGTATCAATATTACTGGAATATACAAATGGAAACAAAATATGAACATCTAGCAGTCTCTTACAGGCAAATAAACTAACAAGAATGGAAGCTAAGAATCTAATACAAGATTTATGATTCACCAACAGGCAAATGACAATATCAAGTATAACCAGAATATTAACATATACAAACCATATAATATGTTGATCTAAGCATAACATCTAGTGAATATATCACTTGAATGAGTCAAAGATTCTCATTTCTCCATATAGGGTTAGTGCAGATAGACAACCTTGAGTAAATATAATCTCCACGGACCGTATAGGGTTAGTGCAGACATAATCTTGAGTAAATATAATCTCCAAGGTCTGTAGACTCTGTATAGGGTTAGTGTAGAGCTTAGAAGCCAGAAACTTCTAGGAGTCAACGAATCTCAGTATGAACCTCGATTCGGCGGTTCTTACTTGGGAGCTCGTTTCTCCGGCGACGGGAGCACATTTTTCCGGCGACATAAGCATTTCCCATAACAGGACCATAATTTTAAAAGAGGACATAAATTTTTGGAAAAAAAATTGAAGAATTTTTAGTACACGTTCATTAAAGTAACAAGAAACTAAGAATTACTTACTTTGATATCATAAAAATCACCATGCAAATGATTTCTCTGTATCTTTGAAGTGAACTTTATAAATTCTAATAAATATTAAGATATCTATAAATTTTGATAATAATAATTAATAAACATAATTTTTTTATATTAGTGCACGCTTCCAACTTTAGACTCTTCTAAGTAGTCGCATTTCCCGGCCTCCGGCCCCCACCTCTCGCCCCCTCTTTCATCTCCGCTTCCGCTTCTGGCTTCTAAGGTGCAGAGAGACATAACTTTGAGTAAATATAATCTCCCAAGGACATCCCCTGTGGAGTAGAAACAAAAATGCTCACCAGGTTACCCCAATAGGATTGGCATCTCATGGTGATACCAGCTAACTAAAGGCCTTTTCATTGTAATTCAAACAGGCAGAATGGCTAGTGAGATGAGGAGTCCAAAAAATATGGAGTCACAAAATTGTAAGCTATGTTGTATTGGGCGCTAGGCGAGGCGAGGCGAGGCGACAGCCTACCCTCCTCGCCTAGGCGTCCACCCAGGCCACAAAAGATATTTTGCAGAAAAAAAAAATGTAGTTATGTACAGAGTGTAAACAGTGTAGTTATAATGTTATATATAAGATATTAAGAAGCAACAACAGCTATATAAAAGAACAATGGATAACTAATATACACAAGTAACGAGAACAGTTGATAACTAAAGCAATATGCAATATAATAAGCATTAACCAAATAACCAATAAGCAATATAATAAGCCTAAAGTAAGCATTAAGTAATATAATAAGCATTAACTAATATTCAACATCAAGTAATAATAACCAATATTCAACAACCGCCTAGGCGCCTGTCGCCTGACACACGAGATTTTCTTCTCCAGGTCGAGGCGGGCTTCTCCCAACCTGCTCGCCTAGGCTGCCTAGGCGCGCCTAGGCGTCACATGTGACAACATAGATTGTAAGTTACTCAACAAATTGGAGGTGTTGTATGATACACAATCAGATGAAAACACAAGATATCACTCTTAATTTATAAACATGAGATCCTTGTCCTGCACTTTGATGTCATTATTTTGTAAAAATAAGAGTGAGATGAGGAGTCCAAAGAATATCGAGTCACAAAATTGTAAATTACTCAATGAATTGGAGGTTTATGATACACAATCAGATGAAAACACATGATGTCACTCTTAATTATAAACATAAGATCCTTGTTATTCACTTTGATGTCATTATTTTGTAAAAATAAGAGCAAGGAAATTGTTCCACAAGGTCTCACAAGGATGTAGACACTCGGCTTAAAACTGTTGAAAGTATAAACTTTAGTCGAGCCCAACTTGTCCTTGAGAAAATGAGAAAGAGGTCCTTACAAAAATGAAGCTGATGGGATTTGGTAACGATTTATCAAAAGGGACACCCAAGTAAATGAGTATTACATGAAAGATGTAGTTGGGGTTATATTCATGCTTTTAGCAATTCTAGTATAGAGTGACACTCTATAGTTAACTCCTAGAAAATTTCACAATACGTCTACTGAGTTGGGCTAACATCCAGAACTAAGAAAATGGCAACATGTTGTCACATATTAGTCAAGTGCTTAACTGCATATATAAAATACTCAAGAGTGGCAGCAATTTTGCAAAGTATACGGTCAAGTACCAATTGGAAATAGGATGTAGTGTCATGCATCTTATGTTATTAAACTTGGAACAGTTGATTCTTCTAGTTACTGGAAAAAATAAACAATTGTCTGAACAAGAATGACATGACACGGACAAGCATCTAGTAAAATTTTATAGAGCAACTTATGGATGCACACAAGTGTAGGTCATTTCTGTTTCATACTAAAATAAGACTCATTTCTTCTTCACAGGAGTAGTAGACAATCAACCTGCTATGAGGACTCCTTATTAACTCAGCTTTATCTTTGGACTTCATAGCAGTTTTTCTAATTTTATGAAAACTTTAATATTTATCACATGGATGAAGACATCTCATTCAGTCCTTGCTAATGACCAACACAAAGTTGATCATGTGCTTACCACTTGTGCCGAATTGAATTCCCATCGTCACTGATGCTCCACCACCCTAGTCGTTACCACGACAACTTTCGTTGACACCACCGTAAAACCGTGTTCCTATGCGGTGATGAGCACAAAAACCCCTTTCACCATTCCTCTTTCATACGGGTATCGGCCCTCTGAACCCAAAGCCCGGAAATAGTGAGCACCACCTCTTCTGCTTCCCTTTATTTCCCTTTATTATTTCTATTTTTTCTGGATTGAAACTGTGAATGAAAGGAGGAACTGTTCTTAAATAATTCACTCCAAACAGCTCAGGTTACCACCGCTTAGACCAGCACAACTGCCTCCAAACATATCCTATTTGAGAAATATTAACAAAACACTTGTATTTGTAGAATTTACGGAGAAGTCCTTCATATGTAACAGTTATTAAAGGCGGTTAAAGACAACCAACTCCATATAACATTCATCCAATTTTTTTGAAAACCCTCACTCAACTTTTTATTTTACGTTATGTCAGTTGTCTCCTTAACAGTTTAAGGGTAGGTAACACCATTCCAAATTGATTGTGGATCCGAACTAGTAGCTAACATTTTAAATAAATTTAGAGTGGTTATTTCTAGTCTATATTTCTAAACATATTGATCAGTATCAATATATTACAGTATTTGCAACCTGATGTTGGTTCGGAACCGAAATAATGGTGTATCCAACTCTTGTCCAAAACAGTGTCGAAATCTAACTCGAACAAATATCCATATCATATTATTAAAATAAATAAAACTGCAAAAATATAGCAATTTAATTAAACTTGTTGCCAAAATTAGTTGGATTGTAATACTATTCAATTATCGAGTATCGTATACTGCTCACTAACAAAGAATCTAAAAAAAAATGAACTTGATGGACCTTACATCCCGTATATTTTGTAATGGAAAGTTAATAAGTAATAATCAACTACACACCTTTTATAGAAATATAAATAACAACTAAATAAAACCCATTTGGTAGAATGCACCCTTGTGCATGCACTCAGCCGTAAGCTTGGTGTTGACTGTTGAGTTATGTGTTAAGTTGAGTTTAGTCTCACATCGGGTAGACTAAATAGGGAGAGGGTTAGCCTCTCCTATATAATGTACTCCCCTTTTCTCTTAATGAATCAATCTATCATTCTTATTCTACATGGTATCAGAGCCATAACCCATCCACCTCTCTCACTCTACCCCAAACCCTAGCCGCAAACCCCTTCTACATGGTATCAGAGCCATAACCCATCTACCTCTCTCACTCTACCCCAAACCCTAGCCGCCAACCCCAACCCCCCCTCCTGCCACCTGCCCCCCCCTCCTGCCACCCGCCCCCCCTACCCGCTTCCCTGACGCCCCCCTGCCTCCCTGCCGCCAGCCAGCCCCCCCTCCCTAGCGACCCCCCCTCCTGCTCGCTGTTCCCCCCCGGTCCAGCAGGCCGCCAGCCCCCCCCGGCCCCCAGCCCCATCCCCCTCCGCTGCCCCCGACCCCACTAAGCAGCCCAAAAACCTAAACCCTAACCTCAGCCGCCACCCCTCATTCCTGTCTGAATCTTAATTTTAAAAAAAGGTCGTATATCGATGCCAGAGGGTGGACAATAATTTGTTTGCACAACCTCTGTTCCTAGATTACGACTTCAAGAGCGTATATCGAAGCTAGATGGCAGACAATGATTTGTTTGCACAACCTCTGTTCCTAGATTACGGCTCCGGAAGTTAACAAAGAG
Organism: Iris macrosiphon; assembly: GCA_036927795.1. Lineage (NCBI taxonomy): Eukaryota > Viridiplantae > Streptophyta > Magnoliopsida > Asparagales > Iridaceae > Iris > Iris macrosiphon. The sequence continues at coordinate 51,416,029 of JAYESA010000018.1, forward strand.
TAGACACGTTTCTTGTTTACGTGGATCTTTGTTTTCGTCCTACCCCGATATCCACATCAGGATCTACACAGAGTTACCAGGGTTACCTCTGTGACCTGGCTTATGTGATCCCCATATAATCTCTACTTTCCATGCGTGTGCCGGTTCTGGCCACGTTGATAGCGCATCGGTAAAGTTGATGTGATTATTGGGGTTGGGAAGATCCAGCGACAGTCAAATCAAGTGCAGGATGACTAACACTGATGCAACTAGCAGTGCTACTACTACCGGTGTCTGGAACGCATTGGCGGGACCAACGGGCACTGGCACGACAATTTTTTCGATTCGACTCGTCGATCGGCAGTTGGACGGACCAGATGGCTACTCAACATGGCTGAAGAAGGTTGAGAAAATATTTTGGGGAATGCGATTGTCCAAGCATCTGACTGACAACCCTCCGGAGACGACTGATCCCACATTGAGCAGTGGGAGAGATGATAGTCGACTGTTTACACAGTTGATGAACTCAACGGAACCATCGGTGGAGGACATGGTTCAGAACACAAACACGATAAAAGAGTTATGGGAGGTCCTATCGACGACGTTTGATGGAAAATGCGACTTGTCTCGTATCTACGACTCGGTCGTCGGCGTCTACTGGGCGGAACAAGACGACAAGTCTCCTAAGGATCACTTCCGAGCCTTTAAGGCTATGGTCGATGAAGTTGACCGTGTATTACCTCTGACGACGGATATCAATGAAGTAAGGGCTCAACGGGAGCAGCTTCATGTCATGGCATATCTTGTCCCTCTCCGTCCTGATGCAGACTCAGCTCACTCTCAGATCATTGCTGGAGCTGAGATTCCATCTCTAATGGAAGCTCATTTTCGTGTCCTACGGGCAGCAAAGGTCGTCGAGACCTCTCCAAGTGATGCTCCCGCTGATCGATCTGCTCTGGGAGCCGCTCGTACTGGATTTTGTGGTGGTCATAGTGGACGACGTGGTGGTCGGAATGTTGGCCGTGATGGTGGACGAGGCATTGGCGGTCGTGATGGAGGTCGACTGCGCACTTGCTTCAACTGTGGTCTACATGGTCATTTCCATTTCCAGTGTACTAAAACTCCTGCCGCCAATGTCACCTCAGATATTCCTGATCTTGGCCGCCGATCTGTACAAATGAATGATGAAGCATATGTAGATTTTGTTGAGTTTCAAGCTCAATCTTGAGGTAAAACTTCTACTAGGGTACTCAGCGGCATGTGTGGTACAGTCGAAACAATGGGTCCTTGATTCTGGTGTGTCTGCTCACTTGACAGGCGACACAGGTATGATACGAAATTATATACCGGTTGGTCGTATGTCTAATATTACATGTGCCAACGGTGGTTCGCTGACAGTCCGTGGAAAATGATTTGCTCGTCTTTCTTCAGGACTGTCACTACATTCTGTATTATATACACCTGGAAACTCATTCAGCTTACTCTCAATTAGTCGGATTATTCGTGATATGCATTGCTCGGTAACATTCTTTCCTGATGATTATGTTTTTCAGGACCTAAAGACTGGAAATACTATCGGTAAGGGGCATGTGGCTGGAGGCTTGTACCTGTTTGACGAACCTTCTTCTGTTGTCTGTGCTGGTGTGAAACTTGATCCTTTTGAGTTACACAGCCGGTTATGACATCTTTCTGTCCAAGCACTCTAGAAAATGTACCCATCTTTAGATGCTTTATGTTCTTTTCATTGTGAGTCTTGTAGTTTGGCTAAGCATCATCGGGTTTTCTAGTCAATCAGTCAAAATAAAGTTGTTTCCGCTCTTTTCGAGTTGGTGTATTCCGATATATGGGAACCTTGTCCGGTTAAATCTGTGATGAGATTCAAGTACTTTATTACCTTTGTTGATGACTACTCGCGTTTCACTTTTGTTTATCTCATGAAAAATCGCTCCGAATTATTTAACATTTGGTGCAATTTTTATACGGAAATCAAAACACAATTTTGTGTTCCGATTAAATGCGTTCGCAGTGACATTGGTCGTAAGTATGTCTCGTGAGTTTGTTTCACATCTGTCTCGGAATGGTATCATCCATCAAACTTTATGTCGTTACACACCACAACAGAATGGTGTGGCTGAACGCAAGAATCGTCACCTCTTAGAAACAACATGTGCTCTTATGTTTCAAGCACGTACTCCAAAATTTTTTTGGTCGGAAGCCGTTCTCACGGCTTGCTATCTAATTAATCGCATGCCGTCGTCTGTTCTCAATGGCGAAACTCCCTTATTTCGGTTATATCCCAAACGAGAGCCGTTCCCTTTCTCTCTGAATCTTTGGTTGCTTGTCTTATGTTAGGAATACCCGACCAACTCTTTCTAAACTAGATCCAAAGGCTATCCAATGTATTTTTCTTGGATATCCTAAGGATCAGGAAGGGTATCAGTATTTTTTCCAGTCTTGAAGCAGTATTTTTTTCTCTCGGAATGTTCCTTTGTTGAAAATGAGTTTCCTCCACTTCCACAAACTACTGATCCGGCTCCACAAGTTTACCCAGAAGAGGATTTCTTGTTGTTTCCTGTTCAAACACAACAGTCCCCCGTAAGGGTGCTCTCCCCTGCCGAGTCTTTCGGTCCGATGGTCCGCTCCGATGGTCCGCACACACCGGCTCCGTCGACACCAGCATCGCCGGAACGAGTTTCGCCGATAGTGTCTGTGGACACAACGCCTTCATCCTCCTCTAGCTCCACTGATTTGCTTCTGCCTGATTCGTCAGCTCGACCTCGTCTATCCGTTCACAATTACAAAGGGCTTGCGAGCCACACAATCATTGGTGGCGACTATTGATGGGATTCTGATTCCCAATTCTGCAAAGGAGGGTCTTAAACATCCCGGCTGGCGTACTGCTATGGAAGAGGAAATGAAAGTACTTCGGGAGAACCATACATGAAACTTGGTTGATTTACCTCATGGTTAGAAGGTAGTGGGTTGCAAATGGGTGTTCAATATTAAGGTAAAATCGGATGGCACTCTTGATCGCCTGAAGGCTCGTCTGGTGGCAAAAGGTTATTCTCAGACCTATGGTGAGAATTATTTTGAGACATTCTCCCCAGTTGCTTGAATGACCTCTGTGCGCGTCCTCTTGACCTTAGTTGTTCGCTATGACTGACCGTTGCTACAGCTGGATATCAAAAATGATATTTTTTCATGGAGATCTTGACGAAGAAGTATATGTGGTGCAACCTCCCGGGTTTGTTGCAAGGGAGGGTAAAGTGTGTCATCTGCGGAAGGCCCTTTATGGTCTCAAACAATCCTCTCGTGTATGGTTTGGTCGTTTTACAAATGTGGTTACTCAGTTTGGCATGTGCCAATCAAAGAAGGATCATTCAGTATTTTACCGTCAGACATTAGTTGGGAGGATACTACTCGGTGTCTATGTGGACGATATTGTGATAACAGGAGACGACAGTCAGGACATTATAGAATTAAAGAAGTTTCTAGGAGAATAATTTCACACAGGACATGAGATCGTTGAGCTATTTTTTGGACGTAGAAGTCGCACGGGGTAAGCGGGACATTGTAATGTCTCAGAGAAAATATGTGCTTGACATCCTAAATGATGCAGGAATGATGCAAGTTAAGAGAGCAACCTCGCCCATGGACCCAGGGATAAAGTTACTTCCCGATGAGGGGATACTGATGACCGATCCGGATCAATATCGTCGAGTAGTTGGGAAACTCAACTACTTGGCCGTTATGACTCATCCAGACATTTTCTTTGCCGTCAGTGTTGCAAGTAGATTCATGTCTTCACCACGAGTTCCACATTAGAAGGCAGTTCTCAGAATTCTGCGCTAATCTAGTTCAGAATCCGGAAAAAGGAATTCTGATGGAGAATAAGGGGCATACTTATGTTGAGTGCTTTACTGATGCTGACTGGGGTGCCAGTCTTACGGATAGACGGTCTACATCTGGCTACTCGGTCTTCATTGGCGGGAACTTTGTATCATGGAAGAGTAAGAAGCAGAGTGTGATCGCACGATCAAGCTCGGAAGCGGAATATCGGACAATTGCTCATGACACAGCAGATGTGCTATATCTGCAGCATCTTCTACAGGAACTAGGAGAAGAAGTAGGATATAAAGCAGCAGATATGTGGTGTGATAACCAGTCTATTATTCATATTGCTACTAACCCTGTATTTCATGAAAGGACAACGCACATTGAAATCGACATTCACTTTGTCCGTGATGAGTATCAGAAAGGGATGATAAAGTTTCACCATGTGAGGACCGGCGATTAGATAGCTGAAATATTTACAAAATCTCTTCTAGGTTCTCGGGTTCAATTTTTCTGTAACAAGCTGGGTATGATTGACATCTATGCTCCAGCTTGAGGGAGGGTGTTGAGTTATGTGTTAAGTTGAGTTTACTCCCACATCGAGTAGACTAAATAGGGAGAGGGGTTAGCCTCTCCTATATAATGTACTCCCCTCTTCTCTTAATGAATCAATCTATCATTCTTATTCTACATTGACCAACATGCTGAACGAGTTATTTGAATTTGTATGCTGTAATTTCTTGAAGGGATAGTTCTTATGTTGCTCTTAGCTTTCTGAAACCGTTCATCTTAACCGCTCAAGTCTTTTGGTATTATTTACGTTCCCCTTGTTTCATGTAGAAATGTGTTTAGTGTTACATAAACCTTCCAAGCATGTTTATGTTTATGTTATATTTAGTTAATTTTCAATACTTCACATTAATATGTCTAAAATAAAACTGAAGGGAAGTACTACTTCATACTTTATGTGGACTCTTCATTGTTTTTTCTTAAAACAATTCAACTTTCATAAATCTGACTGAGAGATAGGTGGAACTAGTCACATTCTCTTGTATTTTTTACAAGTTTGGATCTAGTTGTGTCAAGGCTCGTAGACTAGCTTATCTGTATTTTTATTCCAGGTTTAGCATGTTATTCCATATTTATAATCTTTTCTCAACTTGTAATAGTGGGTTTCTACCAAGGTTCGCAATATTAGCCTCTCTCTTTATATATAATATACGGGTAAACGGAATATGAGCCATAGACTCATATTCCTACATGAGTCGTGCACATGTGGGACCAAAGGATTCACATGTACATTGGCTCACGTAGGAATATGAGCCTATAGCTCATATCCTGTTTACTATATATATATATATATATATATATATATATATATACTAGCATATATGTACGTGCATTGCACGTATTTATTATTAGGAAAATTAAAAGACACTTGTAGCCAAAATTTGTTCATTTTCAATGAATGGATAATGCTAAACAAAGTTCATTTTTCAATGCCTTCTTTTTAAATACTAATGCATTTAAGAGTTGTTGTAATTAGGAATACCAAAGGACAACTCTTATATTGACCTAGATACCCCTATTAATTTTAATTAATCTTTTTAAGTAGAAAATATATTAAATGATATTTTTGGAAAGAAAACTTCCACGGTGAAGCCTATTTTTGGCATTATATATATATATATATATATATATATATATATATATATATATATGTATCAAGGTTCAAAGTATCGGTATCGGAATCGGTATCGGACCATTCGTATCGGTATCGTTAGTATCGGCAGTTTTAGATCGGAGTATCGGATTTTATTTTATCGGAAAACAAACAACTATTAGTAAATTATTAACATTTTAGAAAATATATTTTATATATTTATGCATAATTTAAAGTATTTCCAGTGTTGTTTCTTAGTATTTTTGAAATTGAATGAAATAGTAGTCACCATTGTCGATTGATTTATATGCGATAGATAAGTTTCTCTTTTATATTCTTTTACTATGCTTTTATACCCTTTCTAATTGGTCTTTTTAATTCAAATTTTTTTGTCGAATTGACCGAAAATAAACCTCTAATGTCGGTATCGGGTATCGGTCGATATCGGATCTGGACATGCCAAACTGTATCGGTATCAGCCGTATCGGATCGGTATCGGCCGATACTTCAAACTCTCTCTCTCTCTCTCTCTCTCTATATATATATATATATATATATATATATGTTAAGTATTAGTAGTATTGTGCTTTAGTCCCACATCGGATAGAACAATAGGAAGAGGGATTTGTCTCTCCTATATATATTTAACTCTCTTCAATAAGAATCATCATATTATTCTTCTCTACATGGTATTCGAGCTATCCACATAAAAAAAGAGAGAGGAGAAACCCTAGCCGCCAACGACTCCCCCCTCCCGCTCCGCTCCCCACCTCCTGCCCCGGCCCCCTACTGTGCTCCGCCAACACCCCCCTGCTCCGGCCCCTGCCCCCCTGCTTCGCTCCCCCCCGCTTCGGCCCCTGCTACCCCCCCGCCCCCCAACTCCGCCCCCTACCTTCATTCTCTGCTCCCCCCCGCCCCCCTCTCTCCCCTGACTCCAGCAACCACCCCATGCGCTCGGCCCCCTCGTGCTGCCCGCTCCAGCAGCCCCCCCGCCTCCCTTGGCCCCCCTGCCCCGCTGCCCCCCTGTCCCCCCCCTCCTCAAAAATCCTAACCCTAGCCGCCAACATGTCCATATACCAAAACCCTAACCCTAAACCAGCCGCCTACCCCAAATCCTAGCCACATTTTTTCCTTTACAAAAAAAAATCATGTTGGGATTCTCAGAGATTAAACATTGATTTGTTTGCTGGAACCCCTAGCTCTCAACATCGGTTTACGGAATCTAACAAAGAGCAGACAAGTGATTTATCTTGCGTGAATCTTTGTTTCTTTCTTTACTTGATTTTCACATCGGAATCTAACAGAGAGTAACCTGGGTTGCCTCTCTGTCCTGACGTGTGTGATCCACATTTACTCTCTACTTTCTATGCGTGTGCCGGTGCTGGCCCGCGCATTGGCAGAGTTGATGTGATTACCAAGTTGGAAAGATCATACCGACAGTCGAATCCGGAATACTGAAGGATGACAGGCACTGATGCGAATAGCAGTGCTATATACACTTGTGTCAGAAACACATTGGCAGGACCAACGAGCACTGGCATAATGATTTTCTCGATTCGACTTGTCGATCGACAGTTGGATGGACCAGAGGATTACTCGACATGGCGAAAGAAGGTCGAGAAGACGCTTAGGGGAATGCGGTTGTCGAATAACCCCCCAGCAGAGACTGATCCCATATTTGAGCAATGAGAGACATGTAGTCGACTGTTTACACAATTGATGAATTCAATGGAATTATCGGTGGAAGACATGGTTCAGAATACAGATTCCGTAAAGGAATTATGGGAGGTCCTGGCGGTGGTGTTTGATGGAAAACACGATTTGTCCCGTATCTATGACTCGATCGTTGGGGGTATACCGAGCAAAACCGGGAGACAAATCTCATAAGGACCATTACCGGGCCCTTAAGGCTATGACCGATGAGATTGGCAGTATTTTACCCCTCACAACGGATATCAATGAAGCAAGGGCCCAACGTGAGCATCTTCGTGTCATGACATATCTGGCATCTCTCCGTCCTGATGCGGACTCTTGCTCGCTTTCAGATCATTGCTGGATCTGATGTTCCGTCTCTGATGGAGGCCCACTATCGCATTCTTGGGGGCAACGAAAGACATTGAGACCACTCCGGGTGATGCTACTGTTGATCGATCTGCACTTGGTGCTGCTCGTGCTGGATTTCGTGGTGGTCGTGGTGGACGACGTGGTGGCCGAAATGCTGGTCGTGATGGGGGACGAGACAATGACGGTCGTGATGGAGGAAGACCGCGCACATGCTTCCACTGTGGTCAGCTTGGCCATTTATAGTGGCAGTGTCCTAAAGCTCCTGCCGCCAATGTTACATCGGACGCTCCTGATGATGACGTTCGATCTGTCCAAATGACTGCAGAGTCATATAGAGATTTTTTTGAGTTCCAAGCTCAACGTCGGGGTGAGGCATCTACATCTAGATCCACAGTCGGGTACTCCGTGGCATGTGTGGTATGGTCAAAGCAGTGAGTAATTGACTCTGGTGCGTCAGCTCACATGATTGACGACGTATGTATGATACACAATTATATATCGGTGGGACGTGTTTCCGATATTACTGTTGCCAATGGTGGTTCACTAACAGTCCGTGGACGTGGAAGTGTCCATCTTTCTTCCGGACTGTCACTCAATTCCGTATTACAAACACCTGGCAACCTGTTCAGTTTACTTTCCATTAGTCAGATTACTCGCAACATGCATTGCTCGGTAATATTTTTTTCTGATGGTTGTGTTTTTCAGGACCTAAAAACTGGAAAGACTGTCGATAGAAAACATGTGGTTGGAGGCTTGTACCTGTTTGATGCACCTTCCCCTGTTGCTTGTGTCGGCGTGAATCTCGATCCTTTCGAGCTATACTGTCTGTTGGGCCATCCATCATCCAAGCTCTTCAGCAATTGTATCCATCTTTAGATATTTTCATTTGTTTTCATTGTGAGTCGCGTAGTTTGGCTAAAACATCATCGGGTTTCCTATTCGGTTAGTCAAAATAAATTTGCATAAGCTCCTTTCGAGTTGGTGCATTCTGATCTATGAGAGCCATGTTCGGTTGACTCGATGATGGGTTTCAAGTACTTTGTTACATTTGTTGATGATTACTGACGTGTCACTTTTGTCTATTGATGAAAAATCGCTCCGAACTATTTGAAATTTGGTACAATTTTTATGTGGAAATCAAAACACAATTTGGTGTTCCGATTAAATGCCTTCGAAGTGATAATGGTCGTGAATATCTGTCTCGTGAGTTTAATTCGCATCTGTCTCGACATAGCATTATCCACCAAACTTCATGTCCTTACACACCACAACAAAATGGTTTGGCCGAACGCAAGAATCACCGTCTCTTGGAAACAATGCGTGCTCTTATGTTTCAAGCACGTACTTCCAGAAGATTTTGGTCAGATGCGGTACATAGAGCTTGCTATCTTACTAATCTCATGCCATCGTCGGTTTTCAATGTTGCCACTCCCTTTTCTCGGCTATATCCCGAACGAGAGCTGTTTTCTCTTCCTCTCAAAATCTTTGGTTTCTTGTTTATGTTCGGGATACCCGACCAACCCTTTCTAAATTAGATCCTAAGGCAATCCAATGTGTTTTCCTTGGGTATCCTAAAGATCAGAAATGGTATCGTTGTTTTTCTCCTAAATTGAAGATTTTTTTTTTCTCGGGATGTTACCTTCGTTGAAAACGAGTTTTCTCCACTTCCACAAACTACAGGTCCAGTGCCCCAAGTTTACCCAGAAGAGAATTTCTTGTTTCCTGTTCAAACAAAACAACCCCCCGTAAGGGTGCCCTCTCCTACCGAGCAAGTATCCCGATCCGACGGTCTGCAGACATCGGTTCAGTGAGCATTACCGTCGCCCGAACGAGCGTCACAGATAGTGCCCATGGTCACGGAGCCATCCTCCTCCTCTAGCTCCACTGATTTGCCTCCGTCTGTTCCACCAGCTCGACCTTGTCGTGCCTGTCGTGATCATCCCTTGTATGTTGAAAACTACAAAGGGTTCGTTAGCCACACTCAGTCCTTGATATCTACTATTTATGGGATTCAGATTCCCAATACTGCCGAGGAGGGTCTCAAACATCCCGGTTGGCGTGTTGTTATGGAAGATGAGATGAAAGTGCTTCGAGAGAACCAAACATAAGACTTGGTAGATTTGCCTCCTGGTAAACAAGCAGTAGTATAGGTGTTCATGATCAAAGTGAAACCGGATGACACTCTTGATCGACTAAAGGCTCGTCTGGTGGCTAAAGAATATTTTCAGATCTATGGTGAGGATTATTTTGAGACATTCTCCCCAGTTGCCAGGATGACCTCTCTACACGTACTTTTGGCCTTAGCTGTTCGCTATGACTGGCTATTACTTCAGCTGGATATCAAAATATATTTCTCCACGGGGATCTTGACGAAGAAGTGTATGTGATGCAACCTCCTGGATTCGTTGCAAGGTAGGGTAAAGTGTGTCATCTGAGGAAGGCCTTCTATGATCTCAAACAATCACCTCGTGCATGGTTTAGTCGATTTACACATGTTACACAGTTTGACATGTGTCAATCGAAGAAGGATCATTCGGTATTCTACCGAGAGACATCAGCTGGAAGGATACTACTTGGTGTCTATGTTGACGATATTGTGATCACATGAGACGATAGCCTAAAGAAGTTTTTGGGAGAACAATTTCAGACCAAGGATATGAGATCGTTGAACTACTTCTTCGGCATTGAAGTTACACGGGATAATCGGCACATTATAACGTCTCAGAGGAAGTACGTGCTGGGCATACTAAATGACGCAGGAATGATGCAAGCTAAGGCAACAACCTCGTACATGGATCTAGGAGCAAAGTTACTCCCAGACGAAGGGGTCCTGATGACCAATCCGGATCAATATCGTTGAGTGGTTGGAAAACTCAACTACGGTCATGACTCGCCCGGATATTTCCTACACCGTGTCGCAAGTAGATTTATGGCTTCTCACGAAGTCTAATTGAAAAACAGTTCTTAGAATTCTACGCTATCTAGTCCTGAATCCGTGAAAATGAATTCGAATGGAGAATCAGGGACACTTATGTTGAGTGTTTTACCGATGCTAACTGGGGTGCAAGCCTGACGGATAGACGGTACATCTGGCTACTCAGTATTTATTGACGGAAACTTGGTATCGTGGAAAAGCAAGAAGGAGAATGTTATAGCACGATCAAGTTCGGAAGCAGAATATCGAGCCATTGCTAATGGCACAGCAGAGGTGTTATATCTGTAGCATCTTCTACAAGAGCTGGGGGAAGAAGCAGGATCTAAAGCAGCAAATATGTGGTGTGATAACCAGTCTGCTATCCATATTGCTACCAATCATGTATTTCATGAAAGGACAAAGCACATTGAAATCAACATCTACTTTGTCCGTGATGAGTATAAAAATGGGATGATAAAGTTTCACCACGTAAGGACCGGTGATCAGATAGCAGATATTTTCACAAAGTCTCTTTTTGGTCCTCGGGTTCAATTTCTGTGTAACAAGCTGGACTTAATTGACATCTATGCTCCAGCTTGAGGGAGGGTGTTAATTATTAGTAGATTGGGCTTTAGTCCCACATCGGATAGAACAATAGGAAGACGGGTTAGCCTCTCCTATATATATGTAACTATCTCTTCAATAAGAATCATCCTATTATTCTTCTCTACAATATATATATATATATATATATATATATATATATATACAAATCTATCTCTATATTAAAAAATAAATCTATCTATATTTAAAAAAAATCTATCTTAATTTAAATTTTAAGTTTTGTTTTAATATTAATATTAATGTTTATGTTAATTTTTTATTATTAATGTTAATATTAATGTTAATATTAATTTTAATGTTAATTTTATTATTAATTTTAATTTTCATGTTAAAATTAAAACTAAAACTAAAAATAAAACTAAAACTAAAACTTAATTTAATTTAATTCAAATTAAATTAAATTAAATTAAATTATTTTTAATTTCAATTTCAATTTTAATTTAAACTAAAATTAAAACTTAAACCAAAAGTATAAATTAAACTAAAATTAAAACTAAGTTATTTTTTAGATTTATTTGGAAGATAAATTAAATTTTCGATTAATTTTTTTTTCTCTATTTAAAAAATATATATAAAATAATCTATCTATCTCTATATTTAAAAATAATAAATAAATCTATATCTATTTTAAAATAAATAAATAAATAAGCCTTATTTCTTAAGATAGAGATATGTTTGTTTTTAAAAGAAAAGATTTATTTTAAAGAGAGAGAAATTTAGAGGAGAAACACGCGTATCTTTCATGATCCCGTAAGTTTGTCCCGTATGTTATTCCCGTAGGAGAAGTTCTATATATATATATATATATATATATATATATATATATATATGTCATTTAAGATAGTGATTTTATCTTATAATTGCTCATTGCTGTATGCTTGTTTCAGAATAGGGTTAGGGGTTTGTCAGAGATAAAGAAGACAATTTTGGAAGGAACTTGTTTACACTGTTTCGTTCATTTTCATTTGATGGCAGTGTTTATTCCTCTTGTAATTACCATGCTATCTAAAAAATTATTGTAATTGAAGGGAAATCTTGTTAATCCTAGTTATGGTTCTACGGCTTTTCCATGTAAAAAAAAAAAAAAAAAATCTTTTTCAGATAGAAGGCACTTTTCCATCCTTTATATTGCTTTTATTCCAAACTAAACATGGTCTATCATGTGGTCTAGTATCCTCAGTTGACTGTTTCCTAATTGTTGTAAATCTTCAAGCAATGAACTGAAGTTTTTGTAGTACTTTCATGCTAGCATTTTTTTTCATTGTTCTTACGGATACTTATATCTGTCTTGTTTAATTTCTATTCTCAGGTCATATCCAAGTTGGACTCATTACTTTCGATCTTTCTCTGAATGTAACATACTCAGAACTGGCCCCACATATAAAGGAACTTGTTGAGCTTATTGCACATGATTTGGAAGTTGATACACATCAGGTGAAAGTGAAATCATATATTTAAATTCACCGTTAATGAAATGTCTTATTCTTTTTACTTCTTTGTTATGAGATTTCCCTAAAAGTCTGTTATTCTGCGATCTCTCATGTTTCTCCCTCACCATCACACATGTTTATGTTGGCTGTTTTAACCTTTTGTGAATTTTTTTACGAGTCGGTCTCAACTGAAGTTGCTAATTTCAATCATCACAGGTACGGCTAGTGAATTTTTCTAGTGTAGGAAACAGTACCCTCATAAAATGTGCTGTTCTTCCAGCAGGATCCGCTGACAGCATTTCCAATATAACAGCAATGGTATTTTTCTCATGTGGTCCTTGTGCTGTGGTAAAAACATGTTTAGGCTCTCATTTACCCGAAACTTGGATTAAATGCAGGGAATAATAGCTCGCTTAACTGAACACCGAGTTCACCTGCCAGGAAATTTTGGAAGCTACCAGTTGCTCGAGTGGAATGTTGAACCTCCATCGAGAAGGTACTGGACCTTATATGTAAACTGATATTGTTTTTGTCAAATTTAGTAAGACAAGATGTAGCTCAAACACATCATAGTTGATCACCTGTGGGTCTACTTTTATTGTCAGCTGTGTTAACAACTAGTATATTATTACAGTTTCTGCCTTGTAGACAAAAATTAAGTTCTTGCTTGCATTAAGGGATTGATCACTTCCAAGAACAATGATATTCTTTAATCCTTGTTCTCACCCTGACTGAGAAAATTATTTGATATTCTATTGTTTAGCAACTGCAGGCTTAGTTTAATTTAAAATATAATATGAACTGAGGTTAGTTAGAAGAAAAATATTATTTTTATAGAGGCTTTGCTTAACCCCTAGCAAAGTTCTAATTAATAGCATCTTTCCGTTCAGTGACCAAAATAAAATGATATTATAACAATCAGCAACGAGAAGTGGAATAACTTCCCTAAAAATGACTTACTCTTGAGTCTCTTATGCTTTGTGCTTCAGCTTAACTTGGTAGACAAAAATTAAGTTTCTTGCATGTATTAAGGGATTGATCACCAAGAAGGCAAGAACAATTGTCTTCTTTAATGCTTGTTCTCTTCCTGAATGAGGACACTATTTTAATATTTATTGTTTAGCAGCAAACTGTAGGCTTAGTTTAACTTAAAATATATACCAGCCAAGGTTAGTTTGAAGGCTAAATTGCACTTAAATACCTTGAACTATTTACTTTTGGCACTTTAATACCCTATACTATTTTTATTGGCACTTTAACTCCCTGGAATTTTCTTTTTCACTTTAATACCCTCGACTATCGCTATTTTCGTAGTTAAGAGATAACTGCATGTAGAAATATACCATAATTCCCTAACCTTAATCCTAACTATAATAATTGATTTTCTATTCTATTCTTAAATAAGAATAATATTAATTGATTAATTGTTAATTAATCCAATTTTTAATCCAATCATAAATAATTGAGGGTATTTAAGTGAAATTTAGCCTCGTTTGAATAAAAGAATTATTTTTCAGTAGAGGATTGCTCAACCTCTACCAAAGTTTTAAATAATAGTGTCTTGCATGTTTTAAATTGCTTAAATTAAACTTGTGTTGTAGCTACATTAATGGTAATGAAGCAATTGCTTTCTAATTTGGTGTTCCTTTGAAAGCATGTCCATGAGGAAGTCAACTGGTACTGTCATTATAGTACCACTAGAGAGACCAGGCTTTCAAATTTTATCCAGCAGCTTGAACTCATGGTTTTTGTTTCAGAAATTTTCGTATAGAGAATCAAAGTTTTCGTAAATTACGGAGAAAGAAATAAGTTTGCTAAATTTGCAAAAAGAGAACAGAAAAGCCCTTAGTAAGGGCGTTTCAGTTCACTTCGGTTTAAAAAATAATATCCAGTCAAAAATGGCCTTACTAAGGGTGTTTTCAAATTTTCTGTAAAAAAAAAAAAAATGAAAGGAAAAAAACTACGAAAACGCCCATAGTAGGGACGTTTTCAACTTTTTTTTTCTCCGACCTCCTGTTCGAGGAGAAGCAAAAGAGCGTCAGCGACAAGTAGGAGGCCACGGTGGCAGCGGATCTCGGCGAGGACCTGATGCTGGAGGTGCTGAAGCGCGAGGATGCCCGCACGGTGGCGCTGACGGCGTGTGTGAGCCGATAGTGGCGGCGGATGGAGGAGGACGAGCGGCTCTGGGAGGTGGTGTGCACAGCCCACTGGGCGAGCATCGGGTGACCCACCAACTCCGCTCGGTTGTGCTCGCTCTCGGCGGCTCCACTCCGCCTACCTCCTGCCGCTGCTCCAACCGAGGAGTCGGCCGCTCCATGGCCCGTTCTCGGGAGGTGGTGGAAGGACGAGGTGCAGTTGTCGTTGTCGGTGTCGCTGCTCTCCATCGGCTACTTCATGACCACAACTTTGGCCTAAAGTAATTGATCCATCCATGGATTATCCGATTTCTACCTCTAGAAAATTTCTTTTTTTTTTCTATATATTTTTTCCTATAAAAAAAGTTGAAAACGCCCTATGGGCATTTTCGTAGAATTTTTTTCCCCTTTTTTCTTAATTTTTTTTTACAGACTATATATATATATATATATATATATATATATATATATATATATATAAAATTTGAAAACACTTAGTAAAAGCGTTTTCGACCGTATATTATGTTTAAAACCGGAGAGAACTAAAACGCCCTTACTAAGGGCGTTTCTGTTCTCTCGTTACAAATTTAGCAAACTTATTTCTTTTTCCATAATTTACGGAAACTTTGATGCTCTATACGAAAAGTTCTCTTATTGTTTATGCCGTTTGTGGGCAGCTAGTAAAAATTGAGTTCGTCTTAAAGTCGGTGAACATTTTCCTTCCCTGAAGTACAGATTTTTCTCGTATTTTTATGATATCAACAAGGTTTCACATAATAACTGTTGTCACCTCTTTATAACATGATGGCAAGCTTGTTACATCTATTGAATAGCAGTTTTATCCTTTATACTCGTTTAGTAAGAAGGCATGCATATAATGCATAATTTGCTTCCTTTAATGTCTTTGGTATCAAAGTATAAATTTGAGAACAATTTGGATTAGCTTTAGTCTCTTTGGATAATATAAGTCCAATTTTTGTGCAGGTCATGGTGGCAGCAACACTTGTGGCCTATGATGGTGGGGTTTCTGACAATTATTATCCTTGGTCTTGCAACTCTGTTTGTGTTGCACATCTGGCGACGTAGATTCAGTGGAATTGCTACCTACAGGCCTGTGGCTGCTGCTGTTCTAGAATCAGAGCTCCAACCAATGTAAACTACCGCAGCAGTCAAGTAAAGATGTGCAAGATCTGATCCATTACAAAGTTATACAGAGAAAGATCACATAATATTAGGGAAACATATCTTTGAATGGGGGTAGTCTTATAGAAGCATCCGGAGGACAAGTTTGAGAAGTGCGTCGTGTCTGTAGCCATGCAGTATTGTAAATTACCAACTGCAGGTCGTGCACATTATACATATAGTTGAGATATAGTGTCCAACTTGTAATCAGGAGGATGTGACTGCACTAGTTAGTTGGTATGAAAAAAGTTGGGAATAGTTGTATGAAAGTACTTCTCTATCGTGATTAACCTTGCATCTCTTTAACTGGACAAAACAGGGTGACTGCACTAGTTAGTTGGTATGAAAAAAGTTGAGAATAGTTGTATGAAAATGTCTCTATCGTGATTAACCTTGCATCTTTTTAACTGGACAAAACAGGGGAAGAGAAAATTGCCAAGCTTGCTACTGATCTTCTAATGCTTACAGATAAAACAAAGATCAAGAGTAGGTATGCTTGCTTGATTCAGTGTCTCCCTCTGTTTGTAATAAACTAAATTTTTTTTTTTCCTTCTACTTCTTTTGATAATATTTTACTTTTCTATATTCCTCCTACTTTAGAAGATAATAATCTTTTCAAGTAGGTTCTCAACAAGCAATGTGGCCAAAAGAGTAATATGTTGCCTTAAAAACTCAAGCCATTTTTAGTATGTTTGGACGAGAGCTGTATGCATGCTCCCGACTTCTCTCTTCTACCAGAATTGCTCCCATTCCAAATAGCTTTCTCCCCTTTGGTGGTCAAGTGAATGATGTTGTTCCCATGCAGTTCAAGCATCTCTGGAACTTACCCACCATCATGTTTGTCATGAATGTTCTCTTGTATGTCTGCATCGTCGAGCAAAGTTAGTGTATGAATTGTGAATAACGAGATGTATTGACAGTTTCTTGAGTTGTATGCTTCCCATGATCTCCTTCTCGACTTCGAATTGTTGAGTCCATTGTTGCTCTAATAAGATCTTGCACTTCTTCCAGTGCCAAACTCATATTTGTGGAGCAATTTTCAGCCAGAGATGTACCAACTGTCATAGTCCTAGCAAATCTCCATTCATCGTTACCTCTGAACGAACCAAAGTCTCCTTTTCCTCAATTCTTGGAGGCCTTCCCCGACAGACGTCTGTCGATCACCACCACCATGTCGTACACCTATTCATCCCTTATTCGTTGCATGCAACTCCTCTGCACACCTCAACATCTTGAGCTTGTATGTCGCAACATATAACTCCTTAACCGAACATCATGTTGGGGTGCAAACTCACTACCTGTCGAACCCCCTTGAGGATAAGCTTCTTCCTAAGATTCATCACCAAGTATAATCCCCGATGCCCTCAACTACTAGTGTCCCCTTGTCTCTCATCTTTACTCGTCCGAACTTGCCGCTCTAATACATTGTAAAGACATCCCTCCGTGGAGTAGCATGATAAGACACTCCCGTGTCAAGACTAGGTCCTGGTCATGACACACTCTATGTCACGCCCCAGTCCCAAAATACCGAGGGACCAGACACGTGGCAATGGCCAGCAGCACGCACCGATGGACAAACCCAATTTAATGGATCCATCAGGGCGTACTTAAGCTGTAAAACAAAGTCTATGACAACATGACACAACTAATCTCATCCACACAAGATAAAATATGATCCACAGATATAAGAAATGTAAATCATCAAAAAGTCTCACAAAGTGCTTCGGGGAACAACCCGATAAAATATGATACAATGGTTCAACAGACCAAAATATAAATGACTGAATAAAGTAAATACTGAGCAGGAAACATAGATGCTCAGGAAAGTCTTCAGCTAACACCTCGTCCTCGGGTGTCGGTACAGCTCCTGTATCAGCTCCTGCTGCGGTCCCGTATACCTCGGGATAGATCTCGTCTGCAAATCCTGGGGACATAATCCGGATCCAGGTCCTCAGGGGACATAGCAAGGTACAGATAATATAAGCCAAAATAAATGCAGTGCAGCAAATAATGAAATAAATAGGGTAAGTATGTAACCATCTATATGAAATGCAAGTGAGAGCATCACGAGTACTCAGGCTGAGCCACTACAAGCTCTGTGTCAGGGAGCTGGTAGCAGTAATAATGAGTAATGGGCCAAGCTCGGGTTTCAGAGTCTTGCGCCTCACAATAATAGGGGATATATATATGATCAGCCTGTAGCCTGTGTGTCTCTTCCCATCCAATGTAACCACACATCTCATGTCCATAACGTCTCATGTACATGGCACGCAAGATCATAGCTAATGCAGTAAGTCATAGAGTATCCAAGAGTATAATGTCTATGTCAGAAATCTGTATCCTATACAGAATCACCATGAATATCTCAGAAAGATCCTATCATGAATAGTGTCTAGTGTCCTGGGTATAATGTACTTGATAAGACAAGTACGAGAATGTAAATGGGTCACGAATGTCCATCTCTAGATGACATACACAACATCGCGTACGGTGTTGGCACCCGACTAATAATCAGACGCTAAGTAAGTCACACGGTCCTAGGTTAAGCATGCACAGCAATATAAATAAAGCAAAGAAAATATGCAACAAGAACTGTAAAGTTGGCAAGGTATACTTGCCCACTGATGTATAACTAAGTCAAGAAAATAAGTAGCAAAGCTGCAGGGTTTGACAAGGTACACTTGCCTGGGGTTTGAATATCAACAGTTGTCCCTGTATCAGTGGAACCTGTAGGTACTCCTCCAAAAGGTGTAATAAATATCACCAACAGTCTCAGAAGATATCAAATAGCTAGAAATGCCTGTCCTTAAGTCCAATTTGGACACAAGGGCAAAAATAATATTTTCGGACCAAAGCGGGGTCCATATGTGGGCCACTTTGCACCAAAAAGCGTGTCAGGGTCAAAGGTCTCCAAATTCGTCCAACTTAGTGTCAACAAGTCAGGAACGATGATACGAACCCAACGAAACTTCCAGAATTGGATTCCGATGAGCCGATCACAAAATTGCCCGTCAAGTGGAGCTTGTAGGGCCCACGATACGCGATTTTGGCAACGTTCTCAGAATCGAACCAAACTTGGGTCACAGGACCAGCGTATTGCTATGAGTCCGATGGCGCAAGTTTCGTCTCGATTCGACGTGTGTACACAAAGTTACAGCGTATTCCAGAATAGACGGATACAGGGGGTTGTCGGCGGATACGTTGATTTCGGTGTGCACGCACATCCAAATCAACTTCTACGAAATCCCGAACGTCCGTATCAATGGCGCACACGTTTCGGTAAAGACTGCGTGCGACCAAGTCGTCCCGTTTGGCGGGGCGCACTCAGTTCCGGGGTGAAACAGGGCGTTGGTTTTCCTGTTTTTGGATCGCAGTTTGCGATCACCACAGGACGCGACGCAGCGAGTGGGTTGTACGGGCATCTAGAGGGTTATACAGTCTACGCGTTGCAACTGACGGAACAGAAAATGGAATCACGAGGAGAGAGAACGGGTTGCATGAACAGGGCTCCGTGAACCGAAGATTTCCTGTGTCCGGGTGACTGTTTCGTGTCCTGCCCGAGTCGGCTGTGTCCTGGTGCAGAGAACGGCCGTGTCCGCTGAGTCGGAGCTAGGGCAGCGGGCGGCCGGCCTAGGGCTTTACGGAGAGTTGGCGAGGTCGGGTGGTAGCGGCGAGGTCGGGTGGCAGCGGCGAGGTCGGCTGCTACCGCTGCTGCTCGTCGGAGTGGATCGGGGCTGCGGGGGTGGCTGGGAGCGTGTCTCGGGCGGAGACAGGCGGAGCAGTCGGGACGACGGGTTGTTGGTGGAGCGAGAGGAGGAGAGGAACGGGCGGTGGTCTTAGGGTTCAGGCGAGTCGTCTGTGGAGTCGGTGATCGACGGGGATGAGTCGGGGAAGACGACGCTGGAGATGGTGGAGCGGGAATAACGGCGAGGCAGTCGGGGGAGGTCGACGACGAGGGATTCGAGCGGGGAGCGGCGGAGCGGGAGAGGGATTTGGAGAAAGGCGGCTGGGGCTGGGCGCGAACGTCGAGGGGGGTTTTATACGCGCGCCGCCGGGTCGGAACAGTATTTCCGACCCGAATTGGGATTAGGGTTCGGAATCCGGGTTTCGGGTTTGGGTCGGGTTTCATGGATCCGACCCGACCCGCTACGCTGGGTTGGCTTGGTTCGGTTCAGTCAGCGGTTTGGTTCAGTTTATTTTGGTTCAAGTGAACCGGGTTCAGTTGGTTTGGTTTATTTCAAATAAACCGGGTTTAATTCTACGATAGTTTTTAGGGCTTTAAAAATGATTTCGGAGTCCAATAAATTCGCAGAAAATTACCCTATGTGCGGTTTTCTATTTTACACCATAAAATATTATTTCCATAATATTTTATCATCAATTATCAGCATATAAAAATCTTTTAATCACAAATTCCTAAGTTTTAATTCCAGAAAAATACCAAAAAATTAGAAAAAATTATATTAAAATATTCTAAAAAATCAGGGTGTTTCCAATCTACCCCCCTTAAGAGGATTGCGTCCTTGCAATCAAAGAATGAACACTAAAGGAAAGAACTTTGGAAATTTCAAGAATGCTAGGTGATAACTACATCCGCGAATAAGTGAGGATAACGCTGACGCATACTATCCTCCCGTTCCTAGGTCGATTCGCCAGGAGAATGATGTTTCCAAGCTACACGAACCAGTCTAATTGTCTGTCCTCGCAATGTCTTCTCACTGTAGTCGATGATGCCAACTGGTTATTCTTCATATCTCAAGCTAGGGCCCACTGCGATCTCTGAATGATCGACTACGTGACTTGGGTCAGTCACGTACCTTCTCAGCTGTGAGACGTGGAATACGTCATGCACTCCCTCTAAGAAAGGAGGTAACGCTAGACGATAAGCCACCTCACCAATGCGCTCTAGAATATCAAATGGCCCGATATACCGCGGGCTCAACTTGCCTCTGCTCCCAAATCTGATAGTACCACGAGTGGGCGAGATCCTCAAGAATACGTGCTCTCCTTCTTTGAACTCTAGGAGACGTCTGTGTGTGTCAGCCCAATGCTTCTATCTGTCCTGAGCTGCTCGAAGATGATTCTGAATTTGTTTTACCTTCTCCACTGTCTGCATTATCAATTCTGGACCCAGTATTTGACGTTCACTAACACCACTCCAACATATTGGCGATCTACACTTCCTTTCGTATAATGCCTCGAATGGTGCCATCTGAATGCTGGCCTGATAACTGTTGTTGTAGAAGAACTCCACTAAGTGCAAATGATCTTCCCAAGATCCTCCGAAGTCTAGCATACACGATCGCAACATATCTTCCAAGATCTGAATGGTGCACTCCGATTGACCATCTGTCTTTGGGTGGTAAGCTGTGCTGAATTTGAGTCTGGTGCCCAGACTCTCTTGCATGCTTCGCCAGAAATGAGATGTAAATCTCTAATCTCGATCCGATACAATACTAACCGGCACTCCATGTAATCTGACAATTTATCGTATATACATGTCGGCTAGTACCTCTGTGGACTGTCCAACTCTAAATGGCAAGAAGTGTGCCGATTTAGTGAGTCTATCCACGATAACCCATACCGCATCTCTTCCGCTGGGGCTCCTTGGAAATCTTGTGACAAAATTCATCGTGATATGTTCCCACTTCCATTCTGGTATAGGAAGCGACTGTAACATACCTGCAGTCCTCTGATGCTCGGCCTTTACTTGCTGACAGACTAAATATTTATCCACAAATTTTGCAATCTTCCTTTTCATTCCATGCCACCAGTAATACTGCCTCAGGTCTCGGTACATCTTGGTTCCTCCTGGGTGAACAGACTACATAGAGCTATATGCTTCAGTCATTAACTCCTGTCTCAATTCTCCATTTGGAACATACAGGCAATTCCCAAACCGTAATGTCCCATCTTCATGTATGCGAAGTCCTGTCTGCATGCCTGCTTCTGTCCTCTCTTTGAGTCTTCGAAATCTAGCATCGGTGGACAATGCCTCTTTAATTCTTTCTACAAGTGACGACTTAACTTCAAGATTAGCCAGTCAGCCAGCCACTCTGTCCTGGTAAAACAACCTCTATCTGAAGCTCCTGTAGATCTTTCAATAACTCGGGCTGCATCGTCAAGAAATAAGCCGTAGGCTTCCTGCTAAGTGCGTCTGCTACGACATTCGCCTTTCTCAGATGATATTGCAGATCTATATCAAAGTCTACCATCAATTCCAGCCAGCGTCTCTGTCTCATGTTGATCTCTTTCTGAGTATATACATACTTCAGACTCTTGTGATTAGTAAAGATTTCTACCTTCTCTCCATAAAGATAGTGCCTCCAAATCTTCAGTGCAAATATAACTGCTGCTAGCTCCAGATCGTGTGTTGGGTAGTTCTTTTCATGGACCTTCAACTGTCTCGATGCATAAGCAATAACTTTGCCATGTTGCATCAAAACACATCCTAATCCACTACCTGATGCATCACTGTAAACAACAAAACCTCCTGACCCTGAAGGAAGAGTCAAGACAGGTGCTGTTGTCAATCTTCTCTTCAATTCTTCAAAAGCCTTCTGGCAGTCTTCTGTCCATGTAAACTCCTGGTCTTTACGTGTCAACTTCATCATAGGCTCCGCAATCCTTGAGAAATTTTCTATAAACCTTCGGTAATATCCCGCAAGTCCAAGAAAACTTCTCACCTCTGCAACTGATGTAGGTGTAGGCCAAGTCTCTATTGCCGCAACTTTCTCTGGATCAACTGAAAGTCCTTCTCCTGAGATAATATGTCCCAAGAAAGGCACTTTATCCATACAAAACTCACACTTACTGAGTTTGGCATATAACTTTTCCTGTCTCAAGGTCTCTAACACGATTCTGAGATGCTCCTCGTGCTCTTCATGGCTCTTGGAATATATTAGAATGTCGTCAATGAACACAACCACAAATTTATCCAAGAACTGATGAAAGACTCTGTTCATCAAACTCATAAACACTGCTGGCACATTGGTTAAACCAAACGGTATTACCAAGAATTCATAATGTCCATACTTGGTCCTGAAAGCTGTCTTTGGTATATCCTCCTTCCTTACTTTGATCTGATGATAGCCTGATCTAAGGTCAATCTTCGAGAATACCCTAGCACCACTCAATTGATCGAATAGATCATCAATGCGTGGTAAGGGATACCTGTTCTTGATGGTCACAGCATTTAGTGCCCTGTAGTCAATGCACAACCGTACTGTTCCATCCTTCTTTGGCACAAATAATATGGGTGCTCCCCAAGGTGAAACACTGGGCCGAATAAAACCCTTCTCCAAAAGATTATCAACTTGTTCCTTCAACTCCACTAACTCCTTAGGTGCTAGCCGATATACTGATGAAGTGATAGGTTCTGCTCCTGGAGTTAAGTCTATTGTGAATTCTATTTTCCGATCAGGCGGTAAACCTGGAAGATCATCAGGAAATACATTCACAAACTCAGATATGACTCTTGGGTAACCTGTCTCCCCTTCTACAGATAGTACCCTAAGAGTGTCACGCCCCGGTCTCGTCCGGGCCGCCGCTCCGCCCTACCCCGCCCCGTGCGGCCGAGATTTAACGAACCGGGCACGAATCACCGTGCCTCGGCGCGCCGGACGCGAATCACCGCATTCGTCCCGCGGGCACGAGGGAGGAAGGGGAGCTAATCGAATGGCCCGAGTCGAGCTTTCGGGGGTCGTGATGCCGTACGGGCCTGGGGTTGCGCCCGTGCAAGGCCAATCGTTTAAGTTGATAGTTGGCTATCATCGCATCAATCGAGTAAGCAGCGGAAAGGGACTTGTTGCAATGCAATGCATTTAGCCAACTGAGCGTTCGGGACAATCGAGGCAACTTGGGTTTCCTTTAGCAAAGGCACACGTTCGTTCCATACATTATGCCCCCTTATACGATAGCATTCTCGGGGCAACAATCGAAACCAGGATTTCCGGGTCTTTGGGACTGTGGCACGCCTATCGCTCCCTCGGACGATCCAGTACCTGCAAGCAAGTAAACTGTTGGTGGGTCAGCACTTTATACAAGTACTGGTGAGATAAAACAACTGAACAGAAACAAGCATTCACTCAAACAGGCACTAAGTAATCATGTTATAAAACATTACATTACTAGTGATCTTTCTAGTTTTACCTAGGTTCGTTTCATGCAGTTCTAGCAGAGTCATATTACATTGCTTTGGAAACATGTTTGGAAACAGAGTTTCATATTGAATATGCAAGCAAGCAAGCCGTTCATGTTTCAGGGTGTGCGCAGTGTGTCTCGTGCGACTCGAGGGTCTGATGCAAGGCTAGACACATGATGCACAATCTTAGGGGCAGTCACTATCCAAGCCAACACAATGACTTAGCTATATGCAGGGCGGTCCCCGAGTATCTCAGGATCGGTAGCGGTTAGTTCAGCATACCAATGACTCATTTCTCTGATGCTAATGGCAGCTGTGACCCATGGTGGCTTGAACGCATGCAGTTCAGCTTTCCACCAAAAGCCATTGTCCGACCGCGTGCGAATGCATGGAACACTATCAAATAAACTCTAGTATGCAGACGAGAGGAACCATCAGAATACACTCGTTGTTGCGGGACAATCCGACTTATCACTTGAACACGTTCAGGCACAGTATGGTTCTCTCGAAGCATAGACGATAGTGAACATGTTCATGCACTCTAAGCAGGCGATTCAGGATTCTCGTTTAGCAGACATTGAAGACAAGCTAGGTGAGTTCGTTCATTAACATGCAAGGCAGGTTCTATCATTCTCTTATGAAAATATTGCAAGCAAAAACTCAGATTATTATTAAGGCGTGCAAGAATCAGAGAACGAAGTTCTGCCCACTCACCTTGATATATAACGCCGGCGCGAAGCGGGGCGTTACATACTTACCAACCAACAAAAAGTTTCGTCCTCGAAACTTCAAGGATAAACTTCTCGATATCCCGAGTAGCGATAGTGCCGTCCCTCGCCGTACTCAATCGAAACAGTCAAGCAATTCAAGTTCATGAAACATTTTGCACTTTGAGAATATCTATAGACTTATTGTATGGAACGCTCTTTGCAAAACCATATCGACAATATCTCAGAGTCATAGCAACGGTTTGGGCCAGAAGATCGATTCCGCTCTGATACCATTCTGTCACGCCCCGGTCCCGCCCGGGCCGCCGCTCCGCCCTGCCCCGCCCCGTGCGGCCGGGATTTAACGAACCGGGCACGAATCACCGTGCCTCGGCGCGCCGGACGTGAATCACCGCGTCCGTCCCGCGGGCGCGAGAGAGGAAGGGGAGCTAATCGAATGGCCCGAGTCGAGCTTTTGGGGGTCGTGATGCCGCACGGGCCTGGGGTTGCGCCCGTGCAAGGCCAATCGTTTAAGTTGATAGTTGGCTATCATCGCATCAATCGAGTAAGCAGCGGAAAGGGACTTGTTTCAATACAATACATTTAGCCAACTGAGCGTTCGGGACAATCGAGGCAACTTGGGTTTCCTTTAGCAAAGGCACACGTTCGTTCCATACATTATGCCCCCTTATACGATAACATTCTCGGGGCAACAATTGAAACCAGGATTTTCGGGTCTTTGGGACTGTGGCACGCCTATCGCTCCCTCGGACGATCCAGTACCTGCAAGCAAGTAAACTGTTGGTGGGTCAGCACTTTATACAAGTACTGGTGAGATAAAATAACTGAACAGAAACAAGCATTCACTCAAACAAGCACTAAGTAATCATGTTATAAAATATTATATTACTAGTGATCTTTCTAGTTTTACCTAGGTTCGTTTCATGCAGTTCTAGCAGAGTCATATTACATTGCTTTGGAAACATGTTTGGAAACAGAGTTTCATATTGAATATGCAAGCAAGCAAGCCGTTCATGTTTCAGGGTGTACGCAGTGTGTCTCGTGCGACTCGAGGGTCTGATGCAAGGCTAGACACACGATGCACAATCTTAGGGGCAGTCACTATCCAAGCCAACACAATGACTTAGCTATATGCAGGGCGGTCCCCGAGTATCTCAGGATCGGTAGCGGTTAGTCCAGCATACCAATGACTCATTTCTCTGATGCTAATGGCAGCTGTGACCCATGGTGGCTTGAACGCATGCAGTTCAGCTTTCCACCAAAAGCCATTGTCCGACCGCGTGCGAATGTATGGAACACTATCAAATAAACTCTAGTATGCAGACGAGAGAAACCATCAGAATACACTCGTTGTTGCGGGGCAATCCGACTTATCACTTGAACACGTTCAGGCACAGTATGGTTCTCTCGAAGCATAGACGATAGTGAACATGTTCATGCACTCTAAGCAGGCGATTCAGGATTCTCGTTTAGCAGACATTGATTCAAAGACAAGCTAGGTGAGTTCGTTCATTAACATGCAAGGCAGGTTCTATCATTCTCTTATGAAAACATTGCAAGCAAAAACTCAGATTATTATTAAGGCGTGCAAGAATCAGAGAACGAAGTTCTGCCCACTCACCTTGATATATAACGCCGGCGCGGAGCGGGGCGTTACAAAGAGTAGGCTGAACTCCTTGCTCTACAGCTCCCCGAAGAAACTCAAATTCTGGATGTCCAGGCGGTTTAAATATAACCCGTCCAAGTCGGCAATCAAGAGTCGCATGGTACTGACTTAACCAGTCCATACCAAGTACAACATCATAATCCGGCATGGAAAAGATCAGAAATTGAGCTCGCATCTCTCTTCCACATACTACTACAGAACATGATCTATAGACGTCACTAACTGGGATAATTTTACCTCCCGTAAGAATTCTCTTCATCTTCGGAAGGGGTGCGGTAGCTACTCTATGGGTGGCTACAAAGCTAGCTGCTATAAATGAATGCGATGCTCCAGAATCAAATAAAGCTACAGCTGGTAATGAAGCTACTAAAATAGTACCTACGATAACCTCTCCTGCGGTAGCTTCCTCTTCAACGCCCAATGTAAATGCCTGGCCTCGTCCCTGAGCTTGGCCTCTCTGCTGCTGAGCCTGCTAAAATAGAGCTGTCTGTGGTGCCAGTGGTGGTCTCTGCTGATTTCCTCCTGGAACTGGTGGTCTGACTCCTCTAACTCCTATCTGCGGTGCTCCTACTGCTGGATAAGCTGGTCGTGGTGTAGGTAAAGCTAGTCTCGGTGCTCCCTCTCTACGCTCGGTGCAGTCTCTGGTTTGATGCTGGTTGGATCCGCAAGCCAGACATAGTCCTAACTTGCGTCTACATTCTCTCTCAATGTGACCTACCTTGCCGCAGTGGTGACAAGTAGGGAGAGATATGGCCCTGTGTGCTGTTCTCTCTGGCATACTCCTCTGGGACCGTTTTACTGTATCCCCATGTGCTGTCCTGGATGGTGCTGATGTAATTGGCCTCTTCAGATTTGACTCCCTTCTAGTGACGCGCTCCATGCGTCGTGCTGCTGTAAGGACGTCGGTATATGATGTAGGTACGACCGATCCAATCAACCTCTGGAGCTCGAACTTCAGTCCGTCAAAGAACTTCTCAGCTTTCTCTTCCTCTATCGAAATCAAGGTTGGGACGAAGCGACTTAGGCGAATAAATTCTGTGCTGTATTCTTCCACTGTCATATTGCCTTGGATAAGGCGGTTGAACTTGTCTCTGAGCTCCGACCGTGCAACTGCTGGAATATACATCTCTCGGAAGAGTCTGGAGAACTCTTCCCAAGTGACTCGGCCCTGTCCGAGCCTCCTCTCTTCTGCTAACCACCAATGATGTGCATTTTCAGTTAACTGCATCCTGACTGCAGTCATCCATTTCTCTCTCGGAAGTTCAGCTGCTTCCAACTGGTGCTGTATGTTAGTGAGCCATTCGTGAACTTCTGTTGGCCCCTCTTTGCCAGAAAAGGTACGAGGCTTGAGCTGACGAAAATCGGTGATAGATCCCGTCGCTGATCGCCTCGCTGGTGGGTTTGCCTGCTCCATTGCTGATACTAGGCTGGTTCTCAAATACTCTACCTCGTGACGCTGAGCCTCGTACTGAACCTGCTGCTGGGCTTGCATCATGGCATACATCATCTGAAACATCTGTTGCCCGTCCATGGCTTGTCTTGGCGGGAAAACTGGCATCTATGGAGTGAACTGTGGCGGAGGTGGGATATCATCACACCGGAACCTTGGATTAGGCTGGCCGGTTTGATTGCTTTGCGATGTTTGTCCTCCATTCCCTGGTGTCACTCCGTCTATATAAGTAACCACAGCGTCGTGTGGCGTATCCAAGGGATTCTCATCTCCGTTCCTGGGATCCATTACTCTGCAACCAAAAGATAAACTATAAGAACGCTCAGAGGAATCAACACAGGATGCAAATCAAGTAACAATTTCGAGTTCGATATAGAGTTAAAAAATGGTTCAAATAATGGATGAGATACTATAACTTATCATATCCTTAGGGCAGGCTTGTTCGGTCCCTAAGTTAAAACCGAACAATTTAGTCGTAGACCTGCATGGGCCACCACAAAAACCATGTCACGCTCCAGTCCCAAAATACTGAGGGACCAGACACGTGGCAATGGCCAGCAGCACGCACCGATGGACAAACCCAATTTAATGGATCCATCAGGGCATACTTAAGCTGTAAAACAAAGTCTACGATAACATGGCACAACTAATCTCATCCACACAAGATAAAATATGATCTACAGATATAAGAAATGTAAATCATCAAAAAGTCTCACAAAGTGCTTCGGGGAACAACCGATAAAATCTGATACAATGGTTCAACAGACCAAAATATAAATGACTGAATAAAGTAAATACTGAGCAGGAAACATAGATGCTCAGGAAAGTCTTCAGCTAACACCTCGTCCTCGGGTGTCGGTACAGCTCCTGTATCAGCTCCTGCTGCGGTCCCGTATACCTCGGGATAGATCTCGTCTGCAAATCCTGGGGACATAATCCGGATCCAGGTCCTCAGGGGACATAGCAAGGTACAGATAATACAAGCCAAAATAAATACAGTGCAGCAAATAATGAAATAAATAGGGTAAGTATGTAATCATCTATGTGAAATACAAGTGAGAGCATCACGAGTACTCAGGCTGAGCCACTACAAGCTATGCAGGCTGAGCCACTACAAGCTATGTGTCGGGGAGCCGATAGCAGTAATAATGAGTAATGGGCCAAGCTCGGGTTTCAGAGTCTTGCGTCTCACAATAATAGGGGATATATATATGATCAGCCTGTAGCCTGTGTGTCTCTCCCCACCCAATATAACCACACGTCTCATGTCCATAACGTCTCATGTACATGGCACACAAGATCATAGCTAATGCAGTAAGTCATAGAGTATCCAAGAGTATAATGTCTATGTCAGAAATCTGTATCCTATACAGAATCACCATGAATATCTCAGAAAGATCCTGTCATGAATAGTGTCAAGTGTCCTGTGTATAATGTACTTGATAAGACAAATACGAGAATTTAAAGGGGTCACGAATGTCCATCTCTAGATGACATATACAATATCGCGTGCGGTGTTGGCACCCGACTAATAATCGGACGCTAAGTAAGTCACACGGTCCTAGGTTAAGCATGCACAACAATATAAATAAAGCAAGGAAAATATGCAACAAGAACTACAAAGTTGGCAAGGTATACTTGCCCACTGATGTATAACTAAGTCAAGGAAATAAGTAGCAAAGCTGCAGGGTTTGACAAGGTACAATTGCCTGGGGTTTGAATATCAACAATTATCCCTGTATCAGTGGAACCTGTAGGTACTCCTCCAAAAGCTGTAATAAATATCACCAACAATCTCAAAAGATATCAAATAGCTAGAAACGCCTGTCCTTAAGTCCAATTTGGACACAAGGGTAAAAATGATATTTCCGGGCCAAAGCGGGGTCCATATGTGGGCCACTTTGCACCGAAAAGCGTGTCAGGGTCAAAGGTCTCTAAATTCGTCCAACTTAGTGTAAAAAAGTCAGGAACGATGATATGAACCCAACGAAACTTTCAGAATTGGATTTCGATGAGCCGATCACAAAATTGCCCGTCAAGTAGAGCCTGTGGGGCCCACGATATGCAATTTTGTCAACGTTCTCAGAATCGAACCAAACTTGGGTCACAGGACCAGCGTATTGCTACGAGTCCGATGGCACAAGTTTCGTCTCGATCCGACGTGTGTACACAAAGTTACAGCGTGTTCCAGAATAGGCGAATACGGGCGGTTGTCGGCGGATACGAGTTGATTCCGGTGTGCACGCACATCCAAATTAACTTCTGTGAAATCTCGCACGTCCGTATCAACGGCGCGCACGTTTCGGTAAAGACCGCGTGCGACCAAGTCGTCCTATTTGGCGGGGCGCACTCAGTTTTGGGGTGAAACAGGGCGTTGGTTTTTCTATTTTTGGATCGCGGTTTGCGATCACCACAGGACGCGACGCACCGAGCGGATTGCACGGACATCGAGAGAGTTATACAGTCTACGCGTTGCAACTGACAAAACAGAAAACGGAATCACGAGGAGAGAGAACGGGTTACCTGAACAGGGCTCCGTGAACCGAAGATTTCCTGTGTCCGGGTGACTGTTTCGTGTCCTGCCCGAGTCGGCTGTGTCCTGGTGCAGAGAGCGGCCGTGTCCACTGAGTCGGAGCTAGGGCAGCGAGCAGCCGGCCTAGGGCTTTGCGGAGAGTTGGCAAGGCGAGCGGGGAGGCGCTCGCGGGCGGCAGCGGCGAGGTCGGGTGGCAGCGGTGAGGTCGGTTGCTGCCGCTGCTGCTCGTCGGAGTGGATCGGGGATGCGGGGGTGGCTGGGAGCGTGTCTCGGGCGGAGACAGGCGGAGCAGTCGGGGCGATGGGTTGTTGGTGGAGCGAGAGGAGGAGTGGAACGGGCGGTGGTCTTAGGGTTCAGGCGGAGTCGTCTGTGGAGTCGGTGATCGGCGGGGATGAGTCGGGGAAGACGACGTTGGAGATGGTAGAGCGGGAATGACGGCGAGGCAGTCGGGGGAGGTCGACGACGAGGGATTCGAGCGGGGAGCGGCGGAGCGGGAGAGGGATCTGGAGAAAGGCGGCTGGGGCTGGGCACGAACGTCGAGGGGGGTTTTATACGCGCGTCGCCGGGTCGGAACAGTGTTTCCGACCCGAATTGGGATTAGGGTTCGGAATCCGGGTTTCGGGTTTGGATCGGGTTTCATGGATCCGACCCGACCCGACCCGCTACGCTAGGTTGTCTTGGTTCGGTTCAGTCAGCGGTTTGGTTCGGTTTATTTGGTTCAAGTGAACTGGGTTCAGTTGGTTTGGTTTATTTTAAATAAACCGGGTTTAATTCTACGATAGTTTTTAGGGCTTTAAAAATGATTTCGGAGTCCAATAAATTCGCAGAAAATTATCCTATGTCCGGTTTTCCATTTTACACCATAAAGTATTATTTTTGTAATATTTTATCATCAATTATCAGCACATAAAAATCTTTTAATCACAAATTCCTAAGTTTTAATTCCAAAAAAATACCAAAAATTAGGAAAAATTATATTAAAATATTCTGAAAAATCAGGGTGTTTACACACTATAAGGGTCCAATACCTCGGTCGTTGCGCTAATGAGAACCCTATCGAGTAAGGCTAACAAATCCTCCATATTTTTTTATAGCTCTTTGCCTTCTCATCCTTGAGCTTTTTGCACTCCATTTTGTAATGCCCTTACTCACCACAGTGATGACATCCTTCCTTATGATCAACCCTCTCAAAATCCTGAGAACTCCCTCATATTGCATGTGACTTGTCTTCTCTTTCTTTCAAACGCAACCATGGTATACTCTGATGGTCCATGTTGCTTATACTAGAGTTCCTCATTCAAAGAACTGCTTTTAACTAACTCCATCATTACAACTCCCCTTGAGCATAGTTACTCAACGACACCACAACGTCTCCTACTTATCCGGCAGAGAACTCAATATCACTAGGCCATGAAGCTCATTATCGTGTGTCATCTTCACAGTTGACAACAAATTGACGATATCCTGAACCTAATTCAGATGTTACACAAGCGAGGTCCCCTCTGTGTACTTCATATTGATGAGTTGTTGTATAAGGAAAGCCTTGTTGCCAGCTATCTTTTTCTCGTATAGTGATTGTAATTTCTCCCATAACTTCTTTGACAAACTTTATGTTGAAACGTGTGACATTCCAAATCATCCAACAATTGGCAGGTGAATCTAATGGTCTTCCGATCCAACTTATTCTAGTCATTCGTAGAAAGATCTTTTGGCTTGGTGCTTTCTCCTCCACTATGGAAATCCTTGCAGTAGAGGAGATCCTCTATCATTGGCTTCCAATTTGTGTAGTAGCTACTTGTAGGGATCACCATGCATGAATAGTTATTCTACGTAGACAAGGTACATTTTCCCCTATTCTAATAGGAGGGCTCTGATAGTACTTTTTAGGGATACGTGCATACGAAAGTGTTGACCGAACCACACACATGTTACAAGGGCAATTAAGAACAAGCACAAGATATGTAGTGCCTTTGGCCACTCGGTTAAATTCAATCTTTATTTATCAAAGGTTGTAATTACAATAGATATGTCAACTCCTCTATCCCAAGAGCTGACCTCTTATACTTCTCAAGATAAAGAAATATAATGGGGATCGCTAGAAGAAAACCTTAAGCCCTTACAAGGACTCACTATAATACCCCACTCCGTGTGCTATATTGGACTGGTTTGTTGGCTCAAAGAGGCTTGGTTGGACTTGATTTCATGCGGATAAATTATAAAGAGTTCTTTGTGATCAGTATATTGTCTCGCTGCAAGCGGAGGCATTGTGTTGGCCTCATGGATTGAATCAGATGGTTGGGTTTGCGTGTGAGAAATAATAAGATTTGAGTAGTGATGTAGACATGCTTAATCTAGTCTGATTGGATAATTTGTATAGCATGGCTTGTTCCTATAGTTATAGCAATTAAGAAGATCGTGCATCACGTCAAATCGTGTGTAGAGGAATTATTTATTATATTCGTGATTGGAGCAGAAAGACAAAGTTATATAGTTGGATGGTTCTTGCCCTTCTTTTCTACTCCTTCTCGTCCTAATAAAATGAATTCTCTTGTTGCCTTACAACGTCCTTAGATTGTTAATTCCTGGTAGATTATAATTGATAAATGAAAGTCACCATGCATGTTGTAACACTAAAAAAATAAAACATTGAATAACTATAACTGTTGTGTGCATTTATGCACGAGATTTATGTAGTAAAAGCTTTGTATGAGAAGAAGACAGTTGCGGTGCGATACCATGGAACTGTTGTATATTTTTGATAAGCTTCGTATAAAAAGTGAACATTTGTGGTGCGATACCATGGAACGGTTGGAATATGGTTTGATACTACGAGATGGTCGGTATGTTTGGGACCTGCAGATTGCTAATTGGAACATTGAAGAAGTATATTGATACTGCGAGAATGATCGATTACAAGAGTAGTATGGTACATTACTTTATTTATATTTTTGTATCATGTATGTGTTTATAGTTAAATTCTTTACGTATTTGCATAGTCATGGACAACGTGTGCACAAGGTTTAACTTTTCTCGAATGGTCAGCGGGGCAACGAGATCGATTCGATCTAGGAGAAAATTATGTGGAACGTGATTCAGAGCATGAGGTATTACGTGAACTTCAGTGTGACTAGCTACCCGAATTGGGAGGGCGCTTCGTAATATGACATAACAGTCCTTCTTAGTGTCAGATTCATCAATGACCTCATATAGAAAGGCCGCATACAAATGTATGCCTTATGCAGGGGTGGTAAGTGTTCACCTTTGTCTTATGCTGGGATGAGCACATCCTTTGTGGTAAGAGATTACGGATAAGTGATATGGTTTCATATTTCATGTTTCACTCATGTATTAATCAATCATAGTTCTAAATAGCAAGATCACCTTATATAAATTGTATGCTTCATATGTTTAATACTATTGGTTTAGGCTAGTTGGTTAGTCCCACTCACCAGTGCATGGCTATGTATTAATCCGTAACTCCCCAGGTGTGTAGATTTACTTGGACGTGCTAAGACGTTAGATCTCGGATTGGCAACTTGAAGATGTTAGCCCGGAGATGATTTCTTTTGTATATAGAGGACATAATGTATGGAATAATGTAAATCATTTTTAAGCAAGACTTGAGAGATTGTGAGTTGTAATCCAAGTTGGCATATTCAGTTGGCTATTGAGAGCCTTTGTATTTCGTTGCAAATATTAATAAAAATATACTCTCTTTATATGTTTTGTTGTGACTTTAATTTGTCTGTTTATTCGATGTAATATCGTTATTTTGAGATATATCATTAACTATGAATTTTTATACCTTGTACAAGTATAATTTAGACTTGTACGATATCACGTCTAATGGTTACTTTTCGGTTCTGCGAAAATGGGATATAATATAATGGTATCAGAGCACAACTTTACTTTCTTGGACCCTTATTTTGGTTTATTTCAATTCTAAGTTGCTTCCTCTTTCGAAAGTCTCTTGACCCTCCTTGATGCTCTATTTGATGTTGCGTACAATAAGTCTAAATATGTTATGATATTGTATGTATTTACTGATTTGTAATGATACCGAGAAACATGTCACTCCCTGTTCTAGATATACGTATTTGGAACATATTATTTATTGCTTGTAAGGTAGTTAAGTTGCATGGAGACTAGACCCATTCTTTGGTTTAACTTGGTTCATGGTTTATTTGTGTGGATGGGTTTGGTCATGAGTTGAGCCTATGGTCCAAACCTCAACCCTAGGATATGTAACCCAACCTCTTTATCTCTCTTCCCTCATTCTTTATTTTTTCTCCCCTTCTTCATTTTATGCAAGTACATCTTGCATGAGAATGGAGAAACACGATATTTTTATTTCTTTGATTTTGCTTGTATATTATTAGTCTAATATACGTACATTATGATTCTAAGCATGTTTAGCACTTGGAGTTTTTGGTTTTAATGGATAAAATTTTGTAGATCTACATTTCTAACTTAGGGCTTTTATGGGTTTCATGAGTTTTTCTTGGTTTTGATCTATTAAAACTTAATATTTTAGAAAACCAGTTGTTCCCGTGATAGAGCATTCAATTTTAGACATTTTGACTTTTTGTTCACTTGATTTAGAGTTAAAATAAAGATTTTTTGAAGAAAATAAGTTTTTGGGTTTTTTGAGCTTTTTATGGAGTTCTTGAGGTTCCGAGCCATGCGCCTGAACAAGCCCTGTGGTAGATCTTACTTTGGGCCTGATCCTTCCATGTGCCTGAGGGTACATGCGCCAAGCCGTCATGCGCCTATCAATGAACGCCTAACTTTCCATATGCATTTCCATGTGCATGACTTGCTATGCGCTAGGACGCTATGCTTCAGGCTCATCTCTGCTGCGATGATGTGTACATGCTCTATGTGGCGACTCAACTTGTATATGCGCTATGCATCATATTGCTATGAGTTTGTATCCAAGCGGCAGCTTTTCCATGCACGTGTTTCCCATGCACGCATATACACCCTAGCGACCCTATGCGCTTGTGTTTACTGTTTTGCTTAATCTTGGAGCTTTTCGTTGGATTTTATGATTCTATGTATTGATCCTAGTAATTGCAAGTGTGATGGACTAAGTGCTTCTATGTGTGGAACCCGACTATGTGCAGAACTAGACCATGCGCCAAGTGGCTAAACTTCCTATGCGCATGAATTGACCTATATCTTGCAATATTCTAGAACTCATGAGAATGACTGATTGGTAACTTGACTAGACTACTCGTATCCGTGCTGATACACTTACTACTTGCTATGCGTTCCTACGTGCTATGTGTTACATGTGCACTGAGGTATGACATATCTTGCTACGTGCTATGTCATACATGTCGTAGGTGTGCAACGAGTTGCCCCCTATCCTACGTGACATGTGATACTATATTATTTCTCCAGCATGGACATAATAGTTAGTCAATAGCCAAGCGTGGGTAGGAATTGTTTGATTGTTGCATTACACTCGGGTGAATCCAAATTAAAATATCAAGTGACAAAGTGGATTCGTATCTAGCATGACCGTACTGTGGTACGACATATAAGGGGAGTAACATGTGACCATGCCATATGATTCCAGATAACCGTAGGGTTAACTAGGCAACTAAAACTTGTAGAGCATTGGGAGGGATGAAATCTCGAGATCGTTGTCACTACCACACTTTCTAGGAAATAGTATTTTGTTAATTTTATAATTAATTAAATATTATGCATATTAAATAATTATTTATTGTATTATTTATTTATTATTAGATGTTAGATGTTAGATGTTAGATTATTATTTTGGACTTGTGTTAGTGGACCTAACTAGTTTAGTTTAGACTCATGGACCAATATTTACAATTAGTTAGAATTGAGCCCAATTAGAAGTCCATTCATTAGGAGGATGATTAGTTTAATTAAAACTATTAGACTAGAACATTCCTTCCTTAATTATTTCTTCACGAGAGGCTCCAAGGGGGTATAATGGACATTACATAGTAGCTTGGGGAGGGGGTCAAGTGGCCGGCCTAATAAAAAAATGGGGGGGGGGAGTTTCTCTCTCCTCTTTTTATTTCAAAACTAGATCTAAAATTTTCCTCAACCAAATTCCTTCATTCCCACATCAATTCCCTACCAAATTTCTTTCCAATACCTTCCCAAATCACCATTGGAGACTAGTAGAGCAAGGATCTAGAAGGAGAAGCCAATGATCTACAAAGAGGAGCAAGGATCTACAAGTTGGAGGCCAATTTCATCAAATTTGGAGGTTGCATTGGAAATCCATCTCCCAATAGGTAAAATTTAGTTTTTCCTCATTAATTAGGTTCTATATCTGATATTTAACCATGAGAAATCACCCCATATGCATAGGCTACCCATAGGAATTGGAATTAGGTTCATAGGAGGCCTTTGGAGAAAGTTATGGTACTTTTTGTGTCAATTTTGGGAGAATTCAGATTGACACTTGTTGTGTTTGTCAATTGGTCATATAAACTAAATTGATATCTGTTTGCTTGCTTGTGGCTAGTATCATATCCACAATTGGATACGTATAGGTCGTATCCTAATAATTTGGTGATACGTATTGATTTGGGGGTTTTTCCTCCGACACGAGACTTTGTGCATGTCACATTTTGACACGGACACGTAGGTGTGTGTTTGACTCTTCGTATCATTCATAAATAGTAATTTAGACTTGCTCGTGTCCTTCGGGGTACTTTTGGTTGTGTGGTGGATTCGTATCGCAAGCGTATCATAGATCTAGTGTGATACGGGTGCGATGCACTCCATGTGTTTGTTGTGTTACATTTCTAGACCCAATCTCCATTATTCATAGCTATTAGTATATTAATTTTCCATATATATATATATATATATATATATATATATATATATATATTGAGTTGTATGTATCCTTGTGTTGTTCATATGTTATATATATGAGTTATAGATACATACTATATACATAGCTATGTATGTGGTTGATGCCTATATATATATATATATATATATATATATATATATATATATATATATATATATATATATATGTACGTTGAGGGTTATATACGTATATATGCATGTGTATATACGTAGATATGTTGATATGTACTTATATGTTTATATGTAGGTTCATATATGTACTTGTGTATTTGTGTATGTTTACACATGGTTACCTATATATATATTGATAACTATATATATATCTATGAATATATGTAGGTGTATCTACATATATGTATTTATTAGTGTTGAAGAGATGGTTGTGTGTGTGGTTGTGTGTGTGCAAGAAGGGGGGGGGGCTCGACAAGAAAGAGTAGCAGCAGCAGTTCGACAGGAAGAGTAGCAGCAGCAACTCGACAGGAAATAGTACCAGCAGCAGCTCGACAGAAAAGAGTACTAGTAGCAGCAGCAATTTGGAAACCACTAGCAGCAGCAGCAACTTGGAAACCACTAGCAGCAGCAACAACTTAGAAACCGAGCAGCTGCAGCAACTTGGAGACCACCCGCAACAACAGCAACTTGGAGATGAGCAGCAACAACTTGGACACGAGCAGCAGCACCAACAACATGTATCAACAAGGTATTGGTGTCAGTGAGGTATTGGTGTCAGTGAGGTATTGGTTAGCTAATTAGTTTGATACCTATTTAATTAGTTATCTAGTTAGTTAGTATATATATATATATATATATATATATATATATATATATATATATATATATATATATATATATGTATTAGTTGTAATGATAATTAGTACAGCATAGTAGTTAGTATTAATATTTATTTTAGTATATACTAGTAATTGTTATTAGTGAATACTAGTAATTGATAGTTAGTATAGCATAGTAGTTAATAGATAGTTAGTATAGCTAATTAGTTTGGGTTTGAGTATCAAAATGGGTGTTTAATAGTGTGATACTGAGTTGGTTCAAAGCCAAGGTATCTACTTAGTAATTGTAATTAGGATTAATGTATATATTATTGATTGAATATGCATATATGCTATTTCACCTCTCTTGGTTGTGTATCTTGCGATACGGTATCTTAGTATCCTAGTTAGCTTGTTTGGACTAGATTCTTAGTAAATGAACCCAATATCATAGAGATAGACTCATGCAACCTAGAAATAGGTAGTTTGACCAGTTTGACCAGTTTGACTTAGAGTTGACCTAGTTTGACTGTTTTGACTTAGAATTGACTCTTTGACCTAAAAGTTGACGAGTTTAACTTATTTTTATTTCGAAACCTTGTATTAATTTATATTCCATATCTAGGTCTTCGAGGCACCGTACCAGACATCTGTAATACTATTCACTGGACTACAAGTGAGTACATTCTCTGATAGTTTCTCATTTATGATATCCTCTATGTTCCTTGTATCTAGTGTATATATCCTTGATTTCTCGACACGATGGTTATACGGATTGGTATATCCGGATCTTGTCATAAGATATTATTCCTTGGTATATATGGTGTATCTTATGCAAGCCTTGTTTTATTGTTTCTTGTACATGTACAGACACTGATTCTCAGGGAGACTAGCTACCTTCCTAGAGAATCCCATGCCATAGCGTACCATGGTTGGATCCCCTATACCAGTTGGGGGTGGGAAGTATTTTAGTGTAGATATGTGATTATACCCTCCTTGTGTATGTCTTGTTCCTTGTGAGTGTTGGTCATACAACGCACATATGACTAGCCAGGCCCTTATCCTTGTGCAAGTTCCCAAGCCGATCATATGTTAAAGCTAGTACTCACTTAGTCATTAGTATTCTTATTCATTGTCATATTGTTTATTCTTGTATTTATTCCAGTATTTTCTTTATTATATATCTTGTATCTATTGTTGCATCTTGTATATTCACACCTATTTACTGTTACATAGTTTATATCATTGATTAGAACTGCTGTTAGAGATGTACTCTGCTCCTTTCCTAACTGGATATATTTTTCCCATATGACACCAAGGAGTGGTACCCTACTCATTACGAGCCTCAGGATGTTGTGGACTTAGAGCCAGAGACCCTAGCTCTGGAGGGACTCATTCCGACTAAGACAGATGATCCGGGACTTATAGCTTCTTAGTATTCTCTTGTACTGGATTTGTCTCCAGCTTACTGTTTAGTATTTTCTTAGACTCATTGATGTTATTATTTTGACTCATGATTTATATTGTGACTATTCTATTCTTTTATCATATTCGTGCTATTCTCCATCTTAGATCTGTGATTGAGTATATTGATATTATTGGTGCCTCATTATATTGTTAGATAGATTACCTAAATAGCATTCTACTGCTGATTCTGTAGCGTAGGCTGGACGTTGTTCCCAACTTGCATCCCTATACTGGGTGCGGGTCGTGACACATTTTTAGTGGTGACCCATGTAGGTCTTCGTGGTCGCAATTAGTGCGATTCGTAGTGGTGCTTTAAATTGAGTGCTATTACGAGCCTGTTTTAGGATATAGGATATAGGCTATAGGCTGAGAATACTCAATCACATCTAGGAATTTTTTTTTTGATTCATTCAACTGTTCTTCCTTGATATTGATATTTGATCTTAACTGTCCTTTCCTTAAGTGTCTTATATCATGTGCCATATTGATTCTTTCTTTCGCTTTGTCTCAAGATGCCGCCTAAGACTATATCACATTATGGGAGAGCAGCTTCTGAGAGGTCTACGACGTCCCGAGGGCCTACACCAGTCACTTCTCCGGTGATTGGAGTGTCAGCTGCTTTTAGAGGTCCACCTCATACTCAGAGGATTGTGCCAACTGTATCTGAGGGACCTCCACCTCCACCTTTCGTGCCAGCAGATACGACACAAATGTTCACATTGTTTCCCGAGATATTAGAGGCACAGAGGGATCAGTCTGAGGCATACCAGAGGCAGACCAATGTCTTGCGGCAGGGCATCGAGAGTGCTCATCGTCTTGCTCGTGCCGTAGTAGAGAGAGGAGTTCCGGTCCAGCAGCAGGTTGCTCCTCAGGTTGCTCAGCTTCGGCCAGGCAACATTCAGGACTTCAAGAAGCTGGAGCCTAGGGTCTTCAAGGGGACGGAGGGCATCATCTATGCTGATGATTATCTCAAGGATATTGAGCGTCTTATGAGGGTGTCCCATCTTTCTGAGAATCTAAAGGTTAAGGCGGTAGGACTTCAGCTATTCGACGTCGCCCGCACTTGGTTCAGGAATGAGCTAATTTTTGCTGACACATGACAGTCTAGGGAGGTATTCAAGGACCTTTTAAAGAAGAAGATCTTCGATCGGGCAGACAGGTTAGACTTGGGGAGGCAGTTTGAGAGCCTCATTCAGGGGAGCATGTCTGTGGATGAATACCTTGCAGAGTTCGGCAGGCTGAGCCAATTTACAAAGTATTTGGTGAGAGAGCTGGAGGTTCGAGCTATCCGTTTTTGTGAGGGTCTAAACTGAGAAGTGAAGATCCTCATTCTGTCTTTTTATGAGACCTACTCGAAGATACTTGCGGAGGCACGCAAGGTTGAGTGGGAGTTGGGTTTGAAGCCCAAGAGAGATCGTGATTCTTTTCTGGGGGTTAACAGAAGTACAGTATCTGCCAAGCATCCTCATTTCCAGTCCAGGCCTTTTTAGCAGCCGCAGCAGCACCAGACTCCAGCTAGGGCACCGTTTCACTAGGCACCGCAGCAGCAGAGACAGTTACAGCTTCCTGCCACTTCTGCAAGAAGTCTAGCTATATTTGGGAAGTTTGCAGGAAGAGGTTGGGAGTTTATTTATATTATGGTACTGAAGGACATCAGCTGAGAGAGTGTCCTTCCAATCCTCGTCGTGCAGTTCAGGGAGCAGCTCCAGCCCCGAAGACACAGGCGAGACCACCTGCAGTACAGCCGAGGGGACCGTCACTTTCGAACTAGCAGCAGCGTTATGCCCAGCACCAATATCAGGAAGGTGCACGTCAGGGACGTGCGTTTGCTATCACAGTCGAGGAGGTTGAGCCCACCGAAGATGTCATCGCAGGTTCTGTTCTTCTTGATTCTATTCCATCTTTAGCTTTGTTTGATAGTGGTGCTTCCCATAATTTTGTATCTGTTTCTTTTGCTCTGAAGCATGGTTTGGTAGCTAAGTCTTTGCTTAGGACTTGCAATATCATGACCGGGGGAGGCATTATCCTGGTTAATAATATTTGCAAGGATCGAAGAGTTACTCTGGGAGGCCGGGAGCTGAGTGCGTGTCTACTTGTAATGCCACTTCTGAGTTACGATATTATACTCGGGATGGATTGGTTGAGTAGGCACCGTGCTAGTATAGATTGCAGAGGAGGTAGAGTTTTTTTTTTGTCCGCCAGGAGAGCCAGAGTTCTAGTTTGCTAGAGGAGCTGCAAAATAGGAAGAAGGCATTATCTGTGGAGCTATGGTGGAAGACAAGGAGTTGCCGCATCCGTTGATAACAGAGTTCTTGGATGTGTTTCCTGAGGAATTTCCAGGATTGCCACCAGATCAAGATGTTAAATTCTCTATAGACTTGGTGCCAGGTGCAGACCCAATTTTACAGCATGTATATAGAGTAAACAATAATGACCTGGTCGAGATGAAGAAGCAGGTGGATGAATTGCATGATAAGGGGTTTATCATATCGAGTTCTTCACCATGAGGAACCCCGGTATTGTTTGTACTGAAGAAGGATTGATCAGTGCGCATGTGCATTGATTACTGGGTATTGAATAATCTCACTATCAAGAATAAGTATCCTTTGTCATGGATTAATGACTTGTTCTATCAGTTGAGTGGTGCTAAGGTATTTTCTAAGATAGACTTAAGATCAGGCTACCACCAGGTAAAAGTGAAGTCGGAGGACATACCGAAGACTGCTTTTAGGACTCGGTATGGTCAGTATGAGTTTATGGTGATGCCGGTTGGGTTGACTAATGCCCCGGCGGTATTTATGAATTTGATGAACAAGGTGTTCCACCAGTACCTTGACAAGTTTATGGCAATGTTCATCGATGACATACTCATATACTCGAAGACACCGGAGGAGCACGAGGAGCATTTGCAGATTGTGTTAGATGTGCTGAGGAAGGAGAAGCTGTATGGAAAGCTGTTAAAGTGTGAGTTCTTCCTAGACAAGGTGGAGTTCTTGGGACATGTTGTGACTGGTGATGGTATTTCAGTGGATCCGAAGAAGATCGCAGCAGTGGAGTCTTGGAAGACCCTGAGTTCAGTAGCAGAGATCATGAGTTTCTTGGGATTGGCAGGCTACTACAGGAAGTTTGTGCAAGATTTTCGAGGATTGCCGAGTCGATGACCAGACTCACCAGGAAGGATGTAGAGTTTGTTTGGATGGAGGACTGCCAGGTTGCTTTTGAGGAATTGAAGAAGAGGTTGACGTCTGCTCCTATTTTGACGTTGCCATCAGGGTCTGGAGGTTTCACTATTTATAGTGATGTATCAGAGAAAGGTTTGGGTTGTGTTTTTCAGCAGAATAGAAAAGTGATTGCCTATGCATCCAGGCAAATACGTTCTCATGAAAAGAACTATCCTACCCATGATTTGGAGTTGGCAGCAGTCATCTTTGCCCTGAAGTTGTGGAAACACTATTTGTACGGAGAGTGTGTGGAGATCTTCATAGACCACAAGAGCTTGAAGTACGTTTTCACGCAGAAGGAGTTGAACATGAGTCAACGTCGGTGGTTAGAACTGATAAAGGATTTTGACATATCTTTGCGGTATCATCCTGGAAAAGCTAATGTAGTTGTCGATGCCTTGAGCAGGTATCCGGTAGCTATGTTGTTGATGTAGGATCGATATTTATTGGAGGACTTGGAGAGCTTGGGCATTGAGGTGATAGTTTCTAGTTTTGCTATGCAGATGTGGGGATTGCAGATACACTCAGATTTGATGGACAGGATCAAGGTAGTCCAGTATAAGGATGTATCTCTGAGGAGCATCAGAGCTCAGGTGAGGGCAGGATTGGAGGATGATTTCACCATTACTGAGGATGGTTCCTTGCGGATGGTTCCTTGCGGCATGGTGCTAGATTATGTGTGCCTAGTGGGGAGCTGCACGAGGAGGTATTACAGAAAGCGCATCGCTCTCAGTATTCCATACATCCAAGTGCCAACAAGATGTATCGGGATATGCGAGAGAGTGTTTGGTGGTATGGCATGAAGAGGGAAGTGGCACAGTTTGTATCAAGATGCTTAGTGTGCCAGCAGGTGAAAGCTGAGAGGCAGAGTCCAGGCGGTTTACTTCAGCCATTACCTATTCCAGAGTGGAAGTGGGAGCACATTACTATAGATTTTGTGTCTGGACTTCCACGATCTCCAGGAGAAAAATACGCGATTTGGGTCATCGTTGACAGGTTGACCAAGTCGGCCCACTTTTTGCCTTTCAAGGTAGGTTTGTCTACGGAGAAGCTGGCAGAGATGTATGTGAGGCAGATCGTCAGGATACATGGAGTTTCCGTCAACATAGTCTCGAATCGGGATAGTCGTTTCACTTCTCCTTTTTGGAGGAGTTTGCAAGCGAGTTTGGGCACCCAACTCAAGTTCAGTATTGCATATCATCCCCAGACAGATGGGCAGTCAGAGAGGACTATTCAAACTCTTGAGGATATGTTGCGCACTTGTGTACTAGATTTCAGGGCTTCTTGGGAGGACCATCTCCATTTGATAGAGTTTTCTTACAACAACTGCTACCAGGCTGGTATAGTGATGTCACCATTTGAGGCTCTGTACGGTCGAAGATGTCGTACCCCTTTGTCATGTGACGATATTGGAGGGAGAGTTTTGCTAGGGCTAGAGATGGTTGTAGATGCAGCAGAGAAGGTTAAGATGATCAGAGACAGACTTTG
The DNA here is from genome assembly GCA_036927795.1 of Iris macrosiphon. NCBI lineage: Eukaryota > Viridiplantae > Streptophyta > Magnoliopsida > Asparagales > Iridaceae > Iris > Iris macrosiphon. The sequence goes on from JAYESA010000018.1 coordinate 51,460,190, forward strand.
AGTGGTGCAGGACAGACAACGACATTGGGCCGATAGCCACCGGAGACGTTTGGAGTTTGAGGTATAGTTTTAGATTTTTGTTTTGTGCTTGTTATTGGTTGTTTGTTATAGATTAAGTTCTTAAGGTTGTGTTTTTTCTAGGTTGGGAGTTTGGTTTTTCTGAGTATTTTTTTGACTCGAGGCACGATTCATTTCGATGGAGGCAGGAAGCTTAGTTCACGATTCATCGGACCTTTTACTATTCTAGAGAGGGTCGGTGTAGTGGCTTACAGACTAGACTTGCCACCTGTATTGGAGGGAGTGTACAACATATTTTACGTGTCGCAGTTGATACGGTACGTGGCATATCCTAGTAACGTGTTGGATCACTCAAAGATAGAGGTGGGACCTACTCTTAGCTATCCAGAGCAGCCAGTTGAGATTCAGGATCGGAGAGAGAAGGTGCTGAGGAACCAGACTATTTCTTTGGTACGCATCGCATGTAGGCATCACTCTCGGGGGAGTCTACCTGGGAGAGAGATGATGAAATGCGAGAGCGTTATCCATATTTGTTTGTGCCTTGAGGTATGTTCTTTCCTAGTTATGTTCTATTCTTTCTGTTCTGTTCTGTTTATTTTCTTGGGGTAGTTTTCGTCTTTGAATTTCGAGGACAAAATTATTTTAAGGAGGGTAGACTTGTCACTACCATACTTTCTAGGAAAGTGTATTTTGGTAATTTTATAATTAATTAAATATTGTGCATATTAAATAATTATTTATTGTATTATTTATTTATTGTTAGATGTTAGATTATTATTTTGGACTTGTGTTAGTGGACCTAACTAGTTTAGTTTAGACTCATGGACCAACATTTGCAATTAGTTAGAATTGAACCCAATTAGAAGCCCATTTATTAGGAGGATGATTAGTTTAATTAAAACCATTAGACTAGAACCTCCCCTCCTTAATTATTTCTTCATGAGAGGCCCCAAGGGGTATAATGGACATCACATAGTAGCTTGGGGAGGGGGTCAAGTGACCGTCCTAATAAAAGAGGAAGGAGAAGTTTCTCTCTCCTCTTTTCCTTTCAAAACTAGATCTAGAATTTTTTTCAACCAAATTCCTTCATTCCCATATCAATTCCCTATCAAATTTCTTTCCAATTTCTTCCCAAATCACTATTGGAGACTAGTAGAGCAAGGATCTAAAAGGAGGAAGCAAGAATCTACAAAGAGGAGCAATGATCTACAAGTTGGAGGCTAATTTTATCAAATTTGGAGGTTGCATTGGGAATCCATCTTCCAATAGATAAAATTCTATTTTTTCTCTTTAATTAGGTTCTAAATCTGATATTTAACCATGAGAAACTACCCCATATACATATGCTACCCATAGGAATTGGAATTAGGTTCATAGGAGGCATACGGAGAAAGTTATGGTGCTTTTTGTGTCAATTTTGGGGGAATTCCGAGATTGGCACTTATTGTGTTTGTCAATTGGTCATATAAACCAAATTGATATGTGTTTTCTTGCTTGTGGCTAGTATTGTGTCCATAATTGGATACGTATAGGTCGTATCCCAATAATTTGGTGATACGTGTTGATTTGGGAGTTTTTTCTCTGACCCAGAGTTTTGTGCATGTCATATTTTGACACGGACACGTAGATATGTGTTTGACTCTTTGTATCATTCATAAATAGTAATTTAGACTTGCTCGTGTCCTTCATGGTACGTTTGGTTGTGTGGTGGACTCGTATCGCAAGCGTATCATAGATCTAGTGTGGTATGGGTGCGATGCACTCCACGTGTTTGTTGTGTTGTATTTCTACACCTAATCTCCATTATTCATTGCTATTAGTATATTAATTATCCATATATATATATATATATATATATATATATATATATATATATATATATATATATATTAGTTTTTGTATATGGATACATATGCATGAGTATATCTATATAGATATAGATAGATACCTATAGATATATATGTTTGTTGATGGTTATATACGTATATATGCATGTGTATATACATAGATATGTTGATATGTACTTATATGTTTATATGTAGGTTTATATATATACTTATGTATTTGTGTATGTTTACACATGGTTACCTATATATATATATATTGATAAGTATATATATATCTATGAATATATATAGATGTATCTACATATATGTATTTATTAGTGTTGAAGAGATGGTTGTGTGTGTGGAAGAAGGGGGGCTCAACAGAAAAGAGTAGCAGCAGCATCTCGATAAGAATTGTAGCAGCAGCAGCTCGACAGGAAAGAGCTAGCAGCATCAGCAATTTGGAAACCACTAGAAGCAGCAGCAATTTAGAAACCACTAGCAGCATCAACAACTTGGAAACGGAGCAGCAGTAGCAACTTGGAGACCACCAGCAACAACAGCAACTTGGAGACGAGCAGCAGCACCAACAGCATGTATCAGCAAGGTATTGGTGTCAGTGAGGTATTGGTTAGTTTAGTTGGGTAGTGTTTGAGTTTAGCTTGAGTTGAGTAGTTGGTTAGCTAATTAGTTTGATACCTATTTAATTAGTTATCTAGTTAGTTAGTAGATATATGTATATATATGTATATGTATTAGTTGTAATGATATTTAGTATAGCATAGTAGTTAGTATTAATATTCATTTTAGTATATACTAGTAGTTGATATTAGTGAATACTAGAAATTATATTGGATTGATATATACATGTATTAGTATATATAGTTAGTGGGGTAGTTAACTATATAATAGAGTGACATTACCTTGAGATACCAAGGTAAGTGTCATGGTATTGAGGATATTCAAGGTATTTGGGTTCGAGTATCAAAATGGGTGTTTATTAGTGCGATACCGAGTTGGTTCAAAGCCTAGGTATCCACTTAGTAATTATAATTAGGATTAATGTATATATTATTGATTGAATATGCATATATGCTATTTTACCTCTCTTGGTTGCGTATCTTGCGATACGGTATCTTAGTATCCTAGTTAGCTTGTTTGGACTAGATTCTTAGTGAATGAACCCAATATCATAGAGATAGACTCATGCAACCTAGAAATAGGTAGTTTGACCAGTTTGACTTAGAGTTGACCTAGTTTGACTGTTTTGACTTAGAAATGACTCTTTGACCTAAAAGTTGACGAGTTTAACTTATTTTTATTTTGAAACCTTGTATTAATTTATATTCCATATCTAGGTCTTCGAGGCACCGTACCAGACATCTGTAATACTATTCACCGGACTATAAGTGAGTACATTCTCTGATAGTTTCTCATTTATGATATTCTCTATGTTCCTTGTATCTAGTGTATATATCCTTGATTTCTCGACACGATGGTTATACGGATTGGTATATTCGAATCTTGTCAAAAGATATTATTCTTTGGTATATATGGTGTATCTTATGCAAGTCTTGTTTCCTTGTTTCTTGTACATGTACAGACACTGATTCTCGGGGAGACTAGCTACCTTCCTAGAGAATCCCGTGCCATAGCGTACCATGGTTGGATCCCCTATACCAGTTGGGGGTGGGGAGTATTTTAGTGTAGATATGTGATCATACCCTCCTTGTGCATATCTTGTTCCTTGTGAGTGTTGGTCATACACCGCACATATGACTAGCCATGCCCTTATCCTTGTGCAAGTTCCCAAGCCGATCACATGTTAAAGCTAGTACTCACTTAGTCAATAGTATTCTTATTCATTGTCATATTGTTCATTCTTGTATTTATTCTAGTATTTTCTTTATTGTATATCTCGTATCTATTGTTGCATCTTGTATATTCATACATATTTACTGTTACATGGTTTATATCATTGATTAGAACTGCTGTTAGAGATGTACTCTGCTCCTTTTCTGATTAGATATATTTTTCCCAGATGACACCAAGGAGTGGTACCCTACTCATTACGGGCCTCAGGATGTTGTGGACTTAGAGCCAGAGACCCTGGCTCAGGAGGGACTCATCCCGACTGAGACAGATGACCCGGGACTTATAGCTTCTTAGTATTCTCTTGTACTGGATTTGTCTCTAGCTTACTGTTTAGTATATATTTTCTCAGACTCATTAATGTTATTATTTTGACTCATAATTTATATTGTGATTATTCTATTCTTTTATTATATTCGTGCTATTCTCCATCTTAGATCTGTGATTGAGTATATTGATATTGTTGGTGGCTCATTATATTATTAGATAGATTACCCAAACAACATTCTACCGTCGATTCTGTGGCGTAGGCTGGGCATTGTTCCCAACTTGCATCCCTACACTGGGTGCGGGTCATGACACGTTTTTAGTAGTGGCCCATGCAGATCTTCGAGGTCGCAATTAGTGTGATTCGTAGTGGTGCTCTGAATTGAGTGCTATTACGGGCCTGTTTTAGGATATAGGCTATAGGCTGAGAATACTCAATCACATCTAGGAAAAATTCTTTTGATTCATTCAACTATTCTTCCTATAGCTTATATTTGCTATAGGTGATCATCTTGGGCCTAATACGGGCTATATATAAAAGGTGAGCTAGCTTGATCACGCATGAGTTACATGATCTGCCAATTATTACGGGCAACACTAAATCACGGGCTATAAAGTATGATCACATATCCACTAATACTTTCCTAACCCCCGACTAGTATACAGAACCAAATCATGACACATTATAACACGTATATCACACTGCACGGTCTATAATATCATGCACTATGATCACGGTCTATATAATCACTATGATATCACGGTAATCACTGAGTAATCATAAAGCATGACACGACGATCACTAAGTAATCACGAAGCATGACACGATGGTTACTGAGTAACCACGACAATAATATCTCATGACCAAGATCCACGTATACCAATCCATGAAACTATCATTTCAAGAATCAAATATCTCAATAATAAATACATGAAACATAGAGACTATCAAATAAGGAAACTATCAGAGAATATACTCGTCTGTGGTCATGAGCAACAAGTATGACTCGGTATCCGAGCTGGTGTCACACACACCTATATAGAAAATATCATGTCACTTGGTGTAATGAATTAGAAATGAGTTAAATGCACTAAATATGATTTTCTAGGTCCATACTAGGTCACACTTAGCCCAACTAGGTCAAACTAGTCAATATAAGTCAAACTAGGTCACTAACTAGCTAACTCTAGTTTATATTAGCTATACTAGCTTATTACCTTAGTTTCTAAGTCAATACTAGTTAGTTATATCTATTTTAGTAATAACTTAATATCTAAACTTGAATACTATTACCTACTCACCTACACAATACCTTAGCTATTAGACTTACCTTAACTCTCCTCTTACCTCACTGTGCACCAATATCTTGATAACAATATTGCATCTGGATATCTCAATTCTCCTCACTAACCTATACCAACTAACCAAATACTAATACCCACATCAGTATGGTTTCACTGATACACACTTATCAGTGTATTTACACTGATACACACCCCTCAAATACTCAACTGCCATCATCCTTCATACAACCTTTACCCCCACCGACACTCACTGGCACCCTTCTAATGTAAACTAGTACACAATTCTCTCAAGAACTAACCTCAATACCGTTCACTCCTCTTGTAGCACTGATACTACTCTATCTTTCACCTTCTCTGATACTCTAATTGCTACTAATACCCACTTACTGCTGAACATCTTATACTTATGTACTTAGTCTCTAACTGGAAACAACATGCTCTCTATCTACTACTATACCACACTAAGCCTAATCTCAGAAACCCCTTCCTCACTTCTATGTTGCTACATAAAATGTTGCTTCTGCAGCTTGCTGTTACTGCTGCTGCATCTTGCTGCTACTGTTGCTGTATCTTGCTGCTACTGCTGCTACATCTTGCTGCTGCATCTTACTGCTACTACTGCCGCATCTACCTCTTTTATGCTGCTGCTACTACATCTTATATGCTGCTGCTACTACATTAACCCCCTCCAACCAGAGCCATCAAAAGAACCCCCCTTACACAAATACCACTATAAAATACTAACACCACTGCCCCATATTAGCAACAACATCAGTTACCACCACCCTTATTAGGATACACACCTCCCCTATATATATAAACACATATTCTATACACACACAATATATATATATATATATATATATATATATATACTAATGCATATATTTATATAACAAACAATTAGATTAAGTGCACCAAGTTCACACTAAAGCATTGTATCAAACACTTGGCATGCACATGTGAGATACTTTATGATACGTACCCAAATAAGAGTCAAAACTCACAATATATCACTATAACCGTTCCTACATATCAAATACACTATTTCATAACTAATACAACTTGTTACAATAGGAATTAAAGAGAGATTGCATAAATCAACCAAAATAAATTTTGTATCACACCGTATCAGAAAATACTATGATACGCTCTACTCGTGTCCAATTATGGACACGTATCTAGTCCCACAACCCCGATCTAAATATAATTAGATCTAATTGGTCTCATGACACACACTTGATATGTCAATCTCAAAATTTTCCCTAATTGAAAATAAATTAACATGTAAAATTCATAAGACAAGTCATATGAACCTAGTTCTTGATCATATGGGTAGCCCTAAGACAAGGGATGATTCCTAATGGTTAAATATATGAATTAAAGTCTAAATTAAGGGGTAGATTCATAATTTACCTATTGGGAGATAGATTCTCAATCAAATGCTCAATGGACACAATCTTCTTGTTAATTTCTCCTCATTCCAGTGCTCCTTACAATCCAAGCTCCAATGCTTCTTAGATGATGAAATTGAGAGTAATTAGGTTGATTTTTGTGGAGGGATGAAGTAAATTATGGATGAACTAAATTGGGGTTTTAGAATTTGAATATAGAGCGAAGATGAGAGAGAATTTCCTCTCTATATGGTGGCCGACCCCTTCTTTTCTTTCCCAAGCAACAACAAATGTCACATATACCCTACTTGCTAAATATAAGAAATAATTAGGGAGGGCTATATTAGGAAGCTTATAATTCTACATGAACTAATCTAATCTCCTTAATTAATTAAGGGAATGGGTTTAATGGGCCTAGTCTAATGTTGGGCTAAATGTGTCATGACAATCCAATGAGTCTACTAATGACAATTCTAAATAAACATAGGCTAGCCCACTAACAATTAATAAATAGCACAAAATAATTAAATTAATTAGTAGCACAATATATAATACTTAATCACTAAATAATAAATATGTTAAATGTCAAGAATGTCCTCATCTAGAAATATGGTAGTGAGAAGTCTACCCTCCTTCTTTAAATTTTGTCCTCAAAATTTAAAGAAGGAACTAGTACTACAACAAGCAATCATAGCAAGCAAGAAAGAATGATACCTCACGGCTCAAAGAGATAAGGGTATCGCTCGCGCGTCTCGGCTTTCCTCTCCCAGGTAGACTCTTCCGGAGAGTGATGCCTCCACGCAATGTATATCAAAGAAATCGTCTGGTTCCGTAGTACCTTCTCCCTGTGATCCAGAATCTCCACTGGCTGCTCTGGGTAGCTGAGAGTCGGACCCACCTCGATCTCCGAGTGATCCAATACGTGACTAGAATTGTTCACGTACCGTCTCAGCTGTGACACATAGAACACATCATGCACTCCCTCTAGTGCAGGAGGCAAATCTAGTTTGTAGGCCACTGCACCGACCCTCGCAAGAATATCGAAAGGTCCGATGTATCATGGACTAAGTTTTCTGCCTCCACCAAAGCGAATAGTGTCCCGTATCGAAGAAATCTATAAGAATACCAGATCGCAAACCTAGAATAAAATACAGCCTTAACACTTAACATAAAACAAAACGAACACAAGCAATACAAACAAAATCTATACCTCAAACTCCAAAGGTCTCCGGCGGCTATCGGTCCAATGCCGCTACCTGTCTTACACCATACGAAGTCTACCCTGATAAGATTCACCTTCTTAGCTGCATCTATAATCATCTTCGATACCAACAAGATTCACCCACCAATATAATCCCAAGATAGAGGAGTGCGACATCTTCGTCCGTATAAAGCCTCGAATAGTGATATCTCGATACTGGTTTGGTAGCTGTTATTGTAAGCAAACTCAACCAGGTGAAGATGATCCTTCTAAGTGCCTCTGAAATCCAAAACACAAGCGCGAAGCATATCCTTGAGAGTCTGAATAGTCCTCTCCGACTGCCAGTCTGTCTGGGGGTGATATGCATACTGAACTTGAGCTGGGTGCCCAAGCTAGCCTGCAAACTCCTCCGAAAGTGGGATATGAAGCGACTATCCCAATCCGAGATGATGCTTACAAGAACTCTGTATAATCTGATAATCTGTCGCACATACATCTCCACTAGCTTCTTCGTAGATGTACCCAACTTAAATGGCAAGAAGTGGGCTGATTTGGTCAACCTGTCTATGATGACCCAAATCGCGTCTTTATCTCCTGGAGAACACGGAAGCCCCAAAATAAAATCCATAGTAACATGCTCCAACTTTCCCTTTGGAATGGGTAAAGTCTAAAGTAACCCACCTGGCCTCTGCCTCTCTGCCTTTACCTGTTGGCACACTAAACATCTGGATACAAAGTGCGCTACCTTTCGTTTCATACCATACCACCATACATGCACCCTCAAATCTCTTTACATCTTGTTGGGACCTGGATGTATAGAGTATTGCGATCGATGCGCCTCTTGAAGAACCTCCTCCTACAATGTCTTACTTGGCACACACAACCTGATACCATGCCGTAGTGATCCATCCTCAGCAATAGTGAAGTCCTCGGATAATCCTATTTGAAGATGTGCTCTGATGCTCCGCAGAGACTTATCGTTATACTGCGTAGCTCGAATCCTCTCCATCAGCTATAACTGTATCTGCAGTCTCCACATCTGTATCTCGACACCTGGTACCAGTATCTCAATACCCAAGCTTTCAAGATCGGCCAATAAATATCTGTCCATAGTCAAGTACATATCCACTGGATACCTGCTCAAGCTATTAGCGACTATGTTGGCCTTCCCTGGATGGTACTGCAATAATATATCGAAGTCCTTCATCAACTCCAACCACCATCGCAGTCTCATGTTTAGATTTTTCTGGCTAAATACGTACTTCTAGCTCTTGTGGTCTGTGAAGATCACCACACGCTCTCCGTATAAATATTGTTTCTACAGATTTAGAGCAAAAATGATCACTGCCAACTCTAAATCATGGGTAGGATAATTCTTCTCATGAGAACGTAATTGCCTGGAAGCATATGCAATCACCTTCCCATTCTGCTGCAAGATACAACCTAAAGTCTTTTCTGAAATATCACTATAGATAGTAAATCCACCTAATCCAGATGATAATGTCAATATTGGAGCTATCGTCAACCTCCACTTTAACTCCTCGAAAGCGGCCTGACTCTTCTCTGTCCAGACAAACTCCACTTCCTTCCTGGTCAGCCTAGTCATCGGCTTCGCAATCCTGGAGAAGTCCTGTACAAACCTCCGATAATAATCTGCTAGGTCTAAAAAAATCATGATATTTGCCACTGAACTCGGAGTATCCCACGACTCCACTGCTAAAATCTTCTTCGGGTCAACTGGGATCCCGTCACTTGTGATCACATAACCAAGAAATTCAACCTTGTCAAAGAAGAACTCACACTTCGAAAGCTTGCCATAAAGATTCTCCTTCCTGTGAGTCTCCAAAACTATCAGCAGGTGCTCCTCATGTTCCTCCAGGGTCTTCGAATATACCAGAATATCATAAATAAATACCACTACAAACTTATCAAGATACTGGTGGAACACCATGTTCATCAGATTCATGAATACCGTCGGAGCATTGGTCAACCCAAATGACATCACCATGAACTCAAACTGGCCATTCCGAGTCCAAAAAGCTATCTTCGGAATATCCTCCTTCACTTTCACCTGGTGGTAACCCGACCTCAAGTCTATCTTCGAAAATATCTTCGCTCCGCTCAACTGATCGAAGAGATCATCAATCTAAGGAATTCTAAATAATGAGGTTATTTAGAGCCCTGTAGTCGATACACATGCATACTGACCCATCCTTCTTCGATACAGACAATACCGGAGCACCCTATGGTGATGAACTGGATTGAATGAAGCCTTAGTCCTGTAACTCATCTACCTACTTTTTTAACTCTACCAGTTTACTATTATTGACTCTATAGACGTACTGAGATATCAGCTCTGCGCATGACACCAAATCTACAGAGAACTCAATATCTCGGTCTGGCGACAAACCCGACAACTCCTCCAAAAAAACATTCATAAACTCTGCTATCAACGGATGTGATAACTCCTTCTCTTCCACCATGGCTCCACAGATAGTATCCTCACTCTGCTCCGCTGCTCCTCTGGCAATCTCAAACTCTGGCTCTCCTGACGGTTGAAATAAAACTCTGCCTCCACGATAATCTATACTAGCATTGTGCCTACTCAACCAATCCATCTCGAGTACAATGTCATAGCTCAGAAGTGGCATTACGAGTAAGCACGTGCTCAACTCCCGGCCTCCCAGTATAACTCTTCGATCTTTGCAAACACCACTGACCAGGATAATGCCTCCCCAGTCGTGATCTTGCAAGTCCTAGCCAAAGGTTCAGACTCTAATCGATGCTTAAGAGCAAAAGATACAGATATAAAGCTATAGGAAGTACCAGAATCAAATAAAGCATAATCTGGAATATAATTAAGAAGAACTGAACCAGATATCACATATCTGACTAGCTCTTCCTCCTCAACTGTCATGGCAAAATCTTGCCCTCGTGGTGCACCTCTGTTGTTGATAGTGTTGGACAAAATGTTGTTAATGAGTCTGTAAATGAGGTCCCCTCTGCTTTCCCAAAGGTGGCCTCGCTGGTGCTCTCTGTGCCGGTACTACTCCCTGGCCTGCTCGAACCGGAGCCACTAAATACTCTCTCAACTAGTGGCCTGGCACTCCGCAATAGAGGCGCACTCCAAGCCTCTTCCTGCAGACTTACCCTGTATGTCCAATCTTCCCACAGTGAGTATACAACGGGGCCTGCTGTGCTGGTCTTGGGGCTAGGTATGCCTGCTACGCTGGTGCTCGGTATGGTGGATGAAACTGCTATTTCTGCTGCTGGAAGGTCCTCTTCTGCTGAAAGTAGGGTCATTTGGCGGGACCCGCACTATAGCTTGCTCCTCCTGATGTGTATTACATCCACTTGGATTTGAGCTCCAAGTCACCCTCTTCCCTCTGTGCGTCCATCAGGATATCCTCGAATATCGCTGTACGGTATCCTCTAGTGAGAGATTTGATCTCCCTGATCAAATCCTTTTGAAACTTTCGGGCCTTACCTAGAGGATTTTGTCCCTCAATAAATTTTTTAAGTCTCTAGAACTCCGCTGCGTACTCGTCCACAGTCATGTTCCTGCAAACCCCCTCACCCAAAATTTGGTCTACTTGGCATAGATAGAGAAACTAGGGCTAGTTTGAATCCAAATAGAAATAGAACACGATATTTATTTAATTTTGTATTGTTTATGACGCGTAGCGCACCTTACCGTTGCTTCGATAATTGGAGCACTACACTAGCCATTACCTTCCTACGAATTTCACAACCTTGTCCTAAACGTAACTGCCTACCATTCTGACCTCGGTGTAACTTATAATTATGCTCTCTTGTGCTACATTTTAGTCGCACAATATTCGTCGCGGACGTTATTAATTAATTCTAAATAATTTCAATTTTGTACCCCTGTGCGTTCCAGTCGAAATTGGAGACACAATCTTGACCCGTTTTATGCAACCCAAATTTTATTAATATTCTGCACTGAATTCTCTATGTCCATGACACTTGTGTCCCACCTAATTTTATTCCCATGTACTTCTAATTAAATCCAGAATATCTTGTGCACTAATTTTAATTAATTTAAATCCAATTTTCGTCTTTGTGCAATTTTCTAATTTTTGGGCACTTTTATGCAAAAGTGCATTGAGGTGTCCACACCATTGGACAATACGTGAAGAAACCCAATTTTTCCTTCACATGAACTTTTTTCTCATTTTTTGGGATGTGCAACGCGCAACATCACCCCCTTTATGCTGAACCTATCCTTGCATTTAAAAATGTATTTTATGGCCCTCCAAACATCCCCATGTGAGCCCAAGGCCCAAACCCAAGAGGTGTTGACCAAGCCCACTCCTAGGTCAACAAAATCCTAGCTCACATGTATAAATATACAATAATATTCCCTTCCTCCTTTTCTTTTTTTCCTAAATACCAAACCCAAAACTAATTCAGCCGAATACCTATTCCCATCTACTGTTCACCCACCATCACAGCTGACCCGACCAGCCCTCCGCCGGAGCCAAGCGCAGCCACGACCATCTCCTCCTTCTCCAACTACTGTACAGCCATCCCCTCGACTTCCCCTCAGCCGCAGGCCGCTGTCATCTCCGCCACGATGAATTCTCCCTCCTCCCCCGGATCGATGACCTGCCTCTCCCACTACCACCCTTCTCAGGCCGTATCACCCTCGTCGACGATTTCCGCTGGAGTAGCAGCGTCCGACTGCACCACGTCTCCTCCTCCCTGTCACCCACCAGCAGACCCGTGACTCGCCGCTACCACCCCCGTCTCCGACACTGTTCCCTGCCGTTGCAACCACCAGCAACACCATGCCTCCCCGTCCTCCTTTCTTCCCTCCGCCTATGCAAATCTTGACCACCTCCTCCTTTCCTGCTGACCACGCACCACCACCACCCTATCGACGACCTTCCTCGCCCGCCTACATCTCCCCGCTGCAACCAGAAGCCGCCGGAGACCCCGTAGCCACCAGTCACCACCACCAGCACGATCACCACCACTCCTCCCGGACCTCCACCTCCCCCTACTCTCTCCTTCTTCTCCGATGAACCACCGGACGATCCCGGGCCTCCTTCCTCTCCCTGACTTCCTCCTCCCCCTTAGCCGGAGCCACCGGACTCCGGTCAGCTATCAACAACCAGCACCAGTAACATCACCACCTTATCTCATCATCGACATCATCACCATCTCATCCTTATCATCATCGTCCTCGTCATCACCCTCGTCGTCCTCGTCATCATTATCCTAGTCATCATCGTCCTCGTCATCACCATCGTCCACGTCATCGTCCTCGTCTTCCCTATCACCCACATCATCGTCCTTGTCATCGCCATTGTCCATATTATCGTCCACGCCATCATCATTATCCCTATCATCCACATCCATGTAATCATCATCATCTCATTATCGTTATCATTATCATCTCATCATTGTCATCATCATCATCTCATGCCCATCATCACCATCATCCCAGCCACCATCTACAACATCCTCCTCATCTCATCACCTGATCACCATAGTCATTATCACCCTTAACTATCACCCTTAGCAACCTTAATCATCGTCATAACCCTCGTCATCGTCGTCATCATAGACCTGTCACCCTTATCAGACAACCGTAGCAGACACCCCCGATTCCCGTGCCTGTGTACGCTGACTCCGAGGACCATTGGATCGTTCTGCATGACTTCAGGAGCCGGATATTGGTACTACGCAGCCTTCTTGCCAGGCAAGTATACATTGCCTTTGTTGTACTGTTTAAATCTCAGTTATTATTTAGCTGCCAGTTTATTGTTTTAGCTATTATAACTGTGCACGTCCGAGAGAGACTCGGGTGCAGTCAACGAATGCGTTGATGTTAGGACGTGTGTCTGACCTAGTGTCTAGTAGATCCACCTAGAGTTGTGGAGTTATCGGTATGACTCCCAGGCCTTGACACATTTCTTACACGTGTTGTGAGTCTCATGTAGGACACGGACTTGCGTATGCGGTTGGCCACCTGTACGTGTAAGTCGTGCGACGGATAGGGTATAACTGCTAATAGTGATGCATGTTAGAAGAATTAACAGTTATTAGTAGGCGGAGCATAGACTAGCGTGGTACGATGGTCCCATTATTGTCCTTGTTTGGTTGTAAGGTTGGGCTATTGTTCTAACGATAGACTATGAGCCAGAGTTACAATGCCAAGGCGTACTAGCTACAGCGTGTTATGGATACAACATGCATAGATCATTGGGCGGGGAAGACGACTAGTAGGCGTATGGGACACACTTCCTTTACACTAATGCCACACTCGACGGAGTGATATGGACGATATATACTACACTGATGCCACACTCTTCGGGGTGATATGGACGTTATATTATACTGATGCCACGTTCTTCGGAGCGATATGGACGATATACTATACTGATGCCATGCTCTTCGGAGATGGACGTTATTATACAGCGCCCTCCTATGGGGGCATATGTGGCATATACTAGCCAGTTGTCACGATTGGTGAATTACGTCAGCATATGTCTAGCCTATACTTCCCATACACTCAAGTTGTCTTCAAGTTGTATTTCACTTAGATGGTTAGATCACCCTTGAGTTTATTCAGTATTTACTTTATGGCATGCTTCTATGTATCTTGTTATGTCCCTCTGAAGACCTGGTCCCTTTCTAGGTGTAGATGTTCATGAGTATTCGCAGGAGCGCAGATCCAGACTGGCTACTTATATTGCGATGAGGTCTTCCCTTCGAGTCTCATAATTATTAGTGATGTACTTATATTGTTGTATTTTATTTTTATATTCTAGTTCGGCAGTGGATTTGTTTCCATCCGACTATCCTCTTCTGATACGTCATATTGAGATCTAGTTTCATAGATATTGGTCATTTATTTATATTTAATTTCTGTGGATGAGATTTATATTATACCATGTGACTTGTGATAGTTTTACCACTTGTGGATTTATCATTCATATTACAGCGTACGCATATGTTATGGTTTTCATACATTGGAGTTTCCATATTCATGTGGCTGACATGCTTACGTATCCTAGTCCTACGTATTTTTGGAACTGGGGCGTGACATGTTTTAGTGGTGGCCCATGCAGGTCAAGAGCATATTGTCTCGGTTACGTTACTGTACCGAGCAAGCCTGCACTTAGGATTAGAGTATAGGATTTCATCCACAACTGATTATGGCTCATCCTCCTTCCAATCTATTCTATTTGAATAATTATATCATGCTTGATTCATGTGCTCCCTATTAGTTCCTTGAGTGTAGCCTTCTCCTAGAATATAGAAGTCCCTGTTGTTAGATAATAAGTAGGGTAACCTTCCTTTTAAGAATACAACTAGAGTATTGACACATCACTAAGTTTAGAATATCTAATGAAACTCTAGCACCCTTACCTATAGATTGATGTACCATTACCCTTCGATATATGTATGAAGACTTGATAGCAGTATAAACACTACTAGAGCTAGTTAGAGAGTTGACCATAATGTTTGACCCTAGTATTAAGGAACCAATAGAAATTCAAGATTGAATATTAAGACTGAACCTAACTTTTATAGCGAGATAGTATTAGAGAACCATAAATTTGGATCATTGTCCTATCATTAGCAGACAACACCTTAGAAAACCTTGAGGAATATAATATTTTCCTTGATCATGTCTCGAATACAGAGATTAGCTGCCACATTTCCCTTAGAAAATTCATGATATTATCTAGAGACTTTTTATTTAAATTCAATCTTGTTCCTCTGAAAACTTAGCGCTCGGTATTGTGCGACGACTAATTATATTTTTTTCTCTTTATCTTTCAACTCGTGCCACATGACACTTTTGATTGTAGGCCAAGTGATATTCCTTTATGTTAAGGATATATAGTTTGCTAGGATGATAATTGTAATCTTGAACTTTGAATTTTGTGCTTGGTAGTTAGAACTTGATAGTTGAGCATTCCTTTAGATTATACTTTTATGATTATTCTTAGTTTTAAACCACGTAACAAGTACCCCCACCTCAATATAGATTATATCCTCTTCCCCCTTGAAGGCCAGTAACTTTTCCATTCATACTATTGACACTTGTTCTATAAGCATTATGATTAAGACTTAAGATGGTCATTACCTATATAATGCAACATGAGACCCTAATAAGTACCAAGTTCTTTTCCGTATATATCCCAATAAGAGTTTATACCTTATTATTTTGCAGGATCCCCTTAAGACTATCACAATATTAGTTAATATTTTAAGTTGGATAGTATGCCTCACAACCTAGTAACACATAGTCCTCGTGACTCATTATTGAAGTATAATTGAATGACATTAACTACATGTTTGCATAAGAAGATAGTGATTATTAAGACTGTAGAACTTAGAGGCCCATACCCCTATTTAGTCGACTAGCGATTTAGACAAGGAGTTAGTATGACAACGATAGAGATTGTAGAGTCATATTTTTGTATTTTGTTTTGTTTTTGTGAACTTGAATTAATTTTTGTACCTCATTTCATCATAATCCAGCGTATTTATATTTCTAAAACTACCGTGACATATGCTGCTATTATAGCCTAGTTTTGCAAGCTTATTCCTTATCGATCTTGTGCATGACACATGTATTATTGGAGTACTATACTAATACATTTCAGAATTAGTGTATTACGGTCTGATCAACCATAGTGCGCTTGGTTCGCCCTTCGCATAACTACTTTACGTGAATTGAGATATATAGTGATTAGTAGATGAATATACTTGTCCTCTAGATATGTCTGAATATATCGTATCCGTTACATAACTGTACTGATACGAGCATGTGAATAGGAATTACCAAAAAAGGATTTTAATCCATAACTGCCTTGACAATTCCTATTTGAATTATTTAAACGCCTTGATCCCCACACTTCTATTCGATTACCTCCCCCTTGAACTCTTTATTATTGTTTTCCATCTTCCTTTATTTCGTAAAGATGAAACCTCGTGCTTAGTAAAAGTTGATACACAGAGTTTACTAGATATACACCATAGGCCAATCACATTACTAGACGACTATCTTTTATAACTGATTAAGGGTGTATCATATATGAGATATTTGGTGTTAAAATTTTTTTAAGGATTGAGTAACATGATTAAGTAAATTTAAGGAATAAGTTTTCTTAAATATAAGAGCCTTATATGATAGATGGATAAATTCTAAGTTGGGTAGAAGTTGTATTGTCAACTTGAGAGGAATTCCTTTTAGATTATGATCGAGTAAAATAAAATAGAGAGGTTCAAGTCATTTTAATTTTTAGAATTTTAGAAGAATGATTGAGAGGATGAGGATCAATGAATTTTAAAAACCGTGATATTTCGGACCAAATAGTTATGATTTGAGCACATGATTTAGAATTTGAGTATTGAAGGTTGAATCATTAATTTAAATCTTGAGGAAAATAAATAGAACTCTAAACATGAACATCGATGGAATGAATTTCAAATTTGCTGATTTAAGACTTAAATTTTTGATTGTTGGATCACCTATTTCAAATATTGAGGATGTAAATTGAATTTAAAATTTTGAAGAGTACGGAATGTTCAAGTTGAAAAATAGGAGGAATATTTGATTAGAATTATTTCTAAAGAAGATTATGATAATTGGAGATCGTGATATAAAATTTGATATGCGAAGATGTTATATGGATTGACTTAAATTTGGATGTCGATGATTTGAAAATCGAGAAGATAGTGCGAGGTGTTGAAGTTTGAATTAAACAATGGTTAATCTAATTTAAAAAGTAATTACGATAGATTTAAATAAGTATTAAACTTTTAGAAGAGATCGCGATTGACTTACCTTATGTACGTGAAGGATTAACTAATTATGCCTTATTTTAATTTCGAGGACGAAATTATTTTAAGTTGGGTAGATTGTAAACCCCCTCACCCAAAATTTGGTCTACTTGGCATAGATAGAGAAACTAGGACTAGTTTGAATCCAAATATAAATAGAACACGATATTTATTTAATTTTGTATTGTTTATGACGCGTAGCGCACCTTATCGTTGTTTCGATAATTGGAGCACTACACTAGCCATTGCCTTCCTACAAATTTCACAACCTTGTCCTAGACGTGACCGCCTACCATTCTGACCTCGGTGTAACTTATAATTATGCTCTCTTGTGCTACATTTTAGTCGCACAATATTCGTCGCAGACGTTATTAATTAATTCTAAATAATTCCAACTTTGTACCCCTGTGCGTTCCAGTCAAAATTGGAGACACAATCTTGACATGTTTTGTGCAACCCAAATTTTATTAATATTTTGCACTGAATCCTCTATGTCCATGATACTTGTGTCCCACCTAATTTTATTCCCATGTACTTCTAATTAAATCCAGAATATCATGCGCACTAATTTTAATTAATTTAAATCCAATTTCCGTCTTTGTGCAATTTTCCAATTTTTGGGCACTTTTATGCAAAAGTGCATTGAGGTGTCCACACCATTGGACAATACGTGAAGAAACCCAATTTTCTCTTCACATGAATTTTTCCCTTATTTTTTGGGATGTACAACGGGCAACATCATCCCCTTTATGCTGAACCTATCCTTGTATTTAAAAATATAATTTATGGCCCTCCAAACATCCCCATGTGAGCCCAAGGCCCAAACCCAAGAGGTGTTGACCAAGCCCACTCCTAGGTCAACAAAACCCTAGCTCGCATGTATAAATATACAATAATATTCCCTTCCTCCTTTTCCTTTTTCCCTAAATACCAAACCCAAAACTAATTTAGCCGAATACCTATTCCCATATACTGTTCACCCACCATCACAGCTGACCCGACCGGCCCTCCGCCAGAGCCAAGCGCGGCCACGACCATCTCCTCCTTCTCTAACTACTGTACAGCCATCCCCTCGACTTTCCCTTAGCCGCGGGCCACTGTCATCTCCGCCACGATGAATTCTCCCTCCCCCACCGGATCGACGACCTGCCTCTCCCACCACCACCCTTCTCTGGACGCATCACCCTCGTCGACGATTCCCGCTGGAGTAGCAGCGTCCGACTGCACCACGTCTCCTCCTCCCTGTCACCCACCAGCAGACCCGCGACTCGCCACCACCACCCTCGTCTCCGACGTCGTTCCCTGCCGTTGCAACCACCAGCAACACCTTCAGCAACACCACGCCTCCCCGTCCTCATTTCTTCCCTCCGCCTCTGCAAATCTCGACCACCTCCTCCTTCCCTGCTGACTACGCACCACCACCACCCTCTCGACGACCTTCCTCGCCCGCCTACATCTCCTCGCTGCAACCAGAAGCCGCCGGAGACCCCGTAGCCACCAGTCACCACCACCAGCACGATCACCACCACTCCTTCCGGACCTCCACCTCCCCCTGCTCTCTTCTTCTTCTCCGATGAACCACCGGACTCCGGTCAGCCATTAGCAGCCAGCACCAGTAACATCACCACCTTATCTCATCATCGACATCATCACCATCTCATCCTCGTGATCATCATCCTCGTCATCACCCTCATCGTCCTCGTCATCATTATCCTAGTCATCATCGTCCTCGTCATCACCAACGTCAACATCATCGTACTCGTCATCCCCATCACCCATATCATCGTCCTCGTCATCGCCATTGTCCACATCATCGTCCACGCCATCATTATTATCCCTATCATCCTCATCCATGTAATCATCATCATCTCATTATCTTCATCATCATTATCTCATCATTATCATCATCATCATCTCATCCCCATCATCACCATCATCCCAGCCACCATCTACTGCATCCTCATCACCTCATCACCTGATCACCATAGTCATTATTACCCTTAACCATCACCCTTAGCAACCTCAATCATCGTCATAACCCTCGTCATCGTCGTCATCATAGACCCGTCACCCTTGTCAGACAACCGTAGCAGACACCCCCGATTCCCGTGCCTGTGCACGCTGACTCCGAGGACCATTGGATCGTTCTGCGCGACTTCAGGAGCCAAATATTGGTACTACGCAGCCTTCTTGCCAGGCAAGTATACCTTGCCTTTGTTGTACTGTTTAAATCTCAGTTATTATTTAGTTGCCTGTTTATTGTTTTAGCTATTATAACTGTGCGCATCCGAGAGAGACTCGGGTGCAGTCAACGAATGCGTTGACGTTAGGACGTGTGTCTGACCTAGTGTCTAGTAGACCCACCTAGAGTTGTGGAGTTATCGGTATGACTCCCAGGCCTTGACACATTTCTTACACGTATTGTGAGTCTCATGTAGGGCACGGACTTGCATATGCGGTTGGCCACCTGTACGTGTAAGTCGTGCGACGGATAGGGTATAACTGCTAATAGTGATGCATGTTAGAAGACTTAGCAGTTATTAGTAGGCGGAGCATAGACTAGCGTGGTACGATGGTCCCATCCTTGTCCTTATTTGGTTGTAAGGTTGGGCTATTGTTCTAACGATAGACTATGAGCCAGAGTTACAACGCCAAGGCGTAGTAGCTACAGCGTGTTGTGGATACAACATGCATAGATCATTGGGTGGGAAGGACGACTAGTAGGCGTATGGGACACGCCACTTCCTTTACACTGATGCCACACTCGACGGAGTGATATGGACGATATATACTACACTGATGCCACACTCTTCGGGGTGATATGGACGTTATATTATACTGATGCCACATTCTTCGAAGCGATATGGACGATATACTATACTGATGCCATGCTCTTCGGAGATGGACATTATTATACAGCACCCTCCTATGGGGAATATATGGCATATACTAGCCAGTTGTCACGATTGGCGAATTACGTCAGCATATGTCTAGCCTACACTTCCCATACACTCAAGTTATCCTCAAGTTGCATTTCACTTAGATGGTTAGGTCACCCTTGAGTTTATTCAGTATTTACTTTATGGCATGCTTCTATGTATCTTATTATGTCCCTCTGAGGACCTAGTCCCTTTCCAGGTGTAGATGTTCATGTGTATTCGCAGGAGCGCAGATCCGGACTGGCTACTTATATTGCGATAAGGTCTTCCCTTCGAGTCTCGTGATTATTAGTGATGTACTTATATTTTTGTGTTTTGTTTTTATATTCTAGTTCGGCAGTGGATTTGTTTCCATCCGACTGTCCTCTTCTGATACGTCATATTGAGATCTAGTTTCATAGATATTGGTTATTTATTTACATTTAATTTTTGTGGATGAGATTTAGATTATACCATGTGACTTGCGATAGTTTTACCACTTGTGGATTTATCATTCATATTACAGCGTACGCATGTGTTATGGTTTCCATACATTGGAGTTGCCATATTCATGCGGCTGGCATGCTTACGTATCCTAGTCCTACGTATTTTTGGGACTGGGTGTGACAGTTCCCCTGGACGAGATCTAGGAACTGGATCTCTAGAGCGCTCAGAGCCACAACCAGGAAGAACTTCTCCTTGAAAAGCTCTTTAAAAGCTTCCTAAGTTAGTCATGGCACAACAATTTTTGGGTCTGTACAGAACCAAGGCAAAGCAATATCGAACATCTGGCTGCCCGCTACCTCCACCTATAGGTCCTTCGGAATCTGTGTTAGCCTCAGGGCCCTCTCTATGTCCTCGATCCAATCATTGGCGTACAATATCCCTTTGATGCCCCTGAAGTCCTTGGGTCCCATCCTCTTTAAGTCAATAATGGTATCTGGCCTCGGCTGGTATGGGGCGGGATAAAGTGGTACGGTCTGTGGCTGAACAAGTGCTACCTTCTCCATAATAGCTAGTGCTAACTAGTGAGCGCTCTCGATTCTCTGTCGTAGAATATCCTACTGCATTTGCTGTGCTACCATCATCTCCTAGAACATAGCAAACATCTGCGTCTTGTCTGTAGGCATAGGTGGTGGCGGTGGAAGATCCTCCGTGACTGATGGAACAATCCTCAGAACTGGTGGTGGAGCACCCCCAAGAGCTACTGTTGAAATGCCCACCTGGACGGGTGAAGCAATCCACTGAGCGGAAGAAGGCAGAACAGTTGCTGTTGTCTCTCGCTGAGGTGATGAAGTAACAGATCTCGCCAAAACTGCTCTAGAGTGCTGCGATCAGGTCTTCGGCGGCATCCTAAAGAGAGATTCAAACAAAGGAATAAATATTGCGCAAGATACGATAGCACCAAGGAAGGATATTAATATTTCAAAGAAAATAATTATTTCGAATGATAAAGATAACAAATTCAATAGATTAGAAATATTTCCTAGTTGTGATTGAGTATCCTTTCATCCTATATCCCTAGTCCTATATCCTATAGCAGGCTTCTAGTAATACTCTAAGTTATAGTACTACTACTACTACTACTAAGAAGACCTGAATGGGCCACCACAAAATGTGTCACGACCCACACCCGGTGTAAGGGTACGAGTACGTAGGTACGTCAAGCCTACGCCTCAGCATCGATAGTAGAACGTTGTCTAGGTCAACAATACTATCTAACATCTCACATAATATATATATATATATATATATATATATATATATATATATATATATAAAATATACCTGTCATGATATCTCATCTCCCAAATGGAGAACAATATGATAATATAATAATGGTAAACAATACTCAATCATAATAATAAACTAGAGGATGATCTGGTATGATATGGAATAAAAAGAAATAAATAAAGTCACATATACATCAAAAGTCCAAGTCTAATCACAACACAAGACATTAAATAATAATACAAAGCCAAAGTCTAACTGACATAAACAATATCATGAATTAACTAACTATGCGTCATCAACTGCTGGTACTAACTCGACAGGATCTACGGGTGATAACTCAACTGGATCACCATCATGTGGTCTGTAGTACGTAGGATACCAGTCCTCTAATGAATATCTAAAAAATATATCCATTCATGATTGGAGCGAAGTACAACCCAAATAACATTTCCAATAATTGATAGAACTTATGAAACAACATTAGCAATGAAAATAAATGATGGAAGTAACTGAACTAGCATATATCAAGAGAAGAAGCATCATGGTAAAAAATGGTAAAAACTAAGAACAATATGGTGAGAAATAATAATATAATAAACTGGAATAAAAAAATAATGTATATAAATGTGCATTAAAATATTAGTAAGATAATGTGATTGGATTGGGCCTAATACGGAATATATATAAAAGGTGAGCTAGCATGATCACGCGTGAGTTGCATAATCTGCTAACTATCACGAGCTACACTAAATCATGGGCTGTAAGGTATGATCACATATCCAATAATACTTTTCCAACCCCGACTAGTACACGGATCCAAATCATGATACATTATAACTCGTATATCATACTGCACAGTCTATAATATAATGCACTATGATCACTGTTTATATAATCACTAAGATATCACGTTAATCACTGAGTAATCATGAAGCACGACACGACGATCACTGGGTAACCTCGACAATAAAATCTTATGACCAAGATCCACATATACCAATATATGAAACCATCGTGTAAAGAATCAAATATCTCAATACTAAATACATGAAACATAGAGACTATCAAATAAGAAAACTATCAGAGAATGTACTCGCCTGTGGTCTTGAGCAACAAGTGTGACTCGATATCCGAGCTGGTGTCACACGTACCTATATAAAAAATATTATGTCACTTGGTGTAATAAATTAGAAATAAGCTAAATATACTAAATATGATTTTCTAGGTCCATACTAGGTCACACTTAGCCCAACTAGGTTAAACTAGTCAATATAAGTCAAACTAGGTCACTAACTAGCTAACTCTAGCTTATATTTGCTATAGGTGATCGGCTTGGGCCTAACACGGGCTATATATAAAAGGTGAGCTAGCATGATCACGCATGAGTTGCATGATCTGCTAATTATCACGGGCAACACTAATCATGGGCTATAAGGTATGATCACATATCCACTAATACTTTACTAACCCCCGACTAGTACACAGAACCAAATCACGACACGTTATAACAAGTATATCACACTGCACGGTCTATAATATCATGCACTATGATCACGGTCTATATAATCACTATGATATCACGGTAATCACTGAGTAATCACGAAGCATGACACGACGATCATTGAGTAACCACGACAAAAATATCTCATGACCAAGATCCACGTATACCAATCCGTGAAACCATCGTGTCAAAAATTAAATATATTAATACTAAATACATAAAATATAGAGACTATCAAATAAGAAAAGTATCAAAGAATATACTTGTTTGTGGTCCTGAGCAACAGGAATGACTCGATATCCGAGCTGGTGTCACACACACACCTATATAGAAAATATCATGTCACTTGGTGTAATGAATTAGAAATGATCCAAATATGATTTTCTAGGTCCTTACTAGGTCACACTTAGCCCAACAAGGTCAAACTAGTCAATATAAGTCAAACTAGGTCACTAACTAGCTAACTCTATCTTATATTAGCTATACTAGGTTATTACCTAAGTTTCTAAGTCAATACTAGTTACTTATACCTATTTTAGTAATAACTTAACAGCTAAACTTGCATTACCTTAGCTATAACACTATTTCCTACTCACCTACACAATACCTTAGCTATTAGACTTACCTTAACTCCCCTCTTAGATCACTGTGCACCAATATCTTGATACCAACATTGCATCTTGATATCTCAATTACCCTCACTAACCTATACCAACTAACCAAATACTAATAGCCACATCAGTATGGTTTCACTAATACACACTTATTAGTGTATTTACACTGATACACACCCCTTAAATACTCTACTGCCATCATCCTTCATAAAACCTTTACCCCCACCGACACTCACTGGCACCCTTCTAATGCATACTGGTACACAATTCTCTCAAGAACTGACCTCAGTATAGTGCACTCCTCTTGTAGCACTGATACTACTCTATCTCTAACCCTCCATGATACTTTAATTGCTACTAATACCCACTTACTGTTGAACTTCTTATACTCCATGTACTTAGTCTCAAACTAGAAACAACATGCTCTCCATCATCTGCTATACCACACTAAGCCTAATCTCAAAAACCCCTTCCTTACTGCTATTTTGCTACATAAAATGTTGCTGCTGCAGCTTGCTGTTAATGCTGCTGCTGCTGCTGCATCTTGCTGCTACTGCTGCTGCTACTTCATCTTATATGCTGTTGCTACTACATTAACTCCCTCCAACCCAAGCCATCACAAGAACCCCCTTATACTAAAACCACTATAAAATACTAACACCACTGCCCCACATTAGCAACAGCATCAGTTACCACCACCCTCATTAGGATACACACCTCCCCTATATATATAAACTCATATATCTATACACACACAATAGGATATATATATATATATATATATATATATATATATATATATATATATATATATATATATATATATATATATATATATATATATATATATATATATATAACACAATTAGATTGAGTGCACCAAGTCAACACTAAAGCATTGTATCAAACACTTGGCATGCACATATGAGATACTCTATGATACGTACCCAAATGAGAGTCAAAACTCATAATACATCACAATAACCATTCCTACATATGAAATACACTTTTTCATAACTAATGCAACTTGTTACAATAGAAATTAAAGAGAGATTGCACAAATCAACCAAAATAAATCCTGTATCACACTGTATAACAAAATACAATTCTACGCTCTACTCATATCCAATTGTGGACACTTATCTAGTCCTACAACCCTGATCTAAGTATAATTAGATCTAATTGGTCTCATAACACACACTTGATATATCAATCTCAGAATTCTCCCCAATTGGACACAAATCAATATATAGAATTCATAATACAAGTCATATGAACCTAGTTCTTGATCCTATGGGTAGCCCTAAGCCAATGGATAATTTCTAATAGGTAAATGTATGAATTAGAGTCTAAATTAAGGGGTGGATTTAGAATTTATCTATTGGAAGATGGATTCCTAATAAAATGCTCAATGGACACAATCTCCTTGTCAATTTCTCCTCCTTCTAGTGCTCCTTGCAATCCAAGCTCCAATACTTCTTAGATGATAAAATTATGAGGGAATGAGAGTATTGGGTTAAATTTGGTGAAGGGATGAAGTTAATTATGGATGAACTAAATTGGGGTTCTAGAATTTGAATGGAGAGTGACGATGAGAGAGAATTTCCTCTCTATAAGGTGGCTGGCCCCCTCTCTTCTTCCCCAAGCAACAACAAATGTCACATATACTCCTACTTGCTAAATATGAGCAATAATTAGGGAGGGCTATATTATGAAGCTTCTAATTCTATATGAACTAATCTTATCTCCTTAATTAATTAAGGGAATGGGTCAATGGGCCTAGTCTAATGTTCAGCTCAATGTGTCATGATATTCCAATGTGTCCACTAATGACAAGCCTAAATAAACACAGGCTAGCCTACTAATAATTAATAAATAGCATAAAATAATAAAATTAATTAGTATCACAATATATAATACTTAATCACTAATTAGTAAATATGTTAAATGATAAGAATGTTGTTATCTAGAAATATGGTAGTGACAAGTCTACCCTCCTTAGAAAATTTTTGTCCTCAAAATTTAAAGAAGGAACTAGCACTACAATAAGCAATCACAGCAAGCAAGAAAGAATGATACCTCACGGCTCAAAGAGATAAGGGTATCGCTCGGGCATCTCGGCTTGCCTCTCCCAGGTAGACTCTTTCGGAGAGTGATGCCTCCCCGCAGTGCGTACTAAGAGAATCGTTTGGTTCCTCAGTACCTTCTTCCTGCGATGCAGAATCTCCATTGGCTGCTCTAGGTAGCTGAGAGTCGGACCCACCTCGATCTTCGAGTGATCCAAATCGTGACTAAGATCTGTCATGTACCATCTCAGCTATGACACATGGAACACATCATGCACTCTCTTTAGTGCAGGCGACAAGTCTAGTCTATAGGCCACTTCATCGACCCTCGCAAGAATATCTAAGGGTCCAATGTATCATGGACTAAGCTTTTTGCCTCCACCAAAGCGAATAGTATCCCATGTCGGAGTAATCTGCAAGAATACCAGATCGCCAACCTAGAATAGAATACAGCCTTAACACTCAACCTAAAACAAAGCAAACACAAGCAATACAAACAAAATCTACACCTCGAACTCCAAAGGTCTTCGGTGGCTATCGACCCATTGCTGCTGCCTGTCCTGTACCACACGAAGTCTATCCCTGATGAGATTCACCTTCTCAGCTGCATCCATATTCATCTTCGGTCCCAACAAGACTCTCTTACCAATATCATCCCAATATAGAAAAGTACGATATCTCCGTCCATATAAAGCCTCGAATGGTGATATCTCGATACTGGCCTGGTATTTGTTGTTGTAATCAAACTCTATCAGGTAAAGATGATCCTCCCAAGAGCCTCTAAAATCTAAAATATAAGTGTGAAGCATATCCTCTAGAGTCTGAATAGTCCTCTCCGACTGTCCGTCTATCTGGGGGTGATATGCGATACTGAACTTGAGCAGGGTGCCCAAGCTAAACTCCTCCAAAAGTGGAATATGAAGTGACTATCCCTATCCGAGATGATGCTCACAGAAACTTTGTGCAAACTGATAATCTGTCGCACATATATCTCCACTAGATTCTTCGTAGACGTACCCACCTTAAATGGCAAGAAATGGGCTAATTTGGTCAACCTATCTACGATGACCCAAATCGCGTCTTTATCGCCTGGAGAAAGCGGAAGCCCCGAAACAAAATCCATAGTAACATGCTCTAACTTCCACTCTGCAATGGGTAAAGACTAAAGTAACCCACCTGGCCTCTGCCTGTCTGCCTTTACCTACTGTCACACTAAATATCTGGATACAAAGTGCGCTACCTCCTGCTTCATACTATACCACCATACATGCTCCCTCAAATCTCTATACATCTTGTTGGCACCTAGATGTATAGAGTACTGCAATCGATGCGCCTCTTGAAGAACCTCCTCGCACAATGTCGCACTTGGCACACACAACCTGATACTGTGCCGTAGTGATCCATCCTCAGCAATAGTGAAGTCCTTGGATAATCCTATATGAACATGTGCTTTGATGCTCCTCAGAGACACATCGTCATAATGCGTAGATCGAATCATATCCATCAGCTCTGACTGTATCTGCTGTCCCCACATATGCATCTCGACACCTGGTACCAATACCTCAATACCCAAGCTCTCAAGATCAGCCAATAAATATCTGTTCGTATTCAAGCACATAGCCACTGGATACCTGCACAAGACATCAGAGACTACGTTGGCCATCCCTGGATGGTACTATAATGATATGTCGAAGTCCTTCATCAACTCCAACCACCGTCGTTGTCTCATGTTTAGCTTTTTCTGGCTAAATATGTACTTTAAGCTCTTATAATCTGTGAAGATATCCACACGCTCTCCGTATAAATAGTATTTTCACAGCTTTAGATCAAAAATGATCGGTGCCAACTCTAAATCAAGGGTAGGGTATTTCTTCTCATGATGACGTAATTGCCTGGAAGCATAGGCAATCACCTTCCAATTCTGCTATAAGATACAACCCAAACACTTTTCTGAAGCATAACTATATATAGTAAATCCACCTAATCCAGATGACAACGTCAACACTGGAGCTGTCGTCTACCTCCTCTTAATCTCCTCGAAAGCGGCCTTCTCTCCTATGTCCAGACAAACTCTATATCCTTCCTGGTCAGCCTAGTCATCTGCTCCATAATCCTAGAGAAGTCCTGTAAAAACCTCCGATAATAACCTACTAGGCCCAGAAAACTCCTGATCTTTGCCACTGAACTCAGAGTAGCCCATGACTCCACAGCTGAAATCTTTTTTGGGTCAACTGGGATCCCGTCACCTGTGATCACATGACCAAGGAATTCAACCTTGTCAAGAAAGAACTCACACTTTGAAAGCTTGCCATAAAATTTCTCCTTCCTGAGAGTCTACAAAAGTATTCTCAGGTGTCCTCATGCTCCTCCGGGGTCTTCAAATACACCAGAATATCATAAATAAATACCGCTACAAACTTATCAAGATACTGATAGAACACCTTGTTCGTCAGATTCATGAATACCGTCGAGGTATTGGTCAACCCAAATGACATCACCATAAACTCAAACTGGCCAAACCGAGTCTGAAAAGATGTCTTCGGAATATCCTCCTTCTTCACTTCCCCTGGTGGTAACCTAACCTCACGTCTATCTTCGAAAATATCTCTGCTCCGCTCAACTGATCGAAAAGAACATCAATCCTCGGCAACGGGTATTTGTTCTTGATAATGAGGTTATTTAGAGCCCTGTAGTCGATACACTCGTACCGACCCATCCTTCTTCGGTACTAACAATACTGGAGCACCCTATGGTGATGAATTGGATCGAATAAAGTCTTTGTCCTGTAACTCATCCACCTACTTTTTTAACTCTACCAGTTTACTGTTGCTAACTCTATAGACGTGCTGAGATATCGGCTCTGCGCCTGGCACCAAATCTATAGAGAACTCAACATCTCGGTCTGGCGGCAAACCTGGCAACTCCTCCGGAAAAATATCCATGAACTCTGCTATCAACGAATGTGACAACTCCTTCTCTTCCACCATGGCTCCACAGATGGCGACCTCACTCTGCTTCGCTGCTCCTCTGGCAATCTCAAACTCTGGCTCTCCTGGCAGTTGAAATAAAACTCTGCCTCTCCTGGCGGTCAAAATAAAACTGTGCCTCCATGATAATCTATACTAGCATGGTGCCTACTCAACCAATCCATCCCGAGTATAATATCGTAGCTCTTAAGTGGCATTACGAGTAAGCATGTACTGCCTCCCAGTATAACTCTTTGATCCTTGTAAACATCACTAACCAGGATAATACCTCTCCCAGTCATGATCTTGCAAGTCCTAGCCAAAGGTTCAGACTCTATTCGATGCTTAAGAGCAAAAGATATAGATATAAAGCTATGGGAAGCACCAGAATAAAATAAAGCATAATCTGGAATAGAGTCAAGGAGAACTGAACCTGATATCACATCTCCGACTGGCTCTTCCTCCTCGACTGTCATGACAAAAGCTTGCCCTCGTGGTGTACCACTCTGTTGTTGCTAGTGTTGGACAAAATGCTATTGATGAGTATGTAAAGGAGGTCCCCTCTGCTTTCCCACAGGTGGCAAAAGCTTGCCCTCCTGGTGCTCTCTATGCCGGTGATGCTCCCTGGCCTGCTCTAACTGGAGCCACTAAATACTCCCTCAACTTGTGGCCTGGCTCTCCGTAATAGAGGCACACTCTAAGCCTCTTCCTGCAGACTTCCTGTATATGTCCAATCTTCCTACAGTGAGTACACTGCGGGGCCTGCTGTGCTATCTCGGGGCTTAGTATGCCTGCTGCGCTGGTGCTCGGTAGGGTGCATGAAACTGCTGTCTCTGCTGCTGGAAGGTCCTCTTCGGTTGGAAGTAGGGTCATTTAGCTGGACACGCACTACAGCTAGCTCCTTCTGATGTATCTTATATCCTTTTGGATTTGAGCTTCAAGTCATCCTCTGCCCTCTATGTGTCCATCAGGATATCCTCGAATGTCGTTGTGCGGTGTCCTCTAGTGAGAGATTTGATCTCCTAGATCAAACCCTTCGAAAACTTTTGGGCCTTTCCTAGAGGATTCTGTCCCTCTACAAATATGTCTAGTCTCTAGAACTCTGCTTCGTACTCGTCCACCATCATGTTTTCTTGAACGAGGTCTAGGAACTGGCGCTCTAGAGCGCTCAAAGCCACATCCGGGAATAACTTCTCCTTGAAAAGCTCTTTAAATGCTTCCCAAGTCAATCTTGGTGCAGTAATCTTCGGGTCTTTGCGGAACCAAGGCAGAACAACATCGAAAATCTGGCTGCCTGCTGTGTCCACCAGTAGGCCATCTAGAATATATGTTAGCCTCAGGGCCCTCTCTATGTCATCGATTCAATCTTTGGCGTATAATATCCCTTCGATGCCCCTGAAGTCCTTGGGTCCCATCCTCTTGAAGTCAATGACGGTATCCGGTCTCGGCTGGTATGGGGCGGGATAAAGCGGTACAGTCTGTGGCTGAACAAGTGCTACCTTCTCCACAGTAGATTGTGCTAACTGCTGAGCACTCTCGATTCCCTGTCGTAGAATATCCTACTTCCTTTGTTGCGCTGCCATCATATCCTGGAATATAGCAAACATCTGCGTCTTGTCTGCTGGCATAGGTGTGGCGTTGAAAGATCCTCCGTGACTGATGGAACAGTCCTCGAAACTGGTGGCGGAGTACCCCCAAAAGCTGCTGGTGAAATGCCCACCTGGACGGGTGAAGCAATCCACTGAGCGAAAGAAGGCAAAATAGTCGCTCAGTCTCTCGCTGAGGTAACAAAGTAACGGATCTCGTCGAAACTGCTCCAGAGCGCTGCAGTCGTGTCTTCGGCATCATCCTGAAGAGAGATTCAAACAAAGGAATAAATATTTCATAAGATATGATAGCACCAAGGAAGGATATTAATATTTCAAAGAAAATAATTATTTCGAATGATAAAGATAGCAAATTCAATAGATTAGAAATATTTTCTAGTTGTGATTGAGTATTCTCTCATCCTATATCCCTTGTCCAATATCCTATAGCAGGCTTGCAGTATTACTCTAAGTCTGAGTACTACTACTAAGAAGACCTGCATGGGCCACAACAAAAATATATCATAACCCTCACCCGATGTTAGGGTACGAGTACGTGGATACGTCAAGCCTACGCCGTAGCATCGATAGTAGAACGCTGTCTAGGTCAACAATACTATCTAACATCTGACACAATATCTATATAATATACCTATCAAGATATTTTATCTCCCAAATGGAGGATAATATGATAATATGATAAAGGTGAACAATACTCAATGATAATGACAAACTAGAGGAAGATCTGGTAAGATATGAAATAGAAAGAAAGAAATAAAGTCACAAATACATCATAAGTCCAAGTCTAATCTCAACATAAGACATAATAATAATAATATGAAGCTAAATTCTAATTGACATAAACAATATCATGAATGAATTAACTATGCCTCATCACCTGTTGGTGTCACTACCATATTTTCTAGGAAAGGATATTTTAGTAATTTTATATTTAATTAAATATTGTGCATGATAAATAATTATTTGTTGTATTATTTAATTATTGTTAGTTGTTAATTATTTATTTTTGACTTGTGTTAGTGGACCTAACTAGTTTAGTTTAGACTCATGGACCAACATGAATTAATTGGTTAGAATTTAGCCCATTTAAAAAGCCCATTGTTAAGGAGATGGATTAAATTAATTAAATCATTAGACTAGAAGCTTCTTTCCTTAATTATTTCTTCATGAGAGGTCCCAAGGGGTATATTGGACATTACATGGTAGCTTGAGGAAGGGGAAGGGGGCCGGCCTATATAGAGGGGGGAATTTATTTCTCTCTCCTCTTTTCATTTCAAAACTAGATCTAGAATTTTTCTCAACCAAATTTCTTCATTCCTACTTTATTTCCCTACCAAATTTCATCCCAATTCTTTCCCAAATCACCATTGGGGACTAGAGAAGCAAGGATCTAGAAGGAGGAAGCAAGGATCTACAAAGAGGAGCAAGGATCTACAAGTTGGAGGCCAATTTCATCACATTTGGAGGTTTTATTGGGAATCCATCTCCCAATAGGTAAAATTCAGTTTTTTCCCTTAATTTAGGTTCTAAATATGAGATTTAACCGATTCAGATAGTCAGATTGCATGGAGTTCCAGTGAGCAAAGTCTCAGATCGGGATAATCGTTTCACGTCCTACTTTTGGAGGAGTTTGCAGGCTAGCTTGGGCACCCAGCTCAAGTTCAGTACCGTATATCACCCTCAGACAGACGAACAGTCGGTGAGGACTATTCAGACTCTTGAGGATATGCTACACACCTGTGTTTTGGATTTTGGAGGCTCTTAGGAGGATAAGCTTCACTTGGTAGAGTTTTTTTACAACAACAACTATAGCCACCGGAGACCATTGGAGTTTGAGGTATAGATTCTGTTCTATATTGGTTGTGATTGTTTGTTTTTGTTAGAGTGCTACGGTTATGTTTCGTGCTAGGTTGGCGGTCTGTTTGCTTGAGGATTTCTCCGACATGTGACATAATTCATTTTGGTAGAGGCGGGAAGCTTAGTCCGTGATTCATCGGACCTTTCAGTATTCTCGAGAGGGTCGGTACAGTTGTCTACAGACCAGACTTGCCACCTGTATTGGAGGGAGTGCATAATGTGTTCCACGTGTCACAACTGAGACAGTATGTGGCAGATCTTAGCCATGTATTGGATCACTCGGAGATAGAGGTTGGCCCTGCTCTTAGCTATTCAGAGCAACCAGTTGAGATTCTGGATCAGAGAGAGAAGGTGCTGAGGAACCAGACGATTCCTTTGGTGCACGTCGTGTGGAGGCATCACTCACCAGGAGAGAGTACCTGGGAGCGAGAGGCCGAGATGCGCGAGCGATATCCATATTTGTTTGAGCCGTGAAGTATAATTCTTTTTTGCTTGTATTGATTAGTTTTGGTAGTTAGTTTCTTCCTTAATTTTGAGAACAAAATTTTTTCTAAGGTGGGTAGGATTGTCACCCTAACTTTTTCCAACTAAGGATAGTTTGGTAATTTGGCATAAATATTTATATTTTTAGGAATATAATATTAAATATTGTGCATGCTGTAAATATTAATTATTGTATTATTTATTTATTATAGATGTTAGATCTATTTTGGACTTGTCTTAGTGTACCTAACTAGTTTAGTTTAGATCCATGGACTAACATTTAATTCTAGTTAGAATTAAGCCCAATAGTAAGCCCATTCATTAGGAGGATGGATTAATTAGTGAAACCAATTAGACTAGAACATTTTCTCCTTAATTATTTCGTCATGACAAGCTCCAAGGGTTATTTTGGACTTTTTATAGTAGCTTGGAGGAGGGGCAAGGGCCAGCCACCATAGGGAGGAGAGAGACTCTCTCTCTCTGCCCATTTGTCATTCCAAATCTAGATCTAGAATTTTTTCTCTTCCAAATTCTTCATTTTCACACCAATTTCTACTTAAATTTCTTTCTAATTCATTTCTTATTCTTCATTGGAGGCTATTAGAACAAAGATCTATAAGGAAGAAGTCAGGATCTACAAGGAGGAGCAAGGATCTACAAGTTGGAGGCTCTTTTCACTCAATTTGAAAATTTTATTAGGAATCCATCTCCCAATAGGTATAATTCAGTTTTCTCTCTCAAATTAGACTCTAAATATATTATTTAATTATTAGGAACCACCCCATATGCTAAGGCTACCCATAGAAATTGAAATTAGGTTCATAGGAGGCCTATGGAGAAAGTTATGTGGTATTTTGTGTCAATTTTGAAGAAATTATGAGATTGGCACATCTTGTATTTATCAATAGGTCAATTAGACCAAATTAACATGTATTTGATTGTGTGTGACTAGTATCGTATCCATAATTGGATACGTGTAGGCATATCCTGATAATTTGGCGATACAAGTTGATTTGGGAGTTTTTTCGGCATGGGGGTTTGGGCATGTCACATTTTAACACGGACACGTAGTTGAGTAGTTAATTCTTCGTATTATTCATAATTATGATTTTAGGCTTGCTCATTTTCTTCAGAATACGTTTGGTTGTGTGGTGGAGCCGTATCGCAAGCGTATCATAGAAGGAGTGTGATACGGGTACGGTGCACTCCACGTGTTTATTTTATTGTATTTGAGATTCAATATACTTGGTAATAGCTATTGGATTGATATAGTTATAATGATTATATGATATATACGTATATGTATATTTATGGATATGTCTATGTTTCATTTGGAGGTGTTGGTGGTCATGAGAGATAGGAGAGTGTATATGCATTACTAGTGTGGTTATTATTATGTATATACTTAGTGATATATATATATATATATATATATATATATATATATATATATATATATATATATATATATATATATATATATATATATATATATGGGTATATATGTATGTTTGTGGTTATATATATATATATATATATATATATATATGTAAGTATAGTATATTATTCACATGTGTGTATATATATATATATACATATATTAACTTGTATGTGTGTGTATCTTAGTGGAGTGCACGTTGGTTATGTGTGTGAGTGAGTGTTGTGTAGTATGTGCAGTGAGAGGGGGGTCGGGTAGCAGTGTGCACAGCAGCTTATGCAACCACAACAAACAACAACTACAGCATGGGCAGCAGCAAGAGAGCAACTGCAGCAACCTGCAGCAGCAACTGCAGCAAGAGCAGCAGCATCCAGCAGCATTAGCAGCAAGAGAGCAACTACAGAAGCCTGTAGCAGCAACTGCAGCAAGAGAAGCAGCATGCCTTCAGCAGTATCAACAGCAAATGCAAGAGCAGGCGCTGTAGCAAGCCACAACAAGAGCAATAGCAGTCGCAAGATCAAGAACAAGGGCAGCTGCTGCAACAGCTAGGGGGATGCACAATAGTAGCAAGGGTTAGTTAGTTTTATTGATAGTCTACTTAGTTAGTTTAATGGATTATCTAGTTAGTTATGTATACATATTGATTACTAGTTAGTTATATTGTTACTAGTATATATATATATATATATATATATATATATAACTACTAGTCTAACAATATATATATATATATATATATATATATATATATATATATATATATATATATATATATTGTTAGACTAGTAGTTATATGTATATATATATATATATATATATGTATTGGTATGTTAGTAGATAGCTAGTAGAGTATGGTATAAGTTTATTCATGTTAGTATATAGTTAGGTGTATGGTTAGTTAATTACATATTAGAATCTAGATTACCTTGTAATACCAAGGTAATGCCAAGATATTGGTTGATACTCAAGGTATTGGGTTTGAGTATCAAGATGGGTGTGTAGGTGGTGTGATACCGCATTGGTTCAAAGCCAAGGTATCCACTTAGCTTTAGTTTGACTAAGAGTACTATATATATATATATATATATATATATATATATATATATATATATATATATATATATTAGTATTTTCATATCTAATAACTTGTGTATCCTATGATACGGTACTTTGATTGTATCCTAGTATCTTAGCATAGCTAGTATGGCCTAGTTACATAGTATATGGACCTAATATCCTAGAGTTAGACTCATACAACCTAGAAATAGCTAGTTTGACAAGTTTGACCTAGAGTTGACCTAGTTTGACTATTTTGACTTAGAAATGGCTTTATGACCTAGAATTTAACTAGTTTAACTTATTTTTATTGCAAAATCTTATATTGATGCATTATACCATATATAGGTTTGTGTGACACCAGCATGGGCATCAAGAGACACACCTTGCTCAGGAGCTCAGGCGAGTACATTTCTCTGGTAGTTTTTATTTCATAATAGTGTATATATCTCATGTTTTAGAACTGTATACTTGATTCCGACACAGTGATTTCATGGACTAGTACTACATGGATCATGTCAGGAGATGTTATCCCCTACCATATTCAGCGGGCACTCTTTCACATGTATTTCATCGTATGTATTAGGTATTGATTTATTGTATTTTGTGTTCACACACTGCCCATATTCAATGTGCTTATAATCGTG
Organism: Iris macrosiphon; assembly: GCA_036927795.1. Taxonomy (NCBI): domain Eukaryota; kingdom Viridiplantae; phylum Streptophyta; class Magnoliopsida; order Asparagales; family Iridaceae; genus Iris; species Iris macrosiphon. The sequence goes on from JAYESA010000018.1 coordinate 51,496,788, forward strand.
TACACACACTGCTCATGTTAAGTGTGCCCATATTCGTGTTCGTAACGTGTCGTGATTGGATCCATTGGTATTAGTTGGGGATGGGGGAGTAGGAGTTGATTATGTGATCAAAGCCCCAGTGTATTCGTGTACATGTCATTTATATACCACACTTATAATTGAGTTACCATATTATATTTGTGTTCAACCTAAACCGATCACATAATAAACTTGTATTCTAAGGCACATTAATTAGATTTCAGTTATTCCCATTATTGCAAATATTTATATTGCTTGTTCTTCATTCTAATACATTACCTGTTCACTCTAGTTTATTTTATTATGTTGTTTAGTTATCTTGTATTCTTTTCTATTATCTGTTTTATATGCTCGATTATGTATTTAAAACTACTTTCAGAGGTATGTACTTCGCTCCAATCCTAACTGGATATATTTTTCCAGATGATTGTCTCATATATCAGTGTCCTACATTCTGCGGGCCGTAGGAGGGCTTACCTTTAGAGGATACTCCTATAGACAGGAGAACTTAGTTCCAAAGCCTGAGGAGGTTTAGTTTATTTGGTGGATTTGTACTAGACTGTTATTGAGATTCATGGCATGTATATTATTTCAGACTTGTGGATTGTATCTTGATTTAGGTATTAATGATACCAATGAGTAATCAAGATACCAAGTGATAGTTAAATTATTTATCTACTAAGGTAATATAAGAAAATAGAGATAGCTATATATATAAGTTATGTATATATAGATATTGGGTAATATTGGCATATATAGCTAATAATCAAGGTATTGGACGAGTTGGACTAGTGAGACCTAGTATTGACCAAGAAAATTATATTTAGTTCATTTTAGCTCACTTATCACTTCTTTACACCCTTTGACATGATATTCATATATAGGTATGTGTGACACCAGCTCGGACACCGAGTCGTACCATTTGCTCAAGACTACAGGTGAGTACATTCTCTGATAGTTTTCTTATATGATAGTCTCTATGTACATGTATTTAGTATTAAGATTTGAATCCTGACAAGATGGTTACACAGATTGGTATACGTGGATCTTTGTCATGAGACGTTATTGTTGTGGTTACGCAGTGATCACCGTATCGTGCTTCGTGGTTACCGTGATATCTTAGTGATTATATAGACCGTGATCATAGTGCATGATATTATAGATCGTACATTGTGATATACGTGTTATAACGTGTCATGATTTGGATCCGTATACTAGTAGGAGATTGGAAAAGTATTAGTAGATATGTGATCATACGTTATAGCCCATGATTTAGTATTGCCCGTGATAGCTAGCAGATCATGCAACTCACGTATGATCACGCTATCTCACCTTTTATATATAGCCCATATTAGGCCCAAGCAGAACACATTATCATACTAATATTTCAAGGCACCTTTATTATCATGTTTTCTTTATTTCAGTTCATTACATTGATGTCTCACCATATTGTTTTCAGTTTATTTCTATTATTTACCATTATACTCGTTCTTGTAATATTTACTAGTTCAGTTACTCTCATCATTTATTTTTATTGTTATTGTTGTTTCATAGTTTCTGTCAGTTATTAGAACTGATATTGGGTTGTACTTTATTCCAATCCTGACTGGATATATTTTTAGATAATTCATTAGAGGACTGGTGTCCTACATACTACGGGCCACAGTATGGAAAACCAGCTGAGTTAGCACCCATTGAGCATATTACGATAGTACCAGCAGTCGATGAGACTTAGCTAGTTCATTTATGATATTGTATAAGTCAGTTAGATACTTTTGGCATGTATTATATTTGAGATCCTTGAGTTGTGATTAAACTATTGGACTTATGATGTATTGTGACTTTATATTTCTTTCCTTCTATTCCATATTGTGCCATATCTTCCTCTATTTTTATTTTGTTATTGAGTATTGATTACCATTATCATAGTATCCTATTGCCCTACATTTGGTAATTGAGATATCTTAATAGGTACATTATATATATTATGTGAGATATTTAGATAGTATTATTGACCTAGACAGCGTTCTGCAGCGGCATAGGCTAGACGTACCCATAAACTCATGCCCCTACATCGGGTTCGGGTCGTGACAGTACACGAAGAATTTGCTCAGAAAGTTCGACATGGATAACGCAAAACCTATCAGAACTCCAATGGCAACATCAACGAAGCTTGACCTAGATGAAAGGGGTAAATCTACAGATATACGTACGTATCGAGGTATGATTGGTAATTTGTTATACCTAACTACTATCGCCCAGAGATCATGTTTTTTGTAAGTCTTTGTGCTAGATATCAGGCTAATCCTAAGAAATCATATATGTGCACAGTTAAGCGTATCTTCAGATACCTTAAAGCAACTTTGTCGGCAGGCTTATGGTATCCCAGAACCATGTCATTTGACCCCACTTATTACTCAGATGCTGATTTTGTTGTATACAAATTTGATCAAAGAAGCACCAGCAGCACATGTCTTTTTCTAGGAAAGTCTTTAGTCTCCTGGTTTAGCAAGAAGCAAAATTCGGTTACATTATCATCAACTGAGGCTGAGTATATCGCCGCAGGACATTATTGTGCACAAATTTTGTGGATGAAGCAAACCCTAGAAGATTTTGGTCTACACTATAAGAACATTCTTATTTATTATGACAATACTAGCACTATTAATCTCAATAAGAATCCAATATGACATTCACGCAATAAACACATAAAGATTAGACATCATTTTCTTATGGACCATCAACAACACAGAGATATATGTTTAGAATTTATGGACACAGAACATCAAATAGAAGACATATTTACTAAACCTTTGGCTGAAGATCGATTCAACTTTATCAGTCGAGAATTAGGACTTCTCGATTCTGATAAAATATAAGAATATAAACTGCTTGAAATTCTTTGTTCAATCTAAGTTCTTTAAAGTTATGATAATTTTGCATACAAGCTGAAAGGGCCCTTCTGTCAATAAGGTATAAACAACCTTAAGCGATACGGTATTTAAGTATCTTCGGACAACCGCTAGCTGAAATCCGGCTCCTAAAGCTAATCCGAGATAATCTGAATTATAAGAAATTATGATTTGATAAACCCATTTAGCACTTATTTTTTATATATTTATCAAATAAAGAAACCAAATTATAGAATAGAGTTGACATTGTGTCCTATTTCATAATGGAACTGATTTTGGACAGAATTTTGATCTAATTCTGATCGAACTCGGTTTACATTATTCCAGAATATTTATTTAATTAACAACTTCCTAATTAAGGCTTTCGTTGCTCTATAAATACATATTTTTTATTGTATTACCTTTATACCAACGAAAAACTACCTCATTCTCTCAAAAACCCTAGTTTTCTCTCTTTTTCTCATAAATTTCTTTTTTTCTCCATGGCTCCTAAAAGGAGACAAGTAATTGGATATTGTAATTCATGTTGTTTCACTCTCTTATTTTTTTTTCAAGCATAAACCTCCACCAATTTTGGGGGAATACGCCATTTTGATCAAATGACAAAAGGAGAAGACATGTAATATGATACTTGACAACGTTGTATCAAATCACACCACGAGTTAATGGGGAGCTATGCATTTACAAGTTTTTGTAGTATCATTCATAGTTTGTCAATTATCAAAATGGAAGAGATTGTTGGCTCATTAATTCTCAGTCAACTTGATTTTGATAGTTAACTAAACCATGTTTCGATATATCACATTATGATACAACTGAAGACTCATTAAATATTGTGACGATTATTAATTGTACTACGTCATGTTGTAATTATTTTATGTAATTTTTTACTTTATTTTGAGTCTATATTAGGAATGATGTACATCGAGTCGCACTGGCGTAACCCAATTCCAATCAAATGAGCCTAAAACTTATCTACCATATACAAACCCAAACTAGCCACACATAAACCTAAAATCCTGCCAAAAGAATCCAACCAAACTCGGACCAAATTCATGTCGAAATCGGTCAGTATTTTAGAAATATGAACATTTGTGAAATCCCTAATTTTGTGGCCCCCAAAGTTCAAAAATTTGAAAATTCCCTATCGAATTCTGGCCGAACTCGATTTGGTAACAACCTATAAATAGGCATGGATTTTCACATTTTAAATCATCAAAATCACTCTCTTCTCTTCATCTTCCTATCTTCTAGTGAGTTGTACCCTGAGCCTTAATCTTTCTATCTCCGAGATCAACTCCCTAGCCTTCTAACTATCCAGTGCAATCTCGGTCTAGAAGTCTATCTGAGTAGTAAGAGCTTGGCTCATCAAACTTTCTCTCTCTAGCTGAGAAGTTGCAAGGCTTCGTATCAAAGCTTGTGGTTGTAAATAAGTGGCAAGCCTTTGGATCAAAGCTTGTGATTCACTATTGGTGATTATAGTAGATACAACTCCGAGCAAGAGTTCTCGGACCTAGACTAGTCCCCTCAGAGGAAAACCAAGATAAAATTTTGGTGTTTGTGTTTGTTCTCTCTTACTATTACTTTTTTATATATTTGTCTTGCATATTACTGTTAGTAGTTGTCTTTACTTTTAGATAAATAATTTAATTGGATAGATTATTCCGCTGTACTCTATTCACCCACTAGAGATGTCATCACGGTCCTTCACATGAATGTAGCCAATCAACCATGAATGTTGACATCAATTAAAAATAAAATAAATAGAGATTAAATTCTGTAATTTATATTTGATTAGTGAAAAAAACTAAAACAATTATCGTTGCATGCACAAAGTTTCGTTGTGCGTCGACTAGGTGTTCTAGCAACTTGACGCTAGTTTGTGCATGCAAGGTTGCCAACTTGCAAAAAAACTCATTTAATATGTGAAAATATATTAATTAATATTCTGTAATTTATTATTTAATTTTTGGAACTTTATATTTTAATAATAAAATAACAACATGCAACAAAACTAGGTTTAATATAGTTACCACATTGTCATGCATTGGTTACGTGTCATCTAAGAGTAGTTTTGCATATAAAATTAGGGTTTCTCATGCATGACGGTTTCATCATTTGTCATCTAACATGTTTATGGGTTCATACAAGGGTTCTCACGTGGGAAAAATAATTATAACATAAAAGTTACGAAACTTATGTGATTGCGATTACGGCGGAGGCTTTTCTTGCGACACGGACATTTTGGAGCACCAAACGGACTCCAAATTTTACAAAACTTGAGGGAGCTCTTGGGGGCTTCACGTAAGATGTAATTATTCAGTTTTGAGGGGGTTTTGGGGGCTGTCATAGTGCCCGAACTACTGCTGTAACAGCAGCATGGTTTCAGCCTCAAGGGGTGGTCGAACACTTCTATGGGGTTGGCCGGCCCTTGGCAGCTCGTGGGGGAGTTGGGGTGATGGAGATCTGAAGTAGAGATGAGATTAAGGGTTTTGGGGGTCATGAGGTAGAGGAGGAGGTCGGCTAGGGGCCGGCCAAGTAGGTAGAAAGTAATTAGGGTAAGGGTTTGTGAGGGTTTGCTATATATATATATATATATATATATATATATATATATATAGTTATAGTTATAGTTATAGTTATTGGTTGTTGGGCCCACTTTTGATTGGGTTTGTAATAGGCTTTAACCTTTGTTTCAGACCTAAAGGTTTGGTTTAGCCCTTAGTGAGGTTTTGTGTAAACTTCGGTCTAGTTGTTTGGGGTCTTTGTTGAGTTTGAGTGTAAACGCACAAGAAGGTTCACTTTCGGTGTATCAAATAAGGCAATTATTGTCTTATGGGGTTGTTATGCATGTGCAAGGATTTAAATATGTGAAATATATAGTGTTGAATAGGGGATGAGTGTAGAGTAGTGTATATGTCTCATGGGAACTGGTTAGAGAGACCGAGTTGGGTGTTTGGGCTCGGTTGGGTTCAACTAGTCAATGAAGGTCGATTTACGATGTCAATGGTTTGACATGTTTGTCAATATTTTTGGACCATGGGGGAGATAAAACTAATGCAACACCCATTTCCCAAGTGTAGTAGGCCCAGTCAAGGTCATTAATATGAATTTTATTGGAAGAAAAAAGGTTGTGCATTGCTGAAAATATTCAAGCCATAATAAAGTGTCATATATATATATATATATATAAGGATTTTTGAAATTAATTATTTAACCTATTTAATTAATTACAATAATAAAAATAATTATAAAATACCAAATTATCCCTACTCCAAAATAAGGAGGCTTGTAATCTTCCCACCTTAGAAAATCTCATCCTCGAAATTAAGAATAATGGTACACTAAGAATCTATAAAGACATAATACCTAAATGTAGTTCTAAGGTCATACATTCATCCTCGAATAATTGAGGATAACGCTTTCGTATGACATCCTTTCGCTCCCAAGTGGATTCGTCTGGAGAATAATGTTTCCAAGCTATCTGAACCAGTCTAATCGTCTGACCTCGCGGTGTCTTCTCACTAGTATCCAGTATCCCAACTGGCTGCTCCTCATAAGTCAAGCTGGGCCTATTGTGAACTCCGAATGATCAACGACATGACTTTAATCGGTCACGTACCTCCTCAGCTATGAGATATGAAATACATTATGCACTCCCTCTAGAGATGGAGGTAATGCAAGACGGTACGTCACCACACCAACACGCTCCAGAATATCAAAAGATCCAACGTACCTTATTCTCAGCTTGCCTATTCTCCCAAATCGAATAGTGCCCCGAGTAGGTAAAATCCTCAAGAACAAATGATCGCCTTCCTTGAACTCCAAAGGTCGGCGGTGCATGTCAGCCCAATGCTTTTGTCTATCATGAGATATACGAAGATGACTCTGAATTTGCTTCACCTTCTCAACTGTCTGCGTCACCAATTCTGGATCGAGTATCTGACGCTCACCCACGTCACTCCAATATATCGGTGACCAGCAGTTCCTACTAAACAGTGCCTCAAAAGGTACCATCTCGATGCTCGCCTGGTAGCTGTTATTGTAGGAGAACTCTACCATATGCAAATAGTCTTCCCAAGACCCTCCAAAGTCTAACATACATACCCGCAACATATCCTCTAGAATTTGGATCGTGCTCTCAGACTGGCCATCTGTTTATGGGTGATAGGCAGTGCTGAACTTGAGTCGGGTTCCTAGACTCTCCTTCATACTCCGCCAAAAGTGGGATGTGAATCTAGAGTCCCGATCCAACACAATACAAACTAGTACTCCAAGAAACCTCATAATTTGTTGCATATACATATCGGCTAGTATCTATGTGGACTGTCCAACTCTGAATGGCAACAAATGTGCCGACTTGGTGAGTCGATCCATAATCACCCAAATTGCGTCCTTCTCGCTGGTGGTCCTTGGAAATCCTGTAATGAAATCCATGGTAATAGGTTCCCACTTCCACTCAGGGATGAAAAGTGGATGTAACATACCCACGGTCCTTTGATGCTCGACCTTAACCTGCTGACAGACCAAATATTTTGCTACAAATAGCATAATTGGTCTCTTCATACCATTATTTACGTTGAAAGTTTTTATACGAAACTTTCATGTTATAAACTGTTAAAAAGTACAAAGAAAGATCCTGCACAAGAATCTAAGTACAATTTGATTCTGGGAAAGTATAGCTATAGAGATATGATCTGCAAACGATCACTTTACTCCTTGGACCACTCGACGGTGAAAAAATGCACATGACGACAAAGAAGCGTAGGGAATGCTACGAACAACTTGAAAAGTTGAACAACAACAAAGCTCTGAAAAAATGGCACGAGAAGCTTCTGTTTCTCTCCCTCTGCTCTTGAATTTCAAAGACTTGAAGATTGCTGCGAACAATTTGGAGAGTTAAACAATAAAAAAGCTCTGGCACAATGGCACGAGAAACTTCTGTTTCTCTCACTCTGCTCTTGAATTTCAAATACTTGAAGATTCTAGCCCCTTTCTTTGTTATGTGTGTTCATGGTTGCGAAGAACATGTATTTATAGAATATAGGAGCGGTTATGAGAATATGCGCGCTTTGGACAGTCAACATTGTTTTACCATTGTGCGCACACTTTTGGTGGATTAACACCCCACGTTCTGCATGAGTGGGTACATAACTTGCTACCTGCTTGACACGTAGCTTGCTATACGAGGAAAGCATAGGTCATGGAGGAGAGTTCTTTTTACACCTTTCATAAAAAGTATGACATATATGACACGCATTCATAACTGCTCACTATTGGTTAGGATAGTATGGGCACTTTAGAAGTCATCTAGAGACTGCGTATTTTTGAAGGAGTGGCACTACGGCTCACTTTTCAAGGAGTGGCACTACGGTGCACTTTTGAAAAAATGGCACTGCGACACACTTTTGAAGGAGTGGCATTGCGGCGCACTTTTGAAGTAGTAGCGTTACGACGCACTTTTGAAGAGTTGACACTATGGGGCACTTTTGAATAGAATGGCACTGTGGTGTACTTTTGAGGAGAATAGCGCTGTGGTACACTTTTGAAGAGAATATCCCTGTGGCGCACTTCTGAGGAGAAAGGCACTGTGGCACACTTTTGAAGGAGTGGCACTGTGGCGCACTTTTGAAGAGAATGGTACTACGACGTACTTTTAAGAAGAATGGCACTGTGGCGCACTTTTGAAGAGAATGTCACTGCGACACACATCTGAGGAGAATGGCACTGTGGCACACTTATGAGGAGAATGTCACTGTGGCACACTTTTGAAGGAGTGGCACTATGACGCACTTTTGAAGAAAATGGTACTACGGCATGCTTCTGAGGAGAATGGCATTGTGGCACACTTTTGAAGGAGTGGCACTATGACGCACTTTTGAAGAAAATGGTACTACGGCATGCTTCTGAGGAGAATGACACTGTGGCACAATTTTGAAGAGAATGGCACTGCGGCGCACTTCTAAGAAGAATGGCACTGTGGCATACTTTTGAGGAGAATGGCACCGTGGGGCACTTTTGAAGGAGTGGCACTGCGACACACTTTTGAAGAAAATGGCACTGTGGGTGGGTCGCTAAACGACAACCTGGGTCTGCTGTCGTATCTCTGCTATAATGATGACCTCTGACTCTTCAGTTTTTGCCTTTTTCAGCTGTCAGCCAGCTGCATTAAATGTTGAGAAAGAGTAGATCGTTTGCGCGCCATCCTTTGTAACATTAAGAAAGTGCGCCACTTTTCTACTCTCTGAATAGTGTGCCATCCTCTGAAATTAGTAGACAGTGTGCCAAAGTAGAAAAATGTGCGTCTTTCTTCTGGAACATCCGAAAGTGCGCCATTCTTCTAATATTGGCTTTATTTATAGAAACCCACGCCATCTATTTGAGGTACACTTTTTATGCTTCTACAAGTCCCCTTTCATAGTTTTTGAATTCGTTCAGATGAATTCAAAATTACTTTGAATTAGAAGCATAGAGGTTGTTGAGTTATTTTGTGCGTGTACTCTAGACAAAGTCCTAGCAGTTGCTGACGTGGCTATCATGCCCGTATATTTGGCGTGCTTCTTTGGTTTTGATGCGGTCTTTAAGGAGACGTAGTGACTTTTTGGGAGCAATTTTCAAGAATTATGCCGACTTTGGCACATCTTTTCCTACAAATAGGAGCAAAACTTTTCTAACATTCTCAATATTACTCTTTCTTGCTGTGAGACTTGAGCATGACCATTGTTAAGTGTGAGCCTATGAAGATGACCAAAGCAGTGTGGCTCTATTGGCTTTGCTGTTTGCCGAGAAGGTATAAGAGGATACGCTTCTCAACAATGGGTGGGAGGCTCGTCTTGAAGTCATTGCCGCTGAGCTATTTGTGTGATGGATCATGGAAGGATATCATAGACTTTATCGTTTATGTTGAACTAACAAATTACCCAGAAGACTGTTCGTTGTCTTAAACCCCATCTCGCTAGAATCACCCTCTTAATATAGCCCATGTGCGGGTTACAGGGTTGGGATTAGAATCCCAACTGGGATTTCTAGCGATGGCGCTGGATGGTGATAGCGGAACAACTTTCATTCGACTCGCCATGTCCTCCATCGAGTCTAGACAGAAATAGGGCTGTGCTAATTAAAACAGGCTCAGTTATGTATAGCATGCTTACCCACAGTATAAATTTCTTTTCCATGTACAGTGGTTTGCACTGAGGAGCTAATTTTTTTGCGCATATATCATCCGCATTGGGAGCCAACGGGACGCAGAGATGTCGATGGCTTTGTGATAGATCTCCATCATATAAAAATCTGGGTGTAATAGATTTTTATATGTATAATCATGATTTTATAATGAAAATCTAGTTGTAATAGATCTCCATTATATGTAATCATGATTAAGCTTCAATAAAATTTTAGCTTTGAATTCATTGTGTTGCATGTATGTCGCTGACTGAAGGCTTTGGTCGAATTGCGTGACAAAATATGTTAGCTTTACCTTTCCATCCTACTGATACTCGCATAAATGCGTTGTATGGTTTGTTGCGCGCATTCTTGCAATTTGTCTGGTAATGCGCACTATGCAATATTTTCTGTCAATCAGACGAATGTGCGCACATGATAATCGTCGGACAACATTGTCATTTCCTTATAAAGAAATTTTATTTTACCTTAATGATACTTTTAAATCGAGACCCATTGAATATATATCTGCTCAGAGGCATTATGGACATGGCAGGATAATTCTGTGGAAGAATTTGATGGATGTATCACTCGAGGTTTACTCATGCTGAGTACAAATGGTAAATTTTTATAGGATGCAATACTATCAGAGGTGATGTGGACGTGATAGTTCACTAGTTTACTCCACCGAAAAAGAAAAAAAAGAGTAGTTCAAGGGCGAACTGTCATCTCCTCTTTAAGAGATAATAAATGAAATATGATTCAGAGGTAATATGGACATCAATCACGTTACACTTATTGAGTGGTGAGTAAACATGTGAGATTATTCCCAGCCCAACTGGGGATCAGGAATAGAATATTCTTAAAACACCTGGGCTTTAAGAATGGAACATTTTGGTTGAGAAAAATCGTTTAGGTGATCTCAATAAGAGTGTTCCGTTAGATCTGAGTATTCTCCCCCTGGAGAACTTTGAGGACCCATTACCTATGTCTTATTCAAAAATAAATATAGGTAATAGTTTGAGAGGCGGTGTAGGCTATGAGTAGCTGGGGATTAAAAATGTATCTTGCTTTATGGAGAAGAATATGTAGTGCTTAGACATAATACTTCTTGAGGAATTTTTCGTTGATAGGCATCATTATCAAATCTCCATTAGGCTTAGCCAGCCTGTAGGCTCCGTTGCAAAATAATATTTCCACCACATAAGGACCTTCTCATTTAGCCTAGAATTTTATGGGTTATGATCATAGGTCTCCTCACTGAAAGGACCAATTCACCGACCTAGAATATCTTTCCTTGACCATTCGATTAAAAGCTCTTAAAATGCGTGCTTGGTATAGTTTAATACGTTATTGAACGTGCACGCGCTTTTCATCCAATGCTTCTATTTCTTGCAGGCGTAATCAATCATTATTCTCTACTGTTAGCTCATTAGCAATAACCATTCTAAGAGAAGTTATTTTGATTTCGAGTGGAAGGACCGCTTTACATCCATAGACCAGAGAGAATGGTATACAACCAGTTGGAGTTCGAATTATCGTACGATAAGCCTATAAATACTCCCCGAGTTTCTCATTCCAATCGTGTTTGTTGGATAAAACAAACTTTTTAAGGAGTTTGATTATGGTCTTGTTGAAGGCTTCTGCTAAGCCGTGGGCTACTGGATTTTAGGTTGTAGATGTTATATTTTGTATCTGATTCTTGTCACAGAACCGATAGAATGCTTAACTGGCAAATTGTGGCCCGTTGTCATGTATTATTCTCCGGGGAATACCGAAACGATAGATAATATGGTGTTTGACAAAGTTAATTACGTTGGATGTTTCAACTTCGATAAGCGGGACTGCTTTTCCCATTTGGAGAAGTAATCGGTTATTGCAAGTATAAACCGATATCATCTAGAAGAAGAAGGGCTGATTGGACCAATAATATCTACTCCCCAAGTTTCAAAAGGCCAGGAGGCAGTTGTAGGGTGTAAGAACTCTGCTAGTTGGTGGATAAAATCAGCATAAATTTGACATGATCTGCATTTACGGACGTAGTCTACGACATCTGCCACCATAGTGGGCCAATAATAACCCATTCTCTTGAGGTGGGCTTGTAATTTAGGACCTTGTTGATATGCTCCACAGATGCCGTCATGAGCCTTATGGAGTGATTGTCTCGCTTCAGGGTTATAAAGACAACGTAACAGCAATCCATCATAAGAATGACGATATAATGTCTTAGACGAGGCATCATAGTAGAATCGGAGTAAGCGTCTTTTATGGAAGTGGCTTCTTTCGGATCTGCTGGAAGAATTCCATAAGCAACGTAGTCTATAAAAGGGTTTCTCCAATCTTTATTCATGGAGACAACAGCCACGACATACCATGGGTTTAAATCACATAAACAAAATATGCACACAAACCATAATAGTTGGATCTAAGATGCCTGCAAAACCAAGTTAGAACAGATCTACATCTACCGACTATTTTTTAATACGAGTTTTATTGGACATGATGTATTTATCAATCGATACGCAGATCCAATACCAGCTATGGTACCAATTGATGGAACTGGGGATCCCCGGGACTGTAGATTGGTGTGTATATCGATCGATAGAAAATTAACAAGTTTAATACGTGATCTAAGCCTTCAAAGGCAGAAAATAGGGTTCACAAATTATACCTGAAGTAACGAGAAGAAGATGAAGGTTTTCAGCAACCTTGAACAGTTAGCGACCCCAAGATCTATTGCACATATTCCTTTCTCGGATTGGACGTTGTATGGGCGACGATCTTCCAAATTTTTTTCTCCTTGGCCGACCATCTTTCTCTCCTTACGTGAAAAACAAATTTAGAGAAAGCTGCTTACTTTTTATATTATCATGACGGCCAGAGAATAGAGGATATATATAGGCTACGGTAGGGACCAGGAGAAGAAATTAGGGTTAGGTCTCTTAACGGATCTGGGTATCCCATGTTCGTCCCGAACACACAACCCTGGCTCGTTAACAATAGCTTGGTCCACTAAAGAGCTATTGTTGCAGTACCTTCCTACTCCCAAATTACGACTATGGGCTCATTCTTATTATATGCTTGTTTGTCTCCCCATGTTAAGATATCGAATGTCCGTCGATCAAATTAAGTTAGTAACAATTATATTAATCGACATCTTTTATCCTTAAGTAGTACCACTCAATTTTATTTGGCATGTAGGATATAATCCACCTGCAGGGTTTACATGACAATCCTTATGAGTTCCTCAAGGGGACATCATCAACCTGATTTATCGGGACATGGATTCATTTTATAATTAACAGTCCATTATACACACAATGTCATTACCCAATTCATAGAGGTTATTGACCCATAATGAATCTCACACTTTTTTTGAGTCAAAGTAATGCACACTGCATATACATGTCTGTTATTATATCCGGATTAAGAGCATAAGCATCCATAATAATACTTATGTAGTCAGTACAAAGAGAACAACCTCAAGTGGTCCTGTTCAATACACACAAAGTGTACTAGTGTAAACCTATAGTCAAGATAAACTAATACCAAATTACACCACAATATTTCCAATGGTTTGTCCAAGTCCATCTAGGTTGTGAACTATTTATATATTCCACAGGGAACTGATAATATGATCTTCTGTGTGACACCACACACCATGTTATCTATAATATAGAATATCAGACACTTGCATTAACATTATAACAAATACAACATGCAAACATTTGCCCATGTGATTCTCATTTAAAAATAAAAAAATATAGTTAATCCAAAGTGATGCTTTTAGTATATAACCCTAACATCCAGTACCCCAATATACGGTCATGGCTGTGAAAGACATGGGGGTTAACACTACAAACCATCAGTCAATCCTAGGTCAAGCGATCCTAGGTGTCTTAATCACTGGCAAATAAGCAATACACAAGAAATATGATCATCAGGAGCAAGATAGTAAAGTATCACAAACCATATATACATAGATGATCAAGAAGCTAGTAATACAAAATAAAGATCTAACAGAGTATAAGTCATACATGATCAGCACTAGCTGCAGACCAGATAAACATAAAATCATGCTATGCCCGTAGGTAGAATATCAAGTCCAAAACATGAGCTAAACAAATGCACTTTGAGGTTCTCCTATTGGTCACAGGCACTGTAGTCTATCTAGTTTATATTTCGCAGGCAAGGGTAACAATAAGTAATAATAGTAACAATAGTAACAATAGTGACAATATGTTATAGTCGACGGTGAGCTGGAAGTGGGCCCTACTCGACGGCATGCTCCAAATCCATATCTAAATTATGGCGACGGAACACGGGGACTGCCTACAACCAGGTAACCTCCCCTCCCAATGATCTATGTCAATAATCTAGTCATTAATCCTTAGCAGTTTCAGTTCAGGATTCTGGGCGCATTCCGCAAAATCCATCCTAGATATGTATGCAAGACAAGACAATGAATTGACTGTTACAATCGCTAGCACAAGACAAGCCGCAACAATTACTAGAGTGACAATCAAATACAATAGTGACCATGGGGGACAATCATAATATCTAGAGTGACAATCAATACATGTAGTGACATTATGTATCTAGGATGACAATCAATATCTAGAAAGACAATACGCAATAGGTGACAGTCTGTGAGTGACAGTGAGTGACAATATGGGACAATAAAGTCATTGTCAAGAGTAACAATAGGTAATATGTAATAGGCGGATGTATAAAGGGTGGGAAGCCACTAACTATAAAAAATGTCGTGTCGGTACAATAAAGCATAAATAGACATGCAAGATAGTAAACACAAAGAAACTAGGTACAAGCAACATAGAGCACAAGAAAAGAAATCATATGAAAAATAGTACATGACCGGTATACCGCCGGTACAGACCAGTATACCGCCGGTATGCCGGTCTAGAGATAGGAAATAGACCACAGCTAATCGATTTCAACAAATCGGCATACCGTCGATATGCCGGTCCAAGTCACAACATCTTTCTAGGATTCCAAGTCAGGCCAAATCGGCATACCGTCGATATACACCAGTATACCGTCGGTATTCCGGTTCCCATAGGCAATTATAGAAAAAGTCCAATCAAGACGGATATTTCGGAACAGAAATCACGTCCCAAAACTCAATAAATATTAGTCTAACTAGTTAACAAATCTATAGGTGAACCTCACATAGCATGTACACTAAGTCTTATGGCAATCACTCTGGTAAGCGTTTCCAACACCGAGTTTTCTAACCATAAAATATCAAGGTTCACAGGAAAAGTCAAAACTAAGCTCAAAATAATTTCTGAAAGATGCATAAGTTTGGAAAACATGAGAGAAACATTATTAACAAAGAGAGTACCAAGAAATTCTAAGCATAAAGAGCTAAGAAAAATAAAACTGCAATAAAGTAAAGTCGTTCTTAGTTTTCGGCAAGATGTACTTTCCTAAGGTCGAGCTCCCAGCCTAACTCTTCAACTCCACTACCAAGAGGGATTCAGAAACCACACTCCTAGGCCTCAAGAACAAGCTCCAAGCTTCCGCGAAAAATATGGAGAGGAAATAAAGAAGGAAGAGTGAAAGGAAAGAGAGAGGAGAGAGAAAATTAAGTAGTATATATAGAGGGTGGGAATTAATCGTGAACGTTGGATTTGCCACGTCAGCGATCCACGTAACGATTTAAATCAATCCTAGCCACTCAAACGAAAACCATATATCCAATGGGTAATAGGGTGAGTCAATACTATTTACGAAAATATCTAAATACTATTCACGAAAATATCTCAAAAATATCTCAAAAGTAAAAGTAATATCTACCGATCGGTATACTATCGGTATGCCGTAGTATACCGTCGGTATACCAGTCAAGAAGAAAATTTTCAAAATTGCTAAGTTTTAAAATCCTACGAAATCCAAAAAAATAAAACATGCAGTATAAAATATGTATCAATATACCGATATAGATACTGTGAGACAGAGTCTCACAATAATTTACGACGTTATTCTAGAACGATGATTCACGGCGTTCGCATTTATGTTCCTCCTACCTCCCCCCCAACCGCGGGAATTATGTCTTATCAAAATGACAGATCATTAATTAATTTTATGTTCAAGATATATCATATCTAAAATATTTAATAATCTAAGGAGATAAACATATAAACTTCGGATACATAGATGCCGAAATTATAGTTTCAAATAATACCAATATAAGCCATAAAAACACAAAATAATGCAATTCTAAATAAATGAAACTAAGCTATTATTTATTCAAATGCAATCTTCACGATTTATGGTTTAGAAACCAAATTTTCTTGAAGTTAAGGAAACCTAGTTAATAAATGATCTAAAAGTTTCAATCAATTAAGAAAGAACACTTTTCTATTGCAAAAATATTGAATATTATAATAAATGTCAGCAAGCATGCATTATAATTTATATTTAGAACACAAGCATGATCTTTAATCTTTAGCCATAATTTTAGTAAAAAAAATTGTCGTATAATCTATTAGCCTGATTGGATTAATTCCCTAATCTTTGATCTTGATCTTTCATCTTTCTCGGTAACCTAAAACTCCTCGTGATTTTTTTCGGTGGCCTGAAACTCCTAGAGCGGTCGTGCTGATAACGTGTTGTGAAAATAAGAGAGAGAGAGAGAGAGAAATATTGAGGCCAAGTTAATCATCTGAGACTTTCTCATTAATAATATATAGGGAGAGGGAATAGATAGAGGTGGTTGTAGATAGGGATAAAGGGTATCCATATTTAGTTTTTTCTCAAATCACAACAATATTTTAAATATTGATGCAAGAAATTTATTATTAGAATATCAAAAGACATTATTTTTTTATTATGAACATCATATTCACGTAAAACTTGTAATATGGCTCCGCCAGTTACAGATCCAGTATGTGAAATTTTCATCAGTTTTAGAAAAAACATTCATTTTTTAAAAACCCATTTCGCATCTAAATAATGTGCCATGATACAAACAAAAGGATAATTTTACTTACTAGTCCATATATCAGAAGTTAAAAAAAAATTACTAATATCTTCAAAACTTTATTTTAAAGCTATTTTTCAATATTTTAAGAGCTTATGCTCTAGTAATAGATATGAAAACTTTAGTAAAACAAGATTTAGTGTACTACTTGCATAATCATAATATGATTCACTCTCACAAAATATAAAATGTTGTTCATCACAAATAATATATTTCGTTAAGTTGATTTTTTACGAGCAACATAATAAATAAAGTTTTCTATTGAAGATCCTTGAGGACCTGTTCTTAACTATGTTTGTCTAGCATTAAATGTATCCTCGCCATATCAACTTTTATTCCATCTCTTCAAAGTTCATATGCCGTAAAAAAAAATTCCATTTAAAGATTTTTTTTGCATTTCTTGTATTTTGAAGCTCTAGGTATTGGTGTTTGGTCATTGGGATCTAAGACTTCATTTTTCTCATTATTATGACAAATAGTTTAATATAATATTCCCATAATATCCATCTTTTTCTAATTGAAGTATTACTATTAGTACTTAAAACTTTTAGAGGTGACATTTGTGTCGGTGGTAGTTCATTTCCTACATGGTTATTAGCATAATAATTATTATCAAAATTACTATAAAAATATTTCAGAACATTGTTACAATATCTATAGTAATTATATATATATATATATATATATATATATAAAATTAAAAAATAATTAATTTTCAATATCAAATTAACTAATTTTATAATTATTATTTTCACTTAAACCTTAACTTTATTTCCTCCAAAGCTGAATATAGAATTGTTGTAGCTTGGTGGTTGTCGATCAAGTTGAAGCCTCCAATTTTTTCGGACTCTTGCGATTTTTCTTACACTTTTGTCTCCAGAAAGTAGCTATACCAGATTGCTTGCAAGGATTACAAGATAGAAGGATTTTTTGGGTGGTAAATTTAGATAAATTAAGCCTTATTTATAAGAATTTTTGGGTGTCAAATGACTAACAATACCCTTAGAATATAACTACTATAGGGGTATTTTGTCCTTTTTAGAAAAAATGACAAAAATACCCCTTATTAACGTTAAAGAAAGGGCTAAAAATGGGGGTATTTTAGTAAAAATATCACCCAAAATACTATTATAGTTTTTGGAAGTTTTTTTTGACAAAAATAATTCTCTCAATGTATATCTAATGGTTAATAAGGGTAGTTTGGTAAAAGAACCCCTAAATAATTAAAAACCCAAAATGGTGGGCTTGGGAAGAGGGGGGGGTTGTAAATGGCTGGGCTTGATCGGGTCACCAACATGGCCGAGCCGAGTCGACTTGGTTTAGGGCTAAGCGCTCAGCTCAAACCGGGTTTTGAGGCGTACCAGGCCGGTCCAAGCCAGGCGGTAAATCCAGCTCGGAAACGGGATTTTAGTAGGTCAGGTCAAAATTTTGGGTCGCCCGACCCAATACACATTGAGCTTGAGCCTGTATGTACCACAAAACATATCACCTCGAGCCAGCAGTCTGGAACCCTTAAGCTTCGTCAGCTTCCAATCTTTATCCCAAAGACATTTTGACAACCATTATCTGCCAACTTTCATACCAATACCAAAATGTAGCGGACAAATTTGGTACATAACGAACTCCCTGAGAACGAGCTTCTTACCAAGTTCCGTTGTCAAGTACAAGTCATCGATGCCCATAATTGCAGTAGCCTCATTATCGTCTATCTTCACATGTCTAAACATATTGCTCTAGTATGACGTAAAGATCCTCCTTTGGAGTGTTATGATACGACGTCCCCGTTTCCAAGGCCCAATATTCGTCATAACACGTGCCACAAGTTTTCTCTGCATCGGTCATTGCGATTATGAGATCTTCCGTATTCGTAAAATCTATATGATCGTCCTTGCCTTTAACCTTCTCATATTTGAGATCTATGATGTCCTGTTTAAAATGACCCTCTTGCTACAGTGACAATACCCTTCCTTGCAGTCCACCCTCGCACGATCCTGAGAATTCCTCCATGTTCTCGACTGTGACCTAAGTCTTTCCTTCTCATGGAAAGCAACCAGAACGGACTCATACGACGATTCTAATTGCTCACGACCTCATTATTCAACAAACAACTTTTGACTGCCTCAATCGTGACAACTCTATTAGGAGCGGAGTTACTCACAAATACCACCAATGTCTTCAAACTTTTCGATAGAGAACTCAAAAGCAGCAAGGCATGAAGCTCATCCTCAATCACCATCTTCATTGTCAATAGTTGATTAATGATGCCCTAAACCTCATTTAGATGTTGTGCCACCGAGACGCCCTCTGTGTACTTCGAGTTGGCGAATAAGAAACGCATTATTCCCAACCGTCTTCTGTTCATACAACAAATGCAGATTCACCCACAATGCCTATGTCGAACTCTCCAAAGATACGTGATGAAATACCGAATCATTTAGCCATTGGCGGATGAAGCCAACAGCCTTCCGAACAACCATTTTCTAGTCATCAATAGTTTTGTCCAATGACTTAGCGTTGTCGCCCTCCAACGGACCATACAAATTTTTGCACCAGAGTAAATTTTCCATCCTTGGCTTCTATATCGCCAAGTTTCCCCTATGAAGGTAACCATACATGTGTTCATCTTCTCTAAAGACATGGTTGAATATTCCCCTCTCGAAATTCAGAGCTCTAATACTACTTTATTAGAAAATACGCCATAAAAATGAACCAACTCTCACTTAAAGATAACGAAGCACAATCTCTACACAAGAACCAAGATAGTTCAAATACAATATATGTGGTGACTTCGTCACCTGAACAAATCTCAATCTATATATACGTTGATACGAAGATTGATTATAATATTATTTAGTTTTTTTGTCCCAAGAACCAATCCCTCACCAATCTCAAGGAGAAAGAAGAACATAACACAGTGAAATCACTCACCAACTCTGTGAAGATCTCCCTAAACAGAGTAGACGACTCCCTGAACAGATCTTCTTCTCCAACTATCTTGAAGAGCAAGCCTACAAAAAAAGCACGAACTTTCCCATATAATTATGTGGACTCTCTCCCTGAAGCTCTTCAATGAGCACTTCCTTTGACAAACACCTTTAACCTCCTTTAAATAGGTTAAAAAATCCTAACATAGGATTAGAAAATAACTAAATTAGCTCGGTCGACAGATCTGATCCAACGGTTAAAAGACGTATCGATCAGACACCCAAACTGAGCAAAATATCCGTGAACAGTATATTGGATGGTATATTGCCTGCACAAAATTTCCAGAATATATTCTAGATAAAAATGACCCAAAATGATATATTGGGTGATCTACTGCAGAGTATACCTCCAGTATACTGCGCGTTGCTGTTTTGGCTCTGTTTAACCCCTGCTCAGCCATTGTTTCACTATTGCCTTTATCGCAACTCCTGTCAACGCTTCACGACACTCCAAACTATACCTACATCGAATCGAGATTAGAAACCTAACAGAAAGGCCAATAAGAGAGGCCCAAAATGAAGTCAAGAATTTAACCCTAAAATAAAGAGTGTCAGGGTCACATTGTGTTGAAAGAATCACGTCTTAGGAAGAACAGTTACTACAAATATCGATACCGTGTCCATGTTACTTCGTGTTGAAAGACACTCCAACTTCCAAATGACAATAAGATATGCCAAATTTATCGTCTCGGTATCTGTCTTATTGGTTTTGTTTCTAAGAAACACAACACCTCTTAATTGAAAACCTTCTATTATTTATGAACAAGGAGAGGCTAGATTACATCTTCTACAAAAGACTTGTTTTACAATAACAAGAAGCTAAAAGCTGTTCCAGCTATTTCCCCAAACTATGCAATATGAACAGATCATACTTGAATAAACTATACATAATAATCTATGTTGCATGGAAACGGCTTCAACAACATGTTTTAGAAAGATACGGATTCGGCACCTATTTTGGTGTTCTAGTGTACTTGGGGGTGTCCATAGCATTCCGATACGTGTCTAACACAACACGGACACAATATGAATTTTGATGGGTCAGTGTCCATGCTTCTTAGATGATGATCAACCGCCCATTCCAGGCAATGTGTTTTTGTGTCCAACATCAGACCTCTTTGAGACAATCATCGGTTGCTAACAAGTTCACCTGCAGATAAATTATATCACAACATGTGAGATTGATGCGTCGATCATGCAAACAGATGAATTGAATCGGAGAAATGTTACCTTTATGATCTCAGATTTTGTACAAGGGCGCAGATATGCCGCTAAGACACTCATATGGAAAGGCTGCATTCAGAAATACCACAAGGAAACAAGATTATATGAAGATCATCATTGAAT
Source organism: Iris macrosiphon (assembly GCA_036927795.1). NCBI lineage: Eukaryota > Viridiplantae > Streptophyta > Magnoliopsida > Asparagales > Iridaceae > Iris > Iris macrosiphon. The sequence continues at coordinate 51,518,216 of JAYESA010000018.1, forward strand.
GGGTTATATTCGCAACACTGTTGTTATGTTCATGTTGTTTCTTCGTATCATGTTTACTAGAATGAGAATAAATATAAGAACTTGCTCAATAGCACAAGACAGTGAGAACTATATTCAAAAGCAGCATGATTAAGTACAATCACGATAAGCTGGAATTATGAACGAGTTCTGTTATAGTGTTAAACAAATAGAAAGCACAATTAATCTAGCTGCCAGAAATCTGAAAAGAATACCAGACTCGTAACTTTTTATCTTCGAACTTTCCTATAAAAGGCTATTTCATCAGGGGAAATTTCATAGTCTAACAGCAATAATTTCCAGATTCAAGGGAGCATACTGCAGACAACTTAGTGAAGTACATGATCAACAACAATCCCCAAAATATATGACAAGTTGACTAAGTACTTCAAGTTGATAATAGTATAACCAGCCAAGGGATTATAAGCTCTGCAAATGCTAACTTATGATCAAGATAAGTACTAATCCTTTTTACTGTACTGATAATAAAATATTCAACATCCATCCTTGAGCATTAAAAAAGATTTTTTAAACAATAGTTCATCTTTGACCTAGTTAATCATATTGGCCCACTGCAACATATAGACCATGAAGCCTTTTGTCATATTATCCACATAAATACAATACCCTTGTATAACTTCAACAGAAACTTCTCCAAGATAGCAGGTCCACCTAATATTTTGCATCTTAGTAACACAAGAATAAAGCTTCCCACATGCCTGATCCCATCTCACAAATAATATTTTAATCACTAAACCAAAATAAGGGGTCACATCAAGGAGATGGGACATCCTAAACGCCAATTTGAGTGTTTGACTACCATGATATGTAACTTATTCAGAGTTCTAAATTTCGGCCTAGGCGCTAGGCGGCCGCCGGCCGCATCGAAAACCCTCTAGGCGGCAGTCCTAGGCACATGTTCGTCCCTAGGCGGACCTTTTCGGCGCCTAGGCAGCCATGTTCGGTTGTGCCATTTTTTATTTTTTATTTTGATTTTGATTTTTTTTATGCTTAGTTGTATTGTGTGAAGGACCGGGAGGCAACTCTAGAGGGGGGGTGAATAGAGTGCAGCGAAAAAACTACCCAATTTAAGATTATCAGAATGAAGGCAGTTGCTAACTAACAGTGTATATAAAGACAGTAAAGTAAAGCAGTAAAGTAGAGAGAAAGCAAACGCAAACACCAAGATGTATACTGGTTTTCCTCTGAGAGGACTAGTCCAGTCCCGAGAACTCAAGCTCGGAGTTTCTCCACTATAATCACCAATAGTGAATAACAAGCTTTGATCCGAAGGCTTGCCACTTCTTTACACCATGAGTTTTGATCTGAAGTCTCGCAACTTCACAGCTTTAGAGAGAGAGAGAGAGTAACTGATCGAACAAAGCTCTTTACAACTCAGAAGACTTCTAGACCGAGATCGCACTTAGCACTAGGAAGGTTAGGGAGTTGCTCTTTAGATGCGAAGGTTAAGGCTTAGGGGTTTGCTCACAATAGGATAGAAGACTTAAGAACAGTTGAGTTGGTTGAGTGAGTAAGAATGAGAATTCCAATCATATTTATAGATTGTAGGCAAACAGAATTCGGTCAGGATTTAATTCAAATTTTCAACCGTTGGGCCAAAAAATCAGGAGCTATTGAACTGGTTGATTTCATACCAAAAGGGTAACCGAGTTCGGTCCGAGTTCGGCCCGAGTTCGGTCTCCTAGTATGGTAAACTTTGTAAATAAATGTGGCCTGATTTGGTGGATAGGTTCTTTGGTTTATTTGAGTAGACTATGTATCTGGTTTATAGGTTCTTGGTTTTGCCAGTGCGACTCAGCGTACATCAGTCCTAGACTCAAATAAATAAATATTACATTTGAATAGACGCAATACAGACGACATGCAGTAGCAGTGTTGAGACTTCAGATGCGACATATCAATGCATGGTTTAGTTAACTATCAAAATCAAGTTAACTGAGACCGGATGGACCAACAATCTCCCTCATTTTGATAATTGACAAACTATGAATGATATTACAAGTGTTTGATATGCAAGGCTCCCCAGTAACTGTGGAGCAGTTGATATGCTGAAAACGTCTGTCAAGTATCGTCTTGTATGCTAGTATCATGTATTCTTTCTCCCTCGTTGTCATTTGATCGAAATGGCATGCTCCCCCGTAATTGGTGAGATGACAAGAAAAACAAGAAAGTAAAGAGTATACAGGATAACATATAATGGCATAAGAAAAATTTGCATTTAAACTTTTATTCATTTGAAAGAAAACATACAAAAGTGGATGTGTAATAGAAACATTATAGTAGAACATCTCAAAGTAAACTGTTTAATCAATATTATGCCTTTCTTGACTTGATATGAATACAGAACAATAAGTGTTGAACTTAAATCGTAGGTTTTCAAGAGTTTAAATCATCTCGGAGTAGCTGTACAAGTCGGAACCCAGCTAGCGGGTTGACTACCTTCATCGTCCCTTCATCGTCGTTTTCGTTTAGTGCTTGAGTGTTGTGTTCACCAAATGTAACATTGATTGATTCTTCAACAGTCAATGAGGTTTTGTTGAATACTCTGAATCATTTACTTTTGGCGGCATAACCTAGAAAAGTACCTTCATCGGTGTTGGAGTCAAATTTTCCTAGATTATCTTTAGTATTAAGAATAAAACATTCGCAGCAAAAAACTTTAAAATAACTAATTGTGGGAATTTTACCAAACCAAAGTTCATAGGACGTTTTCTTCGATATAGGTCGAATAAGCACCATATTCAAAACATGGCATGAAGTACTTACAACTTCGGCCTAAAAGTATTTCGGAAGGTTATACTGATTTAACATGACTAGCCATATCGCCAAGAGTTATATTCTTCCGCTCAACAACACTATTTTGTTGTGGAGTTCTAGGACAAGAAAATTCATGAGAAGAAAAACTATTTTCATTGCAAAGTCTTTTGAAATCACTATTTTCGAATTCGCCTCCATGATCACTTCGAATACGAGTAATCATGAAACATTTTTCGTTTTGAATCTTTTTGCAAAAATTGACAAATTCAGAAAATGCTTCATTTTTATTTGCAAGAAAATAAACCCATGTGTATCTAGAAAAATCATCAACAATAACATAAGCATAAAACTTACCGCTAAGACTGGCGACTCTACTGGGTCAAAACAAGTCCATATGCAAGAGTTGAAGAGGTCTAGAGGTACTTACAGAGTTGATTGATTTAAAAGAAGATTTAGTAGGTTTATTCTTTTTACAGTCAGCACATACCATATCTTTCTTGAAAGTAATCTCTGGTAAGCCTCTTACGAGTTTCTTTGAAGATAGTCTTGCAATAGTGTCCATGTTTGCGTGTCCTAGACGCATATGTCATAGCCAGCTGTCATCTTTGTTGGCGTATAGACATTTGTCTGCATTGTCAGTGTCTTTTGCAAGATAGAAAATATATATATTGTCGTCCTTGATCCCTTCAAAGATAACCTTACCAGTGGATCTTTCATAAATAGAATATTTGATTTTAACGAAGTTAATACCATAACCATGGTCAGCTAGATGACTGATGCTGAGTAGGTTGTGTTTTAATTCCGTTACTAGACAAACATCTTTTATGACAGGATAGAGAGGAACACCTATATTACCATTACCAATAATGTATCATCTAAGGTTATTGTCGAAGGAGACAACCTTCTTTCTTCATCGATAGCGTTGCAAATAGGTTAGCATCACCAGTCATATGTCGTGAGCAACCACTATCGAGAATCCACTTACTTCTAGCATGAGAGGGTTGGTCCACCTACAAAACAAGTTGTAGATGTAACCCTTGGTACCTATTTCCTTGAGAGTCCTGCTGTGTTAGTTTTTGGTACCCATGCATAAACATTTATATCTACTAATTTTCTTGTTCTACAGAATCTAGATATATGTCCTTTCTTACCACATTAGTGACATATAGCTGTGTGATTGATGCTTGGTGCAGCATGATAGATATGATTATGTGAAGCAGTTCCTTGGGGTCTATGTGGATAGAATGCATGATTGTGTTTGGCATTTCTTTGTAGTCTTCGTGGATATCTATAATAGAATGCATGATTGTGTTTGACATTTCTTTGTGCATGATGATTGCATGAACTGTTATGCATGTAGGTAGGAGCATAGTTGTGAGTGTTCTTTTGTCATGCTACGTGTCTCGTGTTAGGTTGGGTGGAGGTTTGTTCGACCTGTTTACCCAATCTAATCTCTAACTTTTTAAAGGTAGCATATACTTCATCATATTTAGCAGTGAGAGCATCTATTCTACTTGCAGCAATGGAATACTTCTTCTTTTCAGCTTCGAGTTCTTCCTTAAGTTTAGCGTTCTCCTGAGAGCCCTTGTCAAGACTGGCAAGTGCCTCGTGGAGGTTAAGCTTAAGTCTAGAATTCTCGTCTGAATCGTTTGAGGTATCATTTACTTCACTTAGTAGAGATGTTAGTCTCTCTATTTCAGTTTGACATTCTTGAACATCTTCCTTAGCATGTTTGTACTTATTTCTAAGTTACCTAAAATCATCAAGCAAATCACAAAAAGCATTACCTAGTTCATCAAAAGTAAAATCATCATAAGAGTCATTATCAGTTACCTGATCAGCTAACGCAATGAAGCATAGGTTTGCTGCTTCTCGAGGATTCTCTTCTTCGGATTCACTAGCTTCACTTTCATGCCAATTACTAGTGTTTGCATATTTCCGTGATGATGTTCTTTTGGATGAGTAATTGTGGTAATTTCCTTTTCTTAGGGTTGGACAATCTTTCTTTATATGCCCTGTCTTCTTACAATTGTAGCATATAGGCTCTTCATCACTATTGTTAGTTGGCTCATTCTTCTTTGATTTCTCAATCTTTAGAAATTTTCTGAAGTTTCTTGTGGTCAGGGCAACTTTCTCATATTGAGACTCATTGTCGTCGGAGTTGTAGTTGGTAACCTTTTTGTGATGCGCCTTAAGAGCAATCGTCTTCTCCTTGGGAGTGGATTCTTCAAATTCCTTGAGATCCAGCTCGTGAGTCATCAGCTTGCCCATGAGCGTCTCGAGGGTCATCGTAGTAAGATCATTCCCTTCTATGATTGCGGTGGCCTTGGAATTCCAATTCTTGGTGAGTCCTCTGAGTACCTTACGAATCTTCTCGTGATTGTTGTACTCCTTGCCGAGTGATAATAGAGGGTTGACGATGTCGAGGAATCTCGTGAACATTTGAGTGATTGTCTCATTTTACTTTATCTTGAATGTCAGCTAGATGACTGATGCTGAGTAGGTTGTGTTTTAATTCCGTTACTAGACAAACATCTTTTATGACAGGATAGAGAGGAACACCTATATTACCATTACCAATAATGTATCATCTAAGGTTATTGTCGAAGGAGACAACCTTCTTTCTTCATCGATAGCGTTGCAAATAGGTTAGCATCACCAGTCATATGTCGTGAGCAACCACTATCGAGAATCCACTTACTTCTAGCATGAGAGGGTTGGTCCACCTACAAAACAAGTTGTAGATGTAACCCTTGGTACCTATTTCCTTGAGAGTCCTGCTGTGTTAGTTTTTGGTACCCATGCATAAACATTTATATCTACTAATTTTCTTGTTCTACAGAATCTAGATATATGTCCTTTCTTACCACATTAGTGACATATAGCTGTGTGATTGATGCTTGGTGCAGCATGATAGATATGATTATGTGAAGCAGTTCCTTGGGGTCTATGTGGATAGAATGCATGATTGTGTTTGGCATTTCTTTGTAGTCTTCGTGGATATCTATAATAGAATGCATGATTGTGTTTGACATTTCTTTGTGCATGATGATTGCATGAACTGTTATGCATGTAGGTAGGAGCATAGTTGTGAGTGTTCTTTTGTCATGCTACGTGTCTCGTGTTAGGTTGGGTGGAGGTTTGTTCGACCTGTTTACCCAATCTAATCTCTAACTTTTTAAAGGTAGCATATACTTCATCATATTTAGCAGTGAGAGCATCTATTCTACTTGCAGCAATGGAATACTTCTTCTTTTCAGCTTCGAGTTCTTCCTTAAGTTTAGCGTTCTCCTGAGAGCCCTTGTCAAGACTGGCAAGTGCCTCGTGGAGGTTAAGCTTAAGTCTAGAATTCTCGTCTGAATCGTTTGAGGTATCATTTACTTCACTTAGTAGAGATGTTAGTCTCTCTATTTCAGTTTGACATTCTTGAACATCTTCCTTAGCATGTTTGTACTTATTTCTAAGTTACCTAAAATCATCAAGCAAATCACAAAAAGCATTACCTAGTTCATCAAAAGTAAAATCATCATAAGAGTCATTATCAGTTACCTGATCAGCTAACGCAATGAAGCATAGGTTTGCTGCTTCTCGAGGATTCTCTTCTTCGGATTCACTAGCTTCACTTTCATGCCAATTACTAGTGTTTGCATATTTCCGTGATGATGTTCTTTTGGATGAGTAATTGTGGTAATTTCCTTTTCTTAGGGTTGGACAATCTTTCTTTATATGCCCTGTCTTCTTACAATTGTAGCATATAGGCTCTTCATCACTATTGTTAGTTGGCTCATTCTTCTTTGATTTCTCAATCTTTAGAAATTTTCTGAAGTTTCTTGTGGTCAGGGCAACTTTCTCATATTGAGACTCATTGTCGTCGGAGTTGTAGTTGGTAACCTTTTTGTGATGCGCCTTAAGAGCAATCGTCTTCTCCTTGGGAGTGGATTCTTCAAATTCCTTGAGATCCAGCTCGTGAGTCATCAGCTTGCCCATGAGCGTCTCGAGGGTCATCGTAGTAAGATCATTCCCTTCTATGATTGCGGTGGCCTTGGAATTCCAATTCTTGGTGAGTCCTCTGAGTACCTTACGAATCTTCTCGTGATTGTTGTACTCCTTGCCGAGTGATAATAGAGGGTTGACGATGTCGAGGAATCTCGTGAACATTTGAGTGATTGTCTCATTTTACTTTATCTTGAATGCTTCATACTCTTGTGTTAGACGACTTATTTTTTATTCCTTCACTTGGGAGGTTCCTTCATGAGTGATCTCAAGAAGTGTTCATACTTCGTGCGAAGTTCCGCAAGTGGAGGCTCTGTTAAATTCAATTCTGTCTACAGCACAAAATAGAGCGTTAATAGCTTTAGCATCAAGACTAGCTTATTTTTTTTCGGTGTCTGTGTACTTATCATGAGACTTCTCTACAAGGTTACCATCTATGACTATTCTAGGTGGCTTCTTGTATCCTTCTACTACTACAGTCCAAAGGTCAAAATCAAGTGACTTTAGGTAGAAGCTCATACGTGTCTTCCAGTATGTATAGTTAGTACCGTCAAATAGGGGTGGCCTGTTTGTGGACTGGCCTTCATCATTGTTGGTGTGGATAGATCTAACAGTTGCCATAAGTCTCTTAGGATTTTAAGCCAAATATCAAGAGAACTAGCTCTGATATCAATTGAAGGACCGTGAGGCAACTCTAGAGGGAGGGTGAATAGAGTGCAGCAGAACAATCTACCTAATTTAAGATTATCAGAATTAAGGCAGATGCTAACTAACAGTGTATATAAAGGCAGTAAAGTAAAGCAGTAAAGTAGAGAGAAAGCAAACGCAAACACCAAGATGTATACTGGTTTCCCTCTGAGAGGACTAGTCCAGTCCCGAGAACTCAAGCTCGGAGTTTCTCCACTATAATCACCAATAGTGAATCACAAGTTTTGATTCGAAGGCTTGCCACTTCTTTACACCACGAGTTTTGATCCGAAGTCTCGCAACTTCACAGCTTTAGAGAGAGTAACTGATCGAACAAAGCTCTATACAACTCAGAAGACTTCTAGACCGGGATCGCACTTGGCACTAGGAAGGCTAGGCAATTGCTCTTTAGATGGGAAGGTTAAGGCTTAGGGGTTTGCTCACAATAGGATAGAAGATTTAAGAATAGTTGAGTTGGTTGAGTGAATAAGAATGAGAATTCCAATCATATTTATAGGTTGTAGGCAAACAGAATTCTGTCAGGGTTTAATTCAAATTTTCAACCGTTGGGCTAAGAAATCAGGAGCTATTGAACTGATTGATTTCATACCAAAAGGGTAACCGAGTTCGGTCCGAGTTCGGTCCGAGTTCGACACGAGTTAGGTCCGAGTTCGGTCTCCTAGTATGGTAGACTTTTTAAATGAATGTGGCTTGATTTGGTGGATATGTTCTTTGGTTTATTTGAGTGGACTAGGTATCGGGTTTAAAGGTTCTTGGTTTTGCCAGTGCGACTCAGCGTACCTCAGTCCTAGACTCAAATAAATAAAGATTACATTTGAATAGACGCAATACAGACGACATGCAGTAGCAGTGTTGAGGCTTCAGATGCGACATATCAATGCATGGTTTAGTTAACTATCAAAATCAAGTTGACTGAGACCGGATGGGCCAACATTGTGGATATGTTGTTTGGGTTTTAAGATTGGATTTGGATTTTGAAGATTTAAATTTCAAAAAACAAAAAGGCAGTCTAGGCACTAAGCAGCCCTCCGCCGCACCGATTCCACCTAGCGAAATTTAGAACACTGAACTTGTTAGTCTTGGCCACTGCACCGAAAAACTCTAGAGTTATAGTGAGAGTTGAAAGTTATATATTTTTGTATTAATCTAACACTGTCCCAGGTCGAAGGCCCTATTTATGGACTGAGAGCCTGATTCACGTAGTAGTATATTTATTATAAAATTCACTTAAAATGCATGTATAGAGATTTGAATTAGCATTGCTCAGGCACGATGCTAAAGTCCCCATCACTACACAAACTCTATAGTTGTAGTGGGGGTTGAGGGTTATATATATTTGTCTTATCCTAACATAACTCTCAAGAGAACTACTCAACTAAGTTGATTGGTTTCATTAGAGAGAAAAAGGGAGTATTTATGTAAAGGAGGGGATAGCTTGTTGTAGGAAAAAATATGTGGCAGTAAAACAAATACTTATAAGACACAAATAAGGAAGATAATATACTCTCTTCTAAACTTTCCCACAAATGCAACATGGACGTGACGCAAAAGAACTTCACAAAGCTAGACTTTGACCTAGACTTCGACCAGCAGTCAACCTTAGGGGGTGTTCGGTACGCGGAATACTGTATAGCCGAAAATTTTATATTTCAGGGAATCAAATTCTCCGTAATTAATTTTCCTGGAAATTTTATGTTTGGCGACAATATAAATATTCCAGAAAAAACTGAAAAAAAGATAAAAAGAAATGAAAAAAATTTAAAAAAAAAAACTGAGATTAAACCAAAAAACAAAAAAATTCTTAAACAAATGAAAAAATGAAAACAAAACAGAAATCATTCTAAAAAAATGAAAAAAAAAGGAAAAAAAAAAGAAAATTGCCCGTACAAAAAAAAATATACCCACCCATTCTTGGGGGATAGAAATCTCAAGTTTTGTAGATAAATTATTTAACCATGTATTCACAACTTCATGGAATAATTTTTTATAACCTAAACAAACATTGAAATAGATTTTCCACTCTAAATTTACTCGGAAAAAAAATGACCTGTGTACCAAACGCCTTAATGTGCTTGGTGTGCTCATGTAAGACCGAATAATCATTAATGTGGATGGCAGTTTTGTTGACACAAAAAAGAGAAGTAGAAGAGGTGAGCAAGACAACAATCATAATTAATAGTTTTAGCCAGCCCAGGTCAGAACTGACATGAGACATCGATCAGCACTCTATTCCAGTAAATGAGCGAACCACATCAGTTTGTTTCTTAGTACCCATATGACTAGGTTGCAGCCGGAGGTGCAGCAACAAGCAATAAATTTTCACTATGCTATATGACTAGGTTGCAGCTGAAGGTGAAGTAACATGCAGTAAAGTTTTGATCATCAACCGACCAAACTGTTCTTTCCGCGGTTACCAAGATGGTACAAATCACATAGAAAATCAAAAATACAACAATGACACGCTTACAATAACTTGCACGAAAAAGAAAATTACAAACTGACTTGAATTACAAGCTTTGAAATTCAACTACTAATAATGTAAACAAGTTGCTACAACAACAAGAAGGCAGAATTGGAAGAGCTTGCTAGAGTGATTAGGATCATCGTTGCTCAAAGCAAGATTTGATCTTATTCCGTCGCTCTGCTCCAAGGAACCAACAAGTTCAAGAGATAGAACTTCTGAAACACTTCTTTGTCACTCTTGCACGGACAAAACTTGGACTCCACAAATTGATAGCACTTTGTTGCTTGGAATAGTTGCTACTAGCTCTCCTCACGTAAGCCTATATTCTCTTGTTTTCTCTTCTCTTGCAAAAGAGAAGAACTTCTGAATATATAGAAGAATCAACCCCCATTGGCAGCACACTATCCATTATAGGCAATAAATTCGAAAAATAACTTCTCATTAAATGGACGGTCATAGAAGTAACCCCCAGTAAATGGGGGTTACGCTCCATGAGCAATGGAAATGCAGCTCCATGCGCAGCACCCACGGTTGGCGCTCGCGCAAAGCCCTCACGGAGCGCCCATGCGGAAGCGCCTGTGGAAGCACCCGCTGAAGACCGCGTGCAACAACGTTGTCTACACCGCACTGCTCCGCTTGGCAATTCGCACGAAAACGAGAGCAAACAACACAACTCAAACCAAAAGCGTCATCTCACGTCCGATGCGTATGTGCGAAGTGCAATAAAATGAATCACATGGACAAATCCCAGACAACTTACAAGAAGTCTACAAGGCGAACAGGGGGTCCTTGCCCCTCCAAGAAAACACCCGACCATCTTAATCACATGGACTACCATATCCCCATGTGCACAAGTCAATAAAAGATGAATCTATATTGAAACAAACACTTGGGGTTGCCACAAGGATGTGAGAATATTTTCCAGAATGCAAATTCAAACCCCAACACAAACATTGTTTAGCAATGAGAGATAGTAAGGAGGATCACTAAAGAAGTTCCGGCACAAAAGACTAAATACTGGAGTATGCACTTGGTGAAACGAGGAAGCAAGACCATAGGATCGTATATAATAGCTAACAATTCTGACAACAAAGGGGACAAGTTGATGATACATGCCCGAAGAAATAGATCAGAAGAGGAGATAACGGCGGAGAGTCAAACATTCTGATTAATAGGAGTGCCAACTGTCCGACAACCTAGAAATTCAGACTCTTCCAAGAGATCCAAACAACTTCCACTAAGAGAGAAGGTCGAGCCATTTTTGAAAGCAACCTTAATGTCGAGAAAGTACCGCAACTGACCAAGATCCTTAGTGTTGAAGAGACTGAAAGATAAACCTTGACCTTGGATATTCAAGTACAATCATCTAAATAATGATAAATGTCACTGACATAGATCAGAAGTATAAAATGCCCTGAGCCCGATTATGAATGAAAAGAGAGAAATCATGAGATATGTTAGACCACCGGGATGAACTTGTCAAACCAGGCCCAGGCCCAGAGGCCCAAGGAGATTGCTTGAGACATAAGCTTAAATGGAAGGCGAACATGATACTCCCCTATGCACTCAAAATTAGGAAGTTGTTGCATATAGATCGTCTTAAATAGGACCTCGAGGAGTAAGGCGTTATTAATCTCAAGTTCATATAGGGACCGATTGTGATTGACGACCAAAAAAGGATCATCATAATTGTATTATGTTCATATTACTATGTGAAGCCTCTGGTGTCAAGACAAGACTTCAAGCGCTCGGGAGTGTCATCAGGATTGTGTTAACACTGGATACCTAGTGACATGCACAACTCGTTTGTGCCCAAAGGAAAATTTACAAAGTCCCACGCGCCATTGGACTTAAAATATAAGCACTTCCAAAAGAAGGAACAAAATAAGAGGACAATGAGCTAATAAAATGGCACAAAACAAGGCAAGACAACCGTAAGAAACGGGCAAGCAGATGCATAGTACGAGAGCGGTTTCTTAGGCACAACAATATAGCAATCATTAGACATCACTCGAGCACTCGAGCATTTAGCACAGGTACCATTCGGTCATGTGTAAAGAAAAGTCTACTTCTAGGGCCTGATTTAGCAGCATGATCCGATAGACTTCTAACTCTGCGTCTGAGGTTACTTCGTCTTCCTTAGGCCTCCTTTCTTCTTCTTCTTATGTCCTCAGACGACTTACAAGAAGTCTACAAGGCGAACGGGGGGTCCTCGTCCGTAAACCCTCCAATAAGCTAATGAATCACCAGAATAAGAGAGTAAAAGAGTAAGAAATTTGACAGAACTTTTGCCTAGGGTGTCCTCGCCCGTAGACCCTCCAACGAGCAAATCAAACACCAGGATAAGAGAGTAAAAGAATAAGAAATTTGGCAATAATTTTGCCTAGGGTTTGTCCTTACCATGCTTATCATTTTTTTGTTTGTGGGTGGGTGGGTGTGGGTGGGTGGGTGGGTGTGGGTGTGGGTGTGGGTGTGTGGGTGTGGGTGTGTGTGTGTGGGGGGGGGGGGGGGGGGGGGGGGGGGGGGTGGGGTTTCTGGATATTTTGTTGGGCTTGGGGATAAAGTTACTTTCTTTACTAGTTTGCCATTAGGTTATTTCTTAGGCATTCAATTTTACCATTCTGCTCTTTGTTTCATCTGGTCTATCTCTGCAGTAGGGTGTTCATTTAGAGCTTTCTCTGGGCTCTATTCGTTTGGTGACTTGGGCTCGGTTTTACTGGATGAGTTTTTTTAGGAATATTTCCGTCATTTGCCCCCTGTGGCAGTGTTTAATCTTTTAAGAGCTGGCACACTTCGTAAATTTTTAGCCAAATATGATTTGTTGGCTAATGCGTTTTCTCTTTAGAGGTCAACACAAACGAACTTTCTGATGAAAAGATCAAATGAAGCATATAACACTCCCTGAGGAGTTTGACCAGGATAAAAACAGAATGAAGTTCATTCGAGGGGGAAAAAACCCAGACGGTCGTCCATGAAGCTTGCTTGTGGAAGTGTCGACAAACAGTCACAGACAAATAAAACTCGGGCAAAGAAAAAATGCTGACGATCCACGGAACTTGCTCGTTGAGATGTCAACAAAAAGTTGTCGACAAACAAAACTCAGTCAGAAAAAATGCAGTTAGTCAGCCCACATAACTTGCTTATTAAGATGTCAACGAGCAGTCGCAGACAAACAAAACTCGGTCAGAAAAAAAAAAAGTTAGACCGTCTGCCCACAGAACTTGCTCGTTTAGATGTCAACGAGTAGTCACAAACAAAACTCAGTCAGAAAAAACGCAGACAGTTTACCCACGGAACTTGCTCGTTGAAATGGCAACGAGAAGTTGCAGACAAACAAAACTTAGTAAAAAAAATGCAGATGGCCTGTCCACGATACTTGCTTGCTGAGATATCAACGAGAGTCGCAGACAAACAAAACTCAGTAAGAAAAAAACGTGAAACAGTCTACCAACGGAACTTGCTCGTTGAGTTGTCAATGAGAAGGCGTAGACAAACAAAGTCAGAAAAAACGTCAGGCCGTCTTCCCATGGAACTTGTTGGTTGAGATATCAACGAGTAGTCACAGACATGTCAAGTGAGAAAAAATGCAGATGGTCTGCCTCCAGAACTTGCTCCTTAATATGTCAACATGCAGTTGTAGACAAACAAAATTCAGTCAGAAAAAATGCAGACGGTCTGCCCACAGAACTTGGTCGTAGAGATGTCAACGAGCAGTCACAGATGAACAAAATTCTTTCAGAAGAAAAGCAAACGATCTGCCCACAGAACTTGCTCGATGAGATATCAAAGAATAGTTATAGAAAACCACTCAAGGCCATAGAACAGTTGGCGGATCAAATATATACCCAAAAATAACTCAACCCATAGGGATCAACCTAGAAAAATCGAGCCCAAGTCACCAAACAAATGGAGCCTAGAGAAAGCCCAGAACGAATATCATATTGGATAGATGGAACAGATGAAACAAAGGGCAGAAATGTAAAACTGAGTGTCTAAGAAATGACCTAACAACAAACTAGTTAATAAAGTGACTTGATCCCGAAGAAAAACAAAACATCCAGTGACAAACCTGCGAATGGTAAAACTTGGGCAACAAGAACATGCTCCCACACTCCTTACTATAAATACCGCCACCCCTAAAATATGGTAAGAATGGTAAGCACAAATTCCTAGGCGACACCCTATCAACTTTCTTACTCTCTTATTTCGGTAATTTGCTAGTTGGAGGATTTACGTTCTAGGAGCCCCTGCTTGGCTTTTAGACGTGCTGCAAGTCGTCTGGGAACGAGCAGAGAAGAAGAGAAGAAGAAAGGAGGCCAAAGGAAGACGAAGCAACCTCAAACGCAGAGTTAGAAGCGAACCGGGTCAGGCTGCTGAATCAAGTCCAAGAAGCGGAGACATTCCTTTACATCAGGTGTACCGAGACGTTTGTTTCTATGAGTATAGACCTATATTGATGTAGGCATCAGATCACATGAGGAGAAGTAGGAGTAAAGGATTTGAGGGTTTCAATCATTTACTTCGGAAAGCCAAAATATACTGATAAATAAATACTAGAAATATATTTGATACAATATGACATAATCTTATGTAATACTTGTTGTTTCCTGATAGTTTTGAATGTAATAATATTCAATATACTGAACTATTCACTCTCAATAGATATTGTTGTTTATTTAGCTTGCTTTCAGACAAAGTACTACTAGAATATATAGTTTTGAATGGAACAATATTAAGATATATGACCATTGTGAATTTGTAGTATACAACTTCGACAAATGATGATGGTTACATAATAGGTTGTCAACTTACGATACATATCGTCTATCGATTTTCTTGTGTATTTGTATTGTGTGTACGTCATAAAATTTCAGACACAATGTAACCTATGTTGTTAATATCTTACTATAGACGACATGTATCGAGTAATATTTCTCATAATTTTTTTAGTTTTTCATATTTATAGGCCTATCTAGTTCCATATTCTAGATTCTTATACATTACACAACTCAAGTAAAAAAAACCAATACTGCCTATCGGGCTATATGTATTGTAGATAAACGATGCATAATAATATATTGTATCGTAAAGTGTCGTCTATAATAAGATACTAACAACATAGGTTACATTGTGTCGATAAGAAATTTCATAACACATGCTTGTTGATCTTCAACATACAATTTGTGTCAACATTGTTCTTTTACCGTACTTCTCTTTTTCTTTAGTTTTTGATTTGTTGAATAGACTAGAAAAGAGGGCCCAAATTTTTGTTTCAGCCATTATGGTGGTGGTGGTAAGGTGGGTGGTGTGGGTGGGGGGGGGGGGGGGGGGGGGGTGGGGTGGGGTGGGGTTGGGTTTATTATAGGATCGGACATGACAAAATTGATACGATATGTATCAGTATCGGCTGATACTGCGAGCCTTGGTCCTAAGGCCATACTGAACAAAGAAACAAAGACAGACCACGAGGTGATTTGAATTGAAAATACTGACATAATGATCTTGAGAGTAACTGGATCACCATGGCGATATATATATATATATATATATATATATATATATATATATATATATATATATATATATATATCGACAGAAAACTTAAAGCAAAATAATCTTGCATAAATAACCAAGTTCATTTGCAGTAATATAATTTTTTGAAATGGTGTAACCCCATAGAAACTTTAAAGCAATGATATCAATTGATCCTGAGTACTTCTTTTTCATCTTTACTCAAGTGGATTGAAGTGACAAGAGTCAAAGTCAAATATGTTATCGGCAGAAAAGATAATGCATCTAATGCGGTTTTGAGATGCATGACACTTGCATAACCATCTGACTGGTACATAAATTAGCATCTTCTTCAAAATGTTATAATCCAGAGAGTACTAAATTACAAGGAAGACCAAAACACTCTTTAAGGAACAATTACTTAGGTTAGCAAGACTAATTATCTTAATGTGTTAAGACTTAGACCGACCACTTTTCAAGTCATGAACAACTACTATGGTAGACAAGAAAATAGTTACTTCATACATGTTTTCTTCTCAGTGAGATAAAGAGCTTACTAGAAGTAATGAAACAAATATGAAACTGAAACAATTTTTTAAGAAACTTAATATTTTTTTTTGAGATATGCAAATTTCAAATAGAATCTCATGTCCATCTTCGAACTAAAACTAAATGTTTTTCCCATTTAAATGAAGTATAATGGAAGTCTCACCCTGTACGGATCACCCCGCAAAGACTGCACAAACATGGAATATTTGGATCCCTTGCCCTGCAAAAAAGAATCCTTAATCATATTGTGAAAAAATTAATTCAGCTAATTAGAAACACAATACATCCAACAATGATTTGCAGATAAGTCCATTAAATATACTAGTCACATGCACGTACATTGCACGTAAAAGAAATCTTTTTCCTGATATTGTTGAAAAATAGTTTAAATTAGGATTTGTTATAGATATGATTTGAATATATTTTAATTAGAATTTGTTGTAGATATGTTTATAATTTAATTAGGATTTGTTATAAACATACGTGCACGTAGATAGATAATATCCAATCGTTAAGCTACTAGTTAGGATATTTTTTCTCAATTTTAATTACGTGAGGATATACATACGGCATACACTACTCATTTTGAGCCATTTTCAAGCCTCTTTATAATAGTAGAAATTATACACTTAGAAGCCGGGGGCGGGACAAGAGGCAGGGGAGCGCGACTACTTAGAAGAGTCTAAAGTTGGGAGAGTGATAGAAGCTTGCGCTAATAATTTTTTATGCTTATTAATTATTGTTATCAAATTTTTTATATATTTTAATATTTATTAGAATTTATAAAGTTCAGTTCAAATTTACAGAGAGATCATTCGTATGGAGATCTTTATGATGTCAAGGTAAGTAATCCTTAGTTTTTTATTACTTTGATAAACATATATTAAAAATTCTCCAACATTCTTTCCTAAATTTGTCCTTTTTAAAATTCCGGTAATGTTATAGGAAGCGCTCATGTCGTCAGGGAAACATGCTCCCAAGACGCTCCTAAGAACCACCGAATCGCATTTCTTACTAAGATTCATTAGTCTCCTAGGAGATTCGGGCTTCTAAGCTTCTATATAAGTCCCCTAAATCACCCAAACTACTAGAAATGAAGTTATGCATCCCATTCCGTCTCCATTAGGCAAAAAATAAATTAACCCTTGTGTTCATTGTGTAAAAAGACCATGTTAACCTCATCCTACCCCACATTTTCCTCTCCAACCCTAAACAAGTCACAAGTTCCGCATTTGGGAATGAACGCAAGAATGAAAAGTTCGGAGTTCATCAAAAGTTTGGAATATTCGAAAAACTTTTAGATTATTTTGGATCAAGTATCCTATTTCTTGTCCCATAGTAGATCTTTGACTGCTCTCTCAATATATACGATAAATTTTACTATAGAATTTCTTAAAACGTGTGAAGCGGGGGCAATATGGCAATATAAGGTTGTTTTTATATGTATTTGTTTGTGTGGAAAATACCAAAGTTGACATGGCCTGCCAAACTGTGGAATATAAGGTGAAGCATTTTGGAATAGATGGTTAGAATAGGTTTATTGATAGTTGTAAGAACTTGTGACTTTGTGTTTGACGGTAGCCTTTCACCTTGTTCACTCGTCCACATGACCCAGTGACCAAGTCTTTCACTCTATGAAATGATTGCAAAATGTTTTGTGCAAGGTTAGTTCCACATGGGAAAGGAAAACAAGGAAAGATATGTTTCTTCATATAAACAGATAGGAGAGGTCTACTCAACCATTATCAAGTTAGGGCCTTTGAATAAAATTCTAGGCCAAGTAGACTGGCTGTGAGCTAGTCCACAAATATTCATGAGTGCGTTTTATTTGTGTTCTTAGGACAATTCGCAAAATGTGACTGTCAATGCAGCGAGCTATCAATTTGCGAATTATTCTCGACTTTTTGAAAGAGTTGCAATTATTCTGACTATGCCCAAAATTGCAAGAGTCCCCACAAACGCCAAAAGTCGATCCTCCTACATCAGTGCCTCCCCCTCCTCACTCAGCCTGCCCCCTCCTTTCTCCCCGACCCTTGAGTACCTTCTTGTTCTGTAGTTAGAACTTATGTTGCATGGACACTCCTCGGGGGAACTGTATTTGTGCATGTATCCGCATCCAAGACGTATTGAACATGATACTTCTTTGATAGTCCTATCAGAGATGACTCACCTATGTCTAGGCTCCAAAGGGGCCCAAAACATAGCTGGCATAGTTGGCCCAGAACATAATTGGCATGTTCTTGGTAGTGAGAAACATAATTGAGATATGAGAAAATCCTTCCTAAAAAAAATTGGCACCTAGTTACTATCCAAAACATGTTTACATATAGATATTATTACGATCTAATGTATAAAACATGTATATCAATATGTTTTCATATGTATATATGAACGTATCTATGTCGCACCCGTATCCTAAAATTTTCTAAAATGTCGTATTCGAAATATATAGCGCGTCTGTATCTAAATGTTTTATGTGGCTATGCAACGTAGGCTGAAACAATTCATTTTGGAATTACTAGAGGACGAAGACGAGTTTGGTTTCAGATGACGGTGTGATCAATATGAGTTTTGAGTTCTTATGGAAGTGGAGGAGAAGAAATGAGAAGGATATGGATGACTTGTGGAAGTAGAGAAGAAATGGGTTTGGGGAATTGGGAAGGTGATGGGCTAGGGTTTGGTCAGGGTTACAAAATGAAGAAGATACTGGATGGATGGATGACTAGGATTAGGTTTTAAGTGAGAAACATGGCTAGGATTTTATTTTGGCCAAAAGAAATATTTTCATGAAGAGCTAGGTTCAAGATGAACTGCGCTATGATATGATATACATTGGAGTCAATAAGATTCTTTAATTGAGTGGTTCGAGTACAAGAACATACAAGTTTATCCAATGTAGAACTAAAGTAACTACATAGACCTACAAACTCTAACGTCTCTTATGTGTGTGTGTGTGTGTGTGTGTGTGTGAACAAGCACTTGTCCAAGTGATCAGGACTTAGAGACATGAAGACTCGGAAAACCAGATTGGTAATTCAAATCCCCAGTGATGCGTTATGGATTTAAACAAAGAGGGATGAAAGAGACATTCAGGTAGTGACTAATTTAGAGCGTGACCGGAAGGAGCAGTCTACCAGGATAAAACTATCACATGACTGATGGTTTAGCCCAAACTGATGTGATAAAGACCTGCCTGAGAGGTGATTCGAGAAAGGATACATCAGTTGCATAAAATCGAGAACCAGACCCGAGCCTTAGCCGGTTGGACTAATGGTCAGCCAGAGTGGTCGTGTGATAGGGAGATTGACCTGAGCAGCGCATCAAGAAAGCAGCGCATCAAGAAAGGATGTATTGGATGCATAAAAATCAAGAACGACATACAAATAACCAGACCTATGCCTAGGCCAGGGAGATAATGTAATAAAAAATCCGATCTTAAGCCAGATAGTAGTACGTAGAACTACTTGTTTAAATATTTACACACATACAAATACATTTTTTTTTTTTGGAAAAGGTAATTTTATTAATAATGATAATGAAAGATTACAGCTCTATCGCAACTGAATCACACAACATCTACTCTTCCACAACAGACTCAACTCAAAGTTATACTAGGAACCTATAGGAGAGCTGCCCTGTTCTTCAAGTATATATATCATAATCCATCTGTAGCATATTTTCCTAGGAAGGGTTAGCTTCTGTATGCTCTGTAACCTCCGATTCCATGTTTTGTAATATAGAGAAGCACGATTCAACGCCCGACGTCTGTGCTTTACTTTTCCTTCGGGTATAATTGAGAGTACATTTCTTCGACGAACCAGCTCTTCTTCCCTTAGATGCCTCTTACTGCTAGTCGTCGAGTTTGCATAGAGTGGTACTCAACGACTGGCTCAGCCTGACTTGGTATAGGTGCCTTCCTTATCAACCTTCTTTTTCGCATTTGTCCTATTGACATCTTAACTAAGGATTGCCTCTCCTGCTGCTGCAGACATCTCCGTACCCTTTCCTCTAACAATCAATGATCTTTCCGTTGTCCTCACATTTGAATGCGTCATAACTCGTTCTGCAAGGACAATAGCCGTCTCATTGCCTTGGCCACTGTCGCCCTCTTACATAGGTTGACAGTTTTTCTCCTCTCCCATCCGTATATCATCAATGGCTTGATGAGTTTCAACCTCTTGGTGGTCCTAACTTGTTTTGTTCACGCTAGTCTGTTTTTCTTCCACAGCACGCGGACACATCCTAGTCACATGCCCAAAACATCTACACTCAGTAGATACTGGAGGAACCCATTCATATTCTATACTGGAGGAACCCATTCATATTCTACTGCTTGCGAGAATATTTCACCTGATGGAATTGGGTACTCGAGTTTTCGCGACAAAACAGTAGAGGACTCGATCTAAGCAAATCTATGTTACCTGGACTCAGGTACGGGTACATATCCAAGAGTCAGATCTTTCAAATTCATAATTGAAGGGCACACGGACTCGGCTAAAAAAGATCCAAATTTGGGATACGAATACGGGGATATGACTAGGATATGACTATTAAAATAAATATATTTAAATATAGTTTCATAAAAAAGACAGCATATAATTAAATTTGCATGACTTCATAAAACACATATAATTAAATTTGCACGATTTCATAAAAAAACAGTCTCTAATTAAATTTGCATGATTTCATAAAAAGATACAATTGTAATTAAGTTTGTATGGTTTTATAAATTCAAGTTTATAATTAAATTTGCATGGTTTCATAAAAAGATACATTTTGTAATTAAATTTGTAAGATTTCATAAAAAAGATAAACTGTGATTATAAACTACTAGTAAACTTTACTAAACTAGTTGAATAAGTCCCTAAGAGACTATCCCTTCAGCTCCTCTGCTACTTTACTATTAATCTACCATATTAAAATAAACTATCTACTTCGTTACCACATTAAAATAAACTATTTACTTCACTACCAGTCTCCCGATTGTCATCATGAAGGATCTGATTGTTATCATGAAGGATCGGGTATGGATTTCATACCATACCCGTCCTATCGGGTCGACACGGATACTTCTTCTTAAAGTGGAGAGTCCGGATAACATAGTGTGTATATATATGGTGAAGGCTAGGCAGAATCGGAATGCCATTCACAGTTTGCTTGATCCTAATGGAGATCTTATTAGTGGGGCAGATGGTATCCGGGATGAGGCAGTTTGGTTCTACCGGAATATTTACTTCCAGGATTCTTATTCGACCACTTTTCCGCACATTGAGTTTAAGAAGTTGATCTCTAGACGAAGAATTCTTGTGTTGCGGGCCCCTATGTCTAGGGAGGAGATAGAGCTTATTGTCAAAAAGGCGAATTCAATCAAATCGTCAGGACCTGATTATTTTGCGGTTGCCTTTTTCAAGAACCACTGGGGCACGATTAAGGAGGATGTTCTCAAAGCGGTGATGGTGTTCTTCACCTCTGGTAAGTTGCTTAAGGAGCTTAACCATACTTTTGTGATCTTGATTGCGAAGGTGGAGGGTGTGACTTCGCTGGAATACTTTTTCCCTATAGTGTGCTGCAATTTCTTATACAAGATTATTATCCGCCTTATGTGTGACCGGATGAGGGAGGTGATGCAGGAGCTTATCTCTCCTAACCAGACAATGTTTATCAAAGGGTGATCCATCTCTGAGAACTGTCTGCTAGCCCATAAGCTTGTGAGAGATTTTAAGAAGTAAGATGGTAACAAAACGTGTCTGAAGCTTGATCTAAGGAAAGCTTATGATATGGTCAATCGGGACTTCCTTTATTATATCATGATCTTTATGGATTTTGATTAATGGTGGGTGGACAGGGTAAGGGAAGGTGTCTGCTCTACATCTTTTTCGATTATGGTGAGGGGTCAACCAGAGAGATTTTTTAGCAGTAATAGGAGCCTGAGACAAGGGGACCCCTATCTCCTTATCTCTTTGCGATAGTGATGGGGTTCCTCACTTGCCTGTTGGATGATGCGGTTATGGATGGGTTAATTACCCTCTTATTTCGGAAGGTGGAACTAGTGGTCTCTCACCTTATTTATGTTGATGATGATGCTGGTGTTTGTAGAGCCTTCTAATAGATCTCTTGACATGATCAAAGGGATATTCGATAAGTTGGAAAGTTGGTTGGGTTTACATCTGAACAGAAATAAGAGTCAGATATTTATGAATCGTACTTGCAGGATTAAGGAGGATTGGCCGGCTAAGATAGGTGTTGAATAAGGGAAGCTCCATGTTAAATACCTTGGACTTCCACCCTCAATTAACTATGTTGCTATTGCGGAGTGCGAGGGTCTTCTCAGTTACACGCAATCGAGACTGAGTGAAGACAGGCTCAGTTATTGTCTTTTGGGGGTAGGATTGAACTCATCTGAGCAATCATTTGGTGGTTTTTCTGTACTGGTTGCAAGCAATTATTCTCCCCAAGGGCACGATAAAGAAGATCGAAGTATGTGCTCGAACTTCCTGTGGAGTGGGAGAATTCATGCTATTAGTTGGGAAGAATTGTGTCGGCCTAAAAAGAATGGAGGAGTTTGTAATGCCCCACACCGCACGGTACATTATGATGATTTAAATGATTCGAAGAAGTATTTATTCGGGTTTGGTTTCATGTGCAGGCTTTATATAGAACTCTCTGAGGTCGACATCGTAGATAGATCAGTGGGTTAATTCAGAGCAGTACAGAGATAGCGAAATTTGAGCGATGGTGCAATCTTCCTTAATCTGGTAGGGTCAGATGATTGAGAAGCACGGTCTGCTCGCATGGTTATACCAGTTAAGTTGATCGTGCTTCGTATTAGATCACAAAGTTAAGGAATCAGACGGTGTCATCTCGGCAGAACGATAAGCAGATAAGTAAAGATGGGCGGGCTCTGACCATTCTCCTCTACTCCTTCATGCCTTAATAAAACATATCCTTTGCGTGCGTGTAACATCGAAGAATCAGTGTGCGTGGTTCGAATAAATAGAAGTCATAACTTATGTTGAATACTAAGATAGAACATTGAACAAGTATAAGAGCGTGCATCAGTGTACGAGTATCGAACGGTAATGCTTCATCAGCAAAGTGATGCAGTTGTGGCGCAACACCACGAAACTGTAATAGCGGAGCGTGCATCAGTACACGAGTATCAAGTAGTATGCTTCGTCAGCGAAGTAAGCAGTTGTGGTTCGAAACCACGCAACTTTGTCAGAAGGGGGTATGGTACCCACGGAACTATCGGAAGGAATATGGTGCCCACAGAACACTGTGTCGAAAAGCGGCATGGTGCCTCGGTATGTTGGAACCTACGGGTCGCCAACCGGAACGCTAATAAGATACGTAGTGATAATGTGAGAACAATATAATGCTACGAGTAGTTATGTTTCAATACTTTACTTTCGTATTCGATTACCATGCTTGTGGTTTATAGTCAGTTATTTACGTGTTGTATGGTCATGGACAACCTGTGCACAGGGTTTCGGCTTTCCTCGAACGGGCGCTCCGGGGCACCGGGACCGTTCAGCCTAGGAGAAAAATATAGTGCTTCAGAGCACGGTATAGCGGCACATCCATTGAGGCGTTGCAACCTTCGGATGGATGGCTCGTCACATACCTCGGAACGCGCTTCGGCACGAGACATTATGGACCTCAGGTCGACTCGGACTGAGAGGATGCGTCGTAATGTTGTGAATTTAGCCCTTTATGGTATCGATATCACCAATGACCTTCATATAGATAAGTGTCGGCGCACTAGCGAATGTCTGAAGCAAGGGCGGCAAGTATTCGCCTTGTATCAGTGCAATAGTGGACACATCGGTTTTGAAATAAGTCACATCGGTTTTGAAATAAGTCACAGTCGAATGAACAGCTTAATAGGTTTCATGGTTACGCGATTCAAGTATAACATACTTAGTTACCTATATGATCGAGTATAACATGCTTACCTGCTTTAGTTGATTCAATGCTAACATGCGTACATGCTTACGTGACTAAAATATTACCAAGCGTACATGCTTTCCTGCTTTCGATATATGCCATGAACATGAACTGAAATTCATCTTGTTCTAAATAGGAATATCACCATATAATATGTATGCTTCACATGATTACTTAGTGTCGGTTTAGACGAGTGGGTTAACTCGCTCACCAGTACAAGATGTGTTTTGATACCCAATTCCCCATGTACGAAAGATTGCTCGAACGTACCAAAGGCGTTAAAAGCTCGGATTAGCAACATGCAGGTGTTCGGCCGAGATGTGTGCTTGGATATAAGAAGACATGATGTATGGAACGACGAGATCCATTGTGAACAAGAGAGATCATGAGTGTAGTAAGCCAAATTGACATATTCATTGGGTCTATTGAGAGCCTTTATAACTGCTGTAATATCAATAAAGAGCTTCACTTCATATACTCTGTGTGTTTTCTTTCATGACTCTATATTCCTTCCACTGCAACACGGTCGTATCGATGATAACCATTATGTTTCATCTTTTTGCCTTGTGCGAGTGCAATCTAGACTCGCACGACATCACACCCGGAGGACGATTATCGACTCTGTGGAATCGGGGCGTGACAGAGTTGGGCTGAGACCATTGTCCCTCCTTAGAGAAATGGCAGAGTTTAAACTATTCTGGAGATTCATCAACGGAAAGTCGCTTTGGACTGATTGGGTTAAGGGAAGATATTTTCCGAAAAGATACTTCTTGTCAACAAGTAGCAACAACTTCTCAGTTACGGTCAAAGCATCGTTAGCTACGAGAATCAAGGCTAAGGAAAAGCTGACTAGGGTGATATGCTCTGGGGCTCAAACCAGGATCTGGCACGACCCTTGGATCAAGCTCTCTAGCTTGATTGAAAGGGAGGACTGGCACGTTTATGAGCTGATGGGTTCTACTGACTCAGTGAGTAACCTTAACCAGGAAGGAGAATGGAAGCTTCAGGGCCGTTTGATTGAGGCAGCATATATGGAAGACATTCGTGCGGTAGAGATTGATAGGCAGGACTATTGGGTTTGGAAAGATATGGAGAGAGGTACCTTCAAGTTTAGTACGTCCTTAAACCAGATAAGGGCCTACCATGAGGAGGTAGATTAGGTGGAGATGGTGTGGACTAAAGGGGGGCAGTCAAGATGTCCTTGTACCTATACAAGATGATCAGAAACAGACTCTTTACTCGGGACAGGCTCTCCGTGTTCGGTATTCCATGTGAGGATTTGAAGTGTTGCTTATGCGGAAAAGAGGAGTCTAGGGATCACATGTTCTTCGCTTGTGACTTCGTTTGGGATAGTTGGAGTGAACATAGGGCCAAGTTTGGCCTTCCCGCCGCTCATAATAGAGCTCTTATTTCAATCTTAAATGAAGTTAAAGCTCAGAAAGGAAATGGAGCTAGAGAATACCGACGATTCAGATTAATCTTTGGAGCGGTGGTCTAGCACATGTGGAGGAAAAGAAATTACCGTATCTTTGAGGGTCTTTTCCTTAGTATTTTTGTTGTACAAAAAAATATAGATGTTGACATAGATATCCTACATCCCAGATAACCCATTTTGTAATATGGCCTGGATCATAGTTGTAATCATCGTGTTTTCTATATAAAATTTACATTCTTCAATATATATATATATATATATATATATATATATATATATATATATATATATATATATATCAAATCAAGGGTCAATGACCCTCTAGCCTAGTGGTTAGTAGAGAGGCATGTGACCCGGGTGGTCGGGTGTTCGAGCCCCAGTGGGAGAGTAGAAGGGATTAATTACCAAGGGCCAATTTGTCCCTTTCCCAAAAAAAAATATATATATCAAATCGAGGAGCTTGCATCCCAAGTTACTAGCTATGTCTCCACCTTCTCTCTCTCTCTCTCTCTCTCTATATATATATATATATATATATATTGGGAACTGGTAGTTGTTCTTAGTAATAGTTTGTGACCACTGCTCTCCACGGAATATATAAAAAAGAAAAGAAAAAAAGAAAAAAAGAAATATATAGGCTACAGAGAGTGATATGTTGAGATATACAACAGAGAATGAGCTAAAAAACATGGAAGTAATGTAAAAGGACCTCCACTGAAATATCTCTCAGCCGTCTTCCAGTTTTAGCACAGGAAATACGAACAGCATTTTCCTCGCAGCTCCCTGAGATAACATAGTCCCTTCCATTCATGTAATATGATCTTGTATAATTTTGAGCACTTCCAATGGAGGCAATATCAAACTCCATATGAAGCCTTCCATCCACCGCCAAAAGTTGCTTAACCTGCATCATATACTCCTTCATACGTAATATGACCAAACCAGGGACCGAAGGTCAGTGATGAGTATCCAATTACCTCATTGTCAACGGCTGATGCTAACAGATAATGATCATCAGGAGAAAAACACACCATTACATTTCCTCTGGAGCTAGAAGCAGTATAACAAGGTTTTGATGGAGCTTGCCTCAAGTCCCACAACTTGACATCTTGGTCAAAGGATGCAGTAGCAAATATAGAAGGGGAATGGTGGGAAAACTTGACAACATTAATATGCTCTCTATGCAGATCTTTCAATAACTGTAATCGCTTTCCACTGCCAATGTCATAAAGAGCCACATGGTTGGAGAATCCACTTGCCAAAAAATATTCATCAGTTGAATTTATATGAACTGATGTCAATTGATCAAATTCATCAAATGTGTCCATAGACGCATCCAGGCTGCAATACCGATCAGTAACAGCAGACGACATTTGACGAACATCATATAATTTTAACGAACCATTATCTGACCCAGCAATGAGCTTTATTCATATGCAAACAAAACCATGATAACACCACTTCAGTGAGCAGTAAACATTGTTTATTATGAATAAGAATCTTAAAATTAATTTATAGGAAATTTGCATATCTATTACATGGAATGTAGCAAGGGTCATAGTTCTTTATTATTACAGTAACAGCATACCTTGGATGGATACTTCTTAAGCCAACAGAGCCCGAGAATGCTATGGACAGCCCCAGCTGATGGTAGATAACCTATCAGTTTCTGACTTTCATGATTGACAACAACTAATTCCCCATCCAATGTTCCAAAAACCATGAGACTGGGGTTACATGGATGATATTCAAATTGACGTGGTCGGAAAGTCTTGATCTCTTCCATTGAATTGCCTCTAATTTTAGAGATTTGAACCAAATGAGGCCATGGAGAAGAACACATTTTAGCAGCAGAAAGTGACCTGATGAATGAATGAGAACTTTCTCGACAGTATGGATGTTTCGTATTAGAACGTTTATGAGAAACGCCACTTCTGCCAACTTCACGCTTTTGCAAAATACTGACAACACTCTCTTTGTATTGTCTGTTGTATGGTATATACTCATAATATTTCTTAATCATTTCTTTGGCTTGCTCTCTCTCCACTTTCTTTACAGGCAAGTTATCCAAAACTTTCAGGTGTGGCAATGATGATATCATGTATTCTCTATAGTATTTCTCGAAGCAAATAGGAGAAGGATTATGTGCAATTGGCTTTTTTATGGCAAACTTTTGGGATTCTGAAGTATCGCGTGGGTTCAACACATTAACTGAACTTGATTCGTCATCTTCAGTAGAAATTTTGCTATCCGAGGAAAGGTATTCAGAAACAAACGGATTGCTAGACTGATCAAAAGATTCATGACCATCAGAAATGCTATTCTTTGGATCCACAATCCTTTCTATCTCAGAAGCACTACTTTGTATCCCTCTACTAGAATATATGACTTCCTCAATAAGCTGATAGTCCGTTGGTACTGGGGCACTACCATTAAATGAGACATTCTGATCAGACGGGCTCATGAAAACATCAGAACTCATCTGCTCATCCAACCAATCACCAATGGCTTGCCTGTTACTTGAAAAGAACAGGTCACTTTCATTTGTCAATTCCTCAGTTGTCCTCTGAAGCATCTCTTGATTTGTAAAAGAATCATCATCAGAACATAGCTCACCAGTTGTTTCAGTGATAGAGTACTCTAAATTTTGACGCAAAATATTCTCATTGATCAAAGAAGGGGATCGTGTGGACGAGTACTGATGTAGCTGACCAGAATGGATTTTTCTCAACATATAAGTACTCGATTCCTCAACAGATTTAGGACATGGCCCAGTACCATAGCAACAAAAACATTTTTGGAAACGGAGTTCCATCAAAGAAGGAAGCTTCAATAATGCAGCACATGTTGTCCAAAGATTTGTGATACTTGTTGCACACATAGAGAGATGCATTAGATTTGGCATGCAACTCAAACAATTTACTTGAAAACTTGTCAGATGAATACTGAAGTCCAGGTTGAGGGTCTGCAGGTGCAAGAAATTCCCGTTCACGTTGAGGTTACGAATTGGAGAAAACTGAAAGTTTAACATCTGGCATCTCAAACCTCTTTGACATATATCCCTATAGCAAAGACCAATTGTGTGAGCAAGAAATGGTAGTATCAAATGGCCAGGAAATCCCCAGATATATCACAACAATATACTCCACAATAGTTAAATTCCAGGATTAAATCATGGGATGGCATGGCCATTCTTAGTTTATTTTAATATGATGATGGTTTAATTTAAATATTTTTATTCATGGTTTGGGATGGCCGTCTCTAGTTTACTTTATTATGATGGTTTATAGCATGCATCCTCTGGTAATTTGGCTGACGACTTTGGTGATTTGGCTGACGATGTGAGAATGCTTTTCTTCACACTGGTTTGGTTGAGGATATCTATACGAAACCTCTTGGTTTGTCTCATTCTTCTCATCAGGTTTGTCATCTTCTGTATGGCCTTAAACAGGCACCCCGACCATTGCCTTCTAGAATTCCAACTGCCATTTATGTAGCTCGTTTTTCTACGAGTACATATGATCATGCATTGCTCACTCATCCTTCTGGGACATACTTTTGTTGTATGTTGACAATAACAATCATTGGTGGTAATTTTGAGCACATTTTGCAAGTTATGAAACACTTATATACTCAGTTTGAGATGAGGATCTTGGTACTTTGCGCTATTCGTTTGGTTTGGAGGTTGACCATTTTATGCGGGACTACCTTATCTCCCAACAAAAGTTCCTTGGCATAGTTGCTCTTACGGAACTTCTTGAGTTGAATCTTATGTTGTGTCCTAATGATGGTGAGAATCTTCTTGACCCCTCAAGATATCAACAAGTAGTTGGTAATCTGGTTTATTTTACTATCAGCCACATTAATTATACTTGCTTGGAACACAATACGCCATGGGTCATAGTACGGGTTCCAGGATGGGGGTACACTAATTGGATTTATTTAAGTATAGAGGAGTTAGGGTTAGTTGGTTCTCCAATTTGGTTGGCGGTACACTTCAAAATACTAAGTGGGGGTCAATACAAAATACTTGCTCAATTTGACTTAATAATCGTGACATATACGAAAAACCTAAAATAGAATATAAGAAAATTCAAAAATCATTACTTCATTCAATCACATGTAAACTTGACTTTTCTTAGTCATACATCAACAAGCACACAACATATGAAATAAAACAATACAATAGTGCCAAATCAAATTACATAAATAAACCAAAAATAAAATAGAAAACGATTCACAACTTTCATACAAATAACAAAAAAATCATAAAATCTCATAAGCTTATTCTCCTCTTCGCATAATCAACTTCGAAAAGAGAGTGGTGGCTCATGAGCAATGAAGAAAAACATCAGTACAAACCAAGAAGTGAAATATTATAATGAATGTAAAGTTATGGAACCCCAATTGTCAAGAAATTTTATGTTTTTTCAACTTTCTTTGCATTGAAAGAATCTCTTGTAAAACCAAATTTATAGTGAAATTTAAACTATTGATTCAGATTGCCAAATTTACTGATCTAGGTCGAGTACCATAACGATCTAGATTGCAAATATACCCCGAACCAGAATGCACATACCAGAATTTGGTTCGATGCAAAGTCTAGGGGTATCCAGTAACTATGGTCCTAGTTTCTCATGTTGTACATTTTGTCAGTCCATTTGTCTCGACTTCTTACTACACATTATGCTATTTTTTTTTTACATATTCTTCGGTAAAAGAAAGTACCAACAATAGATTATTATTATTATCCCTACTACTTCGTCTTTGAAGCTTCATGCATATTTTGATATGTTAAAGCCCCCGCATATTATTTTCCCATCGTTCAGCAGAAGACTTATCGTCCGGCCGATGTGGGACTATACAATAAGTACAATATGGAGTAATCTTTGTCTCCAACACCCCCATCTCAAAGTCACAATGGTAGAACAATGTGAGTTTGATAAGAGAAAAATACAAAGGAAAAACAACTACAAACAACAATTTAACTAACTAACGCCCCCTTAAACTCACAATCATCGATTTCCCAGTAGAAAGTAGAAAGGAGTGTCTCTGCATGGTATGCGCCTTTGTGAAGAAGTCCACAATCTGCATCTGAGCAGTAAGATGTTGTAGCAAGATGATCCCAATGCGATATTGTTGTCTACAATGTGACAATCAACCTCAATGTGTTTCGTCCTCTGGTAACAGAGGGTTACCGACAATCTGAAAACACTATTATTGTCACAACAAAGAGTAGGACCAGAATTATAAGATCCATATCAGTAACAAGCCAACGAAAATAAGCCAACAAAGCCAAACGATCTCAGCAGTACTAGTAGCCTTAGCCCAATACCCAGCCTCAGCACTAGACATCATACTTCTTTGACTTCTATGAAATCAAAGCATCTCCAAGAAACACAAAATCCAGTAGAGGATTTCTGATCAGTTTCCCAATCATCATAATGAGCACGAAGATCTAATGACGAAGTAGCAACAAAGATCTAGTGTAGTTGTCCTGTATATAGTGACGAATATGCAGCATATTGTGTTGTATTATGTCAAGTTGTAGTCTTTGCTTGTATCGTGTTTGTAATGATGTCTGCTATGAGCTTACTACTACGACTGAGTCTCGCCTTCGTGTTACCTTGGAAGGCCCGAACTACAAAGTCGTCAGTTATAGAGACATGTTAACAATACAAATAGTTAGTTGGCGTGTTGGTTTATCTCACTATCAGTCATCCTGGTACCAATCGGAGCTGAAATGGGAATAGAAAGTCTTAAGATGTATTGACTGAGGCCGAGTATATCCCATCGATCGGCGACAGTCGTCCGGCCGATGTGGGACTATATGCTAATTACAATATGGAGTAATCTCTGTCTCTAGCACATACATGTTTGATTTGCTTTTCACATACACAACCTTTCTATCACAGTAGTTAAGTTTGTTGCACGGTACAACAAACACCCCTATGGTTCCCCCTTTTTTTAGATTATCCCCTTAGTGTCAATTTTTTTCATAGTTCCCCTGCCGTCTATTTCCGAGCAAAAAACCATTAGTTCAGGATTAAAATGACAGAATTAACCATTGTTCCATGTAGCAAGTTACTTTTGGTATACAAGCATACATTTCACTGCTTGCCCTTCAGTGGTTATCGGTATAAAATATAGTTTATTGCCAAAGAAAGGATGCTTTGCATAAAAAACAAACACTTCCATAAAGCAGACGTAACACATTTATTTCATATCTCATCTAAAATAAAATGCCCACTTTTCATTATCTCAATTAGCTCTTTCACTCGTGCAGCTATGAGACATCTTTTGTCATCCTTTGTGTATTATGCTTAGCAGGACGTCAAAGCATAAGGAACACAGTAAGATCTTGATTCTGGGCAGACCTCCAAATGGTTAGACCCGTCTTGAACACAACAATCATCGATAGATAGAAAAACGCATAGTATAGTGACCTAAATTAGATAACATATTTAAAGCTTTACTTATAAAAGTGGCAAAAGTAATGAACTTAATCCTTTCCAGCAAACAAAATAAGCACTCCTAGGCCTGAGAAATCTGATAAAACTATATAGCAAGATGTATACTTGAAAAGCTTTAGAAGAAAAATGAATATGAAGAAGGTGAAAGTACTTACTGCAATATGTTTTTCCAAGATGACCAGTCAATTAGATCAACAAGCCGAAGCTTATGGTTGACAGCATGAAGCAATGACAGTACATGCTCTCCATTCAGTGAGATATCAGACGATTTTTGGCAAACATCCACTGCACTAATCCCGGATAAACAGATGGGGGATAATGCATCTATAAGTGGAGGGAAATCCGAACTCATCAATTGGTCTATGAAGATTTCTAGAACACAATAGTCCTGCATCTGATGCCTCACCTGAATATCAGAGAAAATAATATTTTTATTTATGTTGAATCAATATTTGTCATTAAACAAACTTGGGTACTCTGCTAGAGTTAGAAGAGATCCCCAATTTAGTTCACAATATTAGCTACAAGACACTTACAATTCAAGCATCTACACATAGTGGCTCAGACTTATTATGAAATTGTCTTAGTGCCACAAGACTCTCTCTAATGCAGGATCTATGAAGGATCAAGATATAGGAAGTCTCAACACCATTTAAGAAGTTGTTTCCTAGAGTTAAACTGTAACATCCCAAATATGGGCTTTTCATCGCGTTTGTGGACAAGGATCTGAAATGATATTCATACAAGACACAGATACATGTTCAAGTTGGATTTTGGTACCGTTTCGTTGCTAGGACAGATATGTGACTGTTTCAGGTTTGGATGTGATATTAAATTACCAATAATGTATTTATCATAACAAGCTGAACTACACGCAGAGCCAAAACCCAATATGGAAGATTATTATGAATGACTCAGCTCTTTGGGCTCAAGTTCTCCGGAGTAAGTATCTTAGGAATAATTCTACAATGCTAATACAAGCATTATGCAATTGGGTACCAGTGAGGTTGTTAAAAATTGAGTATCGCTGCAGATCAATAAGGAGTTGGAACAAAGTATAGTGTAAGGTACAGGTACAGATTTGAATATGAAGATCAATAGTGGGCATCTGTGAATTAGGTAGTATGAACATAGAGCCTAGTTTAGAATCGCTGCCGGATGCCAAACGAAATGTGAGCTCGGATCAAGAGCAAGTTGGGTTAGAATGTGATATTAGTTGTAAAATTTGTTCCAAGTTAAGAGTATAAGGGACCCTAGTATGATATTTGTTAATAAGTTTAGTGATAAGGGGTTTATTGTATTAACATTTTAACATTAGAGGAGGGGTTTGGATAATTTCCATAAATAATGGTTGGTTTTAAGCAAGTGGAAACGAGGCGGTGGAATGGAAGGAATAAAATAAGAGTTGTCTTTTCCTTTCGTCCAATCTGACATCATGGAAGAAAGGAAGAAAGCTTTCTTTTCCAAAGGAGGAGAGAGAAAAAAAAGGGAGGGGGGAGGGGGGGGGGGGTGAGTGTCAATTGTCAGTGTTATTGTAAATTCCAAAGTTGTCGTAGGATCATCTCAGCACCGATAGTAAGTATTTGATCATTTTTACAGGAGTTCTAGGCTACAATTGTTACGAATTACCCCATCCTCTTCAAATTTCCTTCCTTGATTCACATGTTATGATTGGTTTTATGTATAAAATCTGCTCTTTTAGTTCATCATCAATTGTCGATTGTGTGATGTTATACATATATGGGCTTCCCCTACAAGATTTTGTCTGAAGCTTAACAATCCTTCCATGGAATTTGATAATTCAAATTCAGATTTGTCTTTGTTAAGAAGTCCCATGGATATTGAGTACATTTTAAACTGAGATGTAACTACAAGTTCTCTATAGAAAATAAATGCCTCTTAAGAATAGATGTTGACCAATATCACCATCATCTTCTAATCCCATGCCTTATTTGTACAAGGAGTGTTCTTCTTGCACGAGACCCTATGTTGCACGGATTTACTCCTCAGGAGGATCATATTCATGCCCGTATCAGTATATGTATATCCGACACGTAATGGGCACGATATTTCTTGACACTCGTGTCGAATATGGCTCACCCATGTCTAGGCACCAACGAGACCCAAAACATAGTTGAAAGTAATAATTGAGATAAGAAAGTGTTGATATGGTATGTTGGGTGTCATATTTAAGTATAGTATAAGCACATGGGAATATCCTGAGGACATATTTGGGGTGCCAGAATATGTCACAGGATATTCCATTATGAGATTATTGTCATAATGATTGAGATCATTGTATTAATGACTGTAAGGTTATATAATGCCAATGAGACAATCAATAAAATAATCAACTAATTTCAACATGGTATCAGAGCCAAGTTTCCACAAACCCTAACCGTCACCAAGCTTCCACAAACCCACAGGATGATTTCCTAGATCTCCTCCACTTCCACAAACCCTGGCCGTCACCAAGCTTCCGCAAATCCTGGCACTGTCAGAACTCTGATTTCTCTGGCAGCGAATGGTGGATGGAAGCTACACAACTGGATGTGAAGAATACCAGGACCAGTACCGACAGTGCCAGTACCAAGTCCCTTGCCTGCGTTCGTCCCAACTCATGAGGCACCGACACCAACCCCCCTTCAGGTGATACCCCCTCCTTCACAAGATATCATTCCTACTCCTCCCACACCACTATCTGTACGGAGGACCACTCGTAGCAATGCAGGAAATCCTCCAAACAGATATGGTTGGGATATTGCTCTGTTTGTTTCTTATGACCATATCCCTTCTTCTCATGGAGAATTTATAGCATCTTTGGATAGTATTACTGTACCTAACAATTGGCAGGTTGCCAAGAACGATCCAAAGTGGAAAGCGGCAATGCACGAGGAATTGGGAGCTCTGGAGAAGAACCACACTTGGGAGCTTGTGAGACTGCCAGAGGGGAAGAGAGCAGTTGGATGCAAGTGGGTCTTTACCGTGAAGCAGAACCCAGATGGACAGGTTGAGCGCTACAAATCTCGACTAGTAGCCAAAGGATACAGTCAGACGTACGGCATCGACTATGACGAGACCTTTGCACCAGTTGCAAAGATGAGCACTGTCAGGACTCTGATTTCTCTGGCAGCGAATGGTGGATGGAAGCTACACCAACTGGATGTGAAGAATGCGTTTCTTCACGGAGATCTAGTGGAGGAGGTGTACATGGAGATACCACCAGGATTTGGCACAAATCAGACAGTAGGCAAGGTCTGCAGGTTGAAAATGTCCCTCTATGGACTGAAGCAGTCTCCTCGAGCGTGGTTTGACAGATTCAGAAGGGCGATGATAGGGATGGGATATCAGCAGATCAATGTTGATCATACTGTGTTCTTCCGTCGGAGTGGAGACCACATCACCATGCTTGCGGTATATGTAGACGATATGATTATCACAGGAGATGATGAGCAGGAGATCGCCCAACTCAAAGAAAAGCTTGGCAAGGAATTCGAGATGAAGGATCTCGGCCTTCTTCGGTACTTCCTTGGGATTGAGATTGCTCGAGAAGCAGAGGGGATTGTTCTCTCTCAAAGGAAGTATGCACTGGACCTTCTCACAGAAACTGGGATGTTGGGGTGCAAACCTGCAGCGACACCAATAGATCAGAGGTTCAAGATTGATGCTGAGGCTGGAGAACCAGTTGATCGGGACAGATACCAGAGACTGGTTGGCAAGTTGATCTATTTGAGCCACACAGTCCTAATATCTGCTTTGCAGTAAGTGTGGTGAGCCGCTACATGCATGACCCACGGAAGGGTCATATGGATGCAGTGTACCATATTCTGAGGTACTTGAAAGGTGCTCCCGGGAAGGGACTAATATTCAGGAAGAACAATCACGTGAACATCGAGG
Source organism: Iris macrosiphon (assembly GCA_036927795.1). NCBI lineage: Eukaryota > Viridiplantae > Streptophyta > Magnoliopsida > Asparagales > Iridaceae > Iris > Iris macrosiphon. Next base: position 51,553,989 of record JAYESA010000018.1, read on the forward strand.
GCTACTGTGATTCTGACTGGGCTAGTTGTGCTGATGACAGGAGGTCTACCTCGGGATATTGCATATTTGTAGGAGGTAACTTGGTCTCCTGGAGTAGTAAGAAGCAGTCTGTGGTGGCCAGATCGACAGCTGAAGCAAAGTACAGAGCTATGGCCTTGGGAGTTGCAGAGCTGCTATGGTTGAAGAATATGCTGGTGGAGCTGAAGCTGGATCAAGGAGCCAAGATGAAGTTGTGGTGTGACAATCAGTCAGCTATTAGTATCGCCAACAATCCAGTACAGCATGATAGGACCAAACACATCGAGATTGATAGATTCTTCATCAAAGAGAAGTTGGATAGTGGATTACTGGAGCTTGGCCATGTTCCAACCAGGGATCAAGTAGCAGATGGACTAACCAAGGGACTCGCCTCAGTGAGCATGATTAGAGGATGTGACAAGATGGGCTTAGTGAATATCTTTCACCCATCTTGAGGGGGAGTGTTGATATGGTATGTTGTGTGTCATATTTAAGTATAGTATAAGCACATGGGAATATCCTGAGGACATATTTAGGATGCCAGAATATGTTACAGGATATTCCATTATGAGATTATTGTCATAATGATTGAGATCATTGTATTAATGACTGTAAGGTTATATAATGCCAATGAGACAATCAATAAAATAATCAACTAATTTCAACAGAAAGTAATATTTCTTTGCATTGGATCCTTTATAGAACATTTCGGAACCTACTTACTACCAAAAATAAACTTAAATATAAATATTACTAAATGTAATATATAAAATATGTGTATAAGTATGTTTCATGTGTATATATCATGTGTATATATAACCATATTCATGTGTACTTGTATCCCAAAAGTTTCAAAAATGTCGTATTTTATCCATATTGTGTTTGTATCCAAATTCGCATCCGTGTCTATGCAACCTAAATGATACCTAACAATTTCTTGCCTTGAAATTTGACTGGTTCTGTTTGCTTCGTTCTGAATATACAGTGTTTCGTTTACCTTCTAGTAAAAGAAGGGATAGGGTTCATCACTAGTTTTATACTAATATGTACTCGAGTAGAGCTTCATATGTAGTATCTAATCTTGCTAAAAAAAGCATTCTAGTATTCCAAGCTCGGCTTACTTATACGTCTATATGTTAGGCTTAGTTTGTTGTTAAAACATTCACATACTTATTAATGACCTTTATATTCTGTCATCCATCTTTAAGAGTTAATTGACATACCAATTGAACAATATATATCAAGCTTCCTACTACTCTTACCTTCATGGTGTATTTCACTATTAAAGTCTACCTTACCAACCATAGGACATTTTTATATGTTTCACATCCTTTGGGGAACCTAGCAGAACAAACTAACATTAGTCTTCGCATTGTTGAGTCGCCTACTGTGTTAAACTTGTGTTGTCATATTCATGTATTGTTCAAATCCTTTAGTGTCCTAATAGTGCTCATACAAGAATATATATATATATATATATATATATATATATATATATATAGACACTGAAAGTAACTTGATACAAAGGAGTGCTTGGACTCTAATGCCTAGCACTTAACATCCCCAACTCAACTCACTCCAACTCGGAACTCTCACCTAGCTAATAAGATAACCTACTAACTTGCCCTTTTGTAGTCCGTGAGCTGACTCGCCCACTCGAGGGGCTATTTCCTATCTTTCGACGTGACCGCTCCTTCGGAGCATTACCATACTCTTGTAGCATGAGTGGCAGCCATTTTTTTTCCTTCCGTCAGTTGATCATCTATTTGTTGACTTCTTACATTCGCTACATCTGAACCATCTGATTCACCCTATAACTCCTCTGTGGAACTTTCCGTTCGGCTCCAGCATTTGGCAATAGCTTGACCAACAACCCTAGAAGAAAGATTTTTTCCTTCAAGCGCTCCTATCGGCTGTTAACTGACAACACGACCGGAGGAGATCACAATGACATCGCTCCAACAGGGGCCAAGCCACTATCTAACTAGCAGGATGGACTCTTGTTGGTCCTGCCAATGGTAGGCCAATCCTACCCATATCCCTACCTATGCTAGGCAAAAGACTATTAGATGGGATGGTAGCAGGGATTGCCTCTTGCGGAGGCTCCAAGTGCATCTCCATGGAGTCTGTCAAGCAAGCAGCGGAGGGCAACATATCGCCATATTACCACTCTTGTCTGGATGTTGGATCAAGGATCTGATCTAACGGTCAAAAAGCACTTCATCCAACTCCTCTCAAATAGCTTCCCCGCTGGGAACAGGGCAATGGACAATCACATGGCCAATACACTTACACGAGAAACAGATTGGAGGAGTCCATTCTTACACGACAGGAAGAACTAGTCGTTGCCCTTCCGGGAGATGGACAAGTACTTCCTTCGGGAGGTTCCTCACTTCTGAGACTTCAATAAGGACTTGTGCATAGGCAAAGCGCTATTGCAATGCTCTAGGCACATCCATCTTAACAGGGACCCCGATGACACTAGCCACCTTCCTCAGAACATTATAGCTCCACAGCTGTAACAGGAGTTTCGGGAACTGCATCCATATAGGGATGGCTGCCAATATATTCCGTTCCAGGTAGATCTGAGGATCCAAAACTGAATTTGAGTCAATCCAACAAATTATAATTGTTTTTTTTTGCAACTTTTGTTACCTTAAATACAAATTTTTTTTTTTTTTTATGAATATGCCGTGACCTGATATTTGAAGTATTTTGGGTCTTGAATCATGACTTTGACTTTGCTAGTCGATCAAGTTATTCATAAGAAAAAAATAAAAATAATAACAATTCAATTAATTATTTGGTTCAGACTTGAAAAGAAAGAGAACGAAGGAAATGATGTTGTTAAGTATTAGTGTATTAGTCAAGTGGACTTTAGTCCCACATCGGCTAGAATAATAGAAAGAGGAGTTAGCCTCTCCTATATATGTACACCTTTATTGATAATGAATCATCCAACTATTCTTCTCTACAATGTATCAAAGACATACCATCTTCTCTCTCCCAAAATCTAAATTTTACAACAACAAAAACTCTAAATTTTTTATTTAGATTTTCTAAATCCCCCGAGCAGCACCCCCTGACTCGCACACTCGAGGGACTATTTCCTATCTTTCGACGTGACCGCTCCTTCGGAGCATTACCATACTCTTGTTGCATGAGTGGCAGCCATTTTTTTTTCTTCTGTCAGTTGATCATCTCTTTGTTGACTTCTTACATCCGCTACATCTGAACCATCTGATTCACCCTCTAACTCCTCTGCGGAACTTTCCGTTCAGCTCCAGCATTTGGCAATAGCTTGACCAACAACCCTAGAAGAAAGCGTTTTTCCTTCAAGCGCTCCTATCGGCTGTTAACTAACAACACGACCAGAGGAGATCACAATGACATCGCTCCAACAAGGGCCAAGCCACTATCTAACTAGCAGGATGGACACTTGTTGGTCCTCCAAAGGTAGGCCAATCCTACCCATATCCCTACCTATGCTAGGCAAAAGACTATTAGATGGGATGGTAGCAGGGATTGCCTCTTGCGGAGGCTCCAAGTGCATTTTCGTGGACTCTGTCAAGCGAGCAGCGGAGGGCGACATATCGCCATATTAATCGGTATTCCACTCTTGTCTGGATGTTGGATAAAGGATCTGATCTAACGGTCACAAAGCACTTCATCCAACTACTCTCAAATAGCTTCCCCGGTGGGATCAGGGCAATGGACATTCACATGGCCAATATACTAACACGAGGAACAGATTGGAGGAGTCCATTCATACACGACAGGAAGAACTAGTCGTTGCCCTTCAAGGAGATGGACAAGTACTTCCTTCGGGAGGTTCCTCACTTCTGAGACTTCAATAAGGACTCGTGCCTAGGCAAAGCATTGTTGCAATGCTGTAGGCACATCCATCTTAACAGGGACCTCGATGACACTAGCCACCTTCCTCAGAACATTATCGTTCCACAGCTGTAACATGAGTTTAGGGAACTGCATCCATATAGGGATGGGCCGTTCCAAGTAGATCCGAGGATCCAAAACTGAATTTGAGTCAATCCAACAAATTGTAATGTTTTTTTTTTTTTTTACATCTTTTGTTACCTTAAATACGATTTTTTTTTTTATGAAAATGTGTGACCTGATATTTGAAGTATTTTGGGTTTGAATCATGACTTTGACCTTGCTAGTCGATCAAGTTATTCATAAGAAAAAAATAAAATAAATAACAATTCAATTAATTATTTGGTTCAAACTTGAAAAGAAAGAGAACGAAGGAAATGATGTTGTTAAGTATTAGTGTATTAGTCAAGTGGACTTTAGTCCCACATCGGGTAGAATAATAGAGAGAGTGGTTAGCCTCTCCTATATATATGTACACCTTTATTGATAATGAATCATCCAACTATTCTTCTCTACAATGTATCAGAGCCTTACCATCTTCTCTCCCCCAAAATCTAAATTTTACAACAAAAAAAATTTCTAAAAAATTTATTTAGATTTTCTAACCCCACCCCCCCACCCCCGGCAGCACCCCCTGCCGCCCTCCACACCCCCCTGCCACCTCCCCCACTCCCCCCCCGGGCAGCACCACTGCCACTCCCTGCCTCTACGGCCACTCCAAACCCTAACCTTAATATCTCCATGAAATATCCTAGCCGCCACCCTCAATCCACAACCCAAATCCTAGCCGCCATAGCCGCCTCCCAAACCCTAGTTTCTAAAAAAATTGGGTAGATAATAGTTTGTTTACATGAACCTCTGAATCTCGACGAGGGTATCAGGAGTTAACAGAACACAGACCTGGATTTGTGTGAATCTTTGTTCCTGATCCGGTTTTCACATCAAGATCAAACAAAAAGTAACATGGGTTGCTTCTCTGGCTTGTGTGATCAATATGTCACGTCCCGATCTCCTGCAGGCAATCGGCCGTCCCCGCTAGGCCCGAATCACCGTACCAGCGCTCCCGCGGGACGATCGCTTGACCCATCTGGACGTGATGTCGCACGAGCGTGAGCCGCGCCCGTGCAAGGCCGTGGTCCATCCAGGCGGTAAGAGGTCTAAGCCACAGAGTCGCACAGATTGTCCGAGTGCAGTGGAATAATGAACGCATAGCCGATTTCGTAACAAGTTCACAGAGTCGTCAATAACGGAAGCATTGAATAACACAAGTATAGAAGTAAAGCAAACTCTTTATTGATATTGAACAAGTGTTACAAGCGGCGCTAGGCCGAGATTACAAGTCGCTCAAGCCTCTCTATGAAACAGTAAAAGTGTGCCAAGTGGCTACATTTGTGGAATGACACATAGGCGATGTTCCAACATTATGTCTTGTATATGTTCTTCAGTTCCAGACGCAACGCTCCAAGGCTCCAGAGTGAACTCCACGTCTTAGCACGTACGAATGAGGCATCCGCACCGAACGAGGTTCTCCCGTACCCTGCAAGCAATCTGGTGGGTTATCAGTACATGAATGCACTGGTGGGGAGGCTACTCGCCCGCTCGACAAATCCAAACACGTTATATAGGTTCTGTGCACCATCTATTTAGTTATCTTTCTAGTCTTGCCTTAGGATCAGTTTCATGACAATGATGTAAAGCCTAACTCGTGTGGCAGTGCGCCGTGCGATATAAAGAAACACGGCGAGACTTACCAACTTACCATTTGTCCTTCCCTGTCCAAGGCAAACCAATGTTAAATCAAGCACGAGCATATATAATGAATTCCAGAGGCAATAGCATATGCAAACACAAGTGTACTGAGCGAGATTATGTTTCGGGTGCACGAGTTACACGGATTATCAGGTGTGTTGCAGAAGATGTTGAAGTGTTCCATATATACAAGTGTGTTATACTCATGATCGTTCAGGTGTTTCAGCTTATTCTCGATGCAATGCAATGACTCGCACGCGGATTGCCGCTAAGCGAGGATGACTTATCTATATAAACATGAGTCGCTGGCATAGCCATAAAGGACCAAGTCAATGACGAGGATGGAATGCAACGAAAAGCACGTGAGGCGCTACAAACCATCCCGTCCAAGTACGTGAAGACTATACGTGAAGTTCCATCCGGATCGGATCGGCCCCAGTGCCCCGGTGACCGTCCGTGGAACTGTATCTTGTTTCCAAGTTGTCCGCGACATGCAATTATTGGTCTTCCAATTTCACGAGATACACGAGTACATGAGATACTTGAATCTTGATTCTTACTCTGAACGAGTATTGCTCCATGAGCTGTGTTTCTTGCTTTACTTGACATGATTCTCGTTTAGTGTTCAACTTGCCTTGATACATTCCCCTGGGTCGGGGACTGCCTTGGCGACCTAACAGTCCCGGATAGTTTCAGGTTTACACGTGCACGGAACGACTATTTGATAATCTTCCGAGGAGAACTTAATGAATGCATGACATAGATAGTGTTGCACAGTCGAGTCTTAGATTATGTGACAAGCATTGAAACGAGGCAACGAATATAAGTTAACATATAAGCAGGCAAGCATGCATTTGTGTAAACATAAGCATTCACGTTTGGCACGAGTCTAGGGTAAAGCGATGAGTGAAACCGTAAAGGGACATACCGAGCCACATGATCTAGGGACGTGCAGTGTAAACAAGTGAACAGTATATTACGAGGCGTATATATATATCGTTCTACTCGAAGCATAGCGGGGCCTAGTTGCACAAGACAAAGGTAGCATGCGAGGGTCTATATATATAAGCAAAGTTTCATTTCCATGTTCTAACACAAGCAATAGAAGTTGGGATTATTCCCTTAGCTAGGTGTATTGTATTCTTTATTAGCATGCAGTGGGTGATTCACCTAGCGACTAGCATGTATCGTCCATATTTTAAGTATGTTGGCTAAGCAAAGACAAGTTCATCGTAGCCACCCACCTTAGCGATGATTCGCCTCGGTCGAGCGATACTCCGAGCAAGCCTCTGAAAGCCTAAGCCGAAACTCCTGAAGGGCCAAGTCTGGAAATCCTTTTGCCTCAAACGAATATTCTCGCTGAGCAAAGCGGGTCGGGACGTTGCACTTTTGCCGTTTGAATCGGCTGTCCGCTTGAGCGGAACGGGTCGTTACATTATATACCCACTCAGAAAAAGTCTCGCCGTCGAGACTTCCTGAGCGCAGGCCGTTCTATCGCATTATCAAATATATCCCAACCGTAGCAATCAGTACCACTAGATCTGATTTGTTCGAACGGATCTCCTACTCGTTCCTCATACCGTGTCGCATGTAGGTTGGGTCGGTCTCATTGCGCCTTAGCGCAGAATGTATTGCTTAATTCGGGGTACGTTTCAATCCATCGTGAATGATGATCTAGGGCTGAGGCAAACTTATACAAGTCGTTAAACTTGTTCATGTGGATATTCACTTGCACTAGCATTCGAGAGCAGCATATCGCAAGTCTGGATCGTGCACATATTCGAAGTGCACCTCAAACATATGGACGCCAACCAACTTAGCGATAGCGAAGTCTTAGCACACGAGTTTCACATATTATTGAGTCTTGGATCGTGCACACGTTTATGGCGTCCCTCAAACATATGCATTCAACCAAACTTAGATATAGTGAAATCGGACAAGCTACTTGCGAAAATCTCAAGGGTTCTCGTTTTTACAAATCACAAGGATACTTCGAGAGGGTCAATCAAATTCCATATCATTTTCCATTCCAACTCAAATCAAGTTTTGTACTACCGTTAGACACGATCTATTCGATCTACCGACTAGCGTCCATTCGTTTGGGTCAAACATAGCACATGTTACCGTTTCCAGTCTAACTCTAAGTCTTGCTGCCTCAGTTCTATGGCTTTGTTCAAGCAATATACTAAAGTCGGTCACACTGGTTCTTTCACTCGGCACAGGGTCGCCTGCCTAATTGCTAGATCAGCTCACAAGGTCATAGGTACAAGTTCAAGCACACGATTCATCGTGCAAATTCGTCGCACGATGCTCGCCCCAATTCCTAGGGTTAAAACCATAGTTCATTTGGACGGGATATTCTACCTAAAGCTCGTTTCACTCAGATTTCTAAACATCGAGCATAGATTTTTCTACTCTCATTAACACGTTCGTTTATACCGAGGTTCGAGTCCGTTCAGTAAAATCCATAGTATATCCAAGTTGCAGGACAAACCTAGTGATTTGCATAGTCTATCTCTTCAAATATGTTTTGATAGAATCCCTATCCATACCAAGTCTAGACCACCAAGTCAAGTTTCAATTCTAAACCTTACATTAAAATTCCAAGTCGTCCAACCTGATTCATGTATACGTTCACAAAACCATCAAGCGTGATTTATTCCAGGTTCTAGGCTAACCTATCCATGAAACACTTCCAATTCACTTGCATTTCCAAACTCGCCTTAACGTGTCGAACCACAAGTCAATACTATCCATTAGTTGTCACGCTCTGGTCTCCCGCAAGTTCGATCACCCTCGTTGGACGTGAGATCACCATGTCAACGCTCCCGCTGGATAATCGTCCTAATCCGGACGTGACGCATGTACAGGCATATAGTTACGCTCCCACAAGACAAGAACGTCGAACAATATGGTTATCTTCGGCACGATAGAGACACCTTATCCTTACTCCTTGCTCCATCCAATTTATATATAAAATCAATCGAGTCAAGTCCATTCATGGTTTTCACATCAAGATCAAACAGAAAGTAATATGGGTTGCTTCTCTGGCTTGTGTGATCCACCTTTGATCTCTGCTTCCCTTGCGTGAGCCAGTTCTGACTACGTTGTTTGTACATTTATAGAGTTGATATGATTATCGGGTCAGGAAGATCAAACGACAGTCGAATCACGAAACATGGAAGGATGTCTAACACTGAGACTAATAACAGTGGTACAAACACTAGTGCTGGAAATGCAGTGGCAGGAATACCGGGCACTGGCACAATGGTTTCATAGGTTCGACTTGTCAATATGCGATTGGATAGACCAGATAGTTATTCCACATGGTGCAAGAAGGTCGAAAAGACGCTTCGAGGAATGCGGTTGTCCAAGCATCTTCGGAAGGAGCTGGGAGAAGAAGAAGCAGAATCCGAAGCAGCAAATATGTGGTGTGACAATCAATCAGCTATCTATATTGTCACAAATCCAGTATTTCATGAAAGGATAAAACATATTGAGATTGACTGTCACTTAGTCCGTGATGAATATCAAAAGGGGTTAATAAAGTTTCACTATGTGAGGACTGATGATCAGATAGCTGACATTTTTATGAAGTCTCTTTTAGGCCTTCGGGTTCAGTTTCTTTGTAACAAGCTGGGCATGATTGTCATCTATGCTCCAGCTTGAGGGAGGATGTTAAGTATTAGTGTATTAGTCAAGTGGACTTTAGTCCCACATCGGGTAAAATAATAGAGAGGAGTTAGTCTCTCCTATTTATATGTACTCCTTTATTGATAATGAATCATCCAACTATTCTTCTCTACAGATGTAAATGATATAATTAATGTTGCCGTAACTGATGTTCCAACTATTTTTGCAACAACAAAAGTTGTGATAATTAGGAGAGTTTGTGCAACATTTGTTGCTCCAATTCCATAATTTACAACAGACGAAACATTGAATATGATATAAATGGTGCACAAAATGTTTCATACAAATACATTTACATCACATCAAACACCCCCTAAATAATATGCCTTATAAAATCTCAAGAGGAGCCTAATTCAAACAAATGAAGCCATCTAGATCTCAAAATATCCGAGTGACATGCGAAATATTGTCCGTATACCAACTCGTGACGTATATGCCGAGCCTAAGGCCTATAGGTCTATACCTGATCCAGCTTGCTCTTCTCATGAGTATCTGAACTCTCAGCCCAAACTCGAATTCTCTAATACGCCAATTAAATGTAACTTATTGAGATAATCATACAAGATTCGCACAAATGTCATATATATCCCACCGACCCGTTAAACCATAACTTGATAAGCAAGTGATCTAGGGTTATCAAGTTGGGACTATGTATAGTCCCTCAATCATCTTCACAAGGTACGTACTTTTCTATCCTGAAACTCTGTCAAAATTTACCTTTACCTTAATATTAATCTGACATGAGTGTCAGATTGGTACCAGGGGATTACCCTGCTCCTCTCACGTGTATTTGTGTACCCAGCTCTGTTCTAAAAGGGGGCCACCTAGGCACTAGGCGGCTGGTGTCCGCCCGATGTCCGTCTAGGCGTCCGTCTAGTCCCCCCGACGCTCGACTATGCATGTTATGGAATTTTATGGACTTTTTATGCAATTTTTATTTAATAAATTATATCTTTTGAACCACCTACATCTAGACAGCTGCCTAGGCGGGTTAGGCACTAGCGCCTAGCACTTTTCACAACCTTGATACCCAGGTTGAAGAGAGAACCACAAGAAGTAAATAAGAATCCTTTGATCCAACCCATCTACAAATCTGAGATTTTTGGCGGTGATTTAACATCATCAGATTGGCGCCCACTATAAGGCCGGACTTCTGTTAAGAGTGCTTCCAGCAGCGGCCCATCCGCACAACCCTCAAATGTCAACACCATAACCATAATTCTCCTAGGTTCATTGGCCAAGGATTGACTAGTTCACAATCCCGATTTTGAGTTATGTGTTAAGTTTAGTTTAGTCCCACATCGGGTAGACTAATAGCAAGGTTTAAAGTATCGGCCGATACCGATACGTATCGGCCGTATCGGATCGGATCTGGCCTTGGCCGATCCGATACCGGCCAAAACAATCGGGATCGGCCGATACTGGTACATAAAATTTCGTATCGGTCTGTATCGGCCGATACGGGACCGATACTGGCCGATACGGGCCGATACGGAAAAAAATCAGATCAAATCAGATCATCACAGGAACTTTAACAAAGTAGATGTTCTATAAAAAGTAAAAAAAAAGTAGAAATTGATTCCAGACATATCAAATACAACAGAGAACAATAATGAAGAACCAAAATAGTAGACAAAAAAAACTATAAATAGAGGCAAATTCTTCTACAGACATACACATGATGACTATTGTTTTATTCAATTATAATAAAAATAAAATAAAAAACACTTAAATAATGCATAAATATGTAAATTATTTTTCTATTTTTTTACTAATTTATTAATAATTATTTAAATATTGTCGATACTGTCGATACCAAAAAATCCGATACTCCGATCCGATACCGTCGGTACTGCCGATACTACCGATACGGATACTCATACAAACTGTCTGATACCGATACCGATACCGATACCGATACCGAGTTTTTGAACCTTGACTAATAGTGAGAGGGGTTAGCATCTCCTATATAATGTACTCCCCTCTCTTCTTAATAAATTAATCCATCATTCTCATCCTACATGGTATCAGAGCCAAAACTCTGACTCTCTCTCCCCTCCCACTTCTCTCTCAAACCCTAGCCCCAACCCTAGCCCTACCCCGTCTCCGCCTCCCGCCCCCCGACCACTACCGCAGCCCCCCCCTTCCACCCCCCCAGCCGCCACCACCACCCGCTCGCACCCGCCCCTGCCTCCGCCTTTCGCGCCTGCTCTTGCCCCATCTCCGTCCCAGCACAGTCCCTGCCTCCGCCGGCACCCGCGCCTTTGCTCCGCCCACACCGCACCCGCCCCTGCCCCATCTCCGGCCAACCGCACTGTTGCCCCCTCTGTCGTAGCCGACCCCCCAAGCCTCCAGCCCAAAACCCTAACCCTAACATGCAGCCGCCGTCCCTCCTTCATGTCTAAACCCTAACCCTAAAAAAAAGTCGTATATCAGTTGTCAGAGGGTAGACAATGATTTTTTTGCTGAATCTTTGTTCCTAGATTACGACTTCAGGAGTTAACAAAGAGTAGACATGTTGCTTGTTTACGTGGATCTTTGTTTACTTCCTACCCCGATATCCATATCAGGATCTACACAGAGAGAAACCTGGATTGCTTCTCTGTCATGACTTGTGCGATCCCCATACGATCCCTAATTTTCATATGTGTGCCGGTTCTGGCCACGTTGATAGCGCATTGGTAAAGTTGATGTGATTATTAGGGCTGGAAAGATCCAGCGACGGTCGAATCAAGTGCATTGCAGGATGACAAGCACTGAGGCGACTAGCAGTGCTACTACAACCGGTGTCGGGAACGCATTGGCGGGACCAACGGACACTGGCACGACAATTTCTTCGATTCAAATCGTCGATCGGCGGTTGGACGGACCAGATGGTTACTCAACATGGCAGCAGAAGGTTGAGAAAACACTTCAGGGAATGCGATTGTCCAAGCACCTGACTGAAAACCCTCCGGAGACGACTGATCTCATATTTGAGCAGTGGGAGACAGATGATAGTCAACTGTTTACACAGTTGATGAACTCAATGGAACCATCGGTAGAGAACATGGTTCAGAACACGGACATGGTAAATGAGTTATGAGAGATCCTAGCAACGGCGTTTGATGAAAAATGCAACTTGTCTCGTATCTACGACTCGATCATCGAAGTCTACCGGGCAGAACAGGGTGACAAGTCTCATAAGGATCACTTCCGGACTTTTAAAGCTATGGTCGATAAAGTTGACCGTGTATTACCTCTGACGACGAAAATCAATGAAGCGAGGGCTCAATGTGAACAGCTTCATGCCATGACATATCTTGCCTCTCTCCGTCCTGATGCAGACTCAGCTCGCTCTCAGATCATTGCTGGAGCCGAGGTTCCATCTCTAATGGAAGCTCATTTTCGTGCCCTACGGGCAGCAAAGTTCGTCGAGACCTCTCCAAGTGATGTTCTTGCTGATCGATCTGCTCTTGGTGCCGCTCGTACTGGATTTCGTGGTGGTCGTAGTGGACGACGTGGTAGCCAAAATATTGGCCGTGATGGTGGACGAGGCATTGACGGTCGTGATGGAGGTCGACCACGCACCTACTTCAATTGTTGTCTACAGGATCATTTTCAGCGGCAGTGTACTAAAGCTCTTGTCGCCAATGTTACCTCAAATACTCCTACTTTTGGCGGCCGATCCGTACAAATGACTGATGAAGCATATGCAGACTTTGTTGTGTTTCAAGCTCAACGTCGAGGTGAAGCCTCTACTTCTGGGTCCACCACAGGGTACTCAGCGGCATGTGTGATACAGTCGAAGCAGTGAGTCATTGATTCTGGTGCGTCTGCTCAATTGACAGGCGACGCAGGTATGATACGAAATTATGTACCGGTTGGTCGTATGTCTAATATTACATGTGTCAATGGTGGTTCGCTGACAGTCCGTGGAAAAGGATTTGACCGTCTTTCTTCGGGACTGTCACTACATTATGTATTACATACACCTGAAAACCTATTCAGCTTACTCTCAATTAGTCGGATTACTTACGATATGCATTGCTCGGTAACATTATTTGTGTTTTTCAGGACCTAAAGACTGGAAAGACTATCGGTAAGGGACATGTGGCTAGAGGCTTGTACTTGTTTGACGAAACTTCCTCTGTTGCCTGTGCTGGTGTGAAACTTAATCCTTTTGAGTTACATTGCCGGTTAGGACTTCCATCTGTCCAAGCACTCCAGAAAATGTACCAATCTTTAGATGTTTCGTGTTCTTTACATTGTGAGTCATGTAGTTTGGCTAAGCATCACCGGGTTTCCTATCCGGTCAGTCAGAATAAAATTGCTTCCGCTCCCTTCGAGTTTGTTCATTTCGATATATGGGGACCTTATCCGGTTGAATCTATGATGGGATTCAAGTACTTTGTTACCTTTGTTGATGACTACTCACGTGTCACTTTTTTATCTAATGAAAAACCCTCCGAATTATTTAACATTTGGTGCAATTTTTATGCGAAAATCAAAACACAATTTGGTGTTCCTATTAAATGCGTTCGCAGTGACAATGATCGTGAGTATGTCTCATGAATTTGTTTCACATCTGTCTCGGAATGGCATCATCCACCAAACTTCATGTCCTTACACACCACAACAGAATTGTATGGCTAAACGCAAGAATCGTCATCTCTTAGAAACAACGCGTGCTCTTATGTTCCAAACACGTACTCCAAAAAAAATTTGGTCGGATGCAGTTCTTACGGCTTGCTATCTAATTAATCGCATGTCATCGTCTGTTCTCAATGACGATACTCCCTTCTCTCGGTTATATCCTAAACGAGAGTCGTTTCCTCTACCTCTCTGAATCTTTGGTTGCTTGTGTTATGTTAAGGATACCCGACCAACTCTTTCTAAGTTAGATCCAAAGGCTATCCAATGTATTTTCCTTGGGTATCCTAAGGATCAGAAAGGATATCGGTGTTTTTCCTCGGTCTTGAAGAGCTATTTTTTCTCTCGGGATGTTACCTTTGTTGAAACCGAGTTTCCTCCACTTCCACAAACTATTGATCCGGCTCCGCAAGTTTACCAAGAAGATTTCTTGTTGTTTCATGTTCAAACAAAACAGCCCCCCTAAGGGTGCCCTCCCCTACCGAGCCAATCTTCCGGTCCGACGGTCCGCAAACACCGGCTCCGTCAGTACCAGCATCGCCGGAATGAGTTTTGCCGATAGTGCCCACGGACACAGCACCTTCATCCTCCTCTAGCTCCAATGATTTGCTACCACCTGATCCGCCAGCTTGACCTCGTCGTACATATCGTGATCATCCCTTGTATGTTGACAATTACAAAGGGCTTGCGAGCCACACACAATCATTGGTGGCTACTATTGATGGGATTCAGATTCCCAATACTGCAAAAGAGGATCTTAAACATACCGGGTGACATGCTGCTATGGAAGAGGAGATTAAAGCACTTCGAAAAAATCATACATAGAACTTGGTTGATTTATCTCATGGTAAGAAGGTAGTAGGTTGTAAATGGGTGTTCAATATTAAGGTAAAAACGGATGGCACTTTGATAGCCTAAAGGCTCGTCTGATGGCAAAAAGATATTCTTAAACATATGGTAAAAATTATTTTGAGACATTCTCCCCAGTTGCTCGGATGACCACTGTGCGCGTACTCTTGGCCTTAGTTGTTCGCTATGACTGGCCTTTGCTACAGCTGGATATCAAGAATGCATTTCTTCATGGAGATCTTGACGAAGAAGTGTATGTGGTGCAACCTCCCGGGTTCGTTGCAAGGGAGGATAAAGTGTGTCATCTGCGGAAAGCCCTTTATGGTCTCAAACAATCTCCTCGTGCATGGTTTGATCGTTTCACAAATGTGGTTACTTAGTTTGGAATGTGCCAATCGAAGAAGGATCATTCAGTATTCTACCGTCAGACATCAGCTGGAAGGATACTACTTGGTGTCTATGTGGACGATATTATGATCATAGGAGACGACAGTCAGGACATTGCAGGACTAAAGAAATTTCTAGGAGAACAGTTTCAAACAAAGGATTTGGGATCGTTGAGCTACTTTTTGGGCTTAGAAGTCACACGGGGTAATCGAGACATTGTAATGTCTCAGAGAAAGTAGGTGCTAGACATCCTAAATAATGCAGAAATGATACAAGTTAAGGGAACAACCTCACCCATGGACCCAGGGATAAAGTTACTTCCCGACTAGGGGACACTGATGACCAATCCGGATCAATATCGTCGAGTAGTTGGGAAACTCAACTACTTGACCGTTATGACTCGTCCAGACATTTTCTTTGTCGTCAATGTCGCAAGTAGATTCATGTATTCTCCACGAGTTCCACATTGGGAGGCAGTTCTCACTGCGCTATCTAGTTCAAAATCCGGAAAAAGGAATTCGGATGGAGAATAAGGAACATACTTATGTTGAGTGTTTCACTGATGCTGACTGGGGTGCCAGTCTTGCGGATAACGATCTACATCTGGCTACTCGGTTTTCATTGACGAAAACTTGGTATCGTGGAAGAGCAAGAAGCAGAGTGTGATCGCACGATCAAACTCGGAAGCGGAATATCGGGCCATTGCTCATGGCACAGTAGAAGTGCTATATCTGCAATATTTTCTACAGGAACTGGGAGAAGTAGGATATAAAACAGAGATATGTGGTGTGATAACCAATATGCTATTCATATTGCTACTAATCATGTATTTCATGAAAGGACAAAGCATATTGAAATCGACATTCAATTTGTCCGTGATGAGTATCAGAAAGGGATGATAAAGTTTGACCACGTGAGGACCGGCAATAAGATAACTGATATATTTACAAAATCTCTTCTAGGTCCTCGGGCTCAATTTCTCTGTAACAAGCTGGACATGATTGACATCTATGCTCCAGCTTGAGGGAGGGTGTTGAGTTATGTGTTAAGTTTAGTTTAGTCCCACATCGGGTAGACTAATAGTGGGATGGATTAGCCTCTCCTATATAATGTACTCCCCTCTCTTCTTAATAAATCAATCCATTATTCCCATCCTACACCCGACAATGACTGCCTCCTTTACATCCCTCTCTCTCTCTGGTCACGATATTTGGCTTGGTACTACCGGGAGCTAGCCTTATCTACACCCACTCGTTCCATGCCCCAACATCTCTAGAACAATAATCGATGGCCCACTCGACACCGTCCATACTAAACTTTTAATACGGATCTCCAGACGCTACTCCGGGCTCCTGGCGACCAACCCAAGCTTGGTTGCCCAAGCAATGGACTAAGAGCAAGCCCTGCATCGCAGGTGGCCCTCGTTCATCAGGGCTCGGTTCTACATCCCGCTCCTACTTATTAAGCCTCGACTCAAACACCTTGTCATGCAACGCTGACCTAAGGTTAGCAGTACTCCTCGACACCAATTTCACCCCTCTCCAATGCTGCTCAAACATGGGCCACAATCCAACCTCTATACCGATAACGTCGCTCCACTACTTGCAATAAGACATCCCCGAGCTTTTTGCAAGGTGATGACTCCTCGGCTTATCCACCCAAGTACAATCTTGCAGCTAATGACTAGAGCTCTATCCTCATGATACCCCCAGAAGCAATAATATTTTGTTTGCAACATTATTCCATGGAGAACGGTGGTTCCCCTCTACATGCGAGAGGACCACCTCAACCTCAATAGTATCAATATCAACCCGAAAATGGAATATACTCCCAATCTACTGAAGGATATCCTCTACCACACATGCCGAACCACCCGATGGGCAATGGATCGCCTCCTCCGGTACATGCAGCTCGGCAACATCAATCCCAACATGGATCAACCACTATGGTTCGTAATACAACTCGTCCCTCTATATGTTTATCTTGGCAGCCGCCTCCTTGTTATATACGTCAGCCCCAGCTCGACATCGTAGGGATTCCTCACTTGAATCATCTAACACTCCTTCTAAGAGAGCCTCGGCTACTACCCTGATGTCAAAGGGAGGGATAATTGTAGTATCCCTTATAGAGATCTCGATCAACTTCGTTTCTTTTCCCGAAGCTAGGGAGGAACCATAACTTAACCGAAGGATGATGGGGAGCTACAAGACAAATACAAATACAAATGTCAAATAAGTTAGCCTCCTAAAACCTCCTCGAAATAACATATAAGATAAGTTGAAGAAAGCACAATACTTACCAGCATCTACTGCATCTAGTGTTGTACCTGAGGGCTCGAAGCTTCTCCTTCTGAGACTACCTAGTAAGGGAAAAAGGAGGGAGGGGTGAAGGGGCCTTCAATGTCTGCATTAGAGGGAAAAAGTATAGCTTCTCCCGAGCTTCCTGGAATAGAGGCTTCCAAATCATGGGGATACAGAGGCCACTCTCCACATCGATGCCAAAATATATTAATTTATCCGTCCATCCCTTAGGGACTGTTTGAAGTGAATTTGGATTTAGATTTAGATTTTGGTAATCCATATTTGAATTTTGGTCTAAATCCTAAATTTATAGTTTCAGGATTTTGGACCAAAAGTTGTTGGGTTAAACTTAGAATTTGGCATTAAAAGTGGACATAATTCAAATTTTTTGTTTGGGTAGTAGGATGTATTTACAAGAATAAATAGTATGGTTAACTAATAATATAAACACTTGATATTAACAAAATATTATGGTTAACTAATTAAATATCATAATTTTATAAAGTTTTTAACTACCTAATATTATGGTTTACTAATGATCATAATTATTATGGAATAATCAAAAAATATAATTACCTAATTATATAATTTAAAAAAATACTATGGTTAACTAGTAATCATAATGACTAAGTACTCATGATTAATATGAACAAAATTATTTTATTAGTTAATTATAACCACTGTTCTAAAAGACGGTCGTCTAGGCGGCGCCTAGGCGCTAGGCGGCTGGTATCCGTCCGGCGCCCGCCTAGTCCCCCCGACGCCCGACTATGCATGTTATGGAATTTTATGAACTTTTTAATGCAATTATCATTAGTTTTTTTTGAATTTTTTTATATTTTTAAACCGTCTATATCTAGGCGCCTAGACAGCCGTCTAGGTGGGCTAGGTGCTAGGCGGCGAGTGCCAGACCACCTAGCGCCTAGCGCTTTTCACAACCTGGATTATAACTTGACAACTAATTAATTAATTTAAATATTAATAAATTATTTTAGTTTTAATTAACTTCTTATTATATAATAATATAATAGTACATACTAATTCATTATCTACTTAAATTTATAATTACCTATTAGTATTATATATTTAAATATTTTATTTATATTAATTAAATATCCTAATAACTTATTTATATTAATTAAGAATAATTTTTCATATTTAAAATATTAACTAAATATTAATTAATTGTTAAGTAATTTATTAATTGATTAATTGATTATTAGTTGTTGATTAGTATTAACAAGTATTTAATAGAAAAATAAAATATTAAAAAAACAAAATCGGGCTTTCTTCCTCCTAAAATCGGATTGGAGAGGATGTGGGATAGCCTCCAAATCCAAATTCAGGTCCCATCCAAACATAGGATTCCATGATTTGACTCCGAATCTATGAAATCTTCAAATCTATGTCCAAATCCATGGAACCAAGCAGCCCCTTAATGGAAGTAGGATTAGACAAAGGTCGTCTTCTACTTGCCTCCCCTTTCCCAACTACATACCATGTGCAATCCCTATGCACTTGCCACTGATATGGTTGATATTTCGCTCTATGCAGAGTATAAATGCCACTAAATACCTAATGACATTCATTGTCTGGCAACTAATTAGAAGACTCCAGAATAGCTGAATGGTGGGATAAATAAGTAACCGAAATCCTGCCTCAAAATCGTCCTTGTATACTGTGATGGATTCCCTCTGGTGCCAGAACCACGAATTGTTTTATCTCCGGGACAATTAGAATGAAATAATCGAAAATGTTGTGCTGCCTTCGCCGGTCTACAAGATCATTATCCCTAATCTCTGAGTATGACCCTCGGACAGTAGTGCACGAAAGTAAACAATCATATGTGACATGTCCCCTTTAGAGGCGTGACAGGAGCTATGACAGAGCATGAGGGTTGGAAGCACCACCCCACATGGATGAGGGCTTAATCTTGGCTTTCCCCTTCCCTTGAAGGTCTGACGTTTGTTGGATGACAGAGGCGCTTTAATGGCCCTCTACACCGCCTCTCCTTTTGCCTTTTGCCATCGCTAGAGCAGCAATAAGCTTCGAGGCACCTCCTTTCCCTGTCAATTTCCTCTTTATCCCAACTGGTATTGGCTACAAAATTCTCCTCCACACCTGTGACTATAAAGGCATAGACATGGGCATTGTCATTCACATCATTCTGGGAGTCTGAACCATCGGACATGGTTATGGTTGGCATTGGATAATCGAAGGAGAAAGGGTTTAGGGATTTGAAATTTCTGACGGAAGAACACAGAGTGAAGGAGAGAGAAGAGTGCCTCTCTTCTGATCTGACCCTCACCTATGCTTAGCACGAGCGGACGGTTCTAGTCTCCCATCAAATTCAAGCAACAACTGGAAGATCGTGATTGCACTCTATCCCGAGATGGCATCTCCTTGTGCGACGCGTAGACATCCCCAACATGTGGACAGTCTATAGATGAAACCCACTTAAACTACATGGGACTCGACTATTACAGTTGTTTGTAACTGAAAAGAAATGAATACCAAATGCTTCTGCTGGAGCCGAGGCACATCAACAGTTTTGAACTCCTCTCAGACAGGAGAAGACAAATCTGACTGACAGAGCTACCCTTGTTTTCCGAGGATCATAACCTCGGTTAGCGTCATAAGGGTTTGTCTAAGGGAAAGACCCATCTAGGAGGATTTGTCAAGCTCTAATACCCGACCATCCCTTTTTGTATATCCAGGGCAACCCCAAAGTTGAGTGAAGTCTTTAGCCGAACTCGTTGTAGGACCTCGGCTAAAGACTCAAGGGCTTTTGGTGACGTATATGTCGAGGCCTGTGCCCATAGTCCCAGACCTGAGCATGCCTGCTCTTCTCATAGTTATGGATCTGAGATCGGCCTAAACCCAAATTCTCTAATACACCAATTAAGCGTGATATCATTGAGATGATCATCCAAGATTCGCAGAGATTTCATATCTATCCCCCAGACCTATTTAAACCGTAACTTGATAAACAAGCAATTGATCTATGGTTATCAATTGAGACTATATAGTCCCTCAATCATCTTTGCAAGAGGTACATATCTTTTCTACCATAAAACTTTGTTAAGATTTACCTTCACTTCAATATCGATCTAACTTGAGCATCAGAGTGGCAGGACTACCTCGTCCTTCTCACGTGTGTTCGTGTAAGCAGGTCAAAGAGAAAGAACCAGAAGAAGCAAAGAGGAATTCTTTGATCCAAGGAGGTAATAAAACATCATCACCTAAAAAGGCCAGGTGAGGACAAAAGGTTGGCTTTGTTGTTTTACGATAGGGTTTAAATTTAAATTTGGATCTAGATTCAAATATGAATTTAGATATGGATATAAATTTTAATTTAAATTATATTGGAATTTAATTTTAAATTTGAATTTAAATCTAAATGTTGATATGATTATCTTATCCTTTAGTTGTTTTAGAGAATTAGTTCTTATTTGAATTTAAATTCTTAGATGTAAACCTATAGAATGGAATGAATATGTAACAATTGTAAGGTGCAATTTATGAATAAAATTGGACTTTCTTTAATTGAATGTGATGTAAAAAAATACAAGAAAAAAAGGTGATGTCCTACTTGGTGTAATTCCAAGATATAAAGGTATTATTATGTTGCTACAGGTGGAGCAAGATCGCCTAGTCTATCCTCAGAGTGATTTTGTTGCTACTCAACAGTGTGAAGTCACCTATTATTTGGAGAGGTCTTCATGGTTCATTCCCATAAATTCGTATCAGATCTAAGGTTGTCCTGCATCACCAGGGTTCCAGAAAATGTTTATAATCAAAGAAGAGAATTTGTGGTTTTCTTGAATGGATCCCAAAGTTCAGAACTATTGTAGACTATGATTCAATGATGTTAGAATAATAAAAACATATAACCCTCGCTACGGCTATATATTTTAGAATAATAATATATAACCCTCAACCCTCACTACACCTTTAGAGTTTTGGTGCAGGAGCAGGGACTTCAACAAATGATGATTTTAACAAAGAAGCTAGAATGTACAAGGGTAGATTCTTTCCCCCCTTTAGTGATTATATGAAGCCGCCATTATTTGTAGATCTGGTTAGGCTAGATCATTAATGGCACTTACTTGAATTTCATAGGCAATTTTCAAATGCCAAAATATTGGTCTTCCAATGGCTTTCATGCTTCCACCACCAAATTAATACTTTTATATGTACAAGTTGACTTCCACCACCATGTTTATACTTTTGTATGCCTAGCCAATTTAAAACAACAAAAAAGCATATCCTTATAAGCCATTATATACCAATTGTATCATTTGCTTTATATTGTTTATCTATGTTACCCGAACTCAGATACGGGTGTCGGATACGGGTACATATTCAAGAGTTTGGCACTTCAAACTCATAATTAAAGAACACACAGACTCGACTAAAATGGATCCAAATTTTGGTACGGATACGGGGATATGGCTATTAAAAAAAAAATTGAACATAGTTTGATAAAAAGACAACATATAATTAAATTTTCATGATTTCATAAAAAGATACAACATGTAATTAAATTTGTATTACTTCATAAAAGACATGTAATTAAATTTATACAGTGTCATAAAAAGACAGCCTCTTATTAAATATGCAAGATTTCATTAAAAGATACCGATGTAATTAATTTTGCATGGTTTCATATATTTAAGTTTATAATTAGATTTGCATGATTTTATAAAAAGATACATCATGTAGTTAAATTTGCAAGATTTCATAAAAAAATAACATATAATTATAAACTATTAGTAAATTTTATTGAAGTAGTTGAATAAGCCCCTAAGGGACCGTTCCTTCGGCTTCCATACTACTTTTCTACCAGTCTACATATTAAAATAAACTATCTATTTCACTACCAATCTTCTGATTGTCACTATGAAGGATCTGATTATCACCATAGAGGATCGGATACGGACTCCATATCCATACCTATGTCCTATCAGGTCGACACGGGTACTTCTCCGTAAAATGGAGAGTCCGAATAACATAGTTGTTTAACAACATTTAATACGGAAAGCTATTACCAGTGTAAAGTGTTCTCTTGTCGATGTCCAGAAGCAATCGATAAATTTAAACGAGGAGGTGGGCGAATAAATTAAATGATGTTATATTGTTTATTAGATCCTAAAGGCTATTACCAGTGTAAAGTGTTCTCTTGTTGATGTCCACAAGCAATTAATAAATTTAAACGAGATGGGGGAAATAAATTAATAACAACATAAGATTATACAGATAATAAAAATAACTTTAGACAACTACCAAACCAAGCTAAGATGAGGAGATTTGCTCCACTATGCCATCCACATACATTCATATTGTTAATTGTAATATTGCCTTGCAAAAAGTATATTTTCAATGAAGCACAGAGTAAAATTTCAGCAAATAAAAAAGTGAAGAATCACGAATTAAATGTGATAAAAGAATTACCTTTGAGAAGCTTGATAAGATGGAAAAATTGGGTAGCACATCCTGCTTCTTGCACGAATTAAGGTAGCTTAACATAACAAAGTCAACACCATACTTAGTTAAGCTTAAACTATAAAAGATTGCTCACAAATAAAATACAACCAAGCAATAATTGTATATAATCAGTTGTTTGCACATTTAACAAATAATAGCATACTTTAGTGAATCCAGCAGTAATGGTTATATATATATATATATATATATATATACACACACACATACACACAATAGTGTGTTTGTACGCACGTACATTCGTGTGTATTGTAGGAAACAAGTGCTAACGTTATCGGAAAGTGAATATTTTCTAGGTAATACACGAATAAAGGTAGCTTAATATAACAAAGTCAACACCATGGTTACTTAAGCTTAAACTATAACACCTTGCAGAAGATTGCTCAGAAATAAAATACAGCAAAGAAATTATACAAGAATTACGTGATTGTCATTCCTTCACTTAGAAGCCAAAAGCGAGAGAGGGGACAGGAGCGGGGGAAACGTGACTACTTAGAAGAGTCTAAAATTGGAAGCGTGATGAGAGCGTGCACTAATAATTTTTTTATATTCATTAATTATTGTTATCAAAACTTATAAATATCTTAATATTTATTACAATTTAAAGATCAATTCAAATTTACAGAGAGATCATTCGCATGTTAATTTTTTATGATATCAAGGTAAGTAATATTTAGTTTCTTGATACTTTGATAGACGTGTATTAAAAAAATTCTTTCTTCCCAAAGTTTATGTCCTCTTTTAAAGCTATGGTCATTTATGGGAAACGCTCATGTCGCCGGGGAAACACACTCCTGTCGCAGAAACGAACTCCCGTTATTGGGAAAACAAGCTCCGAACGAGCTGCCAAGTAAGAACCGCCGAATTGAGATTCTTACTGAGATTCGTTGACCTCCTAGTAGTTTCTGGCTTCTAAGTTCCTTCATTCTTTGGCTTAATGTCTCATAGAGATTAATGCAATTCCTAATAGCAAATCGCGTCGTCTGACCTCTTTGTTTAGACTCTTTATAGTCTAGGGTACTTGGAGAGTTCACCTTGGTAGGTCCATGTACCTACAAACTAGCCACCTATGTTCTATGTTATGACCCTCTCATGATCATAGTTATCATGGTTAGAATTTTGACACCAATATAGATGACGTTAGGTTGACAGCCGGTGAAAAAAAAATTGCCAATTCTTTTGTGGAGCTTTATAATGCTTTATAGTCGACCCTATTATGATAGGAGAATGCTTGGATGACCGATGATGATAAAAAATATCCAAGAAATGTATATAGACGTTGTTTGCAGATCTAACAAATAATAGCATATTTTAGTGAATCAAGCATCTCTCTACAGTTGTTGTATATACACCCTTTATTTATTTTTTCTTTGTTAACACTAAAGCCCCCTCTACTATTTCTAGCCTTCCAGGTAGGTACCGAATAAACGAGCCATTCATAAAAAGCTACAACTACTAAGAAACTTTATACAGTAACTAGATTCCTAAAATATTTGGAAGAAATGAAAAACAAAACTATTTTCCCCAAGGCTTGTAGTATCAGTACCGGAATTCTTTTTGGACCCTTCTTATGAGTATCAATATTAGTTGTTTTGGCACTATCCAAGTTTCATAGTCCTTTCTCTCAGAAAGCCAAAATATTAATCAAAATATATTAGAAAACTAGAAAAAAAAAATATGATATATTTAGGAATTAAATGTATTTCTTGTCCTTTCTAGTTAGTTTTGAATGGAATAGTATTCAACATCGATGAATTATTCAATCGCAATATGCTATTGTTTATTTATTTTCTTTTAGAAAGTATACCTACAATAGATAGTTTTGAATGGAATAATGTTAAGATGGACGAATGTTGTGAAATTATAGATATATAACTTTGATAAATGTTAAACATTAAAACGTGCCCTAAGGAATCTTATCAAACATTGTAGCATATTGATAGTCGGCACGACCACATAATTGCATTAACATTGGGTCTTTTCATACTTCTCCTTTTTCTTTCAATTTTAACTTTGTTAAATTGACGAGAAAACATAGCCTAAATGTCGGTACCTCTCAACATCCATAGGTGTAAGTATCAGACTCGGACTAGCAAAAAATCGATATGGTGCGACTGATACATGTCGGAATCAGATGATACATATTGGTATGAGTCGAAGATGCAACTTAGTGTTCCTCCCTAATTGTTGTGTCCACCGGTGAGTGATGCCATGGTGATGCCCATCACCCCCTCTTAGTTTCTGACAAAGGTTCCAGACAAGGTTCACAATATCAGTATCAATATCGGTTTTGGACGCTTCTTATAAGTATTGGTATTGGCACTTTCAATGATTTCATTTCAAAGTTTCGAAAGTTCTTGGTTTCGGGAGCCAAGAAATAATAAGAGTATATTTTTAAACGTAAAAATATTTAATACATTCAGAACTTATTATTTGTTGTTTTTGGTAGATTCAATTTAACAATATTCAACTTCGCTGAATTATTCACCCGCACTAGATATTTTTGTTTATTTTTCTTGCTTACCCATACAATAGATACTTTCGAGTGAATAATATTAAGATATATGAAAGGTATGAATTTATAGTATACAACTTCAACACAAATGGTACACTCTTATATTGTGATGATAAAGAATTTTATTGACAGTATAGCATTGATTTTGGGCACGGTTTAACCATCATGTGGACATTGTTTTTTCTCATGCTTCTCACTTTTCCTTTTAATGTTTTATTGGTTGATTCCACAATTTTGGTATTATGCTTTCTTTTGGGGCTTTCTTATGCTCCATAACCAACCCTATTCAGATGGGAGAATGCTTGGATGATGATGACGACAATTTTGGTATCAGACGGTTATAGGACATGCCCAAAATGATACGACCATCAGCCAGTTCTTCAATTCTCTCATACAATCTCCTTCTATGTTCTCTCATTTGCGCACCCGCTGCTCTATATTGCTTAACTTTACCCACATGACTCTTCGATTCAACATGGATTTCTAACAATCAATCAACTAGCAACAACAATTTCAGTCAAAAAATTGTGATGTCCTTAGACGCCATTCAACCTATTATATTTGATCAATTTGATCCAATTCCATTATGCTCACAATACACCCAACTACCTTTCTAGTTCTATATTTAGTCCATCTTATTATAGCCGAATCTTTCTGTGAAGCATTCAAGACTTCGACTTTATATGGTGACGATCAGAATTATGGTCTCAGATACTCCCAAACATTTGAAAATTTGATCAAAATTCCACATTTTTTCTCAACAATTTCCAACCATTGTACAAATTCCGAGAAACCTATCAAGGGTCTCCCTCAAGATGACTACTTTAAATCATTTCCAGGCCACAGATCCCATCTTGACGACATCTCTACGGAGAAGCCAATAAAAATTTGAAGGAAATAAGCACAACCCACCAATTTTAAAGGGGAGTTAAAGAAGCTAGATTGAGTAGAATTTCCGAACCTGGACTCCAGCTGAGAGAGATCAGAGGCCATGGCTGAGAAATTCTCAAGAAAGCAATGAGTGCGTATATATGTGTGTTGTGTTTTATTTTTCAAAGAATGAACAAATTAGAGAGGGCAGGGATGAGGAAGAAGAGAGGAGGACTCAAAATGCTGTCATTGCTTGTTTTTTTACTTTCGTTTCATGTGTTTTATAACCCATATACTTTGTACTCTACACAAAATAAGGGCTTTTTTATTAATATTCATAGAAAATTTATTTCTTCTATCACCGATGTACGGCACTGTTAGTATTTGTTTCAAAATATGCTATTTCGTCCCATAAGAACTTCAAGTTGCATCCCGAAAGGGTGGCCTACACTATACAGGGAATGTCTCGTTGAACGGAAAATATTATAGCGTTAGACAGGTAAGAAAAGAAAATACTAGCTTGTAGCCAAATAATTGTATAAAAAATTCTCATTAATATATATATATATATGGGGGCTGATTCGGAGCTACGTCTCCGTCAGGGGAGCCCCGTCGTTCTCGACCGTCGGATAGAGCGGGCAAGCACGCAGGCCCCATGTGGCCTCCCGATCCGATGATGCAGGAGGGGCGGGACTTTGGCGGGACTACGTGGGCGGGTCTTTTGATCTTTTATATTATGAAACCACTCTATGTTATATGGATTGGATTTGGATTTAGTGGTTGAGATTAAAAGGTGGTGGGGTCCACACCTTTTAATCTTACCCACTCAATCACAATCCAATCCATGTAAGATATGGTTGTTCTATAATATGAAAAAAAATATATATATATATATATATATATATATATATATATATATATATATATATATATATATATATATATGGGATGTCTCGTTGAACAGAAATATTATAGCGTTATACAGATAAGAAAAGAAAATACTAGCTTGTAGCCAAATAATTGATATAAAAAAATTCTCATTAATATATATATATATATATATATATATATGGGTAAACGGGATATGAGCCATAGGCTCATATTCCTATATGAGCCATGCACATGTGGACCAATAGGAATGAATTCTATTGGTCCACATGTGCATTGGCTCATGTAGGAATATGAGCCTATGGCTCATATCCCTTTTTTCCTATATATATATATATATATATATATATATATATATATATATATATATAGACGAAATATTGTATCGCGGATTATTGCATCATTAGTGTAACAAGCAATCTCAACCACACATTTTTTTGAAATGTGTGGTTATAAAGTATGCTGACGTGGCAGCAACTTTATAGGATGATTTATAACCACACATTTCAAAAAATGTGTGGTTGAGATTACTTGGTGCAATATCTCGCGTATATATATATATATATATATATATATATATATATATATATATATATATATATATATATATATATATATATATATATGCTCCACCCGTGGCTATATGAGCCACCCAACCGGCGGAGGGGAATTCGAATATTGGTCTACTCCAAGACGGCCTGCCACATTACCACTATGGTTATTCATATTTTTTATTTACACCACTCCTCTTTAGATGTCCATTTTAATCATTGCTTTATTAAAAAAATTTAAAAAAAATCTATCTTTAAAAAAAATCATAGTGAAAGAAAAGGGAATGTGTTCACCTTGTTGGTTCACATAAAAAGATACGCCGGGTCTATTACATTGTGCTAAATAACAAAGTGCACTTATTACACTTAAAAAGGTACTTCATTAGTCCAGAAGATCTTCATTTTCTTCTTTCTGTTAAAATAGATCATGGTTAATTTTTAATGACCTGACCACTATAGGTGTACTGAGTGGATGCAACTACTTATATTAAGTGTAATGTCCAACTCCGCACAGTGAATTATAATGGTTTATTGACTCGAAGAGGCTCGATTTGGACTTGGTTTCATGTGCAAGATTTATGATCGGTTTATTGTCCTACTGCGGACGAAGGTATTGTGTTCGCCTTGTGGATTGAATTGGCTGGATTGGTTCTGAGCGGTGTAAGAAAATGCAGGATTTGAGCGGTGAAGCATACTTGCTTAATCTTGTCGGATTGGATTTTTGTGGAGCACTGCTTGCTTGTATTGTTATATCAGTTAAGAAGATCGTGCATCACGTCAAATCATATCTTTGAGGATTCATGCGGTATCGGCTTGGTTGGAGTGATCGACGAATTTGTATAGGTGAGTGGCCTCTGGCCCTTCTTTTTTACTCTTTTACGTCCTAAATAAAATGCATTTTGTTATTTTCTTGTAACGTTCGTAGATCAATGATGCATGGTAGATTGTAACTGATAAATAGAATTCACCATGCATGTTGAATACTAAGAATAGAACACTTAATGAATGTAACTATTGGGTGCATCAGTGTATAATATTTATGTAGTAAGTGCTTCGTACTATAAACGGACAGTTGTGACGTAATGGGATGAAACTGTTGGATTGTGGTTTGGTACCAATGGACACGGGATGTGTCACACCCGTTCCCAGATTTGGTATTCTTGAATTTGTGATATTTAAAAATTTTCTGTAGACGTATTCATGTTGTATTTACATGTTGGTTCCTGTTAAATATATGGTATTTATTTAATTATATTCCTGTTTATTGTGGGAGACAACCCGAGACCAGTAGTGAACACATTGGCAAATTGCCATGGACCCGTGCTAGGACCCGTATATAGGATGGATATTAGACCCGATTCACTCTTGGAACCACTAAGCCTATTTTGGATGGTTGAGATTGGTTGGAGAGTGTCATGACTTAATCCTAGGGCTAACCTCATCCACTTGGTATATATATGTGGTTTTCTCTCTCCTCTCTCATTCTTCCTCATTTCCACTTTTCTTCTTCTTTCTTCTTCCTCCTTCCCTCAAGAGCTCTCAACCGAAGCCCTAGACTTGGTTCTAGGAAGAGGTTTGTTAGTCCACCAAGGCAAGTACATCTTGCTCAAAGTAGTTAAGCCATAAATTTTTGGATTTTTATATATATGTTGTTTTAAAAATGTGTTTGATGGAAAATGTTCTCCTTGATGTCCTCATTAGTTTTAGTTCTTAGATTTTTTTGGTTTTGATGAACGATTTTGAATAGATCTGAGTTTTAAGATTTGGGTTTTTATGTGTTCTATGAGTTTTTCTTGGTTTTGATCTACTAAAACTTAGTATTTTCGAAAACTAGTTTTTTCTTATGTTAGAATATTTTATTTCGAGCATTTTAGCTTTTGTTTCACTTGATTTGGACTTAAAATAAAGTTTTTATGAAGAAAATATTTTTTAAATTTTTGGAGCTTTCCGCCATGGGTGAACTTGATGTATGGAGAAGACGGAGTTCACATGCGGCCAGTGAGCTTTGCGGCAGAGGGTGTTATGCGGCATAAAAATGCTATGCGGCCAGAACTCCTTGTCGCATACCAGCATACGTCCATCTCTTTGGGACGCATGACTGATACACATGTGTTCTAAAGGGACTCCATGTGTTTACTCGCTGAACGAATAGGAATTTTGCTAAGTCTAATAGACCTCTATGCGGCACCGACCCATATGCGGCAAGCAAGCATATAAGGTAAGCAGAGCAAGCAGCCACTTTTCTTCGGACGCATGACTCTGATTGTTTGGCACATATTTTCATGGTTTTATCTTTTTTCTAACACACTTTATGGCCTGTCACATCCATCACTTCAGTCACATCACTGACACTTTATTAATGCATGTCACTTCAGTACTTGTTCCAAGAGTGGACTTTGCCTTGACGCTATGCGGCACCTGCCTCATGCGGCAAGTAGTACATGCGGCCTAGAGCCATATGCGGCCTGGGGCAGCATGCGGCCAGCTAGTCCATACGGCCAGCACGTCCATGCGGCCAGTTTCTCATGCTCCCGATCAGTGCATGCGGCCTGACCCATGCGGCAATACATGCGTGCACTTCTCATACGTGTATGTGATCCTATGCGACCCTAATAATCTATGAACACGTTCCACGATTTCTTGAGTTTAATTGTTTTATTTGGGATGTTTCTTATAATACCCTATGTGGTTGATCGTGGCTTCTTGTTTGTGTTATTCTAAGAAAGAGTGGCGTTAGTAACCAGACTGTGCTAGACATGTCTAGGTGCTAGAACTGACTATGTGCATAGTATGATTATATGTTGTAGTAGACCATGTGGCAACCCAGAGTAAACTCAGATTAGTAGATTAAACTTATCCTTTGTTCGTCGGATAAAGTGAGGGGCATAGTTCTGCTCGGGAGACGATATGCAATCTCGGTCCTTGTTTGGTTTAAGGATTGTGGATCTACTCCAGAGTCCCCCTTACTCACATTCGATGGCATAATTGTTGATTCGAGGATTTCATAAATTTAGACTTCCAATTGATTGGTAGTCGGTGTACCTAATTTGAGAAGATTATATTTTGACCAAGTATCCCCATGTGACATAACTTGTTACGTGCTATGAGATTACCTGTTTCGGGTTGTGCATTGAGAATGCCTCATATACTATGCGACATGTGATATTATTATATTAATTTCCCAACACGGGTATGGTATGTGGGTCAACTACCTAAGCGTAGTTAGAAATTGATTGATTGTTGCATCACGCTAGGGTGAATCTAAATTAAACTGCCAAAGGACAAAGTGGATTCATATCTAGCGTGGACCGTACTATGGTACGACATATAAGGGGAGTAACATGTGACCATGCCATGTGATTCCAACTAACCGTAGGGTTAACTAGGCAACTAAAACATATAGAGCATTGGGAGGAACATGATCCCGAGATCGTACGTAGCGAGCCACCCTCAGATAATTTTTGAGGTGTGAAAGTTTGTCACCACGGATATTGTATATCATCCGCACAAGTGGAGTGTAATATTCGACTTTTATATTTAAACTGAGCCAACATTTTTCCTATAGGAAGGGTTGAAATTATTACTGATCTATCTTAGCAAGGTGATCCTGCGGGGGAACGGTGCATATTATACGTATTACGTGTTATTATTATTGGTTCGGCTCGCTGTGTTTGCCTGTAGCACGATTTGAGGATCCCTATATTATTGTATTTACTGGGGTAACCGAGACTTCACATATCAAGCCGTATAATTGATTGGCCGATTAGGGAGATGAACTATTATGGTTCGATGGTTCAGCCCTTATCCTTGTTTGGTTGTAGGATTGCGCAAATGTGTTATAATAGGTCATGTACCGAAGCTGCATATTATATCTATATCTTAGCTTGTATTATGGCATGTGTGTCCTGGATTATATTGATCTGTTGTATCTTCGTCATGTTCATAATTGGTGAGTCGTACCCTCTATCGGAGTAGTGTGACCCCTCTTGTCCTTATTTGGTTGTAGAGGTATCCTACTGCTCCGATGAAAGGTCATACGCTTGCAGTTGTGGCACGGATTATCCTATTTTATGTACTTTATTGGGTTTTGCTTCATTCACTTATGCTCCTTTGTGGTACATGCTATCGGGGCCTGACCCCGCTGGTTTTGTTTGGCCAGATTTAGTAGCAGAGCCCAAGGATCCTGTCATATATCCGATCGATGACGCACACCAGAAGGATGTTCACCAAGGAACTTGAGTGGGTTTCTTCTTCCCTACTATATGTATCATTTTGTATTACCCTTTTTGGCGTTTAGCCGACGGCACCTGTTAGCCGGTTTATCTGGACATTAGTTCCTCTACATGATTATATATTATTCAGATCGCGGCTGACTTACAGTCATATACTCTTGATAATGCACTAGTATACCATCCCGTATAACTAGTTTCATGATCATTCTGATAGAGCGTCAGGGACGCCTAAATTCTTTATCTTACATGTTCATTCTTATTGTTTCTTCGTTGATGATTGAGACATAGATGTTTTTGACCCTAGGTGACTTGATTGTAACATGTACCCCTTTGTCTCTAGACAATCTTAGCACATTGTGGCTTACTTCAGTATTCTGCAAGGTCTGGTTGGCTGAGTCACTCCCCGCTTTCTAGTATTCTGGTTTTGGGACGTGACAAGGTTTTAGTGGTGGCCCATGCAGGTCTATCTTTTCAGACTTGTGGGGTGTCTTGTGTCACTACCACATTCTGAAAACAGGGGTATTTTCGATTTTTTATAATTATCAGTATTGTGGTATTTATATTAAATGATTTCTTAATATTGTATTTAAATTAAATAATTGCATGAGGTGTATTTAAATATATTATATTATATACTCTGTTCTTAACATCTGAGCTGGTAGACTTGACCTAGAGGCCACTAGACGAACACCTGATCGAATAATGGGGATTATGTATTTAATTGTTTATTTTAGAATTTATTTATTGGAGGTTGTATTTAATTACCGTAATTTATTTAATTGTTGCGCGCTGTCGTTGCTTCGATATTTGGAGTGCTACCTGACTTTTGCCTTCCAACAAATTTCACAACCTTGCCCTAGACGTGCCTGCCTTCCATTCTGCTATTTTTGCAACTCATAATTATGCTCTCTGTACCTTATTTTTTAGCCGCACAAAAATCGTCGCGGACGTTTATTTAAATCCTAAATAAATTCCAACTTTGTATCGTTGTGCGTTCCAATTGAAATTGGAGGCAATCTTGACCTATTTTTCGTGCGACCCAAATTAGGGTAATATTCTATTATGAGTCTTCTTCACTATTGGTATTGATGACCTGACCTGATTTTGGTCCCATGTACTCCTAATTAATTTTAGAACATAACTTGCATTTTATTTCTAATTAAATTGAGGATACCATTTTATCTGATTCCGAAAATCCTGGTAAATTCCAGTGCCCTGCTATTTAAGCCCGTACCAAACATACAGCGCCCCTGACCCTACAAAATACCGAACACCGGATCGCCTGCCCAATTTTCATCATTTCATGCGTCTGTGAAAATACCCAAATTTAAGGGGAGCTAATTTACAATTATTGCATTTGGTGTCAACGCCCTATTGGTTTAACCCAAATGAAGAAAACCAACCCCCCTAGCTTTGACTAGTCAATACCCTCATCTCACATGTATGAATTTTCTCCATATCAAATCCTGGCCACTCAATTAAATTGGGTGCATCCTCACCCTTGATTTCTCCCACACTCTCCCCCTATTTATTGTCACATCACCCAAGCCCTAATCCCCAAAAAGGAAACCTAGAGAATCCCCCCAAGCTTCCCAAACCGTAGCCTCCCCCATTCCTCCATTTCTCCACTTCTCTTCTCCTTCTTCTCTTTTCTTCACTTCTCTTCTTCTTCCTTTCTTCTTCTCCTTTATTTTTATTTGAGAGGGGGGGGGAACACTGTTCACATTCTTCATCCCCGAGCTCATCCCCGAGCTATGATCCTTTCCCGACGGCCAGGCCGACCCCGCTCCCACTGAACTCCGACCCAGCTCAGCCTCCAGTCCGCCCGACAGTTCCGGCCAACCTCTCCGTCCATCCACCGGAGCTCCTCCCGCTGCTCATCACCGAGCATCCCACCCGGCCAGGTCCCGACCAGCATTTCCCCATCACCACCGAGCTCTCCCCCTGAGGCCCTCCCGCTGCAACTCCGGCCAAGTTCGAGCCCGGCCCGCACCGACTCCGGCGGCCCCCCTCACGAGCTCCTCCCCCGGCGGCCAACCCAACACCACCACCATCATCATTTAGCACCACCACCATCATCATTCAGCACCACCACCATCCCATCAACTCCGGCAGCAACAGCCGCAGTCCGGCCACCCAGCACGACCACCAACCCTCTGTAAGCTTCTCTTCTCCCCTCCCTTCTTCCTTTTCCTTCTTCCTTTGTATATATATATATATATATATATATATATATATATACGTATATACGTATATGTATATAAATAGTATTTATTTAATTAATATTAATACGTGAATATGTATGGTATATAAATACATTAGTAATGTATAATTTAATATATGTACATGTATATTATTTATTTAATTAAATGTTAAACATGTATAAGCATAGTATATATATAAATTAGTATATGTATGTATTAATGTATATATATATATATATATGATATATGAGAATGTTTTATTAGTATATATATGTATAAACGTATTTTGTGTATGTGTAAATGTATAAGTGTGTTTTCAAATTAGTATATATATACAGGTATATGTATATATATAGTGTATTCTCAAATTGGTATATATGTACATACATAGTGTATATTAGTACATGTATTAATATATTTTAGTACGTATATTAATACATATTTTGGTATACATATATATACCCATATATATATATATGTATGTATTTTGGCATATATATATTTTTAGGACATATAAATACAGTATGTTAAATTCTATTTAGTATATAGACATATATATATACGTATTGTATCTCTTTCCATGAATTATGTTTATATATATATATACAAGTATTAGTTTTATTTAAAGTATATATATATACATATATCTATTATTGTAATTGATGGAATTATGTATATGTTAGTTAATGAGATGTATATTTATATATATCCCTACCAGATGACCCTAGTTGACTGAGTGCCATGCTTGGCATAGCCCTGAGGCCAGTATTTCTATTGTGTGTTAGTGTAGCATCTGATACAAGTGATATTATTATATGTGTATAGGACTGTTGGATCCTCCAGACGGTACTCTGGGACAGGACATTGGATTTACCAGCTAAGGACCCAAGGCGAGTACATTCTCTGAGTAGTTTCTTATTTATGATATCCCCTATGTTCACTGTATCTAGTGTAGATATCCATGCTCTTGACACGCTGATTACACGGATTGGTATACACGGATCTCGTCATGAGATGTTATACCTTATTCATGGTGTAGCTTGTACAAGACTTGTTTCCTTGTTATCTTGTGCATGTACAGACACTGAGACCCGGGGAGATTTGCTACCTCTCTAGGGAATCACGTGCCATAGCGTACCATGGTTGGATCTACTATACCAGTCGGGGGTGGGGAGTATTTTAGTGTAGATATGTGATCATACCCAACTTTATATGCATCATAGCTCACCCCACATCTCACGTCGGGTGCGGCCTGACCATTTACATGCTTCATAGCTGTTACGTGTGATTAGCCTGACCTCTACATACATCATAGCTAACCAACGGTTAGCCTGACCTTACATGAATCATAGCTAATCACATGTAACCAGCCTGATCAAGTTCCCAAGCCGATCACATGTTAAAGCTAGTACTCACACACTTAGTCATAGGTTTCTTGCTCATTGACATATTGTTTCTTTTCCTATATTTACTTACAGTATTTCCAGTATTTCTTTTTTGTACATTTCTCGTACCTATACATGCATCTCGTATATTTTCATCTAGAACTGCTACATAGTTTATATCATTAATATAGAACTGCTATTTAGAGATGTACTTTGCTTCTTTCTGACTGGAAAATATTTTCCAGACTATGCCTAAAGGACTGGTATTCGACACTTGTGGACCATCAGGGTGAGTAGCTGCAGTCTTGGATTTACTAGTTCAGTCGTGATTCCGGGAGGTCTAGCCGGAATCACTAGAGATTTAGTTAGCTTCTATCTGTAGTTATTTGGTACCGGATTTGTCTCCGGCATTTTGTTGAGACTTGGTTTATGTTGAGTTAGATTATTTACAGTTTAGATTTGTGTTGTATCTTCATTTCTTTTCTTCGATTTCTTATCGTGCTTTAGTTTATGTGATTGAGTATTTCCATCATTATTTTATGATATCCATGTCTCCTTATGGAGTTGGGTATTCATGTGAGATTGATTAGATAGTTACATGACCTAGACAGCGTTCTACCGCCGATGCTGCGGCGTAGGCTGGACGTACCCGCGCACTCGTGCCCCTAAACCGGGTGCGGGTCGTGACACGTTTTTAGTGGTAGCCCATGCAGGTATGACTTCGCAAGTTGTACGATGTCGTAGTAGTGCGACGTCATAGTTGTACTACTGCGTACCTGCTATTGAATATAGGACTTAGGGTACTAGGATGAGAGAGGATACTCAATCACGAAATTCTTGAGAGATTCCTGGGATGACCCTTGAGAATCTTATTATAATTTCCAATTTAAATATTTTTCCTTGTCCCGTCTGTTCTCGCTTGTTGTTATTGAACTTGATTCTTGTTGATTAATTATTAAATTTAAATCTTGGTATCATTGTTGAGTATTGATTCTTGTTGACCAATTGTTAAATTTAAATTCTTGGTATCGTTGTTGAGTTGATTTCTTATCGAGATGAATTTTACGGACTAAACTTTACGGTATCATCTGATGACATATATTGATGAGGACAGTGAGAAAGGTAAAACGTCTACTTTGATTATGGAACCTAGAGTTTATCGCAGCCATATTAGTTGTTGTGACGAGAACGTAGGAACCTGACTTGGATGTACATACTATAGTTATGAAACTTAGAGTCTCTCGCAGCCATACCGGTTGGCGTGGCGAAGATTCTAGATGACATGATTATAGGGTTGCATACCTTAGTTACGGAACCTGTCGTTTATCGCATCTATGCTTACTGGCGTGGCGAGGATTCTGAGTGTCATAATTTCTGACAGACGTGTATGATTATCAGGTTGTATCTTAAAATGGTTCTTAAAGTGTCATCTCAACACTTATCTATTTCTGTTATACAAGACTTATTCTATCGTTTCTTTTGGTTGCTAGCAGTAGAAACACCTTCAGTCCCCAATCCAGTCTTTTTGAGCTCATATTCCTTGAGGATTCCTTGTTAAGTATAATAATTAATGACTTGTAATTATGGCTGTATCTTGAGTATTAGTATTGACGGAGTGTTGTTAGTGAGTTGTAAGTGTTTCTTAGTTGGACATGTGAGCAGTAGGCCTTAACCTAGAGTTAACCCATAGCATAATACCTTGTAACAATGGTTCTAGGATAAGTGTCATTATAGTACTATAAGTAGAAGGAGAGTATAGAGTATCAGTGATAGTTCTCAGAGTTAGTATCAGAGCCAATTACCCGTCCTGGATAATCATGATTATGTAATTGAGTGATCTATGTAAACAATTAGGTATCAAAGAATTGTGTTAAGGATTAATGGAACATGACTTTCAATTTGATGATTGATATCGGGTGTGTTAAAGGTAAGAAATTTATATGCATGAAGAGTTATAATGAGGTGTCATGAGTAGAGAAATATCAGAATTTGTAATGAAGATGGTGAAGCGTCTCACAGATTAGTTTAACAGGCTATAAGAGGTTAAAGGGGAATACATATACATCAATCGAGATGAGAACTATATACTTGCCCATGAGAGTAAAGAAACATGAGTGTTATAGAAGGTACAGGTAATCATGGGTTCTAATGAGCTTGATGAGATAATCCATTAATGAAGCTAGTAATATAATACCATGAGTGCTAATGGTTCTATATCGAGGATTAGTCGAGAATGACGATAATAATAGTAAGCACTCTGTGTGATGATAATTGGATGATATACCAGTTAATATAGATTGAAAATCATGGAAGAAAATACATGTGATGATAACTTTGATTATTGGAGGTAATAGTGCAAGTGATTCGGGCAGTACAATTTTAGTACCCAGTTAAGAGTTGTAGACAATAGGTGTATTGAGTGCACCTCGAGTATTAGAGACCGTGAGCACTTATATGTATATATGTGGATTTACAAATTAGAAGGTGGAAATAAATTCTATTTTTTTTTGAGAATTATTGAGGAGATGAGATTGTGTCATTAAAATTTTTGAGGATTTCAAATATTGATTCAATAAACATGGTCAAGGCTACAAAGATTTTAGAAGTGATTAAAAATTTTATTTCGATGTTGAGTATCTGACTTTGAGGAGGTATATGCAATTTATTTTTAAGTTGATCGAGAAGTTAAACCTTGACGATTATTTTGAGGATTAATTTTATGGTAGATGAGAGATATGAATATTAATATATGAGTAGATGATATACATGTGTAAGGATCTGATGACATGAGCATGATTGAGATGGCACCGCAGACTGACTTGGGTGTCCATCTAGAGTTATATTAGAAAGGGTTTAGCACTTAGTATGGTGTGTTACGCTTGGTGTGCACTTGAGTGATAAGAACAAATAGTATGAACAATTATAGTAGGAACAAGAACTAGCAGTGGGTGTACTAAAGTAGAACATGGGTACCTAAAGAGATAGAGGTATCAAACTTTACATGCACCAATTGACCTATAATCGTGTTAGAGGTTCTTGGTATCAGATTTTGGTATTTATAGACAGGTGTGTGCAATATTGATATATTCCTGGATCTTGTGGATTAATGATTAGTTGATATGGGTACCAGTGTACAGGGATAGGAATTAGTTAATGAATGTGCTAGAGTTAAGTGTTGTTAGAGATAGGAGATACTACAAGTAATATGTTAGCAGGTTCTTTCTTCCCTCATAATGTTCCTTTTTCCGTCTTTCGATTGATTGATTCCCTAGTACCGTGGGTTGTATTCGTGATTCTCTTCTTAGAATGTAGTTAGTAGTACACCCTGATACAGAGACTGCAATACCATGATAAAAGACACATGACCGTACATTTTTTATTATAGGTTGTATGACTGTGGGTAAATTTTTTCTTAGACCATGATCATTGGGGTTTTGACCATAGCAAGGATCTATGACAAGGTTATGACTTGACAAAAAGGGACAAGATGATTAAATTTGCGGATACGCATTGATTTAAATAAAGAATTAAAGGGTTAGTATAACAGAATTGATGGATCATTAATTTTACGAAGATCGAGGTAATATTGAAATTCGAGGATAAACACTAACTTAAATGGAGAGTTGAGAAATTTACATGGCAAAATTGAGGATTTATTAAATTTAGTAAGGTTATGATAGGATAGAATTGGTGATTAAAAATTGAGAAAATTTAGGAGATTGTCATTATATTTATTTGACTGCAAGTTATGAATTTTTAAAATTTTATATTGTAGACGTTGCAGTGTCGCACTGTTGAGTATTTTGAGGAAAAAGGAAACTGAAGAATCAGATCATTGATGGATTATTGTTTGGATTCAGACTTTTGGGACGAGATTTAATTTTACATATGCATTTATTGAAATTAAATTTGAGGAGCAGATATCAAATTTCGAGTATTTAATTAACTTAAAATTTTGGAGAAAATTGTGAGGAAAATGGACTTTAATTTTTATTTTCGAGGATATTGCAAGGATACAGTAATTTCAGAATTTTTGAGATTATGAAATGGCAAGGTGGATTACTACCTGATTTTGTGATTGATGAATTTAACTATTGATGAGAAATAAAATAATGAATAAACACTACTATGAGGACTTTAAATTTTGAGGACGAAATTCTTTTAAGGAGGGTAGACTTGTCACTACCACATTCTGAAAACAGGGGTATTTTTGATTTTTTATAATTATCAGTATTGTAGTATTTATATTAAATGATTTCTTAATATTGTATTTAAATTAAATAATTGCATGAGGTGTATTTAAATATATTATATTATATATTGTGTTCTTAACATCTGAGCTGGTAGACTTGACCTAGAGGCCACTAGACGAACACCTGATCGAATAATGGGGATTATGTATTTAATTGTTTATTTTAGAATTTATTTATTGGAGGTTGTATTTAATTACCGTAATTTATTTAATTGTTGCGCGCTGTCGTTGCTTCGATATTTGGAGTGCTACCTGACTTTTGCCTTCCAACAAATTTTACAACCTTGCCCTAGACGTGCCTGCCTTCCATTCTGCTATTTTTGCAACTCATAATTATGCTCTCTGTACCTTATTTTTTAGCCGCACAAAAATCGTCGCGGATGTTTATTTAAATCCTAAATAAATTCTAACTTTGTATCGTTGTGCGTTCCAATCAAAATTGGAGGCAATCTTGACCTATTTTTCGTGCGACCCAAATTAGGGTAATATTCTATTCTGAGTCTTCTTCACTATTGGTATTGATGACCCGACCTGATTTTGGTCCCATGTACTCCTAATTAATTTTAGAACACAACTTGCTTTTTATTTCTACTTAAATTGAGGATACCATTTTATCTGATTCCGAAAATTCCGGTAAATTCCAGTGCCCTGCTATTTAAGCCCGTACCAAACATACAGCGCCCCTGACCCTACAAAATACCGAACACCGGATCGCCCGCCCAATTTTCATCATTTCATGCGTCTGTGAAAATACCCAAATTTAAGGGGGGCTAATTTACAATTATTGCATTTGGTGTCAACGCCCTATTGGTTTAACCCAAATGAAGAAAACCAACCCCCCTAGCTTTGACTAGTCAACACCCTCATCTCACATGTATGAATTTTCTCCATATCAAATCCTGGCCACTCAATTAAATTGGGTGCATCCTCACCCTTGATTTCTCCCACACTCTCCCCCTATTTATTGTCACATCACCCAAGCCCTAATCCCCAAAAAGGAAACCTAGAGAATCCCCCCAAGCTTCCCAAACCGTAGCCTCCCCCATTCCTCCATTTCTCCACTTCTCTTCTCCTTCTTCTCTTTTCTTCACTTCTCTTCTTCTTTCTTTCTTCTTCTCCATTATTTTTATTTGAGAGAGAGGGGGGGGGGAACACTGTTCACATTCTTCATCCCCGAGCTCATCCCCGAGCTATGATCCTTTCCCGACGGCCAGGCCGACCCCGCATCGACTGAACTCTGACCCAGCTCAGCCTCAAGTCCGCCCGACAGGTCCGGCCAACCTCTCCGTCCATCCACCGGAGCTCCTCCCGCTGCTCATCACCGAGCATCCCACCCGGCCAGGTCCCGACCAGCATTTCCCTATCACCACCGAGCTCTCCCCCTGAGGCCCTCCCGCTGCAACTCCGGCCAAGTTCGAGCCCGGCCCGCACCGACTCCGGCGGCCCCCCTCACGAGCTCCTCCCCCCGGCGGCCAACCCAACGCCACCACCATCATCATTTAGCACCACCACCATCATCATTCAGCACCACCACCATCCCATCAACTCCGGCAGCAACAGCCGCAGTCCGGCCACCCAGCACGACCACCAACCCTCTGTAAGCTTCTCTTCTCCCCTCCCTTCTTCCTTTTCCTTCTTCCTTTGTATATATATATATATATATATATATATATATATATATATATATATATATATATATATATATACGTATATACGTATATGTATATAAATAGTATTTATTTAATTAATGTTAATACGTGAATATGTATGGTATATAAATACATTAGTAATGTATAATTTAATATATGTACATGTATATTATTTATTTAATTAAATGTTAAACATGTATAAGCATAGTATATATATAAATTAGTATATGTATGTATTAATGTATATATATATATATATATATGATATATGAGAATGTTTTATTAGTATATATATGTATAAACGTATTTTGTGTATGTGTAAATGTATAAGTGTGTTTTCAAATTAGTATATATATATACAGGTATATGTATATATATATAGTGTATTCTCAAATTGGTATATATGTACATACATAGTGTATATTAGTACATGTATTAATATATTTTAGTACGTATATTAATACATATTTTGGTATACATATATATACCTATATATATATATGTATGTATTTTGGCATATATATATTTTTAGGACATATAAATACAGTATGTTGAATTCTATTTAGTATATAGACATATATATATACGTATTGTATCTCTTTCCATGAATTATGTTTATATATATATATACAAGTATTAGTTTTATTTAAAGTATATATATACATATATCTATTATTGTAATTGATGGAATTATGTATATGTTAGTTAATGAGATGTATATTTATATATATCCCTACCAGATGACCCTAGTTGACTGAGTGCCATGCCTGGCATAGCCCTGAGGCCAGTATTTCTATTGTGTGTTAGTGTAGCATCTGATACAAGTGATATTATTATATGTGTATAGGACTGTTGGATCCTCCAGACGGTACTCTGGGACAGGACATTGGATTTACCAGCTAAGGACCCAAGGCGAGTACATTCTCTGAGTAGTTTCTTATTTATGATATCCCCTATGTTCACTGTATCTAGTGTAGATATCCATGCTCTTGACACGCTGATTACACGGATTGGTATACACGGATCTCGTCATGAGATGTTATTCCTTATTCATGGTGTAGCTTGTACAAGACTTGTTTCCTTGTTATCTTGTGCATGTACAGACACTGAGACCCGGGGAGATTTGCTACCTCTCTAGGGAATCCCGTGCCATAGCGTACCATGGTTGGATCTACTATACCAGTCGGGGGTGGGGAGTATTTTAGTGTAGATATGTGATCATACCCAACTTTACATGCATCATAGCTCACCCCACATCTCACGTCGGGTGCGGCTTGACCATTTACATACTTCATAGCTGTTACGTGTGATTAGCCTGACCTCTACATGTATCATAGCTAACCAACGGTTAGCCTGACCTTACATGAATCATAGCTAATCACATGTAACCAGCCTGATCAAGTTCCCAAGCCGATCACATGTTAAATCTAGTACTCACACACTTAGTCATAGGTTTCTTGCTCATTGACATATTGTTTCTTTTCCTACATTTACTTACAGTATTTCCAGTATTTCTTTTTTGTACATTTCTCGTACCTATACATGCATCTCGTATATTTCCATCTAGAACTGCTACATAGTTTATATCATTAATATAGAACTGCTATTTAGAGATGTACTTTGCTCCTTTCTGACTGGAAAATATTTTCCAGACTATGCCTAGAGGACTGGTATTCGACACTTGTGGACCATCAGGGTGAGTAGCTGCAGTCTTGGATTTACTAGTTCAGTCGTGATTCCGGGAGGTCTAGCCGGAATCACTAGAGATTTAGTTAGCTTCTATCTGTAGTTATTTGGTACCGGATTTGTCTCCGGCATTTTGTTGAGACTTGGTTTATGTTGAGTTAGATTATTTACAGTTTAGATTTGTGTTGTATCTTCATTTCTTTTCTTCGATTTCTTATCGTGCTTTAGTTTATGTGATTGAGTATTTCCAGCATTATTTTATGATATCCATGTCTCCTTATGGAGTTGGGTATTCATGTGAGATTGATTAGATAGTTACATGACCTAGACAGCGTTCTACCGTCGATGCTGCAGCGTAGGCTGGACGTACCCGTGCGCTTGTGCCCCTAAATCGGGTGCGGGTCGTGACATCTTGGTCTAGGAGTCTCAATCAAAATGGTTTCCTTTGATATCCTAAAATTTTTTT
Source organism: Iris macrosiphon (assembly GCA_036927795.1). Lineage (NCBI taxonomy): Eukaryota > Viridiplantae > Streptophyta > Magnoliopsida > Asparagales > Iridaceae > Iris > Iris macrosiphon. The sequence goes on from JAYESA010000018.1 coordinate 51,597,714, forward strand.
CTTCGACATCGAGCTCGAACTATCAACAGTTTGTTTCCTTATTCTTTCATATCCTGTCATTTGATATCTTGGTATCCTTTTTCCTTTAGGGGGTACCTCTTCCCCGGCTGTTAGAGCAACAGATGTGGTAGAACAGCTAGCAGAGCAAGATCCCATTGAGCGCCAGCAAGAGACATTACTTCCTCAAGATCAGCTTCGAGTAGAGCCCATAGGTGGGCAACATGTATCAGAAATCCCGGTACTCCACAATTTCAGTCATACCGGCAGCACTTGATACCCCGATACTGTTAGAAATTATCAGAGGTATGATGGCTACACAACAACATCAGATAGTAGTACAGAACCACCAGCAGCTTCGACAACAGGAGTAGAACGTAATGTTAAACCAAGGACTGCAAACGGCTCTAGAAGAGAGTAAAGAAGAAGATTATGGGACATCATACAGATTTTGTCGACTCAACCCGAGCTATTTCAATTGCACAGAGGATGCTATTATGGCGGATGCTTGGCTTCAAGAAATTGAGACGATCATGGCGGAAACTAAGATTCTAACAGAGGAGCAAGTTGACTAAGTCCGATTACAACTACAAGATCTTTCTTGTGAATGGTGGGCGACCGAGGAAGTCAGCTTGAGGCATCATATCTCTTGGGACAACTTTATGACCAGGTTCAGAGCCAAGTATTTCAGAGTAGTTGAGCAGTACGAGCCGCAGTAGAGATTTATTGATCTCAAACAATCCGGCAAAACAATGGATGGATATGTAGCAGAGTTCTACAGGCTGAGTAGGTTTGCTCCAGCTATGGTGATGACGGAGCAAAAAAGGGCGATGAGATTCCAGCAAGGGCTTCATCTCAAGATTCTGCAACTAGTTGAAGGACATGACTACCAGACATTCGATGCCGTATTGATAGAAGCCAGGAGATATGAGCTTACCATCCAGAGGTAAGCTTCCAGGACTGGAGGACATAAGAGATCTCATGCCCATAACACATGTGGAGGACCAGCACCCGATATTTGTATTTATGATTTGGCACCACGGGGCCAGTGGCATCAGATAAGACAATGACAATTTGGCAACAACAGCCGAGACAACATCAATAATATTCGGAGAATCCAGTAGGATGTACCTATTATAGGGCACACTCAGGATGTATATAAGATGGCAAGTGGAAGATGCTTGAGGTATGGGGGTTCCGACCACATGATAGCTACTTGCCAACAAATACAGAGGCATGGAGGACCATATCAATAATTCTCGGCATTGCTAGCTCTAGGAGCAGTTCCGTATCAAGAGCCAGTTTTAGCAGTACGACCGTTAGCCCAACGTCCGATGTTGACGCAAGCACAAGTGTTTCACCCGAGGCAACATCAGTTTGGTCAGCAGAGACATCCTCATGAAAGAGTTCCAACAGCACCGAGACGTGAGCAAGCTGAGTTTGGCGTGCTAGAACAGATGTTAGAAGAAGGTGGTCCAATCGAGGGTGAGATTTGGGTTCTTCCAGTTTTATCTATCTTTTGGGTTTCATATATTCGGCGAGTGGAGATGATCTTTCATCTCACTCATATGCCTTCGTATCTCGTGATTCATGATGTATGTCATATGTCCCGACTACGAAGGTACGTCCTGGGAAGAGTCATGTTCTTGACTAAGTCATTGGTACCGATTTATCTCGAGACTTGATCCCTGTCCATTTTTGGGAGTCAACATAGGCCAACGAGGATGGGTTCCTATTTTGACTGCTCGGGAGGCATATGTATCCGTATGCTTTATATTTTTTCTCTTTCCTTTTGATTGTGTGGATTTTTTGTACCTATATTTATATTACGGTTGCTTTATTTACCTGCCTATTTCGTTATGCTTGATATTATGTTAGCTGTAGTTCATGAGATTTGGTAGTTCATGAGGTTTTCTGGATCATGAGTTTCCTGATAGGATCATGAGTTTTCTGCTTGGTCTATGAGTTTTCTTGCTTGGTGATTAACTCGACTAGCCTAGTGAATTTCGAGGACAAAATTTTTCTAAGGTGGGTAGAGATGTCACACCCGTTCCCAGATTTGGTATTCTTGAATTTGTGATATTTAAAATTTTCTCTGTAGATATATTCATGCTGTATTTACATGTTGGTTCCTGTTAAATATGTTGTATTTATTTAATTATATTCCTATTTCTGCTTGGTCTATGTTATCTTTTTTGGACGCATGACTGATACACATGTGTTTTAAAAGGACTCAATGTGTTCACTCACTGAACGAATGGGAATTTTGCTAAGTCCAAGAGACCTCTATGTGGCATCAAACTCTATGTGGCATCAACCTCTATGCGGGACTGACCCATATGCGGCAAGCAACATATAAGGCAAGCAGAGCATACGGCCACTTTCCTTCGGACACATGACTTTGATTGTTCGGCACATCTTTTCACGGTTTTGTCTTTTCTTTCTGACACACTTTATGGCATGTCACATCCATCACTTCAGTCACATCACTGGCACTTCATTAATGTACGTCACTTCGGCACTTGTTCCAAGAGTGGACTTTGCCTTGACGCTATGCGGCACCTGCCTCATGCGGCAAGCAGTACATGCGGCCTAGGACAAAATATGGCCAGCTTGTCCATGCGGTAGCGCATCCATGTGTGGTCAGTTGCTCATGTGCCTGATCATTGCATATGGCCTGACCCATGCGATAATCCATGCGTGCACTTCTCATACGCGTATGTGATCCTATGCGACCCTAGTAATTTATGAACACGTTCCACGATTTCTTGAGTTTAATTATTTTATTTGGAAGGTTTCTTATAATACCCTGTATGGTTGATCGTGGCTTCTTATCTGTGTTATTCTAAGAAGAGTAAACTTAGTAACCAGACTGTGCTAGACATGTCTAGGTGCTATAACTGACTATGTGCGTAGTATGCTTATAGGTTGTAGTAGACCATGTGGCAACCCAGAGTAAACTCGGATTAGTAGATTAAACTTATCATTTATTCTTCGGATAGAGTGAGGGGCATAGTTCTGCTCGGGAGACGATCTGCAATCCCGGTCCTTATTTGGTTTAAGGATTGTGGATTTGCTCCAGAGTGGTTCATACCCCCCCTTACTCACGTTCGGTGGCATAATTGTTGTTTCGAGGATTTCATAAATTTAGACTTCCAATTGATTGGTAGTCAGTGTACTTGATTTGAGGAGGTTATATTTTGACCAAGTGTCCCCATGTGATAAGATTCATACGACCAATTATAAATTTGGTGATTCAACCCAATTTTTTGTATCCGTGCCGATACAATTGCTACGTGCTACGTGTACATGTATTATAATGTGCACTAAAGTGCGACATAATTTGCTACGTGCTATAAGATTACTTGTTTTAAGTTGTGCATCAAGAATGCCTCCTATACTACGCGACTTGATATTATTATATTAATTCCCCAGCACGGGCAGGGTATGTGGGTAAACTACCTAAGCGTGGCTAAGACTTGATTGATTGCTGCATCACGCTAGGGTGAATCTAAATTGAACTGCCAAGTGACAAAGTGGATTCATGTCTAGCGTGGACCGTACTATGGTACGAAATATAAGGGGAGTAACATGTGACCATGCTATGTGATTCCAACTAACCGTAGGGTTAACTAGGCAACTAAAACATATAGAACATTGGGAGGAACGAGATCCCAAGATCGTGCGTGGCGAGCCACCCTTAGATAATTTTTGAGGTGTGAAAGTTTGCCACTACGAATATTGTATATCATCTGCACTAGTGGAGTACAATATTCAACTTTTTATATTTAAACCGAGCCAATATTTTCCCTATAAGAAGGGTTGGAACTGTTACTGATCTATCTTAGCAAGGTGGCCCTGCGGGGGACCAGTGCATATTCTACGTACTACGTGTTATTATTATTGGTTCGGCTAGCCGTGTTCGCCTGTAGCATGATTTAAGGATCCATATATTATTGCATTAGTGGGATAACCCAAACTTCACATATCAAGTCGTATAATTTATTGGCCGATTAAATGAGTATGTGCTGGTAGTCTACGGACATGAACTATTGTGGTACGATGGTTCAACCCTTGTCCTTGTTTGGTCCCCCTGGTTGCACCAATGTGTCATAATAGGTCATGTACCGAAGATGAATATTATATCTATATCTTAGCTTGTATTATGGCATGTGTGTCCTGGATTATATTGATGTGTTGTATCTTCGTCGTGTTCATAATTGGTGAGTCAGACCCTGTCTCAGAGTAGTGCGACCCCTCTTGTCCTTGTTTAGTTGTAGAGGTGTCATACTGCTCCGATGAAAGGTCATACACTTGCAGTTGTGGCACGAATTATCCTATTTTATGTACTTTATTGGTTTTTGCTTCATTCACTTGTGCTCCTTTGTGGTACTTGCTATCGGGGCCTGACCCCGTTGGTTTTGTTTGGCCAGGTTTAGTAGCAGATCCCGAGGATCCTGTCCTGTATCTGACCAATGGTTCATACCAAAAGGATGTCCGCCGAGGAACTTGAGTGGGTTTCTTCTTTCCCACTATGAGTATCATTTTGTATTACCATTTTTGGCATTTAGCCGATGGCACCTGTTAGCCAGTTTATCTGGACATTAGTTCCTTTACATGATTGTATATTATTCAGACCACGGCTGACTTACAGTCATGTACTCTTGACAATGCACTAGTGTACCATCCTGTATAACTAGTTTTATGATCATTTTGATAGAGCATCAGGGACACATAACTGCTTTATCTTACATGTTCATTCTTATTGTTTCTTGGTTGATGATTGAGAAATAGATGTTCTTGACCCTAGGTGACTTGATTGTAGCATGCACCCCTTATCTCTAGACAACCTTATCACATTGTGGCTTACTTCGGTATTCTGTAAGGTGTGGTTGGCTGAGCTCCCCTGCTCTCCAGTATTTTGGTTCTGGGGCATGACGGGATGGTCGGTATATTTGGGATATGCGGGTCGCCAATCGGAATATAAAATGAGTACATTAATAGGGCAAGAATGATCGTTTGTATGAGTCAAATGTACATTGCTTTACTTTTTTTTTACCATGCATGTGTTTATAGTTAAACTGTTCACGCATTTGTATGGTCATGTACAACTAGTACACAAGATTCAGCTTTTCTCAAATGATCGTCAAAGCACCGGGATCATGTTGTCCTAGATAAAAATTATGTAGAACGTACTTCAGAGCATGAGGAATTATGGGATCTTCATTGAGGCTAGCTACCTACTCTAAAAGGGCATGTCATAATACCACGTAATATCTTCGTGGTGTTGATTAACCAGTGACCTTATATAGATATGCAACATACTAATATATGTTTTATGTATGATCGGTAAGTGTTTATCTCTATCTTATGCACGGACGAGCACATCGGCTTTGGTAAGAAGTCACTGATAAGTGATATAGTTTATATGTTCATGTTTCGCTTATGTCATTAGTATAAAATGTTTATATGCTTCATGTTTCACTATATGCTTTGGATATGAAATATTAATCAATCATAGTTCTAAATAGCAAGATTATTTTATAAATTGTATGCTTTACATGTGTAAACCCCCTCACCCAAAAATAGGTATCTTGTGTGTATTTTGTATTTCTTGTATTTGTTTTAGATTATTTTTCAAAATAATTAAAACCCAATAATTTTATTAGGATACTTCACCGTGGTTTGGACATTAATGATATGGGATAATCCCCAAAATCTATACTCCATTCATAGGAAGTAGCCTACACAGGGACACTACCTGTAGGATCTTCTCGTGGCACAAAAAGTCGATCCCTTGGTATTAGTATGACATTAGTGTAACAACCATAGATTAAGTATTAAATATTTAGATTATATATATATATATATATATAATTTAATTATGGTTATTTTTTAATTCCAACTTTTCTACAATTAGTAACCCATATTTTTTCGTGCCAAATTAGGTAATTTCTCTTTTTGTAAGATGTGCATATTATTTACTATTATCCTATTTTGTTGAATATCCATTTAGTTATTTACTTAGTTAATTAGATAATATAGTTATTTGATTTATTATAACTAGATGAATATCTAATTATTAATTATAAAATATTTTCATAAAATATTTTGGGTGTAGTATTTTATTAAAGCTTTACAAAGTAAAATTTTCTATAATTTATTTTGTGTACAAATATTATTTTTGGATTTTTTAATCTCATATATATATGTAAATATATATGTTAATAAATATATAGTTAATAATAATAATAAGAAAAGAAGATAATAATAATAATAATAATAATAATAATAATAATAATAGTAATAATAATAATAAAGTAAAGAAATAAAAAGAAAACAAAATAAAATAAAATAAAAAGGAAAGGAAAAGAAAAGAAAAGAAAATATAAAAACCTACTAACTAATTCCTATTCACTAAATCTAAAACCAAATAACTAATCCTATTCTACCCACCCGCAGCAACCCAGCGGAGACCCCCCTCTCCTATCTCTCTCTATATATACACGTATATACATATATTATAATACAAACCCAAACCCTAACCCTAACCCTAGTCCCCGACCTCCGGCCGATCGCCGCCCCTCAACGCCGTCGACCCCCCGGCCTCCGCCCCGCTCTACCGCCACAGCCACCGCGGACCGTCGCTCGTGCGCGTGCACAGACAGCAGCCCGAGTCCCCTTCTTCAAGGTATTATATCTCTCTCATCTTTGATTCTTTTTATGAGCGGTTTGTCCGTGTACGTTCACAACCTAACCCTCTAGGATTTTCTCTAAGCGGGACGAGTTTTCGTGCCCTAGATTGGTCAAAAAATTGACTGAAAGTTTACCGAAAAACTGACCAAAAATAGTTCAGAAATCTGACCCAAACCTCCATGTTTACGCCCAATTTGCCACCAACCTGTTTAATATTTAAAAATCTAATTGAAAGGATTTCCTCTCAATATAACCGAGAATTTAACTGTTCTTTTAGTTTTTATTAATTTATTTTATTTGTTAAATTATTCGACCACCAAAACGAACAAAAACTTGGTATTTTAAAACTAAAATTTTGTGATAGGGAGTGCGCCCCGCCAAACGGACCACCTCGTCACGTACCAATTGCACCGAAAGGCGCGTATGGTATATTTTGACGTGCGGGCTTTCGCGAAAGTTGATTCGGACGTGTGTGCGCGTCGGAATCAACCCGTATCCGTAAAAAGTTTCCGTATCGCAACTTTTGGCAAACTACCACCCCACTTTGTGTACGCTCGTCATAATGCGACAAAACTTTTGCCATTGGATTCGTAGTATCACGCTGGTCCTGTGACCCAAGTTTCACGCGATTATGAGATAATTGACCAAGCCGCCTATTCGCGGGCCCCACGGTTTGACTTTAAGGGCGAATTTATGATCGGCTCACCGGAATCTAAAATTGGATATACCGTTGATTTTGTATCATCATTTAGAATTTGTTTGACCTATAATTTGTCCCATTTAGAGACCTTTATCTCTGGCACGTATTTCGGTGCAAGGTGGCCTACATTTGGACCCACTTTGACCCAAAATTATCGTTTTGCCCTTGTGTCTAAATTGGACGAAAGGGTAGTATTTTCTAGCTACCTCGCTGATTCCGGGAATGTTAATAATATTTATTTCAGCATTCGGAGACGTTCATTCGGGGGCTATAGTTTTTGACACCTGAACGTTTACACTACGCAGCTTTCTTGCCAGGCAAGTATACCTTGCCATTGTACTGTGATTTACATTCCATATGATGCATGTATTTTTATTTTTGTTATTTAGTTCATATATTTTGACTGTTATATAAACTGCGCTTCCAAGAATAACTTGGGTGCAACGACTGTGGCGTCGTATTTTGTCTTTATCATATATTATGCATGTCGACCTAGTTTTACGAGACCACCACATGATTTAGAGGCATCATTATGTTTCATTGGCAGTGACACATCTGTTACACGAGAGTGAGTCTCATGTAGGACACGGACTTGCGTGACGGGCTGGCCACCTATACGTATGGGACGTGCGATAGGGAATAACTGCAAATAAATTTGCATACTAGAGGACTTAGCAGTTATTAGAGGTCTTATCGTGTCATGGATATGGCATGAATAGAGCATGGGGTGGGGAGAACAACAAGTAAGGCGTTTGGGCTCCTTTGCACTTTCCTTGTGTAACCCGCACGCTCCGCTGGAGATGCGTAGTCAAATGACCCTTATATTATTATCTACAGGCGGCCTCTGATGTTCAAAAGATGTCATGCTTTTTAGGCCCCTGATTCTCCGAGAGAATCATGCCAAGTCCATTTTTGCCAGATAGCCCAAGTGTTGGAAAGTTGTTCTCAAAGTGCATTCATATAGGCGGTTAGACGACCCTTGGATGTTTATTTTCAGTACTTTATTGGCATGCTTCTATGTATCTTGTTACGTCCCTCTAAGGACCTAGTCTTTTTTCAGGTGTAGACGATCATGACTATTTACAGGAGCACGGATCTGGACTTGCTACTTCGTTCTCTTTCGACGAAGTCTTCTCTTCGGACCTCATTGTTCATTAGATGTACTTATTTTGTTTCACTTATATTCTAGTTTGTTAGTGGATTTGTCTCCACCCAACTACTTGTTCTTATCAAGCATTTTATACTTGATTCAGTTATATAGTTGATTGGTTATTTGATTCTGTGGATGAGATTTAGCTATGTCCTGTGACTTGTGACAACTATATACCATTTGTGAATTATTGTTCATAATACAACGTACGTATGTGTTATGGTTTTCATATGTTAGAGTTTCCATATACATACGGCTGGCATGCTTACATATTCCTAGTCCTACGTATTTTGGGATTGTGGCATAATATATTTTTGTGGTGGCCTATGCAGGTCGAGTTAGCCGTTTCGGTTACGTAACTGTACCGAGCGGGCCTGAACCTAGGATTAGAGTTTTAGGTCTCATCCATATTTGACTATGACTCACCAATCCGTTCTATTTAAATAATTGTATCATGCTTGATTCATGTACTTCCCTAATAGTTCCTTGAGTATAGCCTTCTCCTAGAATATAGGAATCCTTGTTGTTAGGATGATAATTAGGGTAACATTCCTACTAAGAATACAACTAAAATATTGACACATCACTAAGTTTAGCATACCTAATGAACCCTAGCATCCCTTATATGTAGATTAATTGACCACTATCCCTTGATATATTTATGAATGACTTGAGAGTAGTATATACACTACTAGGGTTAGTTAGAAATTTGACCATATTGTTTGACCCTAGTGTTAAGGAACCAATAGGAATCCAAGGTTGAATATTAGGACTAAACAAAACTTTCATAGTGAGATAGTATTAGAGAACAATAAATTTAGATTCTTGTCTTGATATTAGCAGAACATTACCTTAGGAAACCAAGAGGAATGAATAGAATATTTTCCTTGATCATACCTCGAACACAAAGATTAGCATACCACATTTTTCCTTAGGAAACCATGATATTATCAAGAGTCTTTCTATTTAATTTTATATCTTGTTCCTCCAAAACCTTAACGCTCGCTATTTGTGCGACGACTAAAATTTTTCCTTCATCTTTCAATTCGTGCCACCTAACCCTTGTGATTGTAGGCCAAGTGATTTCTTTTATGTTAGGATATATAGTTTGCTAGGATTATAGTTGTTAATCTTGAATTTTGAAATTCTATGCCTAGTAGTTAGAACTTGATAGTTTGAGTTGTTCATTTAGATTATGGTTTTATGATTATCCTTTAGTTTCAAATATCGTAATTTGTATCCATATCTCAAAACAGGTTATATCCTCTTTTACTTGAGGGCTAGTAACTTCTCCATTCTTAATATTAGCACTTTTATTCTATAAACACTATAATTAAGATTTAAGATGACCATTACCTATATAATGCAATATGATACCTTAATAAGTACCAAGATCATTTTCTCGTATATTCCAATAAGAGTTTCTACTTTGTTTACAAGGACAAGGTTATTTTGTAGAATCCCCTTAAGGCAGTTACAGTATTAGTTAATTCTTTTAAGTTGGGTAGTATGCCTCACAACCTAGTATCACATAGTCCTATTGACCCATTAATGAAGTGTAATTGAATGACACCAACTATAGGATACCATAAGAAGATAGTGTTTATCCAGACTGTAGAACTTAGAGGCCCATACCCCTATTTGGTAGACTAGAGAGTTAGACAAGGAGTTAGTATGCAACTGTAGAGGCACAACATCGGACGAGTCTTATCTTCTTAATAAACTTGAATTATTTTATACTTTCCTTCATCATAATCCAGCGTACTTATATTTTATGGACTACCTCAACTTATGTTGTTATTATAGCCTAGTTTTGCAAGCTTATTCTTTTATCGAGCTTGTTCATGACATATGTATTATTGGGTGCACACATTGATATAATTGTCTAATTAGAATCGGTGTATTATGGTCTGATCAACCTTAGTGCGCTTTGTTCGCTCTTCGCATGACTACTTTACGTGGATTGAGATATAGCTGATGCAGCTTGTTAGACGAATATACTTGCCCTCTAGACAGGTCAGAGCATATCATATCAGGTACATAACTGTTCTGATATGAGCATACAAATAGGAATTTACCAGAATAAGATTTTAATCCACAACTGCCTTGACAACTCCCTTTTGAATTCTTTAAATCGCCTTGAACCCCGTACTTGTATTCTATCACCTCCTCCTTGAATTTTATTATTGTTTTTCGCCTTCTCCTATTTCGGAAAGACGAACGCTCGTGCTTGATATAAGTTTGATACACGGAGAGTACTAGATATACCCCATAGGCCAATCACTTTACCTTGTGGCTATCTTTTATAATTAAGGGCATATCACATGTGATATATTTGGTGTTAAAATTTCAAGGATCGAATAACACGATTAAATAATTTGAGGAATATTTTTCTTAAATGTATAGCCTTATGTGATAGATGGGTTAATTCTATGTTGGGTAGAAGTCGCATTGTCAACTTGAGATAAATTTTTTTTAGATTGTGATCAAGTAAGATTAGATTGAGAGATTTAAGTCATTTTAAATTTTGAGAAATTTTAGAAGAATGATTAAGATGATGCAAATTTAATAAATTTTAAAATTTTGATATTGCTGAATAAATATTTATACTTTGAGCACATGATTTAAATTTTGAATATTGGAGATTGAATTAAAGATTTAAAATTTTGAGAAAAAAATTAATAAATAATAGAACTCTAAACATGAACATTGATGGATTGAGTTCAAAATTTTATGATTTGATGATTTGAATTAAAAGTTGAATGTTGATTACTGGATCATCTGTTTGAAATATTGAGAATAAAAATTGAATTTAAAATTTGAAAAGTACGAATTCTTCAGTTAAAAAATAGGAATAAGATTTGATTAAAATTGTTTATTATTTAAAATCTAGAGAAGATTATGATAATTAAAAATCGTGATGTAAAATTTGATATGGGTTATTTAAATCTTGAAGACGTTATATGGATTTGACTTAAATTTGGATGTTGATAATTTAAAAATCGAGAAGAGATTACGATAGGTTGAATTTGATTTGAACAGTGGTTATTTTAATTTTGAAGTGATTGCGATGGATTTGAATAGATTTTGTTATTGAAATTTTTGGAAGAGATTGCAATTGACTTGCCTTATATACGAATATGAAGGATTTAGCAAATCATGCCTTATTTTTAATTTTGAGGACGAAATTCTTTTAAGTTGGGTAGATTGTAAACCCCCTCACCCAAAAATACGTATCTTGTGTGTATTTTATATTTCTTGTATTTGTTTTAAATTATTTTTCAAAACAATTAAAACTCCAATAATTTTATTAGGATACTTCACCGTGGTTTGGACATTAATGATATAGGATAGTCCCCAAAATCTATATAGCCATTCATAGGAAGTATCCTACACAGGGACACTACCTGTAGGATCTTCTCGTGGCACAAAAAGTCGATCCCTTGGTATTAGTATAACATTAGTGTAACAACCATAGATTAAGTGTTAAATATTTAGATAATTTATATATATAATTTAATTGTGATTATTTTTTAATTCCAACTTTTCTACAATTAGTAACCCATAATTTTCCGTGCCAAATTAGGTAATTTCTCTTTTTGTAAGATGTGCATATTATTTACTATTATCCTATTTTGTTGAATATCCATTTACTTAGTTAATTATATAATATAGTTATTTGATTTATTATAACTAGATAAATATCTAATTATTAATTATAAAATATTTTCATAAAATATTTTGGGTGTAGTATTTTATTAAAGCTTTACAAAGTAAGATTTTCTAGAATTTATTTTGTGTGCAAATATTATTTTTGGATTTTTTAACCTCATCTATATATGTAAATATATATGTTAATAAATATATAGTTAATAATAATAATAAGAAAATATAATAATAATAATAATAATAATAATAATAATAATAATAATAATAATAATAAATTAAAGAAATAAAAAGAAAACAAAACAAAACAAAATAAAATAAAATAAAAAGGACAGTAAAAGAAAAGAAAAGAAAAGATATGAAAAGAAAATATAAAAACCTACTAACTAATTCCTATTCACTAAACCTAAAACCATATAACTAGTCATATTCTACCCACCCGCAGCAACCCAGCGTAGACCCCCCTCTCCATATATATATATATATATATATATATATATATATATATATATATACATATATTATAATACAAACCCAAACCATAACCCTAACCCTAGTCCCCGACCTCCGGTCGACCGCCGGACCTCAGTGCCGTCGATCCCCCGGCCGCCGCCGCAGCCGCCGCGGACCGCCGCTCGCGCACATTTACAGATAGCAGCCCGAGTCCCCTTCTTCAAGGTATTATATCTCTCTCATCTTTGATTCTTTTTGCTAGCGGTTTGTCTGTGTACGTTCACAACCTAACCCTCTAGGATGCTCTCCAAGTGGGATGAGTTTTCATGCCCTAGATTGTCGAAAAATTGACCTGAAGTTTGCCGAAAAACTGACCAAAAATAGTTCAGAAATTTGACCCAAACCTCGATGTTCACGCCCAATTTGCCACCAACCTGTTTAATACTTTAAAAATCTAATTGAAAGGATTTCTTCTCAATATAACCGAGAATTTAACTGTTCCTTTAGTTTTTATTAATTTGTTTTATTTATTAAATTATTTGACCTCCAAAACGACCGAAAACTTGGTATTTCAAAACTAAAATTTTGTGATACGGAGTGCGCCCCGCCAAACGGGACTATCTCGTCGTGTACCAATTGCACCGAAAGATGCGTATGGTATATCCTGACGTGTGGGCTTTCGCAAATGTTGATTCGGACGTGTGTGCGCGTTGGAATCAACCCGTATCCGTAAAAAGTTTCTGTATCGTAACTTTTCGCAAACTATCACCCCACTTTGTGTACGCTTGTCAGAATATGATAAAACTTGTGCCATTGGATTCGTGGTGTCACGCTAGTCCTGTGACCCAAGTTTCATACGATTCTGAGATAGTTGACCAAGCCGTCTATTCGCTGGCCCTACGGTTTAACTTTAAGGGCAAATTTGTGATCGGCTCACCGGAATCCAAAATTGGACATACCGTTGAGTTCGTATCGTCGTTAAGAATTTGTTTGACCTATAATTTGTCCCATTTAGAGACCTTTACCTTTGGCATATTTTTCGGTGCAAGGTGGCCCACATGTGGACCCGCTTTGACCCGAAATTATTGTTTTGCTCCTGTGTCCAAATTGGATGAAAGGGTAGTGTTTTCTTGCTATCTCGCTGATTCCAGGAACGTTGGTGATATTTATTTTACCATCCGGAGATGTTCATTCGGGGGCCATAGTTTCTGATCCTCTGTACTTGACACATGGACTTTTATACTATGCAGCTTTCTGTCAGGCAAGTATACCTTGCCATTGTAATATGATTTATATTTCTTATGATGCATGCATTTTTATTTCTGTTATTTAGTTCATATATTTTGACTGCTATATAAACTGCGCATCCAAGAATAACTTGGGTGCAACAACGGTGGCGTCATATTTTGTCTTTATCATATATTATGCATGTCGACCTAGTTTTACGAGACCACCACATGATTTGGAGGCATCATTATGTTTTATTGGCCGTGACACATCTGTTAGACGAGATTGAGTCTCATGTAGGACATAGACTTCCGTGACGGGCTGGCCACCTGTACGTATGGGACGTGCGATAGGGAATAACTACTAATAAATTTGCATACTAGAGGACTTAACAGTTATTAGAGGTCTTATCATGTCATGGATATGGCATGAATAGAGCATGGGGTGGAGAGAACAACAAGTAAGGCATTTGGGCTCCTTTGCACTTTTCTTGTGTAACCCACACGCTCCGTCGAAGATGCGTGGTCAGATGACCCCTATATTATTATCTACAGGCAGTCTCTGACGTTCAAAAGACGTCATACTTTTTAGGCCCCTGATTCTCCGAGAGATTCATACCAATCCCATTTTAGCCAGATAGCCCGCGTGTTGGAAAGTTATTCTTAATGTGCATTCGCATAGGCGGTTAGACGACCATTGGATGTTTATTTTCAGTACTTTATTGGCATACTTCTATGTATCTTGTTACGTCCCTCTGAGGACCTGGTCCCTTTCCAGGTATAGACGATCATGACTATTTGCAGGAGCACGGACCTGGACTTGCTACCTCGTTTTCTTTCGAAGAGGTCTTCTCTTCGAACCTCATTGTTCATTAGATGTACTTATTTTGTTTCTCTTATATTCTAGTTTGGTAGTGGATTTGTCTCCACCAAACTACTTGTTCTTATCAAGCATTTTATACTTGATTTAGTTATATAGTTGATTGGTTATTTGATTCTGTGGATGAGATTTAGCTATGCACTGTGACTTGTGACAACTATATACCACTTGTGAATTATTGTTCATAATATAGCGTACGTATGTGTTATAGTTTCCATATGTTGGAGTTTCTATATACATACGGCTGGCATGCTTACATATTTCTAGTCCTACGTATTTTGGGACTGGGGCGTGATAACACGAATAAAAATGTTGGTTTAAGCGCGAGTGTCTTATCCCACTCACTAATATATGGCAATGTACTGATACCCAACCCCCCAGGTACAAAGATTTGCTTGGTTGTGTTGAGACGTCGGATCTCGAATGGGCAACATTGAAGATGTTCGGCTGAAGATGGTTTGTAACACCCTGTTTTTTTAAATTTTTAAAAATGAGTTTTCTGGATTTTTCATATTTTTTAATTAATTATTAAAAATGTCCTTCAGGGATTAATATTTTTATGGATTAAAATAATTATTAAAATATTACAAAAAATTATATTTTGGGGTGTATTATTATTTATTGGATATTGTATAATTTTTCTGGAATTTATTGGGCTCAAAAACTATTTTTAAATAGCTAAATACCAAGGATTTAATTAAACCAACTTAAACCCAATTAAACCGGACTGAACCGGACCCTAATTGAACCAAACCGGACCGGACCAACCCAAGCTAAACCGACCCAAGACCTAACGGGTCGGATCGGATCGGACCCGACCCGACTCTACCCGACCCGACCCGCTCCTCTCTCTCTCCCACGAACACTCTGCACACCACGACCCCCGTCCCCGCATCGCCCGGCCACGACCCCGCCTCTCCCGGCCGACGCCTCGCCCTGCCCGCGACCAACAGCTCATGTCCCCCGCCTCGCTCAGCCTCCCCTCTCTGTATAAAAACCCCCCGTCGTCCCCTACACCGTATCCACCACCGCCAGACTCCGCCCGCACTCGACACATTCCGACGACGACCACCGCCATCCCTCCCGATGCCCCGCCGACTCCTTCCCCCACCGTCGACGACGAGCCCTCGGCAACCCCAACACCACCGTGCCCCCGCCGCCGCAGCATAGCAACCCACGCCGCCGGCCGAGCTCCGCCATCCCGCAGCCGCCGCCGCGTCGTCCTGTCAAAAATCCATAGCGAGGTACCTGTCTTCACGCTCGTGTAACTCCCTGTGTATTGATCCGTTTTCCATTCTGTCAAATCCTGTGCGAAGACTGTGTGACCCTCTCGAAACCTCGTGTAACTCGTTTGGGGTATCGCACCCTGTGTCGGTCGCAAACCGCGACGCAAAAACAGGAAAAAAACCCCTTTTCTGAAAATTCAGAAATCGTCCCGAACTTGCAAGTTCACGACCGATTTGTGTGCAACCTGTTAACTGTTTTCAAAATATGCTTGAACAGTAATGTAGACCTTATGACCAAGTATTAAAACCCTATTTATGTTCAATTTATTGTGCTATATATTGTATTTTATTCAAGGATAAAAATGACCAAAATCTTGGTTATTTAAAAACTTTAAACATTTCGTGATTCTGATTCCTGTTTCTCCCAAAATTGTGAAAACACCGAGATGCATCTATTTTTGGACATGTTGTGCTCTACGAATTTTCTAGAATTTAATATTCATAATTTTTTGAAATAATTTACATATTTAGAAAACTAACCTCAATATAGTTCTAATGCAAGAAACTGGACGACGTTTGGAGTCCAGAGCTATGAGTAATGGCTTCTGGAAGTTGAAGGAAACCCTAGATGACAATTCTCCAAAATCGGCTAAAAGAAAACCCTAGATTTATAAACCAAATACTATATATATATAGGAGAGAGAGAGCAGCCGCGGCTAAAGGACGTGCCATATGGCATCCATCCGCTGCTTCCCGCTCGGATCGAACGGCCAACGTTCAAGCCAACTTGGCTCGGCTGATCCGAGTCGGATTAGGACTCGGCTCGGTTAGCTCGGCTTGGCTTGGACCGCTTCACCCGCACTCGCCCTCGCCCTCTCTCACTGACCGCTGGGCTCCGCTGACTGGCCGCGCTGGCTGACACACGGGCCTGGCTGGCTGCTGACTGGGCGGGTTAATTTTATTAGTTTTTCTTTTTCGAAAAATTAGTTTTTAATTTAGTTTTTCATAATTAACTCAAAATAGATGCAAAAAATTCTAGAAAATATATTTGATTATTTAGAACCTGATATAAAAGTTTGAGATATTTTTAATTATGTTGGACACTAAAATAAAGTCTTACAAGTCCTAGAAAATTAGTGTTACTAGTTTTTAATTAACAAAAAAATTATGAAAAAATCCCAATAGCCCCAAATTAACCTAATAACAACAATTAAGCTAGAATTTTAGGATACAGAGGTTACACTTCTTGTCTCCGTAGAGGGGGAGGGGGTCGGTGGAGGAGGAGGAGGAGGAGAGGGCGAGTGAAGGGGAGGGACTGCCGGAGAGGGGAAGGGGGTCGGTGGAGGAGGAGGTCGCCGGAGAGGGGGAGGGGGTTGGTAGACGAGGAGGATGAGGGGGCGAGTGAGGGAGCGGGGCTGTCGAAGAGGAATCGAGGATCGATGCAGGAGGAGGACTCCGGAGAGGGGGAGGGATCGGGGAGGAGGAGGTCACCGGAGAGGGGTAGAGGGTCTCTGGTGATCGAGAGAGGAAAAGAGAGAGAGAGAGAGAGAGAGAGAGAGAGAGAGAGAGAGAGAGATAATGGGGAAAATAAAACGGGCTCGAAAAATTTAAGTTTTTGCTGCAACGGATAATTTCGTCGCTAATTCATCGATGAAGTAACAGTGAAGGATTAGCGACGAAATATTGACGAAATATAATTTATTTGGTTTATATAAATAATTTAGTCGTTATTCCGTCGTATCTTCGTCGCTGACTCAGCGACAGATTAGTTTCTTTCGCTGAGATCTGTCGCTATTTAACAGTATTTATATAGTGGACATAGACTGGTTAGCAGTAGTATACCTATATTTTCTATCATTCCTTCAGCATATTTTATACTATTTTTATAGGGCTTGTATTTCATGTTTCTTGTTACGTCCCTCAGAGGACCTGGTCTACTGTCAGGTGAAGACGATCATCAGGAGCACCCATAATGTATGAAACTAGGCTTGAGGCATCGTTCGTAGACGATGAGGTTGATCCTTTCGAGTTTTCCATATCATCTATTACTACTTGCAATTTTAGTTTGAACTAGTACTTAGACTTCTTTATTTCATCTTCTTAGACTAGATTATTTACGCATTTTAGTTATTATTAGTCTTGGCAGTGGAGTTGTCTCCACTCGACTATTTTTTTTATGGATCAATTCTAGGCTTATATCATTGTTGCTTTCTTCTTAGTCTATTATCTTGATTATGTGGATGAGATTTAGTTATAACTTTGACTTTTGATATTTATATACCACTTGAAAGCTAGACTTCATATACAGCTTAAGTATGTATTCTTACATTCCATATATTGGAGTAGCCTATGTATATATACTTCTGGCATGTTTGCGTGTCCTAGTCCTACATATTTTGGGACTGGGCGTGATATTTCATGCCTTGATTAAGCTAGCAGGGACGCTGCGAAACAACTCGAATGCTGGTCCACGGAGAGTCTCGATGAAGAGCATTTCGCAAAAAGCCTTATTTATCGATATGCCAAAGGTCTGCGACTTAAAATGGTAGATGTATTGACTTGGTGATGTTAGACTTTCGTATGGTACGAAAGTCAGAGGTTTGTAATTGGCGGGGCCAACAGCTTTATCCCACTCGACTGGATATGGCAAGCCCTGCCCCACTTTCTGGAGATTCTCCTGGTTGACAAGTGACTCAAAATTTTCTTTCAGGCTTTTGATTGTGGCTTCAGGCATTCTCTTGCTCCTTGCATCTTTGGGCTCTGGGGCGACATATGTCGCACTAGTCTCTTGGTTACCTTCATTGGTTGGTTGAGGTGCTACAACCGCGGGACCTTGTTGCGTCATCAATGTTATCATAAGTAGTCGCAGTTCCTCAAGCTTTGCCTCCATTTTATGCATGCAGATGTTAGCGTCTTCTCCAAAGATATCACCCTGCGTAGCCATGTAGACTAGTATTGTACGCTCTTCAACGGAGGGCAGGGTATCGAAAGAAGCATATATTGACTCCACGCTTTCAGATTCGAACTTAGACCCGATTGATAGGCTACCCCAGATGTAGAATAAAACTATGTAGAGCGACTCATTGACTTGGTTCCTTGGTAGATGCCTTCGATGAATTCGAGTTGGGCTGATGTCCCTTTCTCTTCATCAGGTCTTTTTGGATTCGCAACCAATATTAGGAATTGACTGGGTTCTTCCAAACTTCTGGGTTTCTTCCAGCTAGACTCATGTCCCACCATGTTGACAGAAGAATAACGTAACGTCCTGTTGGTAACATGTGGTGGCTGTCATCTTCAGGTCGGATGTGAGACTTCTTGGATTCTGTCGATGATAGAAGCCTGTTTAGGCGCTGCACAATTCTAGGAACAACAGTACTTAATTAGAATATGATGGCAACAAGTTGAGTGAGGATGCGGTATCTCAGGATTGTAAAGGACCACTCTTTCCTTTGGTTGAGATGCTTCTGCAGGTCTGGATTGGCTTGACGTACAAATTATGTTGGTTGAGCGATGACTTAGACATCCTATCAAAGTTTTTTTATTATTGTCCATGCCCCAATGGTACTGCTACCACCCGTAACACTTCTAGTGATTCATCGGCTGGAGCAGGATCATCTGCCCCCAAAGAATTGATGGTCTCTAGTGGGTAAGTCGTCCATGGAGGGAAGTCAACCCCCAACATTAGCTTCATGTAACACTTCATACTTCGATAAAGTAACTAGTTTGCTTTCAGGTGCAAGGGTAGACAGATACCACCAACTGTTGGTTTCACCAACCATCAATGATGTCGCCTTCATTTTGCAAGTGGATATTCCTGTCGCAATTACTCCAGCAGAATTTTATTAATTATCGCTCTGTCGTAACCTTTGACGGTGTGGGGTTTCACTCTGGTTTTGCTCAGGATGTACTCTACTGGTTCGCGAATACCGAGGGTCACAACATGCCTAGTAACCTCTTCAGAGGAGTGAGTTGTGCGTCCCTTCTTGGTAGGATCAGTACAGTTGACGGTGATGTTGGTTCGACATGGAAGCTTGTGATGCTATATGTGGGTCGGCATGGTCCTCAGAGACTGTCCATTCAAACTTTTATTGATCGTTTTCCACAATCAAAGCGTCGGAGCTACTTGCCATCGATAGTATGTTGAATACACCTCCACTTTCTCATTGTTGGAGAAAGCCTTCCCCAGCAGAGTTACCTTATTTTTGAGCTCGATAGACATGATCAGTGATTGAAAACAAATTTTATTGAATTCGTCGTCAGACCAAATTATAAAGAAAATATAAGTACAATGGCATGATGACAAGCCCGAGATTCTGGGTAAGTGTGGCGATGGAGGTTGGATCAGCGCGATCCATTTTCTCCATTAGCTATTGGACATCGCTATGGAATGGGAGGTGTAGCAGGGGCGAGCATGAGCTTGGTATTAGGGATGTTATTCTGTTGTCGCATTGGCCGTCCTTTGAAAAGTTATGAAGTGCCGATTATTTATAGAGAGATAATCGTCCGGTCATAACTGCTAAGTGGGGATCTTCCTTAGGCATGATTGTAGCCTGTAAC
Organism: Iris macrosiphon; assembly: GCA_036927795.1. Taxonomy (NCBI): domain Eukaryota; kingdom Viridiplantae; phylum Streptophyta; class Magnoliopsida; order Asparagales; family Iridaceae; genus Iris; species Iris macrosiphon. Next base: position 51,618,265 of record JAYESA010000018.1, read on the forward strand.
GGTTAGTGCATAGCCCATGTTTAATGTGACAGGTAATATTCATAGCCCTACAAAGGAGCACTTCACCCTTGAGATGCCATATGGCTTTTAGTAGGTTTAATTATGACCCACGTCACAGTTGTGGAAGATGGATGATGGCCGACGATTGGCGAACGGTTTCCCATGTATACGATTGAGCTCGAGCTTTGAATAGAGAGAGTGGCGGATGTGGGGAAAGTGGATAAAACTACCTCCCCATGTTATCAGTCATTGACGAAGATCGTGAGAGTTGAGGAGTCATAGGAGACATGGACCTCCTAGGATTTGCAAGAAGCGCGCTTCGTAGAGTTATAGAAGACATGGATGTTATAGATCATGAATGACATGACAACATAGGAGTCATGGAAGAGGACTCTGCTTCATGTGTTCCGCTGGGGCAAATGGTGCTTGCTGAACTTGTTTTCATGGATGAAAGACCCAGGAAAGTATACTCTATTGGAAGGAGAGAGGCCCCATAGCTTCAGTGCTGATGTGGCCAAAAGATGGTATGTGTGCTTATGGTAACATACCTCCTACATCATACGCCTATCACATAGATGTGACATGCTGAGCTTTTCTTCTCTTTTCGTTGGGGAGTGCTTGCTGGAGCCTTCCGCGAGAATGACTTGGATTATGGCTTCTGCGGATGCTGAGGCACTAGGTCTTCCGCGTATGCTGAGGCATTGGGTCTTCCGCTGGAGTCTCTTTAGGCTGCAGCTTTCCACGGAGGCCTTTTGAAGTTGTTTTTTTGCTGATACAGGATGTAGACTTGGAAGATTTTTTTTATGCTTCTACAAGGGTTCCGACGAAAATCATGTGGTTAAAGGAGATCAGGGTCGAGATCGATGGAGCTAGACGCGGTAAAAGCGGCATCCGACAACCAGAAGTGACGGATCAATTCTCATATCTGGGCAGAGGAATTTTAGTGTTAGGGTTGAGTCATGTTCGTGTCCTCGGGGTCAAAGCCGGGGACACAAAGAATTCTATAATTTTTTAGTATTTTTGGGGAATTTGTGTGGAATACAGTATCGTGTCGGACACAAAGAAGTTGTAAATTTTATTATCAGAAAAAGAACATATAGTGTGGATACGCCGAGGTCATACCCGAGGCCAGACATTGCTAGATATGGAGATCTTAAAACTAGACACGGTTGTTGGACCGGACACAGCAATAAAGCTGCTGGACATAGACACAAGTCTGGACACAAAGAATATTGGGACAAATTTTGGTTAGGGTTTTAGGCTAGAATGGGCTTTGGGTTTCAGTTAGATTGGAATGAATATTAATGAAATAAATAGGGGTATTTATAGGATTGGGAAACTTGGGCCCTAAGTTTGGCCCAAGAACATGTGATAAATAACCTAGAGTATTTAGTTAATTAGGTTCATTATTAACTAATTTGGAATTATCTAGAAATAATTAGTTAGAGAAGAGTTAATTATAAGTAATTTAATCTAGAAGATTCACTTGTTTTTGAAGGTTAAGAAGTAATTCTATTTTAGTGTGATTCTAATAACTCGCCACATTACCATTTTCATAAAACCCTTATTATTACTTATTGAGCTGACTAGCCTATAGTTTTAACTACTTATATTCTGAACCCGATCTATACTGCTATATATTCCTGGGCCCATATCTAAAGAAAACTGATTAATTATAATGGAGGGTCCTTCATGTTAAGGTTATATACTAAAATTATCACTTTGTATTAACTTTATTTTCTTTTCTTTTTTTTGAGAATCATATGAGCAAATGTTTGCATGTTGTATTTGTTATAATGTTAATGCAAGTGTCTGATATTGTATATTCTAGATAATATGGTATGTGGTGTCACATAAAGATCATATTATCAGTTTTCTGTGAAATATATAAATAGTTCACAACCTAGATGGATTTCGACAAACCATTGGTAAGTTTGTAGTGTAATCTAGTATTAGTCTATCTTGACTATAGGTTTACACTAGTACACTTTGTGTGTATTAAACAGGACCACTTGAGATTGTTCTCTTTATACTGACTACATAAGGGAATAAACACCTTATTTGCCATTGAAGTAAGTTTGGGAAACCTTCGTTTAATAACAAACAAAAAGTACAAAAAAATCCTAGACAGAAAATTTAAGTACAATATTTTTGATCTGGGTAATGTGACGATGGAGATCGAGTACTACAACGACTCTTTTACTCCATTGACGGTCCGACGAGGGAATAAGGATGCTCTTTTCTCTCTTCTTTCTTTTGAGCATGTGTGCACGTACGTAGCTAGCCTAGAGGGGTATTATCTCTGAAGCAGAAAAACCAGCCAATGGAACGTCCAAGTTGCTCCTATTTATAGCCTTCATATTGATGGATTATAGGTGTTGCATGTGCTTTTGTTTGGTAGCTGCAGGGGGCTCCTTCAATAGAATATGGTTGCAATTGTAGGCAAATATTATGGGCAAGCTGTCATATGTACATCCTTAATAGGATGTAGTTGAGGACAGGACGATCTGCCACGTGGATATTTGTTACGATTTGCTTTTGCTGAAGATCTAAGAGGTTCTCGTATTTTGTTTTCGTGACTTGGTCAGCTTGACACATAGCCCGTATTTAGTTGGAGAGAATCACTTTAGTCGCAATAGAAAGATTTTAACTAAGGGAACCCTACCATGTTGGACACATGGAGTCTAGGATGCATAGGATGCATGAAAAATATGGAGTTTGGAACGCATAGGGCCATAGATGCATAAAACACATGGAGTCTAGAACTTATGGGGCCAGAGACGCATGGAATGCATGGGGCCAGAGACACATAGAACGCATGGAGTTTGGAACGCATGGGGCCAGAGACGCATGGAACGCATAAGGTCTGGGACACATGTGGCCAGAGACGCATTGAACGCATGGGGTCTAGGAAGCATGTAGCCTCGTACGCGTGGTACTGCACACATGTCAAGAGTAAAGTTCATGCTGACGTGAGATTATGTCATTTAGCGTGCTCAAATCTTTTGAGGCATTCAGAAAGTTCTTTCTGTCAGGATTTTGTGTCAGACATAATCTTTGTGTCAAGCCTTTATGTGGCCAGTATTGGGGCGCCTTGATGTTTGAGGGAGTAGTAGCGCATGGCACTGATGGCATATGGAAACACTAGTTACTTAGTAGAGCATGACAATGATGGCACACGGGGACACTAGTTATAAAATAGTCGGCGCATAGTAGCTTCTTTTCTGGGCAGCATAGTCATTCTACCACCTGATTTCTTCTGAGTCGATCCTGGGGCACATGTTTATTGGACGCATGGATCTAGATTTTCTATGCCTTCTATACACCTATGTTATTATTGATGCTTGTGCTCTTAATCTGGATATAATAACAAACATGTATATGCAGTGTGCATTACTTTGATTCATTAAAAAGAGATATTCATTATGTATCAATAACCTCTATAAATTGGGTAATGATATTGTGTGTATGATGGGCTATTAATTATAAAAGGAATCTATGTCCCGATACATTAGGTTGATAAATTTCCCTTAAGGAGCTCATAAGGATTGTTATATAAATCCTGCAGGTAGATTATATCTGACATGATAAATAAAGTTGAGTGGCACTATTTAAGGATAAAAGATGTCAATCAATATAGTTCTTAGTAACTTAATTTGATCGACGAACATTTGATAACTTAACATGGGAAGACAAACATGTATATAATAAGGAGTTTGTAGGCCTGGGTTGTGTGTTCGGGATGAACATAGGATACCCAGATCCGTTAGGTCCCTGTCGTAGTCTATATATATATCATCTATTCTCTTGCCTTCATAATGCATCGGAAAAGAGAAGTTTTCTCAAATCATTTTCACGTAAGAAGCGAAAGAGAGGTCAGCCAAGAAGAAGAAAATATTTGAAGATCGTCGCCTACACGATGTTCAACCCGAGGAAGGAATATATGTAGAAGATCTTGGGGTCGCTAACTGATCGAGGTTGCTGAAAACCTTCATCTTCTTCTCGTTACTTCAGGTATAATTCGTGAACCCTAGATTTCATCTTTGAAGGGTTAGATCACGTATTAAACCTGTTAATCTTCTATCGATCGATATATACACCAAACTTCGGTCCTTGGGATCCCCAATTCCATCAATTCATTCATTATTTTAAGTATTATCATTCGTATACTAAGATATGGATCAATACTGAAGAAAAAGAGAATCTTCTCTTTAGTTATCAATTCCTACTATTACCAACTTTTTCTAACACCCAAAGTTCCACTAACAATCAAATATATTTCTAAATTTTATTTCCAATCCCTATTCTAATATTTATTTATTAATCTAAAAATAGTCATTAATAATTAAAATTTTATACTATTTAATATCTTTAATGAATTTATAATTAAAGAACTAATTTATTTTGGAAAAATAAATTTAAATTTGAATATCAGGATTCGGTGGTTATACAACGCCAGCTACCAGGATACAACACAATACCATTATGTACCAAATACAATAATAAAGGACATGTGGCAAATGAATGCAGTATCTTAGAAGAAGGATGTTTCAAATATGGTCGCAGGGGCCACAAAGCACGTTAATGCTAAGGCAAAAGACCAATTCATTATCCTCTGTATTCTTAATATCAGCAGAACCATGGGCTAATCAAGTCGTACTATAAGATGTCGAGAATCGATGACCTAATGCACAAGGTCGAGTATTTTCTATGATCCAGGAGTAGGTGCTTACCTCAAACACAATTATGATATGTATAATGCTATACAATAATATTTCAACTAGAGTTTTTTTTGATTCAGGGGTACCCTATAGTTTTATATCGATAGATTTTACCGAGGAGAAAAGGCTAAAGATGACATTGTTAGATTTAAACCTTAGTGTTAGCATCATATATGGTGCGGATATGCTTGAAAGTTTAATATATAGAGATGGCTATCTCTTAATGTGATAGTCCCATATATTAAGAACTATGACATTATTTTGGGTATGGATTGACTCATTCCTTGCTTGACGACGATTGATTATGCGGGAAAGAGAGTTGTGTTTCACCTACCAGAGGAAATCAAATTCTCCTACTCGTGTGGTTTGACATCAAAATCATATATGGTGATTTATGTAAAATAGGCTCGACGAATGCTATATTTTGGTTGTGAAGGATACTTGCCTTCAGTTAGAGACATTGTAAATGATGGTATAGACGTAGTGTATACTAAAATCACGACAGAATTCTCTAATGCATTTTCATACGAGTTACTTAGCATGCCTCATGGTCAAGAGATATAGTTCACCATCGACACATTTTTAGATACCCGACCAATATCCAAAGCTCCAAACAAAATAGAAACTACAGAATTAAAGGAGCTCAAGATTTAATTATGAGAATTGCTAGATTGTAGATATATTCGCCATAGTGTCTCTCCGTAGGGAGCTCTAGTTTTGTTAATAAAAAAATTAGATCTATGCAACTGTGTATTGACTATCAAGAGTTGAATAAGGTCACTAATCGAAACATGTACCCATTGCCGAGAATTGACAACCAATTCGATCAGCTAAATGGTGCATCGGTATTCTCTAAGGTAGACCTTTGTTCCGCTACCATAACCAGAAGATCAAGCTGGAGGTTGTACCAAAAGTCAATATTTTGCATTAGATATGGCTACTATAAATTCTTGGTGATGTTGTTCGATTTGACTAACGCCCCCTGTCACGCCCCAGTCCCAAAAATACCCGGGACCAGACCACGTAGCAATAGCCAGCTGTCACGTCTCCGAGGATATCCCAATTTAATGGATCCTAACGAAGAGTGCTACGATGTCCTAAATACTAACAATGTCCCATATAAATCAACAACAGGTAATCTAAATCTCATCCACAATATAAACAGCAAGAATGTACTAATAATAAATGCTAGAAGATAAAAGCCAGTCTCAAAATATCATAGTACAACCAAGAGTGTCTGATAGGAACAAACCCACTACTAGGACGAAAATAAAGTACTGAATGACAGATAAAAAGAGTAATGACTAGGGCATCGACTGACTAGATAATGATGCTCCCAATCCTAGGCAGAAGGCATACCAAATGATCACGAAAACTCTGACGGTAACATCTCTAGCTCCTCCGCGGTAGCGTACCTCGTCTCCTATCCTGGCCCGTACACTGTGGGGGTAATATACCTCGTCCAAATCTGAAAAGGTACCAGGTCCTTAGAGGGACGTAACAAGATACATAGAAACATGCCATATATATGAATACTGAATAAAATAAATGCAATAAAGGGGTGTGCTAACCATCTAAGTGAATGCAATGTGAGGACAACTTTGGTACGTATGGGTAGGTGTAGGCATAATGTCCATACCGCTCCGAAGAACGTGGAAGCTGTATAGTATATATATAACGTCCATATCGCTCCGAAGAAAGAAAAATCTTCATAGAATATATAACGTCCATATCACTCCAAAGAACGTGAAATCTGCATAATAGGAGTCATTAGATCCATGGCTCCTCTAGATACTACGGATTCCAATATGTGTATCCCATACGCCTACTAGTGGTCCTCCCCGCCCAATGTAGATACACAAGTCGAATACTCGACGTGCATACCACGCATCTATATGCCAAGTCTCTACAAATAAAATAATCCTGAGTTACGAACTAACCGTGATGCATGTCACACACACCGATAGCTAGTCGAGTATGCGAACCCGCATCCCAATATGAAATTTTCACTGTGAACCGTGTAGTAGTGCCAGGTCTCGGCAGATATCAGAGTATCCTCCTAAATGTGGTGGGTCTGCTAGTAACTAGGTCAAGTACACTAAATCATCGACGCATCCGTCGACTGCACCCGAGTCAATCTCGGACGCGCACTGTCATATGAAATAAAGCAACAAGATATCATACAACATATGCAGCATTTAATGTAAACAGTAAATATGGTAAGGTATCTTGCCTGAGTCCTCAAGCTGTAAATGCCAAAAGCTGATTCCTGTAGTATCTTCTGGCTGGTCCAATGGTCCTAAACACACAATATAATATATAACAATAGAATATTAGTCACTAAGAAAATACATACATAACTACGTCGCTGCTCTTAGTTATTGACGCAAGTCCACGGTTGATCGACTATAAAATCGCGTGTGCACGTAGCTAGGGTGCACACATGCCCTGTCCTCAGTCACCGTGTACCTTACGACAATAATTACTATGCTTATGGTTTTACGAAACTACCTTACGTCTAATATGATTTCTGGTCCTTAATACCCATATTAGCATACTTGGTGATGTCTAAGTTTTATTGATGAATTACCCATTTTTAATAACAGGTCTTATGATTACAATAATTGGTAGTCATTAAATAAATGCTAGATCTTGATAATCAACACACATTCATACATATAGTTTAAGGTTAATTAAGTTTGTGTCCAAGACTACGACACTCGATACGACGAACCTATATGAACATGACACGAAGAGGGAGGAGTACAAGGCGTTTACCTAGTTGGCTGGACGAGGGTCTCCTCGCTGACCAGTCGTCCTCCGGCGAATGGTGGTGCTCTGGCGTCGGCCGGCGAGCAAGGCAGCATCGACTGTGGCAGCAACTGCAGTGATCGCAGTAGCGGCTACAGCGGCTTGGTCGACGGGGAACGACGCCTGGTTTGGCGGTCAAGCCGTAGGGGAGGTCGGGGTCCGCCCCACGTTGGTGGTCAGGGGTGCTGGAGGCGGTGACCGAGGGCCGGGACAGTCGGCTAAGGCTCGGGTTTAATGGAAGGTTCGGTGATGGTGAAGGAGATGGTGGCGGTGGTGGATGGAGGTGTTGTGCCGGCGGCTGGGTTGGGGGTCCAGCGTCGAGGGGGTGAGCCGGTGGCTGGGGTGGCGGCCTGAGGTATTGGCTGGTCGGAAGTAGGGGAGGGGGAACTCGGGTTGTATGAGGGGTCGGCTAGGATTCCTTATGAAGGTGGTGGTGATAGGGATTTTAGGGTTTGAGTGAAAGAAATGTATATTTATATAGGTGATGTAGTTTGCAGGCTGGCCTCGAGGCTTGGGCCTGTCCGATCTTGTTGGGGTAGGGCTGGTCCATGTGAAAGAGTGCATGTGGGCTTGGTTAGGTTCTGTTTGAGGTAAAATTGGCCTTAAATTAATTAAATTAAAAACAATGCGCGCGGCGCTCCTTAATGAATTTAAGACACATGGAACCAGATTCGAGTGGAACACAAGAGTCATGGGCGTAGTAGGCTTGGTGTAGGCTAGTACCCTAATTTGGGTTATAGGGAATTGGGTTGTGGTTGTGCCTCAAATTCAAGTAGGAATGGACAATCAAGGGAAATTGGATTTATTAAAATAATACATAGACGTTTGTAACGAATATTGCGTTGCTCAACTGAAGCACAATAGTGAGTATCTAAAAGTTACGCAAGGGTCAGATGGGTAGTCTGGCATGTCTAGGAGATGAGTAATTAATTAGTTTGGGGGTACCTACTAGCGTAGCTCTCCAAACATCGGAGCAACGGTAAGGTCACATAAATCTAATTGTATCCAATTTAATCCTAGTCTCTTAATTTAAATTGAATAAATCCTAAATTGGTCGAGGGGGTTTACAATCTACCCTCCTTAGAGTGTTTCGTCCTCAAAATTAAAACATACGCATGGTAAGAACTACTGACTGAAATAAAAATAAGAAAATGTACTACAACATACCTAGGTCTTCGAAGAGATGGGGGTAACGCTGTCGAACATCCTCCTCGCGTTCCCAGGTCGACTCGTCTAGAGCATGATGCCTCCATGCGACACAAACTAGGGGGATAGTCTGACCTCGCAGTACTTTCTCACTCCTGTCCAGAATCTCAACAGGCTCCTCTTGGTATGATAAACTTGGGCTGACTATGATTTCTGAATGGTCAAGCACGTGACTCGGATCTGGTATGTACCTTCTCAGCTGAGATATATGGAAGATGTCATGGACTCCTTCCAAGGTCTGCGGCAAGGCTAATCTGTAAGCAACCTCTCCGACACATTCTAGCACATTGAATGGTCCGATGTACCTCGGACTCAGCTTTCCTCTGCCTCCAAATCTGATGGTCCCTTGAGTAGGCAAGATCTTTAGAAACACGTGATCTCCAACCTAGAACTCTAAGGGTTGTCGGTGTGCATTCGCCCAATGCTTCTGTCTGTCCTGTGTTGCTCGCGGGTGCCCTTGGATCTTCTTCACCATCTCTACTGTACGAACAACTAACTCTGGCCCAAGAATCTGTCTCTCGCCTATATCGCTCCAACATACTGGGGAACGACACTTCCTTCCATACAATGCTTCATAGGGAGACATCTGGATGCTCGTCTGATAGCTGTTGTTGTAAAAAATTCGACCAAATATAAATGGTCCTCCCATGATCCTCCAAAATCAAGCATGCATGCCCTTAACATGTCCTCCAATGTCTGAATGGTGCGCTCCGACTGGCCATCTGTTTGTGGGTGATATACTATGCTAAACTTCAGGCGGGTACCGAGACTCTCTTGCATACTCTGCCAAAAGTAAGATGTAAATCTCGTATCTCTGTCAGACACGATACTAACTGGCACTCCATGCAGTCGCACAATCTCTCTCATGTATATCTCTGCTAAGACCTCTGTAGATTGTCCAACTCTGAAGGGTAAAAAGTGTACGGACTTGGTGAGTCTATCTACGATTACCCATACTGTATTTCGACCACTAGGACTCCTCGGAAAGCCCGTAACAAGGTCCATAATGATATGTTCCTATTTCCATTCAGGTATCGGAAGTGGTTGAAGTAATCCTGCAGATCTCTGATGCTCAGCCTTGACTTGCTGACACACCAGGTACTTTTCCACAAAGCGGGCTATCTCTCTCTTCATTCCATGCCACCAGTAGTACTGTCTCAAGTCTCTGTACATCTTCGTGTCTCCTGGATGAATAAAATAGGTTGAACTGTGTGCCTCTGATATCAACTCCTGACTAAGTTATCCATTTGGAACATAGAGATGATCTCCACATCTCAAAGTTCCATCTTCATGTATACGCAGTCCTGTCTGTATTCCAGCCTCTGTCCTCTGTCGAAGTCTCTGGAATCTGGCATCTGTCGGCAAAGCGGCCTTGATCCTCTCCACTAATGTCGATTGCAACTGGAAACTCGATAATTGTCCGTCAACTCTGGCCATAATGACCTCTATACCCATCTGTTCTAGATCTCTCAGCAGATGTTGTTGGGTAGTCAAGAAGAATGCCAAGGGTCTTCTGCTCAATGCGTCAGCTACTACGTTGGCCTTTCCCGGGTGGTACTGTAGCTCAATCTCGAAGTCTGTCATCACCTCGAGCCAACGTCTCTGTCTCTGGTTAAGGTCCTTCTGGGTGTAGACGTACTTCAGGCTCTTATGATCAGTAAATATCTCCACTCTTTCTCCATATAGGTAGTGCCTCCAAAGCTTCAAAGCAAAGATCATTGCTGCAAGCTCCAAGTCGTGGGTGGGATAGTTCTTCTCATGTGTCCTCAACTGTCTAGAGGCATAAGCCACAACCTTTCTATGCTGCATCAAAATACATCATAATCCTTTCCCAGATGCATCGCTATAGATCACGAATCCTCCAGGTCCAGAAGGTATGGTCAAGATAGGTGCTGTAGTCAAACGCTTCTTCAGCTCATCGAATGCCTTCTGACAATCCTTTGTCCAAGTGAACTCCTGCTCCTTACGGGTTAAGTAGGTCATCGGTTCTGTGATCTTCGCAAAGTTCTCCACGAACCTCCGATAATATTCGGCAGGTCCTAGGAAACTCCTCACTTCTGAGACATTGGTAGGGGTTGGCCATGTCTCTACTGATAAAATCTTTGCCGGATCTACTGAAATACCATTTCTTGAGATGACGTGTCCAAGAAAAGTGACACGATCTAGGAGAAACTCACACTTGCTCAGCTTGGCATAAAGCCTCTCTCTCCTCAGCATCTCTAACACTAGTCTCAAGTGCTCTTCGTGCTCCTCGTGGCTCTTTGAATACACCAAGATGTCGTCGATGAAGACTACCACGAATTTGTCTAAGTATTGGTGGAACACTCTGTTCATCAAGTTCATAAATACAGCAGGCACATTTGTTAGTCCAAAAGGCATCACTAAGAACTCGTAGTGACCATAATGAGTCCGGAATGCTGTCTTTTGAATGTCTTCTCTTCGCACCTTTACTTGATGATAACCCGATCTCAAGTCGATCTTTGTGAACACCACTTCTACTGTCAGCTGGTCGAACAAATCATCAATTCGTGACAGGGGGTACTTGTTCTTGATAGTCAAAGTATTAAGGGCTCTGTAATCAATGCACATACGTACTGTTCCATCCTTCTTAGGTACAAATAACACTGGTGCTCCCCAGGATGATGCACTAGGACGGATAAATCCCTTGCTCTGTAACTCCTCTAATTGTTGCTTTAGCTCATCTAGTTTATTCTTCACCAATCGGTATACATTAGAAGATACCGGTGCTGCTCCGGGTACTAGCTCAATGGTGAACTCTACGTCTCTATCTGGTGGTAAGCCTGGCAATTCTTCAGGAAACACATCCTCGAATTCTGCAACTATTGGTGGGGGTACCATCTCCATAGACATGTAGGCTCCAGCTATCTGTCCTACTCCTTGTTCGACGGTCCCTTGCATGTACTCGAACTCTGGTTGATCTGGCAGTCAAAAAGTGATGCTACCTTTCCGGCAATCCAGTACGGCATTATACTGGCTTAACCAGTCCATGCCTAGCACAACGTCAAAGTATGGCATGGGTAATACCAAGAATCGTGCTCTCATCTCTCTACCACATATGACTACCGAACACGTTCTAATAGTACTGGTAACCGGCACGATGCCTCCTCCGGTAAGAATCTTCCAACTCTTAGGTAAGGGGGAAGTAGCTACTCTATGCATTGCTATAAGTCTACTAGATATGAATGATAGTGTAGCTCCAGAATCAAACAATGTAGTCGCAGATAATGATTCAACCAAAATAGTACCTATAATAGCTTCCCCTTCTGTTTTCTCCTTAGTAGCTGCTAGTGCAAAGGCCTGCCCGTGCCTCTACCCTCCGGTCTGCTGTCGGGCTCGATCAAACTGTATCTGCTGTAGGGCCCAAGGTGGTCCCCTCTGAACTCCTCCAGGTGCTGGTGGACGCTATCCTCCTAGCGGGGGTAGTATCCTCGGAACTGGTGCTGCTGGCCTCTGTCCGGTCTGTGGTGCTATGTCTATGCGTTGTGGGCAGTCTCGAGCGTGGTGCTGGCTCGCTCCACAAATCATGCATGTTTCCAGTCTCTTTCGGCAGTCATTCTGGAAATGTCCTACCTTACCACAGTAGTGGCAATTCAGAATCTCCTTTTTCTGATACGGTGCTGTCCTCTGTTGTGTCTGTGCTCCGGGACGACAGATCGGTCCTCCTGCTCTGGGTGTGCTCTGGCTGGTATAATTGTGCTGGAACGTCTTGCTCCTCTACCGATGGCCTCCTGGACCCTCATCTCTACAAGTACCTCCTCATAAGAAATCCTCGCCTGTGTGGTGGTATACCTCTGTAGCTCGAATGTAAGGCCGTGATAGAATCTTTGTGCCTTCTCTAGGTCATTGGGTATCATGACGGCACCAAATTTGCTAAGACGGCTAAACTCCGCGTCATATGCATCAATAGTCATATTCTCCTGTTCTAAATATAGGAACTGGGAGTACATGGCATTTCTGACTATAGCTGGAAAATACTTCGCATTGAAGAATTCTAAGAACTGTTTTCAAGTCTGGTTCTTGCCTACACTGCGCTCAATAGAATCCCACCAGTGATGGGCATTTCCTTTTAATTGGGCCCTCATCGCGGTCATCAAAAGGTCTGGATGCAGTTGTGAAGCCTCTAGTAGCATCTCCGTGTTGGCGACCTAATCGGAGATCTGCTCAACAGTCTCATTGCCTGAGAAAGTATCTGTCCCATCTGTCGGAACCATCTTACAGTACCACATGTCTGGGCTGGTGGAGGTGCTGGTATTGGTGCTGTGACATGTGTTCTCTCTAGTACTGCCATCAAACTCTGTCTCAACGTCTCGGTCTGATGCTACTGTGCTTGCATCATAGTCTGGATGAACTGAAGCATCTGTGGCTGTCCATCTAATTATGGCATCTGAGGTGGATAAGGTGGAGGTAGTGGTAATGGAACCTCTGGCTGTGCAGTAGGTGTCTACTCTGATGTCGGCCTCTCAGTCTGTGGCATCGGTGTAGCTCCCGAAGTCTAGCCCTCAAAATGCTGCGTAGGGATCGTCTGTGAGGTCTGTCCTTCGTGCTGCTGTGTGTGATCGCCCTGAGAAGTCTCGTGCCAATGTATCAGTGGGACCTGTTGAATTACCGGGGCCTGTGGTGATAGTTGCCCTCTAGTTAGCCCCTGGGGTATCTCCTCTCTCTGGGTGGTGTTGGCTGGCACCACGGCACTGGGTGCTCTTCGTCCACTGCGCAAGTTCATCTTGCTGCAAGAGATAGGACTTCATTAAAAAGAGTACGAAATCAAGCAACAGGATGCATATATTTAGAAGTAATACGAAGGAAGTTCAAAGACGTAATTCAAAGTAGATGAGACCTAGTAATTTCTATCCTATTGCAGGCTTGCTGGGCATGTTACCATACCACAAGCGAATAAGTCGACTTGCATGGGCCACCACTAAAACAATATCACGCCCCAGTCCCAAAAATATATGGGACCAGGCCACGTGGCAATAGCCAGCTGTCACGTCTCCGAGGATATCCTAATTTAATGAATCCTAATAAAGAGTGCTACGCTGTCCTAAATACTAACAATGTCGCATATAAATCAACAACAGGGAATCTAAATCTTATCCATAATATAAACAGCAAGAATGTACAAATAATAAATATTGGAAGATAAACGCCAGTCTCAAAATATTATAGTACAAACAAGATTATCTGATGGGAACAAACCCACTACTAGGACGAAAATAAAGTACTGAATGACAGATAAAAAGAGTAATGACTAGGACATCGACTGACTATATAATGATGCTCCTAATCCTAGGTAGAAGGCCTACCAAGGGATCACGAAAACTCTGACGGTAACACCTCTAGCTCCTCTGTGGTAGCGTACCTCGTCTCTTGTCCTGGCCCGTACACTGTGGGGTAATATGCCTCGTACAAATCTGGAAACGTACCAGGTCCTCAGAGGGATGTAACAAGATACATAGAAACATGCCATATATATGAATACTGAATAAAATAAATACAATAAAGGGGTGTGCTAACCATCTAAGTGAATGCAATATGAGGACAACTTTGGTACGTATGGGTAGGTGTAGGCATAACGTCCATACCGCTCCGAAGAATATGGAAGCTGCATAGTATATATATATAATGTCCATATCACTCCGAAGAACGTGGAATCTGTATAGAATATATAACGTCCATATCGCTTCGAAGAACGTGGAATCTGCATAAAAGGAGTCATTGGATCCATGGCTCCTCTAGATACTACGGATTCTAATGTGTGTATCACATACGCCTACTAGTGGTCCTCTCCGCCCAATGTGGATACACAAGTCGAATACTCGACGTGCATACCACGCATTTATATGCCAAGTCTCTACAAATAAAATAATCCTGAGTTACGAACTAACCGTAATGCATGTCACACGCACCGATAGCTAGTCGAGTACGCGAACCCACATCCCAATATAAAATTGTCACTGTGAACCGTGTAGTAGTGCCAGGTCTCGGAAGATATTAGAGTATCCTTCTAAATATGGTGGGTCTGCTAGTGACTAGGTCAAGTACACTAAATCATCGACGCATCCGTCGACTGCACCCGAGTCAATCTCGGACGCACACAGTCATATGAAATAAAGCAACAAGATATCATACAACATATGCAGCATTTAATGTAAACAGTAAATATGGCAAGGTATCTTGCATGAGTCCTCAAGCTGTGAATGCCAAAAGCCGGTTCCTGCAGTGTCTCATGGCTGGTCCAATGGTCCTAAACACACAATATAATATATAATAATCGAACATCAGCCAGTAAGGAAATACATACATAACTACGTCGCTGCTCTTAGTTATTGATGCAAGTCCACAGTTGATCGACTACAAAATCGCATGTGCATGTAGCTAGGGTGCACACGTGCCCTGTCCTCAGCTACCGTGTACCTTACGACAATAATTATTACGCTTATGGTTTTACGAAACTACCTTACGTCTAATATGATTTCTGGTCCTTAATACCCATATTAACATACTTGGCGATGTCTAAGTTTCATTGATAAATTACCCATTTTTAATAATAGGTCTTATGATTACAATAATTGCTAGTCATTAAATAAATGCTAGATCTTGATAATCAACACACATTCATACATATAGTTTAAGGTTAATTAAGTTTGTGTCCAAGACTACGACACTCGACACGACGAACCTATATGAACATGACACGAAGAGGGAGGAGTACAAGGCGTTTACCTAATTGGCTGGACGAGGGTCTTCTCGCTGACCGATCATCCTTCGACGAATGGTGGTGCTCCAGCATCGGCCGGCGAGCAAGGCAGCAGCGACTGCGGCAGCAACTGCAGTGATCGCAGCAGCGGCTACAGCGGCTTGGTCGGCGGGGAACGACGCCTGGGTTGGCGGTCAGGCCGTAGGGGAGGTCGGGGTCCACCTAACGGTGGTGGTCAGGGGTGCTGGAGGCGGTGACCGGGGGCCGGGATAGTCGGCTAAGGCTCGGGTTTAATGGAAGGTTCGGTGATGGTGAAGGAGATGATGGCGGTGGTGGATGGAGGTATTGTGTCGGCGGCTGGGTTGGGGGTCTAGCGTCGAGGGGGTGAGCCGGTGGCTGGGGTGGCGACCTGAGGTGTTGGCTGGTCGGAAGTAGGGGAGGGGAACTCGGGTTGTATGAGGGGTCGGCTAGGGTTCCTTATGAAGGTGGTGGTGATAGGGATTTTAGGGTTTGAGTGAAAGAAATGTATATTTATATGGGTGATATAGTTTGCGGGCTGGCCTCAAGGCTTGGGCCTGTCCGGCCTTGTTGGGGTGGGGCTGGTCCACATGAAAGAGTGCATGTGGGCTTGGTTAGGTTCTGTTTGAGGTGAAATTGGCCTTAAATTAATTTAATTAAAAATAATACGTGCGGCGCTCCTTAATGAATTTAAGACACATGGAACTAGATTCGAGTGGAACACAAGAGTCATGGGCATAGCAGGTTTGGTGTAGGCTAGTACCCTAATTTGGGTTATAGGGAATTGGGTTGTGGTTGTGCCTCAAATTCAAATAGGAATGGACAATCAAGGGAAATTGGATTTATTATAATAATACATAGGCGTTTGTAACGAATATTGCGCAGCTCAACTGAAGCACAATAGTGAGTATCTAAAAGTTACGCAAGGGTCAGATGGGTAGTCTGGCATGTCTAGGAGATGAGTAATTAATTAGTTTGGGGGTACCTACTAGCGTAGCTCTCCAAACATCGGAGCAACGGTAAGGTATATTAAGTCACAAAAATTGTTGCACATAAATCTAATTATATCCAATTTAATCCTAGTCTCTTAATTTAAATTGAATAAATTCTAAATTGGTCGAGGGGGTTTACACCCCCAACTGACTTCATGAATTTGATAAACTAATTATTCAGAAAATTTCTTAACAAGTTCATGGTCTTGTTCATTGATCATCTTAATCTACTTTAAGAGCAAAGAAGACCACACAGAGCATTATAGACTGTGCTACGGACTGTATAAGAAAAATAGTTATATGTAAAGTTGAGCAAGTATGAATTTTAGATTAGCAATGTGCCATTTCTTGGCCATGTTATCTTGTCAGAATATATTGTTATAGATCCAAAGAAGATTGAAGCAGCCACAGATTGGAAGCGACCAATATCTCCTAGTAAGATTTAAAGTTTTCGTAGCTTATCAAGATACTACCAAAGATTTGTAAACAAATTTTCAAAGCTTGTCTCCACTCTGACTCACCTCATCTAGAAGGGAGTAGTATTCAAGTGGATAGACGACTATGAGGCTTGCTTCCAAGAGTTAAAGTTGCAACTTATTTCATCTCTAATTCTTACACTTCCAGACAAAATTGAGGAATTTTATATTTACAACGATGTATCAAGACTGGGCTTAAGATGTCTTCTTATGCAGAATGAAAAAGTGATATTCTATGCCTCAAGACAGTTGAAGCCGCATGAGAGAAATTACCCTACTCATGACTTAGAACTGACGACGATTGTATTTGTGTTAAAGTTATGGTGGCACTATTTGTTCATCATTTCTTGCAAAAATTTTACAAACCACAAAAGCCTCAAGTGCATATTTAGTCAAAAGGATTTAAATTTGATATAGGCAATGGTTGGAGCTTATTAAGGGTTATGAATTGACCATTGCATACACGCCAAGCAAATGGAATGTCGTAGCTAATGCATTTAGCCAAAGTTTCATTGGAGCACTTTCTGTAGATAATGAGATATTGTTGGACTTAGATAATATGGGCATAGAGTTCCCGTCGAAATTTACAACACACAATTATCTAAACTTCAAATTAAGACGAGACTACTTAAGAAAATTAAAAGCACACAAAGAGAAGAAGAATTTTGCAAATAATCTATAGGAAGGTAGTAGTGGAAAAGATAACTAATTTCATATAACTTGAAGATAGGCACTACGACTGAAGGGTGTTTGCCTATTAGGTCTCAATCAACTTAATTTTAATAGTTAACTAAACCATGTTTCGATATGTCGCAATGTGATACAACTGATACAATTGAAGACTTAATAATGATGTGACATTGTTGGTTGTTCTGTGTCAAGTTACTTATTCTTTATCAATGTAATCTTACTTTTTATTGAGTCCAGGACTCATGTACAATGAGTCGCACTGGCATACTCAAGTCCACACAAATAGCCTCAAAATCCATCCACATATACAGACCCAAATCAAACCAAAACTAGCCATACCCAAATCCAAACCCTACTGAAATAAACCAACAGAACTCGGATCGACCTCTGGCCGAACTCGGTCAGCCTATTTTAGAAAAATGACTACTTATGAAATCCTTGATTTTATGGCCCCAACGTTCAAAAATTATTAATATTCTATACCGAATTCTGGACATACTCGGTTTTAGTATACCCTATAAATAGAAATAAATTTTTACGTTCCTACTTACTTATCTTCTTTTTATCTTTCTATCATATAGTGAGCTATACCCTGAGCTTTAACCTTTAAATCTCTAAGATCAACTCACTAGCCTTCTAAGTGCCAAGTGCGATCTCGGTTTTGAAGTCTGTCAGAATTGTAAGAGCTTGCTCAGTAAGTTTTCTCTTTAGTTTGAAGTCGTCGTGCCTTTCGCATCAAACTTACATATGAAGTCTTTCGAGTCTTTGGATCAAAGCTTGATATTGTAAGAAGTTGGCAAACCTTCGGATCAAAGCTTATGATTTACTATTAGTGATTATAGTGGATAAAACTACGAGCAAGTGTTCTCGAGACTAGACTAGTCCTCTTAGAGAAAAACCTGTATACATCATGGTGTTTGTGTTTGCTTTCTCTCTCTTTACTACTCTACTTTATTTACTATTATTAGTTGGTAGCTGCCTTTACTCTGCATAATTTTTAATTGGATAGATTATTCCACTACACTCTATTCACCCTCTCTAGAGTTGCCTCACGGTCCTACAATTGGTATCATAGAAAGTTCTCTTACTACCGGATTAACCTCCTTATAGATTTATGGCAACTGTTAGATCTATCCACACCAACAATGGTGAAGGCCAGTACACAAATTGGCCACCCCTGTTTGATGGTGCCAACTACACGTACTACAAGGCACGTATGAGCTTTTATCTGAAATTACTTTATTTGGATCTTTGGTCTATTATAGTAGATGGATACAAGAAGCCACCTAGAATATTCTTCGATAGCAACCTTATATATAAGCCCTATGATAAGTACACAAACACTGAGAAAAAACATACTAGACTTGATGCTAAAGCTACTAACGCTCTATTTTATGCTATAGACATAACTGAATTTAACAGTCTCCCCTTATGATACTTCATACGAAGTATGGAATCTTCTTGAGGTCACTCATGAAGGAACCTCACAAGTGAAGGATTCAAAAATAAGTCAACTGACACAATAATATGAAGAATTCAAGATGAAGCAAAACGAGATGATTACTCAGATGTTCATAAGATTCCTCGATATCATCAACCCTCTATCCTCTCTTGGAGTACAACAATCATTTGAAAATTTGTAAAGTAATCAGAGGTGTCACCAAGAATTGAAATCCCAAGGCCGCTACAATCATAGAAGGGAATAATCTCACAAAGGTGACCCTCAAGACGCTCATGGGCAAGCTGATGACTCACGAGCTAGATCTCAAATAATTTGAAGATACCACGTCGAAAGAAAAGACCATTGCATTCAAGGCACATTACAAAAAGTTCCCTAACTGTGACTCCGACGACGATGAATCTCAAGATGATGAAGTTGCCCTGATCACCAAGAACTTTAAAAAATTTCTAAAGTTCGAGAGATCAAAGAAAAAGGAGTACAAGGACAATAGTGGTGAGGAACCTGTGTATTACAACTGTAAGAAGATAGGTCACATATAAAGGGACTGCCAAACATTAAAGAAAGAGAATCGGAACAATCGCTCATCTAGAAGGACATCATCAAAGAAGTATATAAATACAAGTATTTGGCATGAAAGCGAAGCAAGAAAATCCGAAGAAGAAGAAAAACCTCAAGAAGAGGCAAACCTCTGCTTCATGGCACTAACTAATCAGTTAACGGATAACCATCCCTATGATGAATTTATATTTGATGAATTAGGTAATGCCTTCAGTAACTTACTTGAGAATTTTAGAAAGCTTAAGGATAAATACAAGCATGTTAGAAAAGATATTCAATCATATCAGACCGAAATAGAAAAGACTTACTTCTTTATTGAATAAAGTAAATGATACTTCTACTTGTACTGATTCAGATGAGATATCCAAACTCAAGCTTAGTCTTCATGAGGCTCTTGGATACATTGACAAGAGAACTCAAGAGAACACTAAACTTAAGGAGAAACTCAAATAAGAAAAGAAGAAATATTCTATTTTTACTCGTAGAATTGATTCTTTAACTGCTAAATATGATAAAGTTTATGCTACCTCTAAAAGATTAATGATTAGATTGGTAAATCGGTTGAATAATCCACTACCCAACCTAACACGAGATACATAGCTAAACAAGTGAACACACAAATCAGGATATCCATAAGCAAACCTAATTCTTCACACAATCATGCATGTAGAACACAATATACCATATCACATTATCGTAGAATACAACATACTACTTCACATAATCATGTATTCTACTATAGATATCCACGTAAAACACCAAGTACTGCTTCACACACTCATATTTATCATACTGCACCAAGCACCAACAACTCATATATGTCACTACTGTGGTAAGAAAGGACATATATCCAGATTTTATAGAACTAAAAAATTAGTATATATGAATGTTTATGCATGGGTACCAAAGACTAACACAGCTGGACCCTCAAGGAAATGGGTACCTAGGATTACATCTACAACTCATTTTATAGGTGGAACAACCTTCTCATGCTAGAAGCAAGTGGATACTCGATAGTGTTTGCTCACGACATATGACTGGTGATGATAACTTATTTGCAACGCTATCGATAAAGAAAGAAGGATACGTCTCCTTCGGTAACAATCTCAAAGGATATATCATTGGTAATAATAATTTAGGTATTCCTCCCTATCATGTTATTAAAGATGTTTGTCTAGTAATAGAATTAAAATATAACCTACTCAGGATCAGTCATTTAGTTGACCACGGTTATGGTATTAACTTCATGAAAGACAAATGCTCCATTTATAAAAGAGCTACAGAAAATATTATCTTTGAAGGTATTAGGGAAGACAATATATATATATATATATATATATATATATATGTCGGCAGATGTCTATACGCCAACAAAAATGAAAGTTGGCTATGTCATATGCGTCTAGGACATGCAAATATGGATACTATTGCAAGACTATCCACAAAGAAGCTGGTAAGAGGCTTACCGGAGATTACTTTCAAGAAAGATATGGTATGTGATGACGATAAAAAGAATAAAGCTACTAAATATTCTTTTAAGTCAATCAACTCTATAAGTACCTCTAGACCACTACAACTATTGCATATGGATTTATTTGGACCTAGTTGATTCGCCAGTCTTGGCGGTAAGCTTTATGCATATGTAATTGTTGATAATTTCTCTAGATATATATGGGTTTTTCAAAATAAATTAATTGAGAATGGTTCAGTCACACACGACAAAGCACATCTAGTAGCTCAAAGTTATAACCAAGAGGAAGGCGTTGACTACGATAAGACTTATGCTCTGGTTGCTAGACTAGAATCTATTTGAATGATTTATGCTTTTACAATTTTTAATAATTTTAAACTTTCTCAAATAGATGTCAAAAGTTCTTTCTTAAATAATTTTATAAAAGAAAAAGATTTGGTTAAGCAACCCTCTGGTTTGAAGATTTTAATGTCATGACCACGTATTCAAGTTATGAAAGGCTCTATATAGACTCAAACAATCCCCATGAGCTTGGTATGAGTGCCTCAGCTCCTTTCTACTTGAAAACAGTTTTTCAAAATAAAAAGTTGATACTACCCTATTTATTATATCTACTAATGATTCTATGCTACTAGTGCAAATATATGTAGATGATATCACATTCGGATCTACTAATGAGATTGTATGTAATAATTTTGCTAAGTGTATGAAGAGTGAATTTGAGATGAGCGTGATGGGGGAACTCACATTCTTCCTAGGTTTGTAAATCAAGCAAGATTGGCAAGGAACGTTCATTAGTCAAGCTAGGTACACGAAGGATTTGCTCAAAAAGTTCAACATGGACAATGCAAAACCTATCGAAACTCCAATGGAAACATGAACTAAGCTTGACCATGATGAAAGTGGTGAACCTAAAGACGTAAGTAAGTATCAAGGTATGATTGGTAGTTTGTTATACCTAACTGCTAGTTGCCTAGATATCATGTTTTATGTATGTCTCTGTGCTAGATATTTGGCTAATCCTAAGGAATCACATATGTGCTCAGTTAAGCGTATTTTTCGATACCTTAAAGGAACTTTTTTGGCACGCTTATGGTATCCCAAAACAACGTCCTTTGACCTTAATGGTTACTCGGATGCTGATTTTGCTGGATGCAAAGTCGATCAAAAAAGTACCAGCGGCACTTGTCATTTCCTAGGAAATTCTCTAGTCTCATGGTTTAGTAAGAAGCAAAATTTAGTTGCATTATCAATAATTGAGGCTAAGTATATCGTCGCGGGATATTGTTGTGCACAAATTTTATGGATAAAACAAACCCTAGAAGACTTTAATCTGCAGTACAAGAACATTCATATTTACTATGATAATACTAGCACTATCAATCTCAATAAAAATCAACTATGCCATTCACACACTATACACTAAACACATGGGATCGTCAACAACACAAAGATATATGTTTAGAATTTGTTGACACGGAACATCAATTAGCAAACATTTTTATAAAAACTTTACCTAAATATCGTTTTAAATTTATCCGTCGAGAATTAGGACTTCTAGTTTCTGATAAAATATAAGAATATAAGCTGCTTTAAATTTTTATTTAATCTAAGTTCATTAAAGTTCTGATCATTTTAGATACAAGCCTAAAGGGCCCTTTTGTCAACAAGATGTACAAAACCTTAAGAGACACGGTATTTAAGTGTCTTAGGACCACCGCTAGCAGGGATCCGGCCCCTACAGCTACTCCCAGATAATCCGACTTACGAGAATTTATGATCTAAAAAATCTCATTTAGCACTTATCTTTCATATATTATATCCAGTCAACAAATCAAAATTATCGATTCAAGTTGACACTGGAATTCTGGTTCATATTAGAACCGAACTCGGTCTGTAATATTCCAGAATATTCATCTGGTAGCCGACTTCCTAATTAAGGTATTGTTGCTTTATAAATACTTATTTTCGTGGTTTAACCGACAAACCTACGGAAAACTACCTCCTCCTCTCTAAAATCGTAGTTTTTCTCTCTTCTTCTCTCAAGGATCTGTTACACTCCACCTATGGCTCCTAAAAGAAAGTTAGGTGAATCCTCTATTGTTCTTTTGTTTTGTCCCGTTAGGCCAAACATGGATATTTTGATGGATTTCTTTTTAGAAATCCAAAAAAATTCAATGAATGGTTTAATGATTTTTCAAAACGCAATATTTGTTCTGACAATCCTATTGAGTTTCTTCATTAAAATGATTACTTATATTTTTTTTAAAAAATTAAAGAACTAGTTGCAACACATTATCGTATTTTTTAATAATATTCGCATATTTTATTGCAACTTAGCATATGATAATGGCACCCTCTTCTAGAGTACGAGGTATTCACATTGAATTTGATGCTAATGACTTGGGAGAAATCTAACGCATATCAGTTGAAGATGAACCCCTAGTTAGTATCACCCACGTTCAATTTGAAAACAATATTACTTAGGACTCTTTCAAAAATACCCTTTGTGCCCCACATAGCTGTCCACATGGAAGATTCTATGCTAGATATCTGAACAATTATTTCTTTGAAATGTATCGCATCATTTTCTCCATGTTTGTACCTAAGAAAACTTACTATGATAAAGTTTTTTACTTAGAAATGTCTGCTTTATATCATCTGCATTTCTCTATTCCGTTTGATCTTTGATAGACTATCATACCCCAAAAGGTTCAATGTCGCAAGAAAGGGCGTCCATTACTTTACGCCATGTACTTGCCAACTATTTTCTGCTTCTTTGACATTTCTCTTGAGACATGTCAATCTCTTGATGTACCACTATCTATTAATCGAGTTCGTAGGATCGAACCCAAATTTCTTTTACCATATAATTTGTCCTCCAACTCCAATAAACAACCTGCTGACTCACCTCCTACTGCTACTGAGCCACCTGCTACCTTCGAATCCATCCTTATCCTGTTGCGTGATCACTTCAAAATGGAAGATGAATGTTATCGTTCTTTTGATTACTGTCAGACACTTCAGACTCAAGCTCTCAGTAACACCCTGATGGATATTCAGTATACTCTCTCAGTTCCCAGCCGGACCATTTCTGATTCTCAGAGATTCTGATCGACCAGGATGTCGCATTAATCATTCTTATGTTCATAGATACTTTGATTCAGCCAATACCTTCTGTGACCCTAATAGATCAGTTGAATCTGACAATGATGGAGATGACCACTAGATGTTATAGTAGATTTTGAAGCTTAAGGCTCAAATTTTGCTCTACTATGATGTTCTTATTTCACATCAACTTTAGATATTTTTTTATGTTTTTTTAAAAGAATCTATGTATGCTTTTGGTTTGAAACTAGTATTTTGAATTCAATAAATACAATGTTATTGACATTTGACATTAACAGTTGGTTATTATTATATGTGTTATTTCACTCTCTTATTTTTTTTATCAAACATAAAATTTTACCAATTTCAGGGTAGCACGCCATTTCGATCAAATGAAAATGGGGGAAAAGAACATGTAACATGATACTTGACATCATTGTATCAAATCGCTCCACAAGTTACGAGGGAGCCATGCACACTCAAGACTTGTAGTATAATTAATAGTTTATCAATTATCAAAATGGGGGAGATTGTTGGCCCATTAGGTCTCAATTAACTTAATTTTGATAGTTAACTAAACCATATTTTGATATGTCACAATGTGATACAACTGAAGACTCAACGATGCTGCGATATTGCTGGTTGTACTATATCGAGATACTTATTGTTTATCAATGTAATCTTACTTTTTATTGAGTCTAGGACTTATGTACATCGAGTCGCGCTGGCATACACAAGTCCACTCAAATAGCATTAAAATCCATTCATATATACAAACCTAAATCAAACCAAAACTAGCCATACACAAACCCAAACCCTACTGGAATAAACCAACCAAACTTTGACCGAGCTCTAACCGAACTCGATCAGCCTATTTTAGAAAATGACATTTTGTAAAATCCCTAATTTTATGGCCCCAACGTTCAAAAGTTTTAAATATTCTGTACCGAATTCTGGCAAATTCGGTAAGATTATACCCTATAAATAGACATGGATTTTTGTATTCCTACTCACTCATCTTCTTCTCATCTTTCTATCCTATAGTGAGCAATACCCTAATCTTTAATCATCCCATCTCCAAGATCAACTCCCTAGCCTTCTAAGTGCTAAGTGCAATTTCGGTTTAGAAGTTTGTCAGAGTTTTAATAGCTTGGCTCAGCAATTTTTTCTTTAGTTTGAAGTCGGCGTGCCCTTCATATCAAACGAACATGTAAATTCTTTCGAGCCTTCGAATCAAAGCTCGATGTTGTAAGAAGCTGGCAAACCTTCAGATCAAAGCTTGTGATTCACTATTGGTAATTATAGTAGATAAAACTCTGAGTAAGAGTTCTCGGGACTGTACTAGTCCTCTCAGAAGGAAACCAGTATACATCGCAGTATTTGCATTTTATTTCTCTCTCTTTACTGCTCTACTTTATTTACTGTTATTAGTTGGTAACTGTCTTTACTCTGCATATTTTTTAATTGGATAGATTATTTTGCTGCACTCTATTCACCCCCCTCTAGAGTTGCCTTAAGGTCCTACAAAGGGAAGACTACGCATCACAAAGGATGAAACACTCCCAAAAAATACTTATGGAGGCTTATTATGTCAAATATGAATTGCATCCAGACATCACAAAGATGTATATGGATCTACATACAACTTTTTGGTGGCACAGTATGAATAAGGATGTAGCTCTCTTCGTATTGAAATGTCTAGCTTTTCAAGAGTAAAGGCAGAACATCAGAGGCCCGATGGAGAGATGTAGAACTCCTCCATAACATAGTAGAAATAGGACCATATATGTATGGACTTCATTGTGGTCTTATCAAAGATGCAGCAGAAGAATGATACGATTTTGATCATTGTTAATCGATTGACCAAGTTGGCTCATTTTATCACCATCAAAGTTTTTGGAACGTTGATTAGCTAGCTCAAATTTATCTTGACAAGATAGTTTGTTTGCATGGACTACCAGTATCAGTACTCCCAGATTGGGATGGACGATTCTTGTTATATTTCTAGAGCAGTCGATTGCACGTTTCTAGAGCAGTCTTTAATCGATAATAAGTACAAAGTTAAAGTTTATTCAGCATATCACCCTCAAACCTATGGCCAATTAAAACGGTCGAATCGATATTTTGACAATTTGGAGTCAAGTTGGGAGGCCCACTTACCATTGGTAGAATTTGCATACAATAACAGCTACCAGTATTATTTCCAAATGGCGTTATAGGAAGCATTATATGTAGTGCCTCAAATCCTGATCCGACCGGGATATGCACTACGTAATTGGGCTTGTGGCTAGTCCGTCTAAGTCGTAGCTTAGATCTTCGGCATCTTCTTGCCATAGACGAAATGCAATGATCCTTTCCAACTCATGGAAAGGCCTCTATTGAAACGAGTCCAATAGTTTTCGTGTTTGGTTGCTTGGTTTTCTTGATTGCCGCTTTGGGATTTTGATTTGGTGTTGCTTTCGATTTGCTTGGTTTTTGCTGCTGGTTTTATCGTTTGTAGCTTTGATTCTTGAGGAGTTCGGCAAGGAAGGATAGGCAAGAATTCTAATTGGTGCTCGTGCTGTGCAGGTCCGCGTAACTGACGTTTGATCGTCGCTCGGCGGGATTCCTTGTTTCAGCTACCTTTTCCCTTAACCAGTGAGTGGTTTGGACCCTTCTTTCCTACTTCTTCACGCCCACATCTCTAATGTTTCAAACGTTCACTCGATGATGCCCGGTTGGACGCCTAGGAAATCCTTGCCACAATGCATTGCCAGCCACTAAGAAAGGAACATGGGATTTGTAGACTAATTTTACTATATGCTTGCACACCTTATAACTTGAGTTGTTTATAAAGGGAATTGGTTGTTGGTGGCGGCCTAGTGCCTCGGATGGAGTTTGGACCTATGGGATACCAAAATCGGAACACCGCATTGAGAAAATATGAACTGTTGCATGAGATATATATTGCTGCTTTACTTCTTTGTTTATTTCGATGCATTGTATGATAATATGAATTGTTCATGCATTTGCATGGTCTGGGACAACTTGTGCACAAGGTTTGGCATTTCCTCGAAACGGCTTTCCGGGGCACTGGAATCGTATCGATCCGGAGGAAAATATTTGATTCGTGCTCGTCACGATGCATTACGGGACCTCCAGCAGGGCTTGCTACCCAGACTGATAGGGCGCGCCGCTAATGCTTGAAATATGTCCCTAAGGTGTCGATCACACCAATGACCGTATAGAATAGAACACATGCTAATTTATTGTCTTGTGCATATGGTAAGTATACTTGTGTTTCGTTGCAGGGAAGGCGTGCATCGGTTGAGTAAGCAATCGATGCACTGGTTGGATGCAATGTTATTTTCATTCCTATCAAAATATGCAACTGATATGAATTGAATTCACTTGCTTCTTTATAGAAGTTCATCTTAATGCATGCTCGCCCCTAATAAGCTAGTGTCGATTTAGTCGAGTGGATTCATCCCGCTCACCAGTACAAGTTGAGTACTGACCCACGTTATGGGCAACTATTTCAGGCACTCAGACGGTGCAACGCTAGTGGATAGACGAGGAGGCGTTAGGAGCACCTCTATTTTGAAGTATAGTTGGAGTCATATCATTTTGGAGGCTTGGACTTTCAACCTATACAAGGACGTAATGTATGAACGACGTGGACTATCTGATGGAGCGCGCCCTGCCTTTTGAGTTATCTTTTGTAATGCAAATCAAGTAGCCGAGAGGCGCATCAATGTAAACTCTATGTAAATTACTCTGAATTATCAATAAAAAAGCATGTTTCTTCCTGTAATTGTGTTCAAATATTTGTGAATGTGTTTTTTAAATTGTGTTTCAAAATGGGTTCCTATAACTACAAGTTCTTGCCTTGTACGAGCGCAACTCCAGGCTCGTACGGCATAACATCCCAGCGAGGACGAATCGGTTCCGTGAAGGATCCAGCGAGGACGATTGACCCTTTCGGGATCGGGACATGACATTATATAGGTAAAAATGTAGGTCACCCATATTCTAGGATGAAATTGGTGAATTGTAAATCTTTGGTCCGAAATTAGTAGAGCAGATGGTTCTGAAAATTTGTTTGATTTCAAAAAGACTAAGAATTGCACAAAGTCAACATAAGATTTGTAGAAATAGTCATAGTTAAAGTTTAGAGTTCATGGTGGACGACCATGTGTTTTTGAAGGTAACA
Organism: Iris macrosiphon; assembly: GCA_036927795.1. NCBI lineage: Eukaryota > Viridiplantae > Streptophyta > Magnoliopsida > Asparagales > Iridaceae > Iris > Iris macrosiphon. The sequence continues at coordinate 51,646,685 of JAYESA010000018.1, forward strand.
CCATGCAAGGAATTAGAGATTTAACACAATAAAAATATTGAGCCCAACATTTGTTAGTCCTTTCGAAGTTCTCAACTGACTTACACTAGTTGCGTACCAAATTATATTGTCACCAGCATTGGCTGAAGTGCATGATATTTTCCATGTTTTACAAGTATAAAAGTACGTACATGACCCGAGTCACGTGGATGACCTAGATCACATGGAAATACAAGCAAATAAACGAACCTGTTCGAATCTTGGGCCAAAAGGAAAAGATACTACAGAATTATATTATCTCCCTAGTTTGTGTGCTTTGGAGGAATCATCCTATCGAGGAGTCAACGTAGGAGCTTAAAGTTGATAAGAAGGAAAAGTTTTCTTCATTATTTGATATAGGTAGGTTTTTGTTCTTCATTTTCAAGAATGGAACATTTTCTTAGTGGATTATTATGTAGTGCCTTTCCCACCCCAATCGGGGTATTATATTAGAATTTATATCGGTATCAATTGATTAGGATAAATAAAATCTAGACCCTTCCTCTTTTTGGATTAGCTTCTTCAAAATTAAATCCAAAATACAATAGATTGTATCTTGGAGAAGAACTCTATATAAGAGTAACTTCCATAAACATTTTCTCTATTTGTTTTTTCTGTTATTTTTGTGGTTACTTTCACTATAAATTTTATGAATGCATTTTTGTAGATATTTTTTTTGGATTTTATTGCTTGCCTTCATCGATTTATGCATTCATATCAAATTATGGTAGAAAGAGAGAAGAATAGTATTGATCCTTTACTACTGCAAATGAAGGTGATCGCATGGTTGAAACTTGACCGAAGCGTTCGAGATCTCTTTCTGTTGGTCATTCTCCGACAGTGAGTGACTTTGATCATTCTTTCTTTATCTTCATACCTTAACAAATAAATCTCTTATTTTCCTTGTGTCCATCTATCAATAATACCTTAATAAAAAGAATATTGATAAAATAGAGTAATTATAATGTTGCTTGTTTATTGTATAAAATGTGTAATATGGTATTATTACTGAATAAAAATGGATTCATGGACATATATTGCAACTACTTGTTATATAAAATATGTATTATAGTATTATTGCTGAACAGAAATGAATTCGTTGACATATATTGCAACTGGTAGTATAGATACTACAAGTGATGGATATAAGAAAGGTAGAATAATCAATGAGAATATTATGCATAATCCTGTCAAGTTTTTTGATATCTTGCATGCTATATTTTTAATAACTATGTTTCTTAGCCATGCAAGATCATGGACAACTTGTGCATAAGTTTTGGTTCCTCGAACGGTTACCGGGGCACCGAGACTAGTTTGGCCTTAGGGAACAATGGGAATAAGTGTTGATGCATTAGCACATGTATTTCGAGACCTTCGATGGAGCTAGATACCCATACACAAATGGATTATTGTCTTACCATAGGTAGTCTAAGATGGTGTGTTACTAATAACCTTCATACAGACAATTTGCATAGTTAATAATGTCTATTCACATGAAAAAATTAGGTAAGTTGTGTTGGTAAAAAAGAAAAATTGGCTATGGATAAGGATCACCGCTTGGTGATACATATTATGTTGCTACATTCATGTCTTATGAATTTTTAATTGATTTAAGAAAGAGATAGAAATATCATTAATAAAAATATATGCTTTTATATGATTATCGTGTTAATTTTGGTGAGTTGGGTTAATTCGTCGCTCACTAGTACATTTTAAATGTACTGACATATGTTTCGATAGGTGCTAGAAAATAAGGAAAGATGCAAAGTAACTGAAGGCTTGCACAGTTGCTCAGATGCTCGTCCATATTTTGAAACTTCTCAAGTCATATCTTGAAGACTCCTATTGAAGGTATTTATATTTTATTTCTGGTAAAAGGATATGATGTATGGAACAATATATCTCATTTTGTTTTTTTAAGTTGTAAGTCACTTTGATACCATTTATTTAGTTGTTGGTGAGCCTATGTACCTATTGTAAATTATCAATAAAAAGTTATTTCTTCCATGCCATATTGTTATTTAATTTATATGCTTAAATGTGCGACAAATTACTATAAAACAACGATATTTTTAATGCACACGAACACACCTTATACAAGCATAATTTAGGTGTGTACGATATCATGTCTGGTGGCGACTTATTGATTCGACAGAATAAGGATTTGCACTAGAAGAAGCCTTGAGGATTGGGTTGTGGTTGCTAAACCCACCTAGGAGGAGGAGTATAATACTAGGACTTAGAGCTTGGACCATAGGCAAGTGATTTTTTCTATTGTGAATAAAATTGAGTTTCCTTGCAATAATTCATTCTTATTTATTGTTTCTTAGATGTATTCATTCCATTTTATTTTTTTATAAATGTTCATATTTGTTTTATGCAAATGTGATGGGATTTGGTATAGCCTTGACCTAGAATTTAGGTTCTAGGATAAATCCTAGGATATTAGGGTGTAGTTATGAGGATGGGTGTAATATTTGAGCTTTGATCCCATCCCCTAGTCCATATTTGTTGTAGGGATCATATACTAGCTGTCACTACCACATTCTGAAAATAGGGGTAATTTTGACTTTTTCTGTATTTAATATTTTGTGTATTTAAATTAAATAATTTTGTGCGATGTATAATTAAATATATTATTATATACAGTATTCATTATGTTTGAGCTGGTAGACTCGACCTAGAAGCCCAGTAGATGAACACCTGTCCGAATTATGGGATTATGTGGTTAATTGTTTTATTTAGAATTAATTTATTGGAGGTAGTAATTAATTACCGTAATTTAATTAATTGTTGCGCACTGTCCTTGCTTCGATATTTGGAGCGCTACCCTGGCTTTTGCCTTCCAACAAATTTCATAACCTTGCCCTAGACGTGCTTGCCTTCCACTCTGATATTTTTGTAACTCATAATTATGATCTCTTGAGCTTCATTTTAGCTGCACAATATTCGTCGCGGACGTCTATTTAATTTCTGAATAAATTCCAACTTTGTATCGTTGTGCGTTCCAATCGAAATTGGAGGCAATCTTGACCTATTTTTCGTACGACCCAAATTAGGGTAATATTCTGTTCTGAGTCTTCTTCATTAATGATATTGATGACCCGACCTAATTTTGGCCCCAGGTACTCCTAATTAATTTTAGAACACAGATTGCATTTATTTCTAATTAATTTGAGGATACCATTTTAACTGACTCCGTAAATCCTAATTTAATTCCAGTACCCTGCTATTTGAGCCCGTACGACACACACAAGGCCCCCTTATTCTGCAAAACACCGAACACCGAATCGCCCGCCCAATTTTCATCATTTTATGCATCTGTGCAAATACCCAAATTTAAGGGGGCTAATTTGCAAATTTGTATTTGGTGTCAACACCCCATTGGTTCAACTAAATGGAGAAGCCCAACATTGACTAGTCAACACCCTTATTTCCTTATGAAGAATTCCTTCATGTCTAATCTTGGCCATTCATTAAATGGGTCAATCCTCACCCTTCATTCACACACCCTCTCTCCCTATTTAAAGTCACCATACCCACACTCTTCCCTAGGAAAACCCTAATCCCCAAAAACCTAGGCTAGCCCTAAGCCCCAACCGTAGCCTCCTCCCTCATTCTAAATTTTTCTATTTTTTCCTTTCTTCTTCACTTCTCTTCTTCTTCCTTTCTTCTTCCCCTTTTATTTTAATTTGAATTTAAAATAAGAGGAGGAAAAACAATGTTCACCCGGCCATTGGCTACTGTCCCCAAGCTTTTCCCGGCGGCCCGCAGCACCGTCTCCGGCGGCCAAGCCACCCATCTTCTTCCCACTGGTACCTCCTCAGTCGAGCTCTTCTTCCCCGGCGGCCCGCTGCTTCTTCTTCGGCCGACCAAAGCTCAGCCGAGTCCTCCGCAGAGCCCGCTTCTTCTCCGTCGAGCACGCCGGAACAGCAAACACAGCCACCCATCTTCTCCTCGACACCACGGAGGAGCTGCTTATCCCACATCCCCGAGCTCCAATCTTGACCCCATTTCCGGCCAGCACAGCCGAGACTCCACCCGCTGTTCACCCGAGCGTCCGGCCTCCCACCAGTCCCCTCTTCTTCCATTAGCTCCGACCGGCATCAAACATTCCCCGACTCCCTCTGCTCTCCCTCCGTTCTAGCTCTCCTTCCCAGGAAGCGTCGACTTCTCCCCATCCTCCTAGCTCCGGCCATCTACACCACCACTCCCCCACCACTGCAGTCCCGGCCTCCCTCCTAGCTCCCCGCTCCCGGCCAGTCACCCGGACCACACCACCATCACCATACACCACCACCATCATCATCACACTCCGCCACAAGCCGACGTCCTCCATCCTGACTCCAACTCCGGCCAGTGGCCTCCGACCACCACCACCTCTGTGAGATCCCAACTCCCTCTTCCATCCTTCTCTATATGTGTATAAATATGTATATATATTTGTATATATTTAATATAATCTGGTATACCTGTACATGTATATTTTAATATGTACATGTATATGTATATATATATATATATTTAATATGATTGGTATATATATATAAATACGTATTCTACTATATGTATTATTGGTATACTTAATATATTTTTCAATATATAAAAATTTGTATATGTATATATTTATTTGTATATACACCTAGTATATTTTTAAATTGATATATATGGTACACATATATTGTTTAACTAATATATATATTATACATGAAATTAAATTGTATATATATATTGTATATGTATTTAATATGATGTATTAGTATTAGTATATATTTTAATAATAACATTGACAATATATATATATATATATATATATATATATATATATATATATATATATATATATATATATATATATATATATATATATATATATTTAAAATGTATTTTTAGCATATGTATGAGTATACATATATATTGTTCAACTAGTATAAATTAGATATGTATATAAATTGGTACATATATATATATTGTAAATGTATATAAATTGGTGCATGTAAATATATTGTAAGTACTAATGTAGTTAAAAATAGGTATAATGTGTCTTATATATCTATCTACTAGACGACCCTAGTTGACCAGTATCATGCCAGGCATAGCCCCTGAGTTAGGTATTTGATTGTGTGTTTAGTATAGCATCTGATACAAACGTTGTATTGTTTATTATATGTTATAGGACTGTTGGATCCTCCAGACGATACTCTGGGACAGGACATTGGTTTTACCAGCTAAGGACCCAAGGCGAGTACATTCTCTGATTAGCTTCTTGTTTATGATATCCCCTATGTTCATTGTATCTAGTGTAAATATCCATATTCTCGACACGCTGGTTACACGGATTGGTATACACGGATCTCGTTATGAGATGTTATTCCTTATTCATGGTGCAGCTTGTACAAGACTTGTTTCCTTGTTATCTTGTGCATGTACAGACACTGATTTCCGGAGAGATTTGCTACCTCCCTAGGGAATCCCGTGCCATAGCGTACCATGATTGGATCTACTATACCAGTCGGGGGTGGGGAGTATTTTAGTATAGATATGTGATTATACCCAACTCTACATGCATCATAGCTCACCCCACATCTCACGTCGGGTGCGGCCTGACCATTTACATGCTTCATAGCTGTTACGTGTGATTAGCCTGACCTCTACATGCATCATAGCTAACCAACAGTTAGCCTGACCTTACATGAATCATTGCTAATCACATGTAACCAGCCTGATCAAGTTCCCAAGCCGATCACATGTTAAAGTTAGTACTCACACACTTAGTCTTAGTATTCTTGCTCATTGACATATTATTTCCTTTCCTGCATTTATTTCCAGTATTTCCTTTATTGTATATTTCTCGTACATATACATGCATCTTGTATATTTCCATCTATATACTGCTACATAGTTTATATCATTGATATAGAACTGCTATTTAGAAATGTACTTTGCTTCTTCCTGACTGGAAAACATTTTCCAGACTATGCCTAGAGGACTGGTATCCGACACTGGTGGACCACAGGGTGAGTAGCTGAGACTTGGTTTTAGTAGTGTAGTCGTGATTCCGGGAGGTCTAGCCGGAATCACTAGTTATCTAGTTAGTTTCCTTTAGTAGTTTATTGGTACCGGATTTGTCTCCGGTATTTTGTTGAGACTTGGATTTATGTTGAGTTAGATTTAATTACATTAGACTTATGTTGTAATTATTCTATTTCTTCGATTTCTTATCGTGCTGTAGTTATGTGATTGAGTATGTTGATCTTTTATATTGTTATCCGTGTCTCCTTATGGAGTTGGATACTAGTGTGAGATTGTTTAGATAGTACTTGACCTAGACAGCGTACTACCGCCGATGCTGCGGCGTAGGCTGGACGTACCCACGCTCTCGTACCCCTAAATCGGGTGCGGGTCATGACACGTTTTTAGTGGTGGCCCATGCAGTTCAGACTTCGCAAGTTGTGCGATGTCGTGGTAGTGCGACGTCATAGTTGTACTACTGCGTGCCTGCTATAGAATATATGACATAGGATACTAGGATGAGAAAGGATACTCAATCACAAATTCTTGAGAGATTCCTGGGACGACCCCTTGAGAATCTTATTATAATTTCTAATTTTAAATTCTTCGCCTTGTTTCCGTCCGTCCTCACTCGTTGATATTGAGTTTAATTCCTATTGATCAGTTATTAAATTAGGATCTTGGTTTCATTGTAGAGTTAATTTTATGCCGAGATGAATTTTACGGACTAAATTTTATGATATCATCTGATGACATATATTGATGAGAACAGTGAGAAAGGTGAAACATCTACTTTGGTCATGGAACCTAGAGTTTATCGCAGCCGTACCGGTTGGCATGGCAAAATTTTTAGATGTCATGATTATAGGGTTGCATACTTTAGTTACGGAACCTGTCGTTTATCGCACCTATGCTTACTGGCGTGGCAAGGATTCTCAGCGTCATAATTTCTGACCGACGTGTATGATTATCAGGTTGTGTCTTAAAATTGGTTCTTAAAGTATCATCTCAACACTTATCTATTTCTGTTATATAGGACTTTTTCCATCGTTTCTTTTGTTGCTAGCAGTAGAAACACCTTCAGTCCTAAATCCAGTCTTTTTGAGCTCATATTCTTTGAGGATTCCTTGTTAAGTATGATAATTAATATCTTATAATTATGGCTATGTCTTGAGTATTAGTATTGACTGAGTGTTGCTAGTGAGTTGTAAGTATTTTCTAGTTGGACATGTGAGCAGTAGGCCTTAATCTAGAGTTAGTCCTTAGCATAGTACCTTGTAACAATGGTTCTAGGATAGGTGTCATTATAGCACTGTGAGTAAAGGAGAGTATAGAGTATCAATGATAGTTCCTAGAGTTAGTATCAGAGCCAACATACCCGTCCTGGATAATCATGATTATGCAATTGGATGATCTACGTGAACAATTAAGTATCCAGGAATTGTGTTAAGAATTAATGGAGCATGACGTTCAATTTGATGATTAAAATCGGGTGTGTTATGGGTAAAGAAATTTATATGCATGAGGAGTTATAATGAGATGTCATGAGAAGAGAAATATCAGAATTGGTAATGAAAATGGTGAAGCGTATCACGGATTAGTTTAACAGGCTATAAAAGGTTAAAGGGAAATACATATACATCAATCGAGATGAAGAACCATATACTTGCCCATGAGAGTAAAGAAACATGAGTGTTATAGAAGGTACAGGTAATCATGAGTTCTAATGAGCTTGATGAGATGATCCATTAATGAAGCTAGTGATATAATACCAAGAGTGCTAATGGTTCTATATCGAGGATTAGTCGAGAATGACGCTAATAATAGTAAGCACTCTGTGTGATGATAATTGGATGAGATACCCGTTAATATAGATTAAAAATTATGGAAGAAAATACATGTGATGATAACTTTGATTATTGGAGGTAATAGTGCAAGTGATTCGGGCAGTATAATTTTAGTACCCAGTTAAGAGTTGTAGACAATAGGTGTATTGAGTGCACCTCGAGTATTAGAGACCGTGAGCACTTATATGTATAATTGTGGATTATAAATTAAAGAGTGGAAATGAATTTTAATTTTGAGAATTATTGAGGAGTTGAGATTTATGTCATTAAATTTTGAGGGTTCAAATTTTGATTCAATAAACATGGTCAAGGCTATAAAGATTTCAGGAGCGGAAAAAAAAATTGATTTCGATATTGAGTATTTGACTATTGAGGAAATATAGGCATTTATTTTAAATTTGTTCGAGAAGTTAAACCTTGACGATTATTTTGAGGATTCATTTCATGGTGGATGAGAAATATATATATATATATTAATATATGAGTAGATGATATACATGTGTAAGGATCTGATGACTTGAGCATGATTGAGATGGCACCGCAGACTGACTTGGGTGTCCATCTAGAGTTGTATTGGAGAGAGCAGTACTTAGCATGGTGTTATACTTGGTGTGCTCTTGAGTGATAAGAACAAATAGTATGGACAATTGTAGTAGGAACGAGAACTAGCAGTGGGTGTACTTATAGTAGAACAGAGGTACCTAAAGAGATAGAGGTATCAAACTTTACATGCATTATTTGACCTATGATTGTGTTAGAGGTTCTTGGTATCAGATTTTGGTATTAATAGACAGGTGTGTGCAATATGGATATATTCATGGATCTTGTGGATTAATGATTAGTTTATATGCGTACCAGTGTACAGGAATAGGAATTTGTTAGTGAATGTGCTAGAGTTAAGTGTTTATTAGAGGTAGGAGATACTACAAGTAATATGTTAGCAGGTTCTTCTTTTCTTTCCTCATGTTCTTTTTCCGTATTTTGATTGATTGATTCCCTAGTACCGTGGTCTGTATTCATGATTTTCTTGTTAGAATGTAGCTAGTAGTACACCCTGACAGAGACTGTAATACCATAACAAAAGACACATGACCTATATATTTCTTAGATTGCATGGCTGTAGGTAGAATTTTCTTAAACCATGATCATTGGGGTTTTGACCATATCAAAGATCTATGACAAGGTTATGACTTGACAAAAAGGGACAAGATGATTAAATTTGTGGATAAGCATTAATTTAAATAAAGAATTAAGGGGTTAATATAACAGAATTGATGGATCATTGATTTTACGAAGATCGAGGTATGATTGAAATTCGAGGATAAATATTAACTTAAATGGAGAGTTAAGAAAATTAACATGGCAAAAAAAAAATTTGAGGATTTATTATTTTTAGGAAGGTTATGATATGATAGAATTGGTTATTAAAATTTGAGAAAATTTGGGAAATCATCATTATATCTATTCGATTGCAAGATAGTAATTTAAAATTTTATATTATGAATGTTGCATTTGAAGATTCCGTAAGTATCGCATTGTTGAGTATTCTGAGGAAAAGGAAAATCAGGAAATAAAATCATTAATGGATAGTGTCGAATTCGATTCTCGGGATGAGGAGTTAGATTTTGAGTATGCATTGAGTGGATTTAAATTTAGGAGTAAAAATAATTAACGGATTGGTGTTTAAATTCAAACTTTTCGGATGACAATTCCAATTTTATGAATATAGTGGATTAATTGAATTGAAGGGTTGGATTTATGGATTGTGTTTTAGATGGGAGTCTTAATGTGCATTGAGTGAATTAGAGGATGGGATGTCAAATTCTGAGTACAAATTTTTAATTCAAATTCAGAGAAAATTGTGAGGAAATGGAAACTGATTTTATTTTCGAGGATATTGCAGGAATACAGTAATTTCAGAAATTTTTTGAGATTGTGAAATGGCAAGGTGGATTACTACCTGATTTTGTGGTTGATGAATTAACTATTGATGAAAAATAAAATAATGTATAAACACTACTATGAGGACTTTAAATTTCGAGGACGAAATTCTTTTAAGGAGGGTAGACTTGTCACTACCACATTCTGAAAATAGGGGTAATTTCGACTTTTTCTGTATTTAATATTTCGTGTATTTAAATTAAATAATTTCGTGCGATGTATAATTAAATATATTATTATATACAATGTTCATTATGTTTGAGCTAGTAGACTCGACCTAGAAGCCCAGTAGATGAACACCTGTCCGAATTATGGGATTATGTGGTTAATTGTTTTATTTAGAATTAATTTATTGGAGGTAGTAATTAATTACCGTAATTTAATTAATTGTTGCGCACTGCCCTTGCTTCGATATTTGGAGCACTACCCTGGCTTTTGCCTTCCAACTAATTTCACAACCTTGCCCTAAACGTGCCTGCCTTCCATTCTGATATTTTTGTAACTCATAATTATGATCTCTTGAGCTTCATTTTAGCAGCACAATATTCGTCGCGGACGTCTATTTAATTTCTGAATAAATTCCAACTTTGTATCGTTGTGCGTTCCAATCGAAATTGGAGGCAATCTTGACCTATTTTTCGTACGACCCAAATTAGGGTAATATTTTGTTCTGAGTCTTCTTCATTAATGATATTGATGACCCGACCTAATTTTGGCCCCAGGTACTCCTAATTAATTTTAGAACACATATTGCATTTATTTTTAATTAATTTGAGGATACCATTTTAACTGACTCCGTAAATCCTAATTTAATTCCAGTACCCTGCTATTTGAGCCCGTACGACACACACAAGGCCCCATCACTCTGCAAAACACCGAACACCGAATCGCCCGCCCAATTTTCATCATTTTATGCATCTGTGCAAATACCCAAATTTAAGGGGGCTAATTTGCAAATTTGTATTTGGTGTCAACACCCCATTGGTTCAACTAAATGGAGAAGCCCAACATTGACTAGTCAACACCCTTATTCCCACATGAAGAATTCCTTCATGTCTAATCTTGGCCATTCATTAAATGGGTCAATCATCACCCTTCATTCACACACCCTCTCTCCCTATTTAAAGTCACCATACCCACACTCTTCCCTAGAAAAACCATAATCCCCAAAAACCTAGGCTAGCCCCAAGCCCCAACCGTAGCCTCCTCCCTCATTCTAATTTTTTCCATTTTTTCCTTTCTTCTTCACTTCTCTTCTTCTTCCTTTCTTCTTCCCCTTTTATTTTAATTTGAATTTGAAATAAGAGGGGGAAAAACACTGTTCACCCGGCCATTGGCCACTGTCCCCAAGCTTTTCCCGGCGGCCCGCAGCACCGTCTCCGGCGGCCAAGCCACCCATCTTCTTCCCACTGCGACCTCCTCAGTCGAGCTCTTCTTCCCCGGCGGCCCGTTGCTTCTTCTTCGGCCGACCAAAGCTCAGCCGAGTCCTCCGCAGAGCCCGCTTCTTCTCCGTCGAGCACGCCGGAACAGCAAACACAGCCACCCATCTTCTCCTCGACACCACGGAGGAGCTGCTTATCCTACATCCCCGAGATCCGATCCCGACCCCATTTTCGGCCAGCACAGCCGAGACTCCACCCGCTGTTCACCCGAGCGTCCGGCCTTCCACCAGTCCCCTCTTCTTCCATTAGCTCCGATCGGCGTCAAACATTTCCCGACTCCCTCTGCTCTCCCTCCGTTCTAGCTCTCCTTCCCAGGCAGCGTCGACTTCTCCCCATCCTCCTAGCTCCGGCCATCTACACCACCACTACAGTCCCGACCTCCCTGCTAGCTCTCCGCTCCCGGCCAGTCACCCGGACCACACCACCATCACCATACACCACCACCATCATCATCACACTCCGCCACAAGCCGACGTCCTCCATCCCGACTCCAACTCCGGCCAGTGGCCTCCGACCACCACCACCTCTGTGAGATCCCAACTCCCTCTTCCATCCTTCTCAATGTGTGTATAAATATGTATATGTATTTGTATATATTTAATATAATCTTCTATACCTGTACATGTATATTTTAATATGTACATGTATATGTATATATATATATATATATATATATATATATATATATATATATATATATATATATATATTTAATATGATTGGTATATATATATAAATACGTATTCTACTATATATATTATTGGTATACTTAATATATTTTTCAATATATAAAAATTCGTATATGTATACATTTATTTGTATATACACCTAGTATATTTTTAAATTGATATATATGGTACACATATATTGTTTAACTAATATATATATTATACATGAAATTAAATGGTATATATATATTGTATATGTATTTAATGTGATGTATTAGTATTAGTATATATTTTAATAATAACATTGACAATATATATATATATATATATATATATATATATATATATATATATATATATATATATATATATATATTTTAAATGTATTTTTAGCATATGTATGAGTATACATATATATTGTTCAACTAGTATAAATTAGATATGTATATAAATTGGTACATATATATATATTGTAAATGTATATAAATTGGCGCATGTAAATATATTGTAAGTACTAATGTAGTTAAAAATAGGTATAATGTGTCTTATATATCTATCTACTAGACGACCCTAGTTTACCAGTATCATGTCAGGCATAGCCCCTGAGTTAGGTATTTGATTGTGTGTTTAGTATAGCATCTGATACAAACGTTGTATTGTTTATTATATGTTATAGGACTGTTGGATCCTCCAGACGATACTCTGGGACAGGACATTGGTTTTACCAGCTAAGGACCCAAGGCGAGTACATTCTCTGATTAGCTTCTTGTTTATGATATCCCCTATGTTCATTGTATCTAGTATAAATATCCATATTCTCGACACGCTGGTTACACGGATTGGTATACACGGATCTCGTCATGAGATGTTATTCCTTATTCATGGTGTAGCTTGTACAAGACTTGTTTCCTTGTTATCTTGTGCATGTACAGACACTGATTTCCGGGGAGATTTGCTACCTCCCTAGGGAATCTCGTGCCATAGTGTACCATGATTGGATCTACTATACCAGTCGGGGGTGGGAAGTATTTTAGTATAGATATGTGATCATACCCAACTCTACATACATCATAGCTCACCCCACATCTCACGTCGGGTACGGCCTGGCCATTTACATGCTTTATAGCTGGTACGTGTGATTAGCCTGACCTCTACATGCATCATAGCTAACCAACGGTTAGCTTGACCTTACATGAATCATAGCTAATCACATGTAACCAGCCTGATCAAGTTCCCAAGCCGATCACATGTTAAAACTAGTACTCACACACTTAGTCTTAGTATTCTTGCTCATTGACATATTATTTCCTTTCATGCATTTATTTCCAGTATTTCCTTTATTGTACATTTCCCGTACATATACATGCATCTTGTATATTTCCATCTATATACTGCTACATAGTTTATATCATTGATATAGAACTGCTATTTAGAAATGTACTTTGCTCCTTCCTGACTGGAAAACATTTTCCAGACTATGTCTAGAGGACTGGTATCCGACACTGGTGGACCACAGGGTGAGTAGCTGAGACTTGGTTTTAGTAGTGTAGTCGTGATTCCGGGAGGTCTAGCCGGAATCACTAGTTATCTAGTTAGTTTCCTTTAGTAGTTTATTGGTACCGGATTTGTCTCCGGCATTTTGTTGAGACTTGGATTTATGTTGAGTTAGATTTAATTACATTAGACTTGTGTTATAATTATTTTATTTCTTCGATTTTTTATCGTGCTGTAGTTATGTGATTGAGTATGTTGATCTTTTATATTGTTATCCGTATCTCCTTATGGAGTTGGATACTAGTGTGAGATTGTTTAGATAGTACTTGACCTAGACAGCATTCTACCGCCGATGCTGCAGCATAGGCTGGACGTACCCACGCTCTCGTACCCCTAAATCGGGTGCGGGTCGTGACACTAGCTGTCCCAAACTGTTAGAGAATAATTAGAGATATGGTGGATCGATTTAACACCCAAAACTATCAGCGCAGGTTGTTGTCCACGGTATCAGTGCAGACAATATACTGAAATAATATTGTTAGTATACAATCCAGTATATTGACAGTATATTATCTAGTATGGCTGTTGGTATATTCTATACTATATTGTATATATGTGCTTGTGTTATAGGCTACGAAAGTTGAGGGGGCTCCATGAAGGCCGGGGACGCATTACCACATTTGTTGTGTATTTTGTATAATGTGACTGTAGATGTTCTAATGTATCCTAGAAGTATGGGTCATTTGTTGGGGTTATTGATATTGTCATAACTGTCCCGGCCTTTCCATCGAAGAGGAACTACATCCATTCTCTATTAAATATTATTGTTAAGGAAGAACAAATCCCACAATATTCTATTGTGGTTCAGCGTAACTCGCAAAGTAATGCTGACATCCCAAGGATGCGATCCCGTATGAGAGGCTAGTCGCTTGATAACTATTTGGTGGGATTCTATGACCTTGAATGGTATTTGGGATATACTATTGCGAGTGATTTGTTGGTATCATTGGGGTAGAAGTTGAGACCATAATCTAAGATTGGGGAACCTATGGGACTAGAGTCAACATGGGTTATTGAACTGAAGATGATGTCGTGTAGGATGGTAGTTGTATGTTTTGATATATCTGGGTGGCATGTTGGGCTGGGCCCTAATGAGTATCAAACCCTCTTAGTATGTGATATTTTTGTTGTGCCATAATATGTGCCATAAATTATTCATTTTATACTAGGAGTATAAACAACATATATAAGTCTGAATTTAGATCGTGTGTCATACCTATAACCAAAATATAGAGAATGGGGTTATAACTATCCTAGCTACGTACTACAAAATACACCAGTATCCCATAATATGGTAATGGTTGTACCTAGATAAAGGGGTATATTTTGCAATACAAGTCTTTTTAGGGTCTTACCGAATAGACTATGATCATGAAGCTAGAAATACAAATAAAAAGCTAGCATATTATCAAATCATACATAATGACATCATCAACTATAGTTTAATATATACAATCATACTATCCAAAGGATGGGAAACGTCATGCAAGAATGCACGTGCTAAATAGGTACCTAGCGGCTAAACGCCTTAATATAATCAAAGTGATAACATTAGTGGCGGAGAAGAAAACCACTCAAGATCCTAATGGTCATTCTCATGGTATGCACTGTCATGTAGGAGAGGCAGTAGATCCTCAGACTCTGCTACTAGATCTGTCCAAATAAAACCAGAGTGGTCAACCCCCAATAACAAGTATCACAAGAAAGAATAAATGAATATACATGAAAACCCAAGCAATAAAATAGTACAAATGAACCTTATTTGTATCCTACATCCACATTCTATTGTCAAGCCAGTAATCCATCCCTATACCAAATAATGACAAGGGGTCGAGACATCATACATCCTCAAGTCTATGGACAGGCAATATAATACAGGTAGATACATTTTAATATACGGCTAATCAATTCCTACGGCTTGATATGTTAATATATGAGTTATCTCAATTAAGATATAATAAAAGTATTTGTCAATCGTATCCTATATGAGCAGGGATGGATAGAGCATATATCTATATTAGTAACAGTTTACGTTACCGATCACAATCGATCACCGGGTCGGTAATAGTATGAATAATAGTATAGTACTCCTATAGGACAGATACTAGGTCAGTAACAACAACAATAAAAATAAAAATAACAAATATTACACTCCACAAGATGGATGATATACTACAGTGTCTAGTGGTTGGACAGTAATAAATAAATAAAATTGGGAAAGTTTTTCTCCCAATGATCTATGTGATTAAACTAGTTAATAAAACCTACCATATTATACGAAATTTATGTCGTATAAACATGACCATCCATTCTAGATGTAGTACTGGAGTACGTGTATGCTGGGTGTGAATCTGAATTAATTCCCACAGATTCTAACCTAGATTCATCCTGAGTATAAATATAATAAACCACAAACCATTTCTAATCCTAATACAAACTACAAACATTGGCCTACTATAGGGACATCCTCATAGGTAGACAATGTATACATATACCATAACTATAAAAAAGATATGTCGCCTTAGTGCAATAGGTAAACAAGAGCACCTCAAAGCAAACAACTAGACCAAAACCTCAAAGGGTAATCTAGCATAGGACAATAAGGATACAATATAAACAAGTTAGGAATATGGGTAATTAAGTAATTAATTATGGATTCAATATCATCAATACTTCATCTATCCAATGCGTATCATGTATATCAAAGTCTAGGATACAGTTACCAGACACTACTCTATCCCAGCATAGGTTTCTAAGGCCTACTAGAGCATACATTAATCCATCAGTTAATTCACGAGTTCTAAAAATCAATTACTCCATGAATACTCTACAACAAGGTGAAGGGGTTCGACTTTTCGGTCAACAAACGAGGGTCGAGGGGGCAAAGCCTCCAAAATCTAATCATATATTCTGATATTAGGGCTAAGATTCAGTAAGCAAACACTAGAGAATATTTCAGGAAGAGCTAAATGCCCTCACAACGAAATGACACATAAACCATAAGCTATCTTAAAAAATAAGCAAGCTAATAGTATACATTCAGTATATCAATGGTATAATATTATATCTCACAGAACAAATACTTGACTTGTTGGAAAACACACTAGCACCAATTATGCAGCCGATATACTGTCGGTATACCTTGGTATACTGGCGTAATGTCGTTTGTACTGTTATAGTGCATATAACAGCTCATACTTGGGAGTTTTGAGACCAAAAAATTATAAATTTCACCAAATAGTTTCCAACGGCTAAGGATAGCTATGATAGGATTCCTACAACATGTTATGGCCTATGGTTGAGATCAAAACACAAATATCCTCTCAAAATATATAATTTTATTCCGAGTATCCTAGAATTTATCCCAATAGAAACCTAGCTCAAAGCCAAGCCAAAAATCAATTATAAATGCTTAATATTCATCACAAACTATAGAAAAACTATAAATAGAAATTTAAAACCAAGCAACAACATTATAAAAGAAATTAAAGTTCATAGAACTCAACAAAATCTATTTTTTCACAAGTAAAAAATATACTTGCCTAACTCTTGTGAATCCCCTATCTAGTATTCTTCTCCTCTTTTATACGGTTTGAAAGACTACAATCTTAGCCTCAAGTCTAGATCCCACTTTATGTAATGCTCCATTCCGTACGGTGCATTATGATGACCGGTTGGCTTGAAGAAGCCTATTGAACATGGATATCTTGCGGAGGAATCACTCAGGCGGCTTGAGATCGTGATGAAAAGTCACTTTAGATGAAGGTGAGTGGTGTTGGTTCTTCAATCCTTAATCTCCATGCTTAACAAAAGGATTTTATTCTTACTGCATAGTGAAATGATCAATAAAACCTTGTAAGAACCAAGAAAGATAATAAAAGATAACTATTAACATTACTTTTAACCTGTGTTGTTATAGAATATTAAATATGCTATATTATGGTAACATAACTATATGAGATAGAATAAATAATCATATTTCTATTAACCTATGATGTTATAGAATGATATGTTATGATAAGTCCCTAAAGTGGGCAGGAAGGTATTGCGAGCTACGACTCAAGGCAATGTGGCAAGACAAATAAAAACTGTGGGATATTCAAATAAGCTTTCTTTTATCATGCATAATATATTTTCTTTATATCTAAGTTTTATATGTATGCATGGTCATAGACAACTTGTGCACAAAGTTTTACATTCCTCTAATGGTACTCTAGGGCCACGAAACCGATTTGACCTAGGAAGGATTGAGGATGGTGTTGACGTACTGACATTGGAATATGTGGGATTTCCTGTAAGGCTAGCTACCTATGTAGTGAATGATACTATATTTTTAGTCGTGCTGAAGTAGTATCACGAGTGATTCAGAACTCTACCGTGGGCTCCTTCCTCGCCAGTGTGGGGATGTCGTCTAACCACAAAGTCCAAGATAGCATATAGTCAGTGACATTTATATAGACCTGATTCATGATAATGATGTCCTATGCAGACAGAGTAAGTTATAACTCATTTACAGGGATGCCTGAACGATCATAGGTAAGAATCACGAAAGGGTGATTACACATACATGCTTTACTTTCCTATCAGATACGAATAATCTGCATGCTTTACTTCTCAGGTAAAATTGAGTAACATGCATGCTTTATATCCTTATCAAATATGAATTGTAACTGACCCTAAGGCAACAAAACAAGATCACATTAATAATGTTTCTATTACATGATTACTTAGTGTAGATTTTAGGTGAGTTGGGACAGCGCTCTCAGCAGTACGCCATATATACTAACCCACATTGGTTGGCATCCTCAGGTACTCATATGCGAGGAACAACTTAAATAATTATGATACATCAGAGGATTGTTGGGTGAGGAAGAAGCGCTTCCGATAAATAGATGGTCTTCTGATATAAAGAGCATAATAGATGGAATATTATAATATTGTATACCAGTGATGTTGTAAGCCAAGTCGCGAAGTTTAATATAAGCCTAAATTGTCATATTTTAAGTTGGCTATTAAGAGCCTTGTATTCTGCTACAAGTCTTGTAATCCATTGTGAATATCGATAAAACAAATACTTTCCTTTATATCTTTTCGTGACTTTAATTTATCTATTTACTTCCACTTAAATGTTATTGTTTCTGAGATACACCATTGCTTTTCTATCTTCTTGTCTTGTACAATTACAACCTAGATTTGTACGGCATCATGTCCAGTAGCTACTTTTTGATTCTTCGGGATTGGAGCGTGACACTTTCGATCTAGCTCCTAGGTCAGCTTGGTGGAAGAAGAGAAGAGGACTACTATGATGGTAAAGAAGATAAAAGAAATAAAGAGGGAGAGAGAGAGAGAGATTATATAAAAGGAGAGAGAGAAATTAAATGAGCTGGAACCATTGGATGGCTGTCGAGGCAAGAATCCAAACCCCTATCGAATCCCTACCTTCCACAACAAAAATATATGACAAATTGGTAATAAGTCATACAAGTCAGCACTATTGATTAATAAAAAAACCTCGAACAATATACCATTAGTACACTTCCAATAGGAAATTGTTTTCCATTTTTAGGATTTCCAAGGTACAACAGTCAATCTATGAGTCTAGTACGGGTCAATACACTGTCATGGGTCACTCAAGGGTTCTAGGGTTGTCTCTCATATAATTATCTTATCAAAAATAAAAATATAATTCAAGTTACATAAGTCATATAATTAATTTTAGACTTGTCGATTACATGATAGACACTGTAACCCCTTGTTTTCAAATTTTGGCTTTAATCTTTTTAATTTTAATTTAACTTTCCAAAAAATCATTTTTTTAGAAAAATAATTTCCTTACAAATTTAAATTTGTGAACTTATATTATCTTAAATGATAATTCATTAAAAAGAATTCAAATGTTCTAAGAAAATATTTAATTTTATAAAAGAATTTTAGGTATTTAAAAAATGTTTCATTTGATATTATTTCGAATAAGGTATTTTAGTTGTGCTACAAGCTAGTTTTTCCAAAGATCCAACTTGGATCTTAATATAGAATTTAGATGAGTTATTAATTTAACTAATTGTTGGATTTTATTTTAATTAAGGAAGAATGGAATATTCTTTTACTAGTTCATTGGTTATCCTCTAGAAAATTTCAAGAAAGTTTTCTTAACCTTAACCCTCTCTCTTTTGAGTTTATTACAATTATACCACCCTCATTACTTGGGAAGCAAGCTCAACCCACTATTTAGGAAATACTTTCCCTTGCTTTCTTCTCAACAAATTCCAAAACCAAATTATTTCCCAATCAACTTTCCATCACCACATTCACAGCCACCACTACCATATAATTCTTGTATCCATATCCAATACTGCCTTCGTGTCAGCCGTGCCGGCCTCGTGTCCAACCCGGGTATCCGTATCTGTGTCCTCCATCCATTTCTTCATTCTGAGTACTTCACGGTATAATACATTACACCTTCTCTGTGTTTGACACCCCAGACACGTCTCACACATACCCCGTCAACCTTCGTTTGTGTCTGACACACTGGACATCAAAATTCCCAATTACAACAAAAATCAAAATATATCCAAATCCAAACCTAACCCTAACCTTTGACATGTCCGTCCGTGTTTCCGTTGATGACGATTCACTCGCGGTCAGATTTGGATCCATCTCCGGTCCAACGGATCTGTGACTCGACATCTTCGATTGCTTGACCGAAGCTTCCCGAGCCTGGATCTGCCGAGAATCCCCGTGGGTTCCACCGACGAGCAACTACCACTTCTGCCGCCATTGATCTCGACCCCAGCCACAGTTCTCTTCGGATGCTGAGTAACCGAGTAGAGCTTCCATCAAATCCGCCAGGCGTCCGTCTACTCAAGCACAACCGCCAACGTCTACCACCGTGGATCGGCTCCACCCAGGTATTTTATCGCCAGCGTCAGCTAGGTTAGATGCTATCCCGAGCGGTCGTGCCTCTCCTCCCGAGGCCACTGGAGCCCCACGGAGCTGACAGATCTCTGGTGTCCTTCGCGAAGACTCTGCCACTAGCACCGAGGGCAAACTCAGATCTGATCTAGTCAATCTCCCTAACTACGCATGGCACCCTCTACCGAACTGCGATGCTATGTCGACCACCAACCCACGCCGATAATCCGACGGCCTCTGTCTCACTAGCACCTAACTCCTTTGGCATATTCAGCAGGTGAGCTTTTTCCTTTCTTCAATCTTTTTTACTTCGTTGAGAAGAACAAAAATGTTCTTTGTCCCCCTCTCTCTCTCTCTCTCTCTCTCTCGCTCTCTTAAACATAAGTTCAGGTGGCTGAAATAATTAGGCTTGGGCCCAAGGCCAGGATTTCAAATAAATCGATTATATATTGGGCTTAAAGTCACTTGATTAAATAACATAATTATTTTGAAATGGGCCGAGATTAATAGTTGATAATAGGCTTATAATTTAAGCTTTATTTTAAAAGTTAAGTGAAAGTTATTTGATTTTCTTTGGGATGATGAATAACTAATGGGACCAAATTGACACTGTGCCTGAGTCCAATTTGGAACCCACAATTTATTTTGGTCTGAGTAAAAATTTATAAGTATCAAGTATGTCACTAGTATATTGATAATTTTATTGTTGGATTTATTTTAAGAAAATCTATTAATGAGCTTAATAATAACTAAATAATAGTTGGGACTTAAATGAATAAATCTTAGTTATTATATTTTTTATAGGTATTATACAAAATAAACGATATATTATTTTGGGTTTTGAATAATTAACCTACTAAATTGTATTTTGGGACTTGATAAAAATATTTCCTGATGAGTATATATAATATAAAAATATTTTCAAAGAGGTTCCTCTAAAAGGACTAACTTGGGTCTACTTTAGAAAGATAATATATAAGTTTAAAGTTTATATATTAAGTAAATTTCTAAACAAAGTTTGTATATAATTCTAAATAGGATTTCTAAAATAGGTTTTCAAAAATGTACCTTGAAAATGAGTAAGTAGTTTTCTTAATAATTTTTATACATTTCTAAAGGAATTAAATTTTTGGGTTTATCAAAAAGGTGGGATTTTATATTAAATATATTTGGGACTTACATAAACAACCATTCTCTTAGTCTAAATTTGTCTATTCTGAAGTTAGCTAATCTGTGTATTTTTTGTCTCCTTGCGGGTCGCTACGAACCTGATATTTATATCTTGAAATTCATGTCGAACTCTGATTATGGACTTCTTTATATCGTTCTTGGCTATTTGGAGTGCTCCAGACTTATTGGGACTGAACATTATATCATTTGGGATTATCTAGAGTAATGTGGCAGTTGTACCTATTTTGTGTCGAGACGTTCGTGTCGCGTACATCGACTCCAACTAAATGGAGCCGAGTACACTCTCCGATAGTTTCCATTACTTGATAGCTTCTATAATGCATGTTTTAGTGATGTTTACTTGATTCCTGACACATTTGTTACACGGATTAGTGTTATATAGATTCATCGTCACGAGATACGCTATTTTAGGCTTGTCTGGTTTATCATAATTTTATTGTTGGCATATCTGATATTTATTTGGTTGGTCTTGTATCTTGATCTACGTATCGGGAGTGGGATCCATTAGTACTAGTCGGAAGAGAAAATACTTTAGTAAAAATATAAACTTTCCAAACTACATCTTTTGGTCTAATATGGACAGATAGTACTTGCACAACACACGTGCAGGGTGCCGTACATTACCCCATAGTCGTTTACATGTTGAACGTGGTATTTTAAATCACTTAGATAGGTACAGTTTCTCTTATTTCACTCTATACTTGTTATTACAAGACATACTTGCTTGTATTTACTTGTTTCACTTACTTGACATGTCATGATTGCCCTATTTATCTTTTTACTCTACTTACCATGCAATAATTCTAGTTTACTTGTTCATCATATATTTTATTACTATTTTTCTGTTTTATAGTCTCTACCATGTATTAAAACTGATTTTAGTATTTATACTCGTTCAATCCTGATTGGATAACCATATTTTTATGAGATATTGTGCCCACGTTCTTGGACTTCAGGTTGATGCCACTCTTGCACCTTGGACCATGAAGTGACTTTTAGAGAGATCTAGGCTAGTATTTCAATATTTCAGTACTATGCGCTAATTTTATTTCCATTAGATAGTTGATTAAATTATCTTCTTTATACATATCTTCCTTAGTATTTTGTGATTGAGTTTATGATGATACTAGTTGTACTTGTATTGTTGAGATAATTTCCATTGAGGTCTAGACAACATTCTACCGTCGATACTGCCGTGTAGGCAGGACATGCGCTCGCACTCGTACCCAATCGTCCGGGAGCGGGTCGTGACATATTTTATGGTGGCCCATGCAGGTCTCGTCTTCGCAAATAATACGATGTCATGGTAGTACATAGGATTAGTCATATTGTTGCGAGACTTTAATAAAATATGATTGATGGATTATAGGATATGCTAGTAAGAAGGATACTCAATCACATATTAGAATTTTTGATTGATTACTTGGATGGTCCTTGTGAATCTTACCTTTCACCTTGCTTAAATCTATTTTCACTTAGTTTTGTTCTCCCTAACTTGATTCAACTTGAATACATGTCCATTGTTGAATCTAATTCTTGCATTAAGATGAGTTTTATGGACTATAGAAAGAGAAATAGAGTAGAAGTTGAACTCATAACAATTTCAAATTGAGGATAGAATAATGGTTAGCTAAATTCTTATGCATGAATGATTGATGACTATTCTTAGGTGTTCATTGCCAATCAAGAAAACAAGAATTTAGGCCAAGATACTTCATCGAGATTTGGAGGATTTAATGCAATACATTTTGAATAAAATGGAAGAAAAATATATGAATTTGAAGAAATAAAATAGAGTTTGCATAAATCAAGGTAGACAAAAACAAAGGATGGTGTAAAAATTTATAAAATTTTGAGAATCAGAATTCAAGAGTTCATAAGTAACATCATTTATGGAAAATTTAAAACAACTAATCAGTGGATAAAGGAATAACAAATTTTAAGCTTATGAGATTTGTAGAACTCATAAATAATGATTATGATCAAGAGAACGATGTTGTGGACTTGTGATACAGAAATAAAGGAGGAATTTTATACAATTTTAAGGAAAGATGTTAAAAGGTCTCATCATGTTTAGGTAGCAAAGTAATTTTTAGATGATGCTCATCAAGAGACAATTACCCTACGATGACAAAAAATTAATTTCAAGAATAATGAAGATAAAGGTAGAGGAATTGAGGATCGAAAGAATAATTTTTTAGGATTGATAACTGAATTTTTGGATTGTAAATACTTTGAAGTTACAACTTATATGGAGAATTTGGTAAATACTGAACAAAAGATTTTAAGAATGGTAACGAAATAAGAAATTTTCAAGTGGTTATGAGCAAGATGGTTTAAATATTTATAAGCGATATTGAAGGTGGCTAAAACAAAATAAAGGATGATTTTGAAACTAGTGGCCTTATGATTCTTGATTTCGAGGATAATATAATTAAAAAGACATGGAAAGATTCGGATATTAGAAGACCCTGACTAAATATTGGGTGGGATCATCGATATACTTAAAAATCCAAACATAGTAGAGTTTATATGGATTGGTAGAAACTCATAATGATGATATTGTGGATGGAAATACCATTTCTTTAAGAACGAAGTCCAAACTTTCAAATCCTTGGTAGTTGATAATTGATAATGTGGAGTCATAAGGAGTAAAATAATTGATATCAAACAAAGGTGAACACCTTGGAGGTTAGAATTTTATGAATTTATTGACTATTGGCGCATGCAAGAAAAAGGTAGGTCTACGACTTTATTGTGACCGAGTGAGCAAGAGCAAGATCCATACTCCCTGTAATCAAATTTCCTCTTCTTGTTACCTATAATCTACTTATATCCACCAATTTGTCTCACATCTAAAGAGCATGATATCCTAACAAATCTATTATGGTAAATCTTGAATCTTATTATCCTCCTTATTTTTTTAAAATGGACGATGGAAGTGCCCTAGTCCTACCATTAGAGTAGAGGAATTGGTTATCATGTAGTAATGCTATATCTTTATTCTGGTAATGTTACCTTAGATATTGACATGAAATTGATGAAAGAAAAGTGGAGCTAAAAATGGAAATAAAATCAAGAGAATAATAGTATAGATGAATTTTTGAAAATAGTTATATTTAAGATATTATCTTCATGTAACGAAGAAAAACGTATATGATCCCAATAAGAGCTTAGAAGAAGTAATGATGGAAATCGTACATTTAAAATTTGAGGAATTATTAAAATATCTTTGTGTTATATCTTAAGACTAATACGAGTATTCAATGATTATTAAAAAATTAGACACTAATGTTTAACTCTAAAGATTTAAAAATAAATTAAATGTTGATTGATTTTGAGCAAATTTTAAAATTTTAGGGTTACAATTTCTAAGATTGATGAAAGTAACTAAATGTTGAAATAAGCTTAAGACTATGACTTGAAGAATTTTAAATGTATGAATTGGAGGTCAACGAGTTATGCGACCACTAAACGATGGAAATATAGAATTGAGCAATAATACTGAGTATGGATAAAAGTGAACAATGAATGACTGTAAGCCAGCGGAACATAAAAGTTTTGTGGATATAAATTGGAATTAAGATTATGAATTATGTTGCATTCAAAATTTTATGAGTAGCAAAGAAAAAACATGGGACAAATGTACAATTTGATGGATAGGTATTATAGATATTGTGAGGTTACTAATTAAAATTTTATAATCTTAAAGTTCACAATATATATTGTCAATAAAATTTTGATCAAACAATAACAATAAAACTTTTGGGGTTGATTTTGAAGAATACAATTGAGGAATAACGAGAGGTTAGGAAGAAAGCTTGAATTTAAACCATGATAAAGATTTATGATCTAGCTAAAGACCAAGGTTGGAAAAATTGAACTTCTATATATTGTAGAGTTCGATAATGGATCATGTGATCGAGGAGACTAAATTTGAAATGAGCTGAGAGTTAATCGATGGATTAAACGCATATACTTGAAATTTTAGGATAAATTAGATCAAACAAAGTGTTTAGGGAAGTGATTCCCTTAGTTATCCCGAACTTGAGCTACATATTATTCTCTCTCTTTTCTGGTATTGATCAACGATTCTTTATTGAAACATTTTCAATAATTAGTCGTTATTTAATCGACATATCATAGTTGTGCCATTCTTAAATTTTGAGAACTTTCTCGTAGATTCAAGGGCAGAGCCATGACTCCCACAAACTTTATATATATATATATATATATATATATATATATATATATATATATATATAATTTTATGTCTTCATGTTTTTCCTCATTCTTGATCAATGTTTCCTTTTTGAGAAATTTAAATGATTATTTTTACCGTCTTTTTATGACCAACTAAGCTTGTCTATCCTAGTCATCCTTAAATTTTGATGACAATATTTTTCTAAGGTGGGTAAATTTGTAACCCCTAATTTTTGAATTTTTCAAATTTTGGATTTAATCTTTTTAATTTTAATTTAACTTTCCAAAAATTATTTTTTAAAATGATTTCCTTACAAATTTAAATTTGTGAACTTATATTTTCTTAAATGATAATTCATTAAAAATAATTCAAATGTTCTAAGAAAAGATTTGATTTTATAAAAGAATTTTAGGTATTTTAATTTGTTTATTTGATATTATTTCAAATAAGGGATTTAGTTGGGCTACATGCTAGTTTTTCCAATGATCAAAATTGGACCTCAATATATAATTTAGATGAGTTAATAATTTAACTAATTGTTGGATTTCAATTTAATTAAGGAAGAATGGAATATTCTTTTACTAGTTCATTGGTTATCCTCTAGAAAATTTCTAGAAAGTTCTCCTTAACCTCAACCCTCTCTACTTTAAGTTTATTACAATTATTTCGCCCTCCTAACTTGGGGAGCAAGCTCAACCCACTATTTCGAAAAAAAATTTCCCTTGCTTTCTTCTTAACAAATTTCCAAAACAAACCATTTGCCAATCAACTTTCCATAACCACATTCACAGCCACCATCACTACATAATTTTTGTGACTGTGTCCAATATTACCTTCGTGTCTGCCGTGTCGGCCTCGGTTTCGAACCCGTGTGTCCGTATCTGTGTCCTTCATCCATTCCTTTATTCTGAGTACTTCACAGTAGAATACATAAACCTTCTCCGTGTTTGATCACTACCAGAATAAGGCAAATTAGCGATGCAGGAAAGAGTCGCCAAATGACTAAATTACGTCGCTAATACTAAGTAACAACGTATTTAACGATATTTTGATTTAGTCGCCAAAAAGCTAGTCGCTGATCAAAATGACGTCGAAAAACGTCACCGTGGCGACGTAATTTAGCGATGTTACAAAGTCGCAAAAATGGCGACTCTTAGCGTCGTAGGTCGCTAAATTTGTGACGTTTTATTTTAGTCGATAATTATCGTTAAATTTAGCGACAAATTATGACATAATCAGCGACGAAAAGCTGACATGGCCAAAATTGTCGAATCAGCAATATTTAGCGACGTTTAGTGACTATCAACGACATAAAATAAATTATTTGATAGTTTAGCGACGTCATTAGCGACTCCTATGGACGTACTAAACGTCATTGAACATCGCTAACGTTGAAAAATAAAAAATAAAAATAAATGAATGCCTGCAATATCACAGTATAACATGCCTGCAGTATGATCACATTTCAAATAAATAGACAGACCCGGAGCAACCCTCCGTTGAATTCCCTGGGTTTGTTGACCCCTTCAGTGGAACACTTAACACCAGTACAATCACACAACAACAATGATGAAATAAATCAATAAAAAGCTCTAAGGCCCGAATGTAGTCACACAATATCCAGTCACAATAAAACTGTACAAATAAGTCACACAATAAAAGTATACAAATAATAAGTACAAACTCCCATGAATGGGCCAATACACACATGTCGAAAAAAACTACTACTGATCAGGAGGAGGAGCCGCGTCGAATCTGAGATAATAGCACGTCAAACTGCCCTTGTGTAAGCGTCACGGAACCCGATGCAGGAGTCGATGTAGATGACGATGCAGGCGGACCAGGAGGACGTCGTTGTTCCAACTCTATCAGTCGAGCATCGCAAGTATCCATGACAGATAATAACCTCCTAGTACTATGCTCCACTCACTCGCCCATCTGAAGATGTGATGCCTACATCCTCTATAGTGAAGCGCCCACGGTCTACACTCGCTTGCTCATCTCAATATGTGACGCCTGCATCCTCGATAATGTGGTGCCCATAATCAACTACGACTCCTGTAGCAACGTAACATTGCGCTCTGTCGACGTGACCAGATCCCTCAGCTCCATGATGCTACGTTCCAGCGATTCAAAATGTTTTATGAGCGTCGCATCGTCCATCTGCGGCTGCACCATAATCCTCCATATCAACTCGTCACGCAGAGATGCGATTTGAAGTTCAACTCTCTCCTAGGCTCGCTGTGACTCCTGGGAGGGCTGTGGGGTATGCACATCGACAGAGGGTGTCCTAGAGGACTGTGATGCAACATAGGCGTCGTAGGATCCCGTACCGTAGTACGTACCCCTATATAGACCACCAACGGCTCTCATCCACAGCTCGTCATCCGACGGAGCTAGGTGGGCTGGGGTTTCCGAGGAACTACCCCCCTCTCCAGGTGTGTGCTGGGTCGACTCTTCGTAGAGCCTCCTATACTCATCCTAGAAAAATATGTATCTATTGTTAAGCGTACTACTTCCTATATATCTTAGGTAATTATTACTAATTACATGTATTTTTGCTAAGTTATATCAAAATTAACAAAACATAAGAGTAATACTTACGTAGCTCTGCGTCGCCCTATCATCGATAAGTTGTCCCTCCTTCCTATGAGTGGCGAGGAATACTGTTACCATGTTTGCGTCCTCACCCCTCTGACCTGTTAAGAAATATATTATTTGCTATTAAAGTAAAAAAATTAGTTCACGATGATTAAAACTTGTATGTATACAATAAAAGACATACCAAACGATGAAAATATTCCGTCATCGGAATCGACCAACCATACCACTTTTTCGCCCTCTGCCGAGCCGCGTTGGCCTTCTCCATTTTTTTCTTATACATAACCTCGTTGAATCTAGCCCTCATCGCAGTCCACTGTTCAGGCGTGATCTAGCCTTGGATCGATTTTCCTTCGCGATCACGAGCCTTCTGATCATTCATAGCATCATGGATGAGCTTGGCGACGAATGAAGGAAACTGTTGTTCAATCTGTGCGGCATGGTGTGGTGGATAGAAATATGTTCTCTACAAGAAGTACAATAGTTAGTTATAAAATATTAACCTAAAACTATTAATGATGTTAAAATCAAATATACTTTTACCTTGAAGTGCCCAAACCAGAACGGTTGTACATCCACAAATGATGACGCGGGTAGTAATTCAGATCCATTTCTAGATACTTCTGCAAAGATGAATAGACATCATTAAAGTATATTAGCCAAATTTTCATCAAAGTGAGTATTTAGGTCATATCGTTAGTATTCGAGTTATGATGCGTGAGTATCCATATCGTGACTCATGAGTATCCATAAAATAAGTAAATAGATAAGTTTGATATTAATTTCTAAACCTAGTAGACATGTGGACAAGGAACACATGGACACTCACATACTCAATATACTCACTTATATCTTGACCTAGCTAAAAACCTAATAAGAAATAGGTAAATGAACCTAGAAGCCATGAGACCTTTGGCTCTACCTTACGCTCTAGTGCCGAAAGCCATGAAACTGAAATATGAAAGAGAAGAGAAGACGTATGTCTCATGGCTTCTGGTACTAGAGCATAAAGTAGAGTCAAAGATTTCAAACTCTAGTAAATGGACGTCTCATGGCTTTCGGCACTTTGGGTTCCAAGTTGATAACTGGATTGGCCTATATAGCTAAACTAGTCAATACTAGGCTTATCAAGTCATTCTAGGTCAATACCTTGCTATACTAGGTTTCTAAGTTATACTAGTTAATATAGACTATACTAGATAATATATTATATTATGTATCATATACTTAATATAGATTATATATAATAAATACCTTACAATATCTTATCTTAATATCCATTAACTAGCTATATACTAACACATCACAATAATACTTTAACCAAATATTCATATCGACCTAAAACCTTAACAATTGACTATAGATACTAAGATATCACTATCTAATTAGTTTTTACATATGCTACTAGCTATCAAGGTACCTCAACACCAAGTGCCCAAGTATCCTATGTTAGCAACCTACCCTATCACATTGCCTACAACCCTCAACCGCACCCATGATATCTATACTAAGATAAATATTTCACCCATTGCTAACATCTATACTTAGGCACCAACACTAGATACTCAACACTATTACATAACTCTCTCAACACATAAATTTGCATACTAAGAAGAACACTTACACCAATGCACATATATGCACCCTCAAGTCACACCCACAAACACTATATTTAATCCTAACCCCCAATCCAATTCCACACACAACACACTCACTGATATATAGGGTTAGTGTGTATGTGTGTCCGTGTCCGATTTCCACCGACAATACCATCTCAGTGTGTGTGTGTGTGTGTGTGAGTTTCACACACAACCCCCAATACAATTCCACACACAATACCATCTCAGTGTGTATGTGTCTGTGTGTCCGTATCCATATTAGGATTAGTGTCCACGTGTGTTAATGTGTCCGCGCGTGTGTGTGTGTCCACGTGTGTGTGTGTGTGTTTGCGTGTGTTAGTGTGTCCGCGCGCGCGTGTGTGTTCGATTTGGGGTTAGGGTTAGTGTCTACATGTGTGTGTGTCCGAGTTAGGGTTAGGATTTACCTAAGGAGGGGTGGCCGAAGAGGAGGGCGTTGACCGAGGAGGGAGTGTCCGGAGAGAAGGAGGAGAAGCTCGATGGAGCAGGAGGAGGAGGAGGAGGACTTGGTGGCGGAGGAGGAGCTAGCCCAGAGAGGCCCGAGAGGAGGAGGAGCTCGGTGGAGGAGGAGGAGCTCGGTGGAGGAGGAGGAGGAGGAGGAGGAGGGGGTGCCCGGGGTCGGCGCCGGAGCTCCGGAGATGTGGAACTGAAGGGGGTCGTGTAGGGTGCACGGTCGAGCGGGTTAAAAAAATTTAGAAATTTTTTGGAGAGGATGGGGAAAAAAATCTGTTAACCTATATTAAAAAATGTTAGCGACGTCATAATGTAACATCGCTAAACGTCGTTAATTTTATAATATTTAGCAACGTATGCAAAATGACCGCGGACAGTCGCTAAAAGCGACGTCCTGCGACGTTAGAATATGACGTCACTAAATTCGTAAAATATAGCGACGTCATAACTAAATGTCGCTAAAAACTTCGCTAATTGGACATATTTTGGTAGTGGATACCCCGGACACGTCACAGAGCAAAGGTTATATAATTCACTGCTTGGCAGTTATTATAGAAAGAGTAGAAGGAAATAAATATTTGATATAAATTATTGCATTATTTTATTTTAATTGATTGTCAATATTGCATATCAAGCATTGGTCTATGACAACTTGTGCACAAGGTTTACTCTTTCAAAAGGTTGTCGGGACACCGAGATAATGTCGGTCTAGGAGAGGCGGAACGCCCTGAGGACTGGATTATTCTCGCGATCAGGGGATGTTATGTCTAATTGGAGAGATTGGTTTACAACTCAGATTCCCCTTGTTGCTTATGGGAGATTTCAGTATGCTGTTATATCGGCATAAGAAGGTGGGTGGTAAAGTGGTACCAGACATTGTTCTATAGGACTTTCAATACTGTCTGCTTTAATCTGGGTTGTAGACCCTTGAGAGGATGGACCATTTATGGACATGGCATAATAAGGCAGTTTCGCAAAATGGTCGCTTGTCATCTTGATAGAGCATTAGGCAACCGAGACTGGTTCATCAAATTCTCAGATACGGTAGTTGAAGGATTACCAACGGGCATGAGTGATTACCCTGTCAACCTTCGTGTGTCCGACACAATGGACACCAGAATTCCCAATCACAACAAAAATCAAAATCTATCCAAATCCTAACCTAACCCTAACCTTCCACATGTTCGTCTGTGTCTCCATCGATGACGAGTCACTCGCGGCCAGATTTGGATCCACCTCCGGTCTACCAGATTTGTGACTCGACATCTTCAATTGCTCGACCAGAGCTTTTTGAGCCTGGATCTGCTGAGAATCCACGTGGGTTCTACCTACGAGAAACCACCACTTCTGCCGATGTTGATCTCGACCCCACTCACCGTTCATTTCCAGTATCGAGCAACCGAGTAGAGCTTCCATAGGATCCGCGGAACGCCCATCTGCTCAAGCTCAGCCACCCTCGTCTACCGTCGTGGATCGGCTCCACGCGGGTCTTTTCTCGCAGTGTCATCTAGGTTCGATGCCATCCCGAGCGGTCGTGCCTCTCCTCCCGAGGATACTATAGCCCCACAGAGCTGACTGATCTCCAGGGTCCTTCGCGAACTCTACCAACAACGTCGGGGGAAAACTCATATTTGACCCGATTGATCTCCCCAACAGCGCATGACACCCTCTGCCGAACCTCGATGCCATGTCGGCCGCCAACCCGCGCCGACACTCCGACGACCTCCGTCTCACTAGCACCTAACCCCTTTGGCATATTCAGCAGGTCAGCTTTTCCCTTTCTTCTCCCCTCATTCTTCCTTTTTTTTTACTTCGTTGAGAAGAACATAAATTCTCTCTCTCTTGAACATGAGTTTAAGTGGCTGAAATAATTGGGTTTGGGCCCAAGGCCGGGTTTTCAAATAAACCGATTATATGTTGGGCTTAAAGTCCACTTGATTAAATAACATGATTATTATGAAATGGGCCGAGATTAATAGTTGATAATGGGCTTATAATTTAAGCTTGATTTTAAAAGTTAAATGAATGTTATTTGATTTTCTTTGGTCTGATGAATAACTAATGGGCCCAAATTGACTCTGGGACTTAGTCCATTTTG
This sequence comes from Iris macrosiphon, assembly GCA_036927795.1. Classification (NCBI taxonomy): domain Eukaryota; kingdom Viridiplantae; phylum Streptophyta; class Magnoliopsida; order Asparagales; family Iridaceae; genus Iris; species Iris macrosiphon. Next base: position 51,679,263 of record JAYESA010000018.1, read on the forward strand.
GAACCAAAAATTCATTTTGGTCTTACTCAAAATTTATAAGTATCGAGTATGTCCTCACTAGTATATGGATAATTTTATTGTTGGGTTTATTTTTAAAAAATCTATTAATGAGCTTAATAATAACTAAATAAATAGTTGGGCCTTAAATGAATAAATCTCAATTATTATATTTTTATAGGTATTATACGCAATAAATGATAAATTATTTTGGGTTTTGATTAATTAACCTGCTAATGTGTATTTTTGGACTTGATAAAAATTATTTCCTAATGAGTATATATAATCTAAAAAAAAAATTCTAAAGAGGTTCCTCTAAAAGGACTAAGTTGGGTCTACTTTAGAAAGATAATATATGATTTTAAGTTTATATATAAAGTAAGTTTCTAAACAAAGTTTGTATATACTTCTAAATAGGCTTTCTAAAATAGGTTTTCAAAAATGTACCTTGAAAATGAGTAAGTAGTTTTCTTAATAAAATTTTATACATTTTTAAAGGAATTAAATAATTGGATTCATCAAAAAAGGTGTGCTTTTATATTAAATATATGTGCGACTTACTTAAACAACCCTTCTCTTAGTCTAGCTTTGTCCATTCTCAAGTTAGCTAATCTGTGTATTTTCTGTCTCCTTGCTGGTCATTGCGAACCTGATATCTACATCTCAAAATTCGTGTCGAACTTCGATTCTGGACTTCTTTATATTGTTTCTGGCTATTTGGACTACTCTAGACTCATTGGGACTTACTGTTACATCATTTGGGATCATCTAGAGTAGTGTGGCAGTTGTACCTATTCTTTGTTGACACATTCATGTCACGCGTGTCGACTCCAACTAAATTGAGGCGAGTACATTCTCAGATAGTTTTTATTACTTGATAGTTTTTATAATGCACGCTTTACTGATGTTTACTAGATTTCTAACACGCTTGTTACATGGATTAGTATTATATGAATTCATCGTCATGAGATACATTGTGCCAGGCTTGTCTGGTTTATCATAATTTTTTTACTGGCATCTGTCATATTTATCTGGCTGGTGTTGTATCTTGATCTACGTGTCGGAACTTGGATCCATTAGTACTAGTTGGACAGAAAAATACTTTAGTAGACATGTAAACTTCTCAAACTATATCCTCTGGTCTAATCAAGACATATAGCAGTCGCACAACACACATGTGGGGTATTGTGCATTATCCCTAGCCATTTACATGTTGAACGTGGTATTTCAAAACACTTAAATATGTGCATTTTCTCTTATTTTACTCTATACTTGTTGTTATATGCCATACTCTCTTGTATTTACTTGTTCTGTTTACTCGACATGCCATGATTGTCGTATTTATCTGTTCACTCTACTTACCATGCCATGATTCTAATTTACTTGTTCATCATATATTTCATTACTATTTTTATGTTTTATAGTCTCTACCATGTATTGGGACTGCTTTCAGTATTTGTACTCATTCAATCATGACTGGATAACCATATTTTTAGGAGATGTTGTGCCAATGTTCTTGGACTTCAGGTTGATGCTACTCTTGTACCTTGGACCATAAGGTGACTCTGGAGAGATCTAGGCTAGCCTTTCTCTATTTTAGTACTATGCTTTAATTTTATTTCTATCAGATAGTTGATTAGATTATCTTCCTTAGTATTATGTGATTGAGTTTATGATAATACTAGTTGTAATTGTATTATTGAGATAATTTTTATTGAGGTCTAGACATTGTTCTACCACTGATACTGTGGCGTAGGCTGGACGTGCTCTCGCACTCGTGCTCGATCGTCCAGACGGAGGTTGTAACAGACACTGTCCATACGTCTCTCGAGATACGAACATGAAGTCTAGTATCGGATACATATACTGGAAATATAAGTACATGATATCGTATATGTATCGGACGAAAAAATAATATATGCAGACAGAATAAATATCCATAGAAATACGAATTTCTGGAACATAGAGTAACATCGTGCATAGGGGGTACTCGTTTATTATATATTTTATTACTATTTTTTGTTTTATAGTCTCTACCATGTATTGGAACTACTTTCAGTGTTTGTACTCATTCAATCATGAATGGATAACCATATTTTTAGGAGATGTTCTGCCCACGTTCTTGGACTTCAGGTTGATGCTACTCTTGCACCTTTGACCATGAGGTGACCTCTGGAGAGATCTAGGATAGCATTTCTCTATTTCAGTACTATGCTCTAATTTTAATTCTATCAGATAGTTGATTAGATTATCTTCCTTAGTATTCTGTGATTGATTTTATGATAATACTAGTTGTACATGTATTGTTGAGATAATTTCTATTGATGTCTAGACAGTGTTCTACCGCAGGTACTGCGACGTAGGCTGGACGTGCTCTCGCACTCGTGCTCGATCATCCGGACGGAGATCGTAACAGACACTGTCCATACATCTCTAGAGATACGAACATGAAATCTAAGTATCGGATACATATACTAGAAATATAAGTACATGATATCGTATAGATATCGAGTAGAAAAAATAATATATGCAGACAGAATAAATATTCATAAAAATACGAAATTTTTGGAACATAATTAACATCGTGCATAGGGGGTGTCAGATTGATCATCAATTGTTATTGATGTGATTGCGGGCATGCATCGAGGGGCATTAGATTAGGCCTACCTCCTGGAGGTATTACATGGGTGGTGGTAAACAGAGGAACGTAGTTGGAGGGGTCAGATGTGTTTATGTCATGAGATTGGGAACATTTTCCCCTTGGTCGGCTGACCATTGGATGGTCATGTCACTGATATATGCTGTCAGGAGCATCATCGTTCATCTCAACAGTATAGGACAAGAGCTCTAAGTTTATAGTAGAATAATTAGGCCCCACAATAGACAATGGACGTCAAACTAAAGAGATTTTTTTTACCCCCGATATGCTCGAAAAACTTCATGGTCAAATCAATTGCCTTTTTCTCCTTGATTGGAAGGGACTTCTTAATCATGTTCGTCTCCTTCTTGCATACATAAACAAACATCAGAGGCAGAGTCTTAATCAAAGATAAAAAAATGCGTGATCGAAATCAGAGATTCACATAAAAAAATTTATTCTGACTATTTTTGATTTTTACGAAAAACTATAAAATTATTCTGATTATAACTTGCTTTCAATATTACAAATGAATTAGAAAAATAAACTTCACGTTATTTCTTGTACTCGCAGTTACAGACGGACATAACAAAATTACACCTAACAGAAGAGAAGAGAAACGAGCAGAAGAAAATATTCTTGCTGGGGTGATGAAGATCATAGTTGCTCAAAGCAAGATTTGTCCCCATACGATCTGCTTCCAGAAACCAGCAAGTTCACGTAGAACTTTTGGAACGCTCATTGTTACCTCTTTTCAGGACTCGCATGAACTTCCTGGACTCCAATGGCGGCGGCGGCAACAACTCTCTTCGTCTCCTGATTTTTGAAGTAAGTTCTCAAAGAGGCACGAAAAGAGTATTTATAGAGAGAGGGTGGAAACCCTAGCCGCCCACAAGTTACGGAAAGATAGGAACAAATTAGTTGTGAATTCCTAAAAGATAGGCACGAATTAATTTTAAATTTCAAAAAAACGAATCTGAATAACTGTCAATATCTTTCCATAACCGTTAAATATATCTGAAAGTAGCGGCCACGCAAGCAATCTCACATACGGCCGCTCACGTAGCAGTACATGTGGCAGCGAATGCGGCCGTCCATGCGGCCACGCATGCATCCAGCTCATGCGGCCAGCCCATGCAGCCACACATGCGGCTCGTGTATATCTGATCGCATGAGCGTACCAAATGCGCACAAGCGTTGTCACGCCCCGATCCCGAAGTTCCCGACAACGCCCCCGCCGGGTGCGAATTACCGCGCCTCGGTGCTTCCGCGGGGCGTATTACCGTTTCCATCGGGACGTGATGCCGTGCGAGCCTGGGGTTGCGCCCGCACAAGGCAACATCATTAAAGTTGTGGCAATCATCGAACCGATCGAGTACACAGCAGAGGGACAGTATTGCCAATAATAATCCATCTGAGTATACGGGACAAATCACAAGGCACGAGGTTCTCTGAATACAATGACATCGTTCCATACATTATGTACCTCTATATAAAAGCAGATCAAAGTAATCGATACGGCTCAAGGCATCGAAACCAGATTTTCGGGTCCTGGGGATGAGGCACGCCTATCGCTTCCTCAGACGATCCAGTACCTGCGAACAAGCAAACTGTTGGTGGGTCAGCACTTTGGAGAAAGTACTAGTGAGTCTAAAATCAACGAACAGAAGCAACATTCACTAAAACCAACACTAAGTAATCATGTGACAAAATATTACATTACTAGTTATCTTTCTAGTTTTACCTTGGTTCGTTACATGCAGCACAGGAACAGAGTCATATTACTTCTTTTTGGAAACATCTTTGAAAATAAAAAGGCAGTTCAATACAACCAAGCATACAAGACAAATAGTTCAAGCACGAAGTACCAATCAGGGTGTGCGCAACGTGTCTCGTGAGCTATACTCAAGAACTTTAGGGTCAATGCGGCATTCAGGAACTATCATTCAATCAAGCACACAAGTTGAACTATCAATAAGATGTTGGTCCCCGAGAAACTCAGGATCAGTAGTGGTAATCCAGCTAACCAATGACTCATTTATCTGATACTATTAGCAGTTGTGACTCATGGTTCAGCTCTGCACTAATAGCCATTGTCCGACCGATGTAAATGCATGAAACACTATCAGATAAACTTTAAGATGCACATGTTTATGAACAAGCAGGCTAAATATATACTCTTTGTGTTTCTTACCCCTTGCCGATCGGTTATCCCTGCAGTAGACATACAAGTTAGCAACATATGCATATATAAACATATGGTTCTCCTTCCCTGTCCGTCTCTGCATCAAACAGTTAGTTATGCAAGAAGGCTAGCCTAGCATGCTCCCTAACTACCTAAATGCAGCTATATCCATGAACAAGCTAACCTCTCTAACACAAACTCAACTCTTCTAAACTAAAGCACCGCCTCCCTATCTAATAGCCACGTTCTCCTAGATCCCCTAGGACCGGAACATCAGGACGCACTATTAGTCTCACCCCATCAATCTCCATCCACCATTCAAATAGCCATGCCCCAAGCTCAGGGCGCACTATATTAGTCTCCCAACATGTCATTTAGCCTCCATCCCCTACAAGCTCCTCGATAACAAGCATATCACATCTTATAACACACACAACGTGATAATACAAGCTTTCAATACACATATCTCTTATCTAATAGCCGCACCCCCCTAGATCTCGTAGGACCGGAACATCATGGTGGGCTACTAGCCTCTGCACAAACAAGACAAGCATTTACTCTTATAACAAAACAAGCATACATTCCATTAAGCTTTAGCATCCAAGATAAGAAATTATATACACTATGACAAGAAAACATATAAATGATCTATGATTTAATATGCAGTTCTACTCTTTCTTTCTCTAGCATGGCAAGGTTCGTTCGATAGCTGTGTCAGTGTAACTAGCATGCAATATTTCTTATACTTAGCATGGCGATGGTTCTATCTCTTTAGGCAAGCAGGTTCTCGTTCTATCATTCATGCAAACTTATCTTATTAAGCAAACAAATAATTCAAAAACTCAGATTCATTATTAAGGTGTGCAAGAATCAGAGAATGAAGTTTCTGCCCACTCACCTTAATCAGTGATTTCCTACTTCAACAAGGAGGTCTTAAGGAAGATATTATTTTTAAGTCAGCAAATCAATATCCCTTGTACATAGCGCATACAAGGAGCCGGAAACTATAAGCGCCATGCGACAATGGTGACGTACTAAGTGCAAAGTACGCCAAAAAAATGTCACTTTGCACCCTTGAGCCCGAGTCCGAGCCTGAGTCGCTAGCTCCTATGTAAATAATTCCAAGAGCATGACAAAAAGCATAAATGCTTTCATGAGGAGTTAATAATTTTTTTCTCCTAGGAAAATACTCCCATATGGCACCCGTGTGCTCTACCACACCCCATGTGCACACCTCAACTCATACAAAGTATTATATTGAGATACCCACTTGGTGGTGTAACCAATGTGAGACTATCTTTACTAGTACCAAGGAAACAATACCAACAATCCCCCATATATCTCAATATATATAGGTTAAGCATTTCCCACAATGACTGTCGATTATGCATTAGTATAGATATTGCTTCGACTTGAATCTTTTCGCATGGGTCGAATAGCAGTATGATACAAGAATGGACTAAGCCTTGAATTATGCACCATTGCTGCAATTCTTTTCACTCACATAATGACATCAACCATGCTTCTGGTTGCACATTGAAGGCCCTGTACATGCCTAGTTTCGGTGTATATATTTTGTGGTGCCCCGTTTCCCATATTCGGGGAGCACAGCTAAGAAATACTAATCGGTATCATTCGATCAGGATAGATTGAATCAAGATCTTATCCTTATTATCGATTTGCTTCTTTGGAATTAATTTCTATATTTAGTGCACTGTGCCCCGAGGACGAACTTAGCGGCAGAGTCAAGAGGGACCCTCTGCTGCAAGTTTTCTTGCCTAGTTTTCGTTGTCGCCTTGTTGCTTTCGTGCTTTTGAGTTGTTTTCATAATTGTATTTTCTTGAATAGTTTCGATGGATTTCATAGCTTTCGTTCGTTGAACTGTATTTTATTCCGAGCTTGGAAAGGGTAGAAGAGGTATTGATCAGTTGTTCGTGGCAATGCAGGTGATCGTATAGTAGACGTCGTGTAAGCGAAGTCTTGAAGCAGCTCTTTCTTTTCCTCTCTCCAACCAACTTGTGAGTGGCTATAATTCGATTCAGATGACCCTTCTTCCAAGTCTTCACACCTAAAATCTTACTTTCTTGATTGTTCCGATCAAACGATACTATAATAACTAAAAAAAGTCAAGATTAAAAAAAATAGACTTGGATTACTTTATGCATGTCAATCAACTTGTGAAAGGTTACCTTGTTGCATGCTAGTTCGTTTAGAAAGTTCTTCATAATGCTTCAATTCTAGTTAGAATGTATACTTCTTCTATAATTGTGTTATGTATAGAACACATTTGCTATGTAATATATTAATCAGGGAGACTATATAAAACAGATTATGCCATGTGATTGTCTCGTGCTCGTATTGCCTTAGACTGCATCAAGTGATAGCTTAGTATAGACACCGCTTGATCACGGACAACTTGTGCACAAGGTTTCTGGTTTATGCGGACGGTCGCCGGGGCACTGGGACCGATCTGATCCGGACGGAACAATCTGTATAGTCGTCTGTTATGGATGGAATGTTAGGTAGTGGAGCTTGCCACCTACGTTGCATATCATTCTCATCTCGAGACTATAACCCGTCCTTTATGGCATTATGCCAGTGATCCCCTCGTATATTTAAATTGTGCAAGCTAACTTGTATCTTCGTGGCAGGGAAGGTCATGGTAAGTATTGTACAGGTGGTTCGGACGCGAATTTAAAAGTCACCGAAGGGTGGCATGTTTATTTCAGTAAATTTCTATGTCAATTGCTTGCTTGTAAAATAAACTAAGGCAAGATAGAAAGACCACAAATAACTTGCATGCTTCATATAAACAACGTGTTGAATGGTATAGTTGGGTTAGCTCGCCTTCACCAGTGTATTTCGATGTACTGAACCTCGTTGCAACATGTTTCCCACACCAAGGAGATCTTGTGAGGAGCTAAATCTACTTCCCAATCCAGTCCACAAACTGACGCGCCCTGATCGTGCCTCGAAGAAGTGTTTTGAAGTTTCCAGGAGCTCGTACACAAACTTATGTAGCTCCATGGGAAGGCGATAGCTTTTCCAAAAGGTTATTTTGAAGTTTTAGTAAAGGATGTAATGTACAGGACAATTATCTCATTTTGAGTCCATTTTTGTAAGTCCGTATGGCAATATCCGACTTGTTCAAGAGTTTGTAAAAGATGTTCATTATCAATAGAGAAAAAATATTCATGTTTCAATATTGTGTTTCAATTATCTACGTACTCTGAATATGTGCTCGTTATATAAAATACCTTAGCCTTATGAGGTGCACAACCTAGGCACGCACGGCGTCACTCCAGGGGGACGACTATCGATTCTACGAAATTGGGACGTGACATATTGGTATCAGAGCACAGCTTCAAGTTCCTTTGACCCTCGTGTCGGAAAAGTTCCTTTAACGATCTATTCCCTATACGAACTTTTGAACTCGTTCGGCCAAAATGAGATATGTTCCATATAATGAGTCCATAATACAATCTGAGCCTGATATAAGTTACCTTCTTTTGAAGGAATGACTCAAGCGCAAGCATCAGCTCTAGCACAAAGAGAGGTACAAGTCCAGAAAAGTAGTTCCGGCACCTCGGCAAGTTCCAGAAGCCAGCGAGCCATGCCTCGTGTCGACCCAATTGAGCGAATGATGCGGATGCTTGAAGCTAGCCAACAGAGGGACGAGGCTCGATATGAGCGAGCCAAGAAGCGGGCGAAAGAACGACAGAGCAAGTTTGAAGGCAATCTAGAAGCTCGATTTGCAGTCTAATAGAACCAGGTAGATATCCTGCAACAGATCGTTTAGACCTTGGGCTCCAACCATTCTGCGACGATAGCAGCAGCACCGGTGGAGCTACTCGCACCTGAAGTCAAAATACCTCAAACTCCAAAGAATAAGGAAGTGACTACCTTCGACATTGCCGACTTAAAGAAGGTCTGCAACACGCCATTTAAGGGGACTGAGGATCTGGTCGTGGCTCTAGATTGGCTAGCAGAGCTTGAGGATCACTTCAAATTACTAAAGGTACCTGAGAAACAACTGCAGCTCCGTTTGAACGCGCATGATTGGTGGAACTTGCATTAAAGATTTTTTTAGTTGACGATGAAGAGGAGACGATCGTGTGGGCTACCTTCCGTGGCGCATTCAAAGAGGATTTCATACCCCCTCCCTTACGTCGGCAGAAGAAGAACGAGTTCTTGCAGCTCCGTCAAGGCAGTATGACCGTGAAGCAGTACTCCGCCAAATTTAACCGGCTCACCAATTTTGTAAGCTCATATTTATTTGATACGGCAAGTCATGCCAGACAATTTGAAGGTGGCCTGCAACCTGCTATCCATGCGCACGTAGTCGTTCCCCAATATCTGAATATGCGGGAAGTCCTCAATTATGCCCTTTTTCTTGAACCGCAGTATCCTCCAATTGCTGCCGGCACTGTGCATACTTCCAATTACAAGTGCCATAGCAACGCGGAAGGAAATCCCACTCCAAAGTGCCCAAATAATGGCAGTCAACAGAAAGGGAATGTAGGGCTCGTTGTACACACTGTAACAAACCAGGGCATACCATCAACAACTGTTACCTCAAGAATAGGTTATGCTTCAACTGTGGTGGCGAAGGCCACATATCTAGGGACTGCCTGCTCCCCTCCAAGCTTCGCTCTCAATATCCAAATCCTGTCACAACTCCCCAAGCCAACCGAGCCGTGCCGCAACAAGAGCGTCATCAAGCTCAAGACCGGGTGTACACCATGACAAGGAAAGAGGCCCTAGCATCGGACACCGTTGTGTCAGGTATATTACTTTTCAATAACATATCTGCTCATATGTTATTTGATTTTGGTGCAACGCAAAGCTTTATATCGACATATTTTTCCAGGGAAAATATGATAGAAATGACACCATTGTATCTAGACCTTAGTGTTAGCACCCCATCGGGCACAAAAATACATGTTCGTTCAGTATGTCAGGGCGGTCATGTCTGTATTGGGGGAAGAAAACTCTTGTTGGATATTTTAGTCCTAGATATTTGGGATTACGACATCATCTTGGGGATGGATTGGCTCGACGTTTGTTCGGCAACTATCGAATGTGCAGATAAACGAGTTATCTTTCGTCTACCTGGAGAAGCTGAATTCCGCTATACGAGTGGTTCAGCAATGGATGCGTCAGAAACCTGTATAGTAATTTCTGCGATGTCAGCTCGGCGGATGTTACATTTTGGATGCGAGGGATACTTAGCGTTCGTTCGGGACACGCAGCTGGATTACGCAAACGTTGAGTCTTCTTCCGTTGTGGCAGAGTTCCCTGATGTATTTTCGAGCAAACTACCTGGCATGCCACCCGACCTAGAAATCGAGTTCACCATCGATATATTTCCAAATACCCAACCGATTTCCAAAGCCCCGTATAGAATGGCCCCTGCTGAACTAAAGGAGTTAAAGTGTCAACTACAAGAATTGCTTGACCGTGGATACATTCGTCCGACCGTGTCTCCTTGGGGCGTACATGTGCTCTTCCTAAAGAAGAAGGACAGAATATTGTGACTTTGCATAGACTATCAGGAGCTAAATAAGGTCACTATCAGAAACAAGTATCCCTTGCCCAATATAGACGACCTATTTGATCAGCTGCAAGGAGCATCGATGTTTTCAAAAATCGATCTTCGCTCTGGCTACCACCAATTAAAGATTAAGACAAAGGACATTTTGAACCCTGTAAACCCCCTCACCCAAAGTTCGGCCTACTTGGCTTAGATAGAGAAACTAGGGTTAGTTTGAATCCAATTAGAAATAGAACACGGTGTTTTATATGATTTATAATATTCATATATATCACTTAGTGCATCTTACCGTTGCTTCGATAATTGGAGCAGTACACTAGCCATTGCCTTCCTACAAATTTTACATCCTTGTCCTAGACGTACCCGTCTTCTATTCTGATATTTGTGTAACTTATAATTATGCTCTCTTGTGCTACATTTTAGTCGCATAATATTCGTCACAAACGTTTATATTTAATTCTAAATAATTCTAACTTTGAATCTTTGTGCGTTCCAATCAAAATTGGAGACACAATCTTGACCCGTTTTGGACAACCCAAATTATGATAATATTCTACTATGAGTCTTCTTCATTCATGACACTTGTGTCCCACCTAATTTTAGTCCCATGTACTTCTAAATTATTTTAGAACACCTTTTGCATTAATTTTAATTAATTTAATCTAATTTCTATCTTTGTTCAATTTTCCAATTGTTGGGCGCTTTTATGCAAAAGTGAATTGAGGTGTCCACACCATTGGACATGACACATAAAAAAACCTATTTTTCGTTCATATAAATTTTTCCTATGATTTTTGGAATGTACAAACACACAGACATAGCCCTCATTTAACCCTAGCCTTGCATTTTAAATAATGCAAATTATAGCCCTCCAAACATCTCCATGTCAAGCCAAAGCCCACCCCAAGGAGGATGTTGACCAGGCCAAACTAACTAGGTCAATACCCAACCCAAATTCTACATACATATATATATATACAAATTTTTCTTTATTCTTTCTCATTCACCCCTAACCTAAACCAGCCGACACCCCTCTCCCTCTCATGTTCACCTCCTTTCCTGCACCGCCACCCTCCATCTCTACAACTGTCGGAGCCCGGCGAGCAGTCCCGCCACCAACCCGTCGACTGGAACAGCCCATCTCCGGCCATCTCGATCCCCGTCTACTTCCCTCTCAACCTACGTGCCATCATCGGACCACTCAGGCCACCTTTCTGCTGGAGCCGGTCTGGACCACCCGCCTAAGCCATCGATGTAAACCCCCTGATTTTTAAGAATTTTTAAATTTGGATTTTTCATAATTTTCTGGAACTTTTTGAGATTTTTCTGTAATTAAACTAAGGTATTTTAATTATTAAATAACTTTTAAATGATATTAAATAATATTAAAATATTATGAAAATAATATTTTATGGTGTAAAATAAAAAATTAGACATAGGATAATTTTCCGGAAATTTATTGGACCCCGAAATCAATTTTAAAAGCCCTAAAAAGTAATTAATAAATTAAACCAAATTGAACCATAATAAACCCGGTTTATTTGGCCTGAACCGAACCAAACTGGTCGGTCTGACCAAACCAACCCAACCCCACCTTAGCGGGTCGGATCCGGGTTAGACCCGACCCGCTTGGACCCGACCCGACCCATTTGGAAACCCTAACCCCAATTCCTTCGTCTCCCCCGACTTTTCACCTGCCGGCGGCCGTTTCCGCCGCCGTGGCCGCCGGCGACCCCCCATCTTCACCTTCCTCCAACACCGGCCGCCTTCTCTTCCTATTCCGGCCAACTCCCGACCGTCCATCTCCCCTATCCCTCTATATAACCCCCACGTTCGGCCACATAATTTCCTCTTCCCCTCTCCTTAGCCTCCGACTCCGGCCTTCTCCGTCCGCTGCCACATGAATCCGGCCGCCCTCGACCTTGCCGGACTCCTCAGAACCCCGACCCTCTTCTTCAACCTCTCCCCCGACCTCCAGAAGTCGCTGCCCTCTTCCCCGACGACTCTGGCCGGCACCGCAGCACCGGCGCCGCCTCCACCCGCACCCCGGCCGACTCCAGCGACACCCTCAGCCGTCCAGCACAGCCTCCGGCGAGCTCGGACACGGCAGAGCTCAAGCCCTAGCCAGGACACGGCTCGGACACAGGACACATTGTCTCTTGTGTCATGTCGGACACGAAGAATTCAGGTTTTTGGAACCCTGTTCAGGTACTCATATCTCTCTCCTTGCTGCCCTGTTTTTGATTCCGTTAGTTGTGACGCATAGACTATGTGACCACCTCGATGCTCGTACAAACCGCTCGGTACATCGCGTACTGTGGCGATCGTGAACCGCGATCCAAAAACAGAAAAATCAATGCCCTGTTTCACCCTGAAACTGAGTACGCCCCGCCAAACGGGACGATTTGGTCGTGTGCGGTCTTCACCGATACGTGCGCATCGTTGATACGGATGTGCGGGATTTTGCAGAAGTTGATTTGGATGTGCGTGCAAACCAGAATCAACGTGTATCTGCCGACAACGTCCCGTATCCACCCTTTCTGGTTCTCGCTATAACTTAGTGTACACACGTCGGATCGAGACGAAACTTACGCCATTGGACTCGTAGCAATACGCTGGTCCAATGAGCCAAGTTTGGTTCGATTTTGAGAACGTTGACAAAATCATGTATCGTGGGGCCCACAGGCTCCACTTGACAGGCGATTTTGTGAACGGCTCATCGGAAACCAATTCTGAAAATTCTGTTGGGTTCGTATCATCGTTCCTGACTTGTTGACACTAAGTTGGACAGATTTAGAGACCGCTGATCCTGACCCATTTTTTGGTGCAAAGCGGCCCACATGTGGACCCCGCTTTGACTTGAAAATGTTATTTTTGCCCCTGAGTCCAAAATTGGACTCAAGGACAGGCGTTTCTAGCTGATTGATATTTTCTGAATCTGATGGTGATATTTATTTCAGCAATCGGAGTACTGCCTGCAAATCTCGCTGAAGTCAGAGCCACAGTTGGAACCGGAACCCCAGGCAAGTGTACCTTGCCAACTTAAAGTTTTTGATACATATTACTTGGACTTAATTATAAACTGTTGAATATGCTTAAACCTAGGACCGTGTGACTTACTTAGCGTCCAATTAATAGTCGGGTGCCAACCCCGTACGCGGAGTTGTGTACGTCATCTAGAGATGGACATTCGTGACCCTTTACATTCTCGTACTTGCCATATCAAGTACATTATACCCAGGACACCTGACACGAATCATGAGACAGAATCTTCCTGAAATATTTAAGGTGATTCTGTGTAGGTTGTAGGATTTATGACATAGACATTATATTCCTAGACATTATATTCATAGACATAGTATGACTCACTGCATTAGATATGGTCTGACGTGACATGGACATGAGGCATCGTGGACATGAGATCAATGATTACATTGGGTGGGGAGAGACACACAGGCTACAGGCTGATTATATATATATATAGGCCACAACATAGTAAATTACATAGCATAGTATAACTGCTACCGGCTCCCCGATACAGAGTTTGTAGTGGTATCAGCCTAAGTTCTAGTGGTGCTCTTAACTTGTATTTCACATAGATGGTTATATAGTTTACCCTATTATTTAATTTATTGCTGTACTACATTTATTTTGGCTTGTATTATCTGTACCTTGCTATGTCCCCTGAGGACCTGGATCCGGATTATGTCCCCAGGATTAGCAGACGAGGTTTATCCAGAGGTATACGGAACATGAGCACTTCACGGAACAGTACCAGTACCTAAGGACGAGGTGATCGCTGAGGACTTCTCCTGAACATCTGCTTCTTCCATGCTCAGTTTTTATGGCAAATAAACTCTTTATTTCCTGTTTAAGAGAACAATTGTAACAGACTTTATATCGGGTTGTTCCCCGAGTTTAATTACTTGTGACTGGATGTTGTTTAATACTTTTTGTTGATATTGCTGTATTTATTCTGTGGATGAGATTAGAAAACCCTGATAGTTGTAATACAGCTTAAGTATGCCCCGATGGATCCATTAAATTGGGTTTGTCCATCGGTATGTGCTGCTGGCCATTGCCACGTGTCTAGTCCCTCAATATTTTGGGACTGGGGCGTAACATGATTTTTGTGGTGGCCTATGCAGGTCAACGACTAAATTATTTGGTTTCAACTTAGGGACCGAATAGGCCTGCAATAAGAATATGATAAGTTTTTAGGATCTCATCTACTTGCTTGAATCGTTCTTGATATCTATATCGTATTCGAATTAATTTTTGACTTGCATCTTGCCTTGATTCCTGTGCGCCTCTTATAGTTTATTTTTGATGCAGAGTAATGGATCCAAGAATCGGAGACAAGAATCCCTTGGGTACACCGCACGATGCTGTGGTTACTTATGATAAAGGAGTGACACCCGGAGACCGAGGACAATCGGCTCAAAGCAATCAAGCGGGCCAGCATACTTCCAGGTTCCGGCGTGTTGACATTCCGCCGCCTCCGCAGTTTGTTCCACCAATGCCCGTATTCCCACAAGGGCAACCTATAGACGGGCAGCAGATATTTTAAATGATCTACGCAATGATGCAAGCCCAACAGCAAATTCATCAAGAGACTCAACGTCACGAGGCGAAGTATTTGAGGACAAGCCTAGTAACCGCATTGGAGCAGGCGAACCCACAAGTTAGACGACCAGCGATGGGTTCTATCACTGATTTTCGTTAACTTAAGTCCCGTACCTTTTCTGGCAAAGAGGGACCAACAGAAGTTCATGAGTGGCTCACCAACATACAACACCAGTTGGAAGCAGCAGAGCTTCCAAGAGAACGTTGGATGACCGTCGTTAGAATGCAGTTAACGGACAATGCTCATCACTGGTGGCTATCTGAAGAGACCAGGCTCGGACCAGACCGAGTCACTTGGGAAGAGTTTTCCAGACTCTTTCAGGAGATGTATATTCTGGCTATCGCTCGATCAGAACTTTGGGACAAGTTCAATCGCCTTATTCAGAGCAGTATGACGGTGGAAGAGTACAACGCAGAATTCATTCGTCTAAGTCGTTTCGCCCCTACTTTGATCCCGACGGAAGAAGAGAAGGTTGAGAAGTTCTTCGACGGATTAAACTTCGAACTACAGAGACTCATCGGATCCGTCGCACCTACGTCTTACTCGGACGTTCTTGCTGCAGCTCGACACATGGAACGCATCACCAGGAGAGAGACCAGTCTGAAACGGTCTTCTACATCAGCCAAAACACCACAAGAAGAAGCTGCAAAAAGACCACACATACACCAGCCACCCAAAACCTCTCCGCAGACATTACCTACATGTCAATACTGTGGCAAGGTAGGCCATATTGAGAAGGACTGCAGACGCAAGTTAGGATTATCTTGATTTATGGAACCAATCAACACTTAGCCAAGGATTGTCCTCAGCATTGAGGAGGAGCACCAAGGACAAACCAACAAGCTCTACCAGCACCAGGAGGGTATCAACCAAGGCCACCCTTGGCACCACAAGCAGCACTCTTCCAATAGGCCCAGCAACAGTAAAGGAATCTACCACAAGGACGCGGACAAGCCTTCACGATGACCTTGGAAGATGCGCAGAACCATGGAGTAGCTAATGCGCGTAAGTTTTTATAGTTTTCTGTTTCTAGTATTGCTTTACTTCGTGTCTGCTGGTTCGTGACCTTAGACTTAACCTGACTTGCTAATTATATATAACCTAGTGTTAACCTAGTAATTTTGAACTTGCTAAATAACCTAGAATGTTTTATAATTATTAACCTGATAAGTTTTAAAGGATAACCAGGTTTTCTAAACTGTAATTTTCTAGATTTTCTATATTTGGAAAATTGCATAACTTCCATTGCTTAGGGAAATGATTTTCCCTATGTGTTTAAACCCACAACCTTGACTTTTCTTAATCTTGAAGTGCTTCGAACAATGTTTGCAACCGTGTCATCTCTGTTGACCGGTTATTCTTTGATTGCGAGGACGCAATCCTGTTAAGGGGGGTAGATTGTAAACCTCCTGATTTTCAAGAATTTTTAAATTTAGATTTTTCATAATTTTCTGGAAATTTTCTGTAATTAAACTAAGATGTTTTAATTATTAAATAATTTTTAAATGATATTAAATAATATTAAAATATTATGAAAATAATATTTTATGGTGTAAAATGAAAAATTAGACATAGGATAATTTTTCGAGAATTTATTGGACCTCGGAATCAATTTTAAAAGCCCTAAAAACTAATTAATAAATTAAACAAAATTGAACCATAATAAATCCGGTTTATTTGGCCTGAACCGAATCAAACCGGCCGGTCTGACCAAACCAACCCAACCCCACCTTAGCGGGTCGGATCCGGGTTGGACCCGACCCGCTTGGACCCGACCCGACCCGTTTGGAAACCCTAACCCCAATTCCTTCGTCTCCCCCGACTTTTCACCTGCCGGCGGCCGTTTCCGCCGTCGTGGCCGCCAGCGACCCCCCATCTTCACCTTCCTCCAACGCCGGCCGCCTTCTCTTCCTATTCCGGCCAACTCCCGGCCTTCCATCTCCCCTATCCCTCTATATAACCCCCGCGTCCGGCCACAGAATTTCCTCTTCCCCTCTCCTTAGCATCCGACTCCGGCCTTCTCCGTCCGCTGCCACATGAATCCGGCCGCCCTCGACCTCGCCTGCCTCCTCAGAATCCCGACCCTCTCCTTCAACCTCTCCCCCGACCTCCAGAAGCCGCTGCCCTCTTACCCGACGACTCCGGTGGCACCGCAGCACCGGCGCCGCCTCCACCCGCACCCGGCCGACTCCAGCGATACCCTCAGCCGTTCAGCACAGCCTCCGGCGAGCTCGGACACGGTAGAGCTCAAGCCCTAGCTAGGACACGGCTCGGACACAGGACACATTGTCTCTTGTATCGTGTCGGACACGAAGAATTCAGGTTTTTGGAACCCTGTTCAGGTACTCATATCTCTCTCCTCGCTGCCCTATTTTCGATTCCGTCAGTTGTGACGCGTAGACTGTGTGACCCCCTCGGTGCCCGTGCAAACCGCTCGGTGCATCGCGTCCTGTGGCGATCGCGAACCGCGATCCAAAAATAGGAAAATCAATGCCCTATTTTACCCCGGAACTGAGTACGCCCCGCCAAACGGGACGACTTGGTCGCGTGCGGTCTTCACCGATACGTGCGCGTCGTTGATACGAATGTGCGAAATTTTGCAGAAGTTGATTTGGATGTGCGTGCACACCGAAATCATCGCGTATCCACCGACAACGCCCCGTATCCATCTTTTCTGATTCTCGCTGTAACTTAGTGTACACAAGTCGAATCGAGACAAAACTTACGCCATTGGACTCGTAGCAATACGCTGGTCCTGTGAGCCAAATTTGGTTCGATTCTGAGAATGTTGACAAAATCACGTATCGTGGGCCCCACAGGCTCCACTTGACAGGCGATTTTGTGAACGGCTCATCGGAATCCAATTCTGGAAGTTTTATTGGGTTCGTATCATCGTTCCTGACTTGTTGACACTATGTTGGACAGATTTGGAGACCGTTGACCCTGACCCATTTTTCGGTGCAAAGCGGCCCACATGTGGACCCCGCTTTGACTTGAAAATATCATTTTTGCCCCTGAGTCCAAATTGGACTCAAGGACAGGCATTTTTAGCTGATTGATATTTTCTGAATCTGATGGTGATATTTATTTCAGCAATTGGAGTACTGCCTGCAAATCCCGCTGAAGTTAGAGCCACAATTGAAACCGGAACCCCAGGCAAGTGTACCTTGCCAACTTGCAGTTTTTGATACATATTACTTGGACTTAATTATAAACTGTTGAACATGCTTAAACCTAGGACTGTGTGACTTACTTAGCGTCTGATTAATAGTCGGGTGCCAACCCCGTACGCGGAGTTGTGTACGTCATCTAGAGATGGACATTCGTGACCCTTTACATTCTCGTACTTGCCATATCAAGTATATTATACCCAGGACACCTGACACGAATCATGAGACCGAATCTTTCTAAAATATTCAAGGTAATTCTGTGTAGGTTGCAGGATTTATGACATAGACATTATATTCCTAGACATTATATTCATAGACATAGTATGACTCACTGCATTAGATATGGTCTGATGTGACATAGACATGAGGCATCGTGGACATGAGACGTATGATTACATTGGGTGGGGAGAGACACACAGGCTACAGGCTGATTATATATATATAGGCCACAACATAGTAAATTATATAGCATAGTATAACTGCTACCGGCTCCCCGACACAGAGCTTGTAGTGGTATCAGCCTAAGTTCTAGTGATGCTCTCAACTTGCATTTCACATAGATGGTTATATAGTTTACCCTATTATTTAATTTATTGCTGCACTGTATTTATTTTGGCTTGTATTATCTGTACCTTGCTATGTCCCCTGAGGACCTGGATCCGGATTATGTCCCCAGGATTAGCAGACGAGGTTTATCCAGAGGTATACGGAACATGAGCACTTCACGGAACAGTACCAGTACCTGAGGACGAGGTGATCGCTGAGGACTTCTCCTGAAGATCTGCTTCTTCCATGCTCAGTTTTTATGGCAAATAAACTCTTTATTTCCTGTTTAAGAGAACAATTGTAACATAATTTATATCGGGTTGTTCCCCGAGTTTAATTACTTGTGACTGGATGGTGTTTAATACTTTTTTTTGATATTGCTGTGTTTATTATGTGGATGAGATTAGAAAACCCTGATAGTTGTAATACAGCTTAAGTATGCCCCGATGGATCCATTAAATTGGGTTTGTCCATCGGTGTGTGCTGCTGGCCATGGCCACGTGTCTAGTTCCTCGATATTTTGGGACTGGGGCGTGACAGTCGACCTCCAACACCACTGTCAGCCGGGTCCCTGGCCTTCTCCACGACGAACTGTGGAGCAGTCGCCTGATCATGACCCGGCCTGCTCACCGTCCCCGACTGTACCATGACCTTGACTCCTCTTCCACCTCTCTGTCCTCTCCTTCCCTCGACCCGCCTGAGCATCCCCGACCGTCCCCATCCCTTCCCTGTCCATCCCCCTCCTCGCCCGAAGCCGTCGGACTCCGGCAGTAAGCCTCCGGCCATCCTTATCATCACCAGTATCATCATCATCTCTACTCATCATCATCTCTCATCTCACCATCATTATCTTATCATCTCACCATCATCATCTCATCATCATCTCATGATCTCACTATCATTATCTCATCATCTCTCATCTCACCATCATCATCTCACTATCATCATCTTATCATCTCACTATCATTATCTCATCATCTCTTATCTCACCATCATCATCTCATCATCTTACCATCATCATCTCATCATAACCTCAATCATCATCACCCTCATCATTATCGTCGTCATCGTCGTCAACCTCATTATCGTCATCGTCGTCCCCGTGCGCGCACCCAGAGGTTCGAACATGTCCCCCTCCTTTCATATTGTATATGTGTGCTTGTGTGAATAGTGTAGGGTTTTAGCATATTGGTTCAGTTTAGATTTGTTGGTTTCAGACCATGTCGGGGAACCCAATAACTTGTATGCATACACGTACGCGTATTATAATTAAATTGATATATATATATATATATATATATATACATATATATATGGATGTATTATATAATTAATTCTATGCTAGTAATAGTTATGACTATGTATGTATTGTACGACCCTAGGACACTATGGATTATCCCGTATTTATGTTTGACCAAGTGACCCTAAGAACTTGTGAGTTGACTGCCTTGTGTACATTAACGTACTGGCTTAGACACATGATAGTTGACTGTCTGATTTTGATACAACATTTAATATAGGACACCCGCATAATTAGACGCGCATTTGACCCTGTTAGTTGACTATTGTCACCCCTAGCGTACCCTCTCAGTCCAGTGTATTTATGGTTGTGTATGTGCTAGCGTAATGGCTGATGTTGTATTATGTTATATTATATGTATATAGGACCCTTGGATTGTTCTGCGCGACTTCAGGAGCAGGTTTTTGGTACTACGCAGCTCTCTTGCCAGGCAAGTATACCTTGCCATTGTACTGTTATTCATATTCCATATGATGCATGCATTTTTATTTCTGTCATCTAGTTCATAAATTTTAAACTGCTATATAAACTACGCGTCCAAGGAAACTTGGGTACAACGACGGTATCGTCGTATTCTA
Organism: Iris macrosiphon; assembly: GCA_036927795.1. Taxonomy (NCBI): domain Eukaryota; kingdom Viridiplantae; phylum Streptophyta; class Magnoliopsida; order Asparagales; family Iridaceae; genus Iris; species Iris macrosiphon. Next base: position 51,699,858 of record JAYESA010000018.1, read on the forward strand.
TTTTTATTATGTATATGCATTGACCTAGTTTTATGAGACCACCCCATTATCATGAAGCATCATTAGGTTTAATTGGCCGTGACACAGTTCTTACACGAGTGTGAGTCTCATGTAGGATACGGACTCGCGTACTGGGTTGGCCTCCTGTACGTATGGGTCATGCGTTAGGGATAACTGCTATTAGAAACTTTGCATTCTAGTAGACTGGCAGTTATTAGAGGTATTATCGTATCATGGATATGACATGCTTAGAGCATGGGGTGGGGAGAACAACAAGTAATGCGTGTGGGCTCCTTTGCACTATCATTTTATGTAACCCGCACGCTCCGTCGGAGATGCATGGTCGTGATGACCCCTATACTACCTGGCGGCCTCTGCCGTTCAAAAGACGACATGCTTTTTAGGCCCCTGAATATCCAAGAGAATCATGCCAATCACATTTTAGCCAGATAGCCCACGCGTCGGGAAAGTTGTTCTTAAACAGCATTCACTTAGAGGTTAGGTGACCCCATTGGATATTTATTTACAGTAGTACTTTATTGACATGCTTCTATGTATCTTGTTATGTCCCTCTAAGGACCTGGTCCCTTTCCAGGTGTAGATGTTCATGAGTATTCGTATGAGCGCAGATCCGGACTTGCCACTATATTTCGAGGAGGTCTTCTCTTCGAGTCTCAGGGATTGTTAGTTGTTGTACTTATACTGTGTTTGCTTTTATATTCTAGTTCAGCAATGGATTTGTTTTCATCCGAATGTCATCCTTAGATACTTCATATTGAGACCTAGTTATATAGATATTGATTATTTATTTCTATTTGATTTTTGTGGATAAGATTTAGATTATGCCTGTGACTTGAGATAGTTTATACCACTTGTGAATTGTTATTCATATTGCAGCGTACGCATGTGTTTTGGTTTCCATATATTGGAGTTGCTATATCCATGCGGCTGGCATGCTTACGTGTCCTAGTCCTACGTATTTTGGGACTGGGGCGTGACATATTTTTAGTGGTGGCCCATGCAGGTCGAGAGCATATTGTCTCGGTTACGTTACTGTACCGAGCAAGCCTGCAAATATGATTAGAGTATATGATCTCATCCACAATTGACTATGACTCGCATTTCTTCCAATCTGTTCTATTTAAATAATTGCATCCTGCTTGATTTATGTACTTCTTTAATAGTTCCTTGAGTATAGCCTCTCCTAGAATATAGGAATCCCTGTCGTTAGGATGGTAATCAGGGCAATATTCCCAGGAAGAATACCACTAGAATATTGACACATCACTAAGTTTAGAATATCTAATGAACCCTAGCATCCAATACCTATAAATTAGATGACCATTATCCCTTGATATATTTATGAAAACTTGAGAGTAGTATAGACAATACTAGAGTTAGTTATAAATTTAACCATATTGTTTGACCGTAGTATTGAGGGACCAATAGAAATCTAAGGTTGAATATTAGGACTGAATCTAACTTTCATAGTGAGATAGTATTAGAAAACTATAAATTTAGCTTCTTGTCTTAATATTAGCAGAACAGTACCATAGGAAGCCAAGAGGAATGAATATAATATCTTTCTTGATCATACTTCGAACATAGAGACTAGCATACCACTTTCCCCTTAGAAAACCATGACATTATCAATAGTCTTTCTATTTTTAATTTTATAACTTGTTCTCTGAAACCTTAACACTCGCTATTTGTGCGACGACTAAATTTCTTTTCTTCATCTCTTCAAGTCGTGCCACCTAACTCTTATGATTGTAGGCCAAGTGATTTTATTTTATGCTAGGATTATAGTTGTAATTCTTGAAGATTGAAATTTCTGTACTTGGTAGTTAGAACTTGATAGTTTTAGTATTCAATTAGATTATAATTTTATGGTTATACCTTAGTTTTAAATCAATTAATTTGTTCCTATATCTCCATATAGGATACATCCTCTCTCACGTGAGAGTCAGTAACTTTTCCATTCTTACAATTAACACTTTTGTTTTATAAGCACTATAATTAAGACTTAAGATGACCATTACCTATGGAGTTGTAATGCAATAAGGGACCCTAAATAGGTACCAAGATCTTTTTCTCGTATAGCCCAATAAGAGTTTCTACTTTATTTGCAAGTGCAAGGTTATTTTGTAGAATTCCCTTTAAAGCAGTTACAGTATTAGCTAATTCTTTTAAGTTGGATAATATGACTCACAATCTAGTATCACATAGTCCTCTTGACTCATTAATAAAGTATAACAGAATGAAATTAACTATATGCTAGCATAAAAAGATAGTGGTTATCCAGACTGTAGAACTTAGAGGTCTATGCCTCTATTTGGTCGACTAGCGACTTAGACAAGGAGTTAGTATGACAACTGTAGAGACTGTAGAGTCTTATCTTTTTGTGAACTTGAATTATTTTGTACCTTCTTTCATCATAATCCAGCATATTTATATTTTCTGTACTACCTCGACTTATGCTGCTATTTTATAGCCTAGTTTTGCAAGCTTATTCTTTTATCGAGCTTGATCATGATATATATATATATTATTGGGGATGCCTACTACTGCATTGTCTAAATCAGAATCAGTGTATTATGGTCTAGCTAACCTTAGTACATTTGGTTCGCCCTTCACAATACTACTTTACGTGGATTGAGATGTATAGTTGACTAGTAGACGAATATACTTGTCCTTAGACATCTCCGAGCATATCATATTAGTTACATAATTGTACTAATATGAGCATGTGAATAGGGATTTACCAAAATAGGATTTCAATCCACAACTGCCTTGACAATTCCTTTTGAATTCTTTAAATGCCTTGATTCTCATACTTGTATTCTATTACCTCCCCCTTGAACTCTTTATTATTGATCTCCGTCTTCCCCTATTTCAGAAAGACGAACGCTCGTGCTTGGTATAAGTTTGATACACAGAGAGTACTAGATATACACCATAGGCCAACCGCATTATTTGGTGACTATCTTTTGTAATTAAGGGCATATCACATGTGATATATTGGTGTTAAAGTTTTGAGGATTGAATAATATGATTAAATAATTTGAGAAATAGTTTTCTTAAATGAATAGCCTTATGTGATAGATGGATAAATTCTAAGTTGGATAGAAATTGCATTGTTAACTTGAGATGAAATTCTTTTAGATTATGATCAAGTGAGATTAGATAGAGAAACCATACCTTATTTTAATTTCGATGACGAAATTATTTTAAGTTGGGTAGATTGTAAACCCCCTCACCCAAAATTAGGCCTACTTGGCTTAGATAGAGAAACTAGGGTTAGTTTGAATCCAATTAGAAATAGAACACGGTATTTTATATGATTTACAATATTTATATATATCACTTAGTGCACCTTACCGTTGCTTCGATAATTGGAGCACCACACTAGTCATTACCTTCCTATAAATTTTACATCCTTGTCCTACACGTGCCCGTCTTCTATTCTGACATTTGTGTAACTTATAATTATGCTCTCTTGTGCTACATTTTAGTCGCACAATATTCGTCGCAGACATTTATATTTAATTCTAAATAATTCTAACTTTGTATCCTTGTGCGTTCCAATCAAAATTGAAGACACAATCTTGACCCGATTTGGACAACCCAAATTATGATAATATTCTACTCTGAGTCTTCTTCATTCATGACACTTGTTTCCTACCTAATTTTAGCCCAATGTACTTCTAATTCATTTCAGAACACCATTTGTATTAATTTTAATTAATTTAATCCAATTTCTATTTTTGTGCAATTTTCTAATTGTTTGGTGCTTTTATGCAAAAGTGCATTGAGTAGTCCACACCATTGGATATGACCCATGAAGAAATCCATTTTTCGTTCATATAAAATTTCCCCATGATTTTTGGAATGTGCAAACACACAAACATCTCCCTCATTTAACCTTAGCCTTGCATTTTAAACAATGCAAATTATAGCCCTCCAAATATCCCCATGTCAAGCCAAAGCCCACCCCAAGGAGGATGTTCACCAGGCCCAACTAACTAGGTCAATACCGAACCCAAATTCTATATATATATATATATATATATATATATATATATATATATATATATATTTCTTTATTCTTTCTCATTCACCCCTATAACCTAAACCAGCCGACACCCCTCTCCCTCTCATGTTTACCTCCTTCCCTGCACCGCCACCCTCCGCCTCTGCAACCGCCGGAGCTCGACGAGCAGTCCTGCCACCAACCCGTCTACCGGAACAGCCCATCTCCGGACATCTCGATCCCCGTCTACTTCCTTCTCAACCTACGTGCCATCACCCGACCACTCAGGCCACCTTTCCGCCGGAGCCGGTCTGGACCACCCGCCTTAGCCGTCGACCTCCACCACCACTGTCAGCCGGGTCCCTGACCTTCTACATAACGAAACGTGGAGCAGTCGCCTGAGCACGACCCGGCCTGCTCACCGTCTCTGACTGCACCATGACCTCGACTCCTCTTCCACCTCCCTGTCCTCCCCTTCCCTCGACCCGCCTGAGCATCCCCGGTCGTCCTCATCCCTTCCCTGTCCATCCCCCTCCTCGCCTGAAGCCATCGGACTCCGGCAGTAAGCCTCCAGCCATCCTTATCATCACCAGTATCATCATCATACCTGCTCATCATCATCTCTCATCTCACCATCATCATCTCATCATCTCACCATCATCATCTCATCATCTCACTATCATCATCTCATCATCATCTCTTATCTCACCATCATCATCTCACCATTATTATCTCACTATCATCATCTCATCATTATCTCATCATAACCTCAATCATCATCACCCTCGTCGTCATCATCGTCGTCCCCGTACGCTCACCCAGAGGTTCGAACCTATCCCCCTCCTTTCATATTGTGTATGTGTGCTTATGTGAATAGTGTAGGGTTTTAGCATATTGGTTCAGTTTAGTTTGGTTGGTTTTAGACTGTGTCGGGGAACCCAATGACTTGTATGCGTACACGTACGCGTATTATAATTAAATTTATATATATATACATATATATATGGATGTATTATATAATTAATTATATGCTAGTAATAGTTATGACTATGTATGTATTGTACGACCCTAGGACACTGTGGATTATCCCGTATTTACGTTTGACCAAGTGACCCTAAGAACTTGTGAGTTGACTGCCTTGTGTACATTAACGTAATGGCTTAGACACATGTTAGTTGATTGTTTGATTTTGAAACACATTTAATATAGGATACCGCATAATTAGATGCACATTTGACCCTGTTAGTTGACCAGTGTCACCCCTAGCGTACCCTCTGAGTCCAGTGTATTTATGGTTGTGTATGTGTTAGCGTAATGGCTGATATTGTATTATATTAGATTATATGTATATAGGACCCTTGGATTGTTCTGTGCGACTTCAAGAGCAGGTTATTGGTACTACGCAGCTCTCTTGCCAGGCAAGTATACCTTGCCATTGTACTGTTATTCATACTCCATATGATGCATGCATTTTTATTTCTGTCATTTAGTTCATAAATTTTAAACTGCTATATAAACTGCGCATCCAAGAAAACTTGGGTACAACGACAGTGTCATCGTATTCTGTTTTTATTATGTATATGCATTGACATAGTTTTATGAGACCACCCCATTATCATGAAGCATCATTAGGTTTCATTTGCCGTGATACAGTTCTTACACGAGTGTGAGTCTCGTGTAGGACACGGACTCACGTACTGGGTTGGCCTTCTATACGTATGGATCGTGCGTTAGGGATAACTGCTATTAGAAACTTTGCATGCTAGTAGACTGGCAGTTATTAGAGGTATTATCGTGTCATGGATGTGATATGCTTAGAGCATGGGTGGGGAGAACAACAAGTAATACATGTGGGCTCCTTTGTACTATCATTTTATGTAACCCGCACGCTCCGCCGGAGATGCATGGTCGTGATGACCCCTATACTACCTGGCGGTCTCTGCCGTTCAAAAGACGACATGCTTTTTAGGCCCCTGAATATCCAAGAGAATCATGCCAGTCCCATTTTAGCCAGATAGCCCACGCGTCGGGAAAGTTGTTCTTAAACTGCATTCACTTAGACGGTTAGGTGACCCCATTTGATGTTTATTTACAGTACTTTATTGGCATGCTTGTATGTATCTTGTTATGTCACTCTGAGGACCTGGTCCCTTTCCAGGTGTAGATGTTCATGAGTATTCACAGGAGCGCAGATCCAGACTTGCCACTATATTTCGAGGAGGTCTTCTCTTCGAGTCTCAGTGATTGTTAGTTGTTGTACTTATATTGTGTTTGCTTTATATTCTAGTTCGGCAGTGGATTTGTTTCCATCCGATTGTCATCCTTAGATACTTCATATTGAGATCTAGTTATATAGATATTGGTTATTTATTTCTATTTGATTTCTACGGATTAGATTTAGATTATGCCTGTGACTTGAGATAGTTTATACCACTTGTGAATTGTTATTCATATTACAGTGTATGCATGTGTTTTGGTTTCCATATATTGGAGTTGCCATATCCATGCGGCTGGCATGCTTACGTGTCCTAGTCCTACGTATTTTGGGACTGGGGCATGACAAACCTGCTATGGCTATGATGAGTTTTCTGTTATGTCGTTTGGAATGATGAATGTCCCTACCGCATTCATGGATTTGATCAACCGTGTGTTCCGACACAAGTTTGTGGTGGTATTTATAGACGACATCTTAGTTTACTCGAAGAATAAGGATGAACATGCAGGATACCTGCGGATGGTGCTTTAAACTCTTCGAGACAATAAGTTGTATGCGAAGCTGAGCTAGTACGAGTTTTGGTTGAACAACATATCCTTCCTTGGGTACATCATTTCTGCCAAGGGCATCTCAGTCGACCCAAAGAAATTGAAGCCATCGTCAAGTGGAAAAGGCATGAGTCAGCTAGTGAAATTCGGAGTTTTCTTGGTCTAGCAGGCTACTACAGGAGATTTATAGAAGATTTTGCAAGGATCGCCTTGCCTCCGACTCATCTCACTCAGAAGGGGGTAGCGTTCGCATGGACGGACGACTGTGAAGCTTCATTTATGGAGTTAAAGCAGCGACTTATCTTAGCACCAATTCTTACCCTTCCGGACGGACCCGATGATTTTAAGATCTATAGCGACGCCTCAAGAAAGGGTTTGGGATGTGACCTTATGCACAAGGACAAAGTGATAGCCTTTGCGTCGAGGCATTTAAAGCCTCACGAGAAGAACTATCCAACACACGACCTGGAACTTGCAGCAGTGGTGTTCGCGCTGAAGTTATGGCAGCATTATATTTATGGCATACCGTATAAAATCTACACGGATCACAAAAGCCTCAAATATCTCTATACTTAAAAGGATTTGAATCTATGGCAACGATGTTGGCTTGAAATCCTTAGCGACTTTGACTTGATGATGAGATATATACTGGGCAAGGGCAACGTTGTAGATGATGCACTGAGTCGAGTGTTCGTTGAGAGATTGGCTATCAATGATAGGCTGCGACGGGATCTCGAAAGTTTGGGCATTATACTCTGAATCAGATACAAAAAGGGGGTATAAGTGGCTTAGCTGCGCCTGGAACCAGACTTGCTGGAGAAAGTTAAGTCCGCTAAGAAGAACGACTTGTTCCTAGAAAAGATGCATAATCTTATCTCAGCAGGAAAGGCGATTGACTTTGTGGTGGACACGGATGGAATGATGCGGGTGAAGGAAAGATTGTGTGTTCCTAACGATGCAAACCTCAGAAAGGAGATACTCACCGAAGCCCACTATGCGAGTTACACTTCACATCCAGGTAGCACAAAGATGTATTAAGACCTCCGTACGACATTTTGGTGGCACGACATGCAAAGGGATGTGGCGCTGTTTGTGTCGCAATGCATGGCTGGTCAGAGAGTAAAGGCCGAGCACCAGAAGCCGGGCGGAGAGATGCAGAACCTTGCTATACCGGAGTGAAAATGGGAACACATAACCATGGATTTCATTGTTGGTTTGATAAAGACACAACGGGAAAATAATGCCGTCTGGGTCATCGTCAATCTACTCACCAAGTCAGCTCACTTTCTGCCTATCAAAGTTACTTGGAGTGCCGACCGCTTGGCCTAGATCTACCTCAATAAGATCGTTCGACTCCACGGCGTGCCTGTATTAGTTGTCTCCGATCGAGATGGTTAATTCTTATCACGCTTCTGGGAGAGCCTTCAGTCGGCAATGGGGACGAAGTTAAAGTTCAGCTCCACCTATCATCCTCAGACAGACGGCCAGATCCTCGAAGATATACTGCAGCTTTGTGCCTTGGACTTGAACTCAAGTTGGAACATGCATCTACCGTTAGCTGAGTTTGCACACAACAATAGATATCAATCCAGCATTCAAATGGCACCGTGTGAGGCATTATATGGGCGAAAGTACAGATCCCCAATCTGTTCGGATGAAGTTAGTGAACGGCAAATTCTTGGCCCGGAACTCATAGAAGAAACCGTCCAGAAGATCAATTTGATCCGCAAATAACTGAAGGTAGAATAGAATCATCAGAAAAGCTACTCAGATATGCACCAACGACCTCTTGAGTTCTTAGAAGGCGATCGAGTATTTCTCAAAGTCTCGTCCATACGAGGAGTTACCAGATTCATAGCAAAAGGGAAGCTAAGTCCAAGATTAGTCGGCCCGTTCGAGATACTTAAGCGAGTTGCCCTAGTCGCATATCAAATTGCCCTTCCACCGTCACTATCTGAAGTGCACGATATCTTCCACATTTCACAGCTTAAAAAGTACATGTACGACCCGAGTCATGTAGTGGATATTGATCAACTGGACTTAAAGGAAGACTTGACTTTTGTTGAACATCCTGTGCGGATCTTGTATCACAAAGAGAAGCTGCTTCGAAGTCGTTCGGTTCCTCTCGTGTGCATGCTTTGGCAAAATCATTCGGTCGAAGAATCGACCTGGGAGCATGAGTCTGGGATGAAGGAAAAGTTTCCTTCATTATTTCATAGTGGTAGGTTATATTCCTAAGTTTCGTGGATAAAACTTTTTAATAGTTGATTAGGATGTAGTACCCCATTCACCCTATTCGGGGACCGCGGCTAAGAAATACTAATCGGTATCGTTTGATCAGGATAGATTGAATCAATATCTTATCCTTATTATGGATTTTCTTCTTCGAAATCGATTTCCATATTTAGTGGACCGTGTCCCGAGGACGGACTTAGCGGCAGAGTTAAGAGGGACCCCTCCGCTGCAACTTTTTATGCCTAGTTTTCGTTGTCGCCTTATTGCTTTCGTACTTTTGAGTTAGTTTTCGGATTTGTATTTTCTTGAATGGTTTTAATTAATTTTATTGCTTTCGTTCATTGAACTGCATTTTATTCTGAGCTTGAAAAGAGTAAAAGAGATATTGATCAGTTGTTCGTGGCAATGCAGATGATCGTGCAGTAGACATCGTGCAAGCGGAGTCTTGAAGCACCTCTTTCCTTTCCTCTCTCCAACCAACTTGTGAGTGGCTATAATTCGATTCAGTTGACCCTTCTTCCAAGTCTTCACACCAAATACCTTTTCTTCTTGATTGTTCCGATCAAACGATAGCATAATAACTAAAAGAAGTCAAGATTAAAAAGAAATAGACTTGGATTACTTTATGCTTGTCAATCAACTTGTGAACGATTACCTTGTTACATGCTAGTTAATTTAGAAAGTTCTTCATAATGTTTCAATTCTAGTTAGAATGTATACTTCTTCTATAATTATGCAATATATAGAACACACTTGCTATATCAGGGAGACTATGCAAAATAGATCATGCCATATGATTTTCTCGTGCTCGTATTGCCTTAGAATGCATCAAGTGATAGCTTAGTATAGATACCGTTTGATCACGGATAACTTGTGTACAAGGATTCTGGTTTTCACGGACGGTCGCTGGGGCACTAGGACCGATATGATCCGGGCGGAACGATCTGTAAAGTCGTCTGTTATGGACGGAATGTTAGGTAGCGGGGCTCGCTACCTACGTTTCATATCATTCTCGTCTCGAGACTACAACCCGTCTTTTATGGCATTATGCCAGTGATCTCCTCGTATATTTAAACTGTGCAAGCTAATTTGTGTCTTCGTGGCAGGGAAGGTAATGGTAAGTATTGTGCAGGTGGTTCGAACGGGAAGGTAAAAGTCACCGAACGGTGGCATTTTTATTTCAGTAAATTTCTATGTCAATTGCTTGCTTGTAAAATAAACTAAGGCAAGATAGAAAGACTACAAATAACTTGCATACTTCATATAAATAACGTGTTGATTGGTATAGTTCGGTTAGCTCGCCTTCACTGGTGCATTTTGATGTACTGACCTCGTTGCAACAGGTTTTCCACACCAAGGAGATCCTGCGAGGAGTTAAAGCTACTTCCAATCCGGTCCACAAACCGACGCGGCCTGATCGTGCCTCGAAGAAGTGTTTTGAAGTTTTCAGGAGCTCGTACACAAGTTTATGCAGCTCCGTGGGAAGGCGATAGCTTCGCCAGAAGGTCTTTAATATTTTGAAGTTTTAGTAAATGATGTAATGTACATGATGATTATCTCATTTTGAGTCCACTTTTGTAAGCCCATGCAGCAATATTCGACTTGTTCAAGAGTTTGTAAAAGATGTTCATAATCAATAAAGGGAACTTTTTTATGTTTCAACATTGTATTTCAATTATCTGCGTACTCTGAATATGTGCTCGTTATATAAAATATCTTAGCCTTGTGCGGTGCGCAACCTAGGCGCGCACGGCGTCACGCCTGGGGGACTACTATCGATTCTACTGAATCGGGGTATGACATATTTTAGTTGTCTACAAGCTTTTCCTTAAGAGACAACCTATATCTCTTTCCATACACTATATGTGAGTTCTTTTAAAAAAATCCTTGACATGAGGACTTGTGCTTCCTTGCGATGCTACGCCGCTATGATATGACCTAAAGCTGAGGTTCACTCCCTCATGTGGTATCATCCCTAGATGATCCTGATATCCATAGCGTGTGAGCATCTTTTTAATATAATGGGATTGTGATAGTGCCACTCCAGTGTCCGTCTGGATAATCTTTATCCCGAGGATAACATCAGCTTCCCCTAAGTCCTTCATACCGAACTTAGATGAGAGGAACTTCTTTGTCTCAGTGATACGTGGTAGATCCGTACCTAGGATCAGCATGTCGTCCACGTATAGACAAACAATGAATCCTCTTCCGTCAGCGAACTTTGTGTAAACACACTTGTCTGTTTTACTGATCCTGTAGCCGTTTGACCTTATGACTTTGTCAAACTTCTCATGCCACATCTTGGGATCTTGCTTCAGACCGTATAGTAATTTCACCAACTTGCAGACTTTGTCTTCAAGCCCTGTGATAAAAAATCCTTCTGGTTGTTGCATGTAAATCTCTTCGGTCAACTCTCCATTCAGAAATATTATTTTAATATCCATTTGATGAATAACTAGCTTGTGAATTGCACTCAGAGTAATTAATTTCCTGATGGTCGTCATCCGTGCTACTGGAGCATATGTGTCGAAGTAGTCGATCCCCTTCTTCTAAGAAAACCCTTTGGCCACCAACCTTGCCTTGAACTTGTCAAAAGTTCCATTGGCTTTTATCTTCTTCTTGAAGATTCATTTGCATCTTATTGGTTTAGCTCATTCAGGAAGATCGACCAACACCCAAGTGTTGTTGGAGGTTATTGAGTCATACTCATCATTGATAGCCTCCTTCCAGAAGAAAGCGTCTTTGGTCTTCATTGCCTCATCATAGGTAAGCAGATCTGCTTCCATGTGATAGGTGACAAAATTTTCTCTGAAGTCCTTCGGTCTTTTCATTCGCTTAGACATCGATTCTGTGAGTTTCGGTTCGAACATTATCTCTGGTATGACAATTTTTTCTTGGACTACATCTTCTTTGAAAGTGTTAGCCTCTTGTGCACCCACGCTATTCTTCGGAATATCCGTGATGAATCTTGCATTTCTTTTGAAGTTCAAGAATAATCTTTCTTTCTAACAAAAGAACCGCCATCAAGGATTTTTGGTGTAAAACAGGGACACTGTATACTCGAGAGTGCTTTGGCGTTATACCTGGGCCGAGGGTGATGTGAATGTGAGAATGAATTTGTTGTTTAGTTTCACTGTTGTGTACAAGAAAGACTTCCTGAAATAACATAATCCTTTTTTGGTAAGACCTGCCATGACTCGGATGTTCGGGATCCCAAAACCCACCTAGGACCCCGATTCATACCTATCCATTCAAAAATGTGCATGAGATATGAATCAAATTGAATCGAATATGGGTATCAATTGTTTGTTGTTGCATTTCTCTACCGGTTTTCCAAATTAATCCCGCGGATCGAATTGATAAAGAAAGTGCCGTAAAGATCAATTATCGAGCTATAACAACGTTCTTGTGCCTTGCAAATTTATCTTTAAAGAATTCTGCGTCACGAGATTCAATGATATGATTTGATTCTATATCAAGAAATCTTCGAGCATCAATCTTCTCAGCATAACCCAGGAAGATGATCTTAATAGTCCTCGTATCAAACTTTTATATCTTCAAGTCTGGAAGCTTCACATATGCCAAACACCCCCACACTCGAATGACATTCAAGTTGGGTCTGACTTTGAACCAGAGTTAATGAGGAGTGACATCGAAACTTGCGTACGGCACTCTGTTCAGAATGAACGTAGCCGTCAACTCAGCTTCTCCCCAGAAGCAGTTTAGAAGACCCGCAGTCAACAACATTGAGTTTATCATCTCTGTTAATGTCATGTGCTTTCTCTCATCTACTTTATTTGATTAAAGAGAATAAGGAGCAATCATTCCATTAACAATTCCATGTTCTTTACAGAACGATACGAATTCTATAGACCTATACTCTCCGCCTCGATCACTTCTAAGTCTCTTGAGTTGTTGCCCTGTCTGACGTTCAGCTTCAGCCCTGAACTCCTTGAACTTCTTGAATGTTTCATCCTTTGACTTGAGCAGATAGACGAACGCATACTTCGAGTAGTCATCGATGAATGTAATAAAATACTTATCTTGGCCTTTATGGAGAACTGCTTGAAGTCATAGATATCTAAGTGTATCAACTCTAGAATATATGTGCTTCGGTTAACCTGCTTGAAGGGATTTCTGGTGATCTTTGTCTGCGCACAGAACTCACACTTCTCCACTTTCTTACCCCCCACATTTGGAGATAAGCCCTAGACTAGACATTTTGTTTATTCTTTTATAATGAACATGTCCTAGTCTATTATGCCATAACTCAAGAGAATAACCAGAAGAAGAGAGTGCATTTATCATTGTAGCAGGGATTACAAGTTGAAGTTTAAACATCCCTTCGGTACAAAATACTTTTTCGAAGTATGTTCCTTTGTATGACATAACCATCTGTCCAGCAATGATATCCATCCTCAAGCCTGCATTGCAGAGCAGACTTCTTGAGACCAGGTTCTTGGCTATCAATGGTTCATGGTTTACATCCTGAAGCGTCAGCGACTTTTTCGAAGTCAGGTTCAGTACCACCATTCTAGTCGTAAGTACTTCATCTTGTGCCTTGTTCACCACCATAACCTTCTCAGATGTAAGCTTGTAGGTGGTGAACAACTCCTTCTTTGAGCAAACATGGCAATATACACTAGTATTCACCCACCAGTCGGTATCGACAACAGTCGTGACAACCTACGCAATCATAGCAACCTTGTTAGACTTACATTTCTCTGTCTGTTTGGGCTTGGATCTACAGTCACTCTGGTAGTGACCCTTCTTGCCACTGTTAAAATAAGTCACTTCTGACTTGGGCTTGGGCTTTGGCTTTGGCTTGAACGAAGCCAACTTCACCTTCAGATGGGTGAAGTCTTTTTTCTTGTTTTGAGAAGCCTTCTGCTTCCCCGTGAAATCACCAACATGTACCAAGTTGGCCTTTGCCAACTGCTTGGACAGGGAGTCCAACTTAAGTTTTTCCCTGGCTTCATCTTCTATGTGAATCCAGTGAAGAAGATTTTCGAGATGGATCTCCATTTTCTTACGATACATGTCAGTCTTGAGTTGATCCAGCCTGGAGGAAGCTTGGTGATTATAGCCCCTACCATGAACTTGTCTTCCTGCTTCATGCTTTCTTCCTCCAGTTTCTGCTGCATCTTCAGAAGTTTCTTGACTTGTGGTAGCATTACCTTCTCGTCTTCAAATTTTATAGTAAAGAATTTCTCGACGAGATGGATTTTTGATATTTTTTTTATCAGTTTTGTAATATTTCTCAAGAGATTCCCAGATATCTTTTGCCTTCTCTTTCTTGTTATAGGACTCTGCCATCGAGTCGTTCATTGCATAAGGATCAACAGCCTACAGAGGTTATTGTCCTCCTTCCACTTGGAGTGCGCGTCCTGCGCCATACCAACTTTGATCTCTCCTCCATTTCAGGGATGGTAGGCTCAGGATCAACCAACACATAAGCAACTTTGAAAAGGCGAAGATTCAGGGAGATCTTCCTCTTCCAAATATTGTAGTGTTCGCCATCAAACTTCTCAAGCTTGTGAAAGCTGGTATCGAGAAGGTTTGATCGATTCTCCATGTAATTCGGATCTTGCTTTGAGATTGTTATTCCCGAGGCTTAACCAAAGATGGAAGAACGCGTAGTCGAGATCAGAGGTTCACACAAAAGTTTCCACTCTAACTATTCTCGATTTCCATGAAGAACAATATAATGATTTTAATTACAATTTGCTCTCAAGATTACAAAGGAATCAGAAAAAATAAACTTCACGTTCTTCCTTGCACTCGCAGTTGCAAACGGACAGAACGAAATTACACCTAGCAGAAAAAAAAAGAAAGGAGAAGAACAAAATTTTTTTGCTAGGGTGATGAAGATCATATTTGCTCAAAGCAATATTCGTCCCCACGCGATCTGCTTCCAAGAACAAGCAAGTTCACATAGAAATTTTGGAACGCTCGCTGTCGCCTCTTTTCCGGACTCGCACGAACTTTCTGGACTCCAATGGTGACGGCAGTAGCAACTCTCTTCGTCTCCTGATTTTCGAAATAAGTTCTCAAAGAGGCACGAAGAGAGTATTTATAGAGAGGGTGGAAACCCTAGCCGCCCATAGGTTACGGAAAGATAGGAAAAAATTAATTACGAATTCCTGAAAGATAGCCACGAATTAATTTCAAATCCTACAAAAAACGAATTTGAATAACTGTCCATATCTTTCCATAACCGTTCAAATATATCTGAAAGCAGCGACCACGCAAGCAACCTCACATGCAGCCGCCGCTCACGAAGCAGCAGTCCATGCGGCAGCGCATGCGACCGTCCACGCGACATCTTATGCGGCCGCGCATGCGGCCAGCCCATGCGGCTCACACATATCCGAGCATGGGGCCAGCCCATACTGCCACGCATCCGGCTCGCGCATATCCGAGCGCATCAAATGCGCACAAGCGTCATACGACGATACTAAGTACAAAGTACGCCAATAAAGCGCCAGTTTGCGCCCTTGAGCCTGAGTCGCTAAGTCTCTTACAGACTTAGCTCCTATGAAAATAAGTCCAAGAGCATGGCAAAAAGCATAAATTCTTTCATGATAAGTTAATCATTTTTTCTCCTAGAAAAATACCCCCACATGGCACCCATGTGCCCCACCACACTTCATGTGCATATCTCAACTCATACAAAGTATTATATTGAGATACCCACTTGGTGGTGTAGCTAATATTAGACTATTTTTACTAGTCCAAAGAAAATAACACCAATAGAGGGATGATAAAATCTCCCTTGGGGCCAGTGACGCTTAAGTCAGTCAAAGATCGAGAGGGGTTTGGAGGCAAAAATTTGGGATAAAAATGAGCATACCTCTCTAAGAGATGAGTTAAGAAATATTTATAATAAGTCAAATGATAACCTTAAATCTTTAGTTGCATGTCAAGTAAAGGTTTAAATAAGTCGACAAAATATACATGAAATCCATGTCAATATTAACCGTAATTTCCTTAGATTACGTTTAATCCATTGATTTTGTCGACCGATGGAACATGAGATTAGGCCTATGTGAAGTCTAATATGCTCAGAGACTGGAACTAGTCCGGATTATAGAAGAAAATGTGAACCATTGTATAGTGCAAATTAGAATGATGGTGTGTTGTTATCTTGTGATCTTCGGGGTATTGACTTGTGATCGGTTTCTCTGATCAATTGGTGACTCGGACATCAAACTTTCGCACTCTATCTTAAATAAAAAATAAATTATAAAATTATTTTCTGAGTATAGAATTTTTGGCTTTTTGTTTTTCATTTGATTATTTTTATGTGAAAAGTAATTTTAAGAAATAAAAATTAAAGATTATATTGGGTAAAATATTTTTAGAAAGTAGTCTTTATAATTGTGTCCACACTATTTGTGTCCAATTGTGTCAAATTGTGTCTCTTCCAAAACTGTTCGTGTCCAACTGTGTCCGAGTTTCCTCCGACGTCTAGGACTCGAGTTCCCTCCGCCGTCTAGGGCTCGAGTTCCCTCCGGTTGAATCGTGTCGAGTTCGTCTAGGGCTCGAGTGCCGAGGCGTCGACGACGAGCTGCAGCGCCGAGGTGTCTAGGGATCGAGTTCCCTTGGGTGTCTAGGACTAGAGTTCCCTTTGGTGGAGTCGTGTCGAGTTCGTCTTCCCGTGTCGAGTTCGTCTAGGGTTCGAGGGCCGAGGCGTCGACGATGAGCGTCAGCGCCAAGACGTCTAGGGCTCGAGTTTCCTCCGGTCGTGGGGTCGTTGTTCGTGTTCTCAAGTTCCCTAGTGGTGTCCTCGTCGTCGTGTCCTCGAGTCAGGGTCATCGTGTCGTCTTTGACTGCACCACCCACGTCAAGATAACACGAGTCCACGTCGGACGGCGCCGAGAACGACAGATCTTCGCGCCCTGAGGCAGAAGGCGTGCGGGTGTCGTCCATAGACGAAGACGGGGAGGACGAGTACACGTACTAGGCGGTGGTGAAGATGAGAGATTTTCCTCTAGAGTGACCCAAACCCTTGGAGATTCAAGAAGATAGAACACAGATATTGAGGGGGGGGGGGGGGGGGGGGTTCTGCCAAGCAGTGCAAAAAAGCATTTAAGAAAACATATTATCCATACTTTCCCAAAAGGAAAATTTTAAACGTTGGTTTGGAAATAAAATTTTGGAGTATGTCATAATCAAATACTATTTACTTGGGATTTGAAATTAAACTCAAAAAAGCGACTTCATGAGTGCATCTCCAATTCTATTGTCTTGTTTTGTGTTATGATTCCTACGTGACATGAGACACAAGATAATGTCTTTCTTATGTGGCAAGATTATATTCTCACAAGACAATGAGATAGAAAAGTGTTCTCCAATGTAAAATTATTGAGAAGACAATAAAAATTACTTTTTTTTAACTTCCAAGACAATTTTTTTACTTCTTCATTTTTTTTATAAATATCTGTATTCATAATTGATGACGTGAAATGAAGTCATTGTGAAGTCCATTGTCTATATATAGACAACCAATTTTATATTGTCTTTGTCATATCATTGTCATGTCAACTTTACAACCAACTTTATGTTTGTATTGGAAAAAAAAATTTAAAATAAAAAAAAATGATTTCTATGTGGCAACCAATTTTTTTAAACTCACAACAGGGTTGAAGATGTTCTAAGACAACCAAACAGGCCGTGAGGTTAGGCCAACCCAACTCTGAAGAGTAAGTTACCTCTGTTGATGCTTGTGAAAAAGAAGACATTGAACAAATTACACTGTGATATGCGGAAGTGGTCCATCATTCACCCCAAATGCATGGAAAATCCCTTGAATTGGAGGATAAGGCATGTCCTTGTCAATGGAGAGTGCATGGAAGGGCATACTTGAATCTTCATTGTTTTCCTTTTTATTTTCTTTATTTTATTTAATATTTCATTATTGACTTGGTCTTGTTTGAACAAGTAAAAAAATAAAAAAAAAAGAGAGTCAAGGACATTGATCTAATAGTCTCAAGGTCCATAAAGAACCGGAGATAACCTATCTAAAGCCACGTTTGATTCAGAGAATCATGTTAGTGGGAAATATATATATATATAGTTAATTCAAAAAAGGAAAAAAAATTTCCTCCCACCAAAGACTATTTTTTTCATTTAAGGAGTAACTTTTTCTCTCAATCTTTTTGGCCTTTTTCAACCACAACAAAAAAAAAAATTGTTAGAAATTGTAATTAAAAGTGCACATAATTAATTTTTTTTTCCTATCCGCAAATCAGACGAGACCTAAAAGTCTATGGTCTAGAATACCTAAGCATTTAACATGCCGGGTGATTTAGAAATCATCGATGATGACAGGTGAAGTTAACATCCTGTCAATGGGGCCGGTCCAATTCGTAAGTAGGGATTAAACCATTGCTTTTAGGTAGGGGTGAGCAACGGTACGGTTCGGTTCGGTTCGGTTCAAATCGAACCGAATATCCAAAAAATGAAAAAACCAAAAATCGTTTTTTGTAAAACCAAAAATCGAACCGAATTTGTAAAGACCGAAAAAAACCGAACCAAATTAAATCGGTTCAGTTTTTTAGGTCCAAGTGGTGAGTGTATTCCAAATTCATAAAAACCGAAAAAAAATCAAACCTAACTAAAAAAATCAAAATTGTGTACCAAAAATAACAATAAACTAATTTTATACCAAATAGTGAGTGTATACCAAATTCATAAAAATCGGTTTTTTTTTATAATGTAGTGATTCGGTTTTTGGTTCGGTTCGGGTTTCGAAATCCAAAACCGAAAACCGAACCGATAATCGATATTAATCCAATGATAAAATCGAAATCCGAACCGGTTGATTAAAAATCGAACCGAATTTCAATTTCAGTCTGGTTCGACTCGATTTTTGATTTAAAACCGAGAATTGCTCACCCCTACTTTTAGGTACGCAATCGCTCTCTCGTTAAGTAAGCTGCTTACGCAACGGAGAGTTTAGTTGGGGAAGGACAAATGTTTGCACGAAGTTGCTCACTGCGTGGTTGAATAAATTTATTATTATTTATTCACTTCACGTGGTATTTCAGAAAACATGAATTGTGCTAGCTTAATATTTGATATAAATATATAGACAATCTATATTAAGAAGGTGTTCGGTCGCTCAAGATGTAAATGTTCAGAACCTGACATGTTGGTCCGGTACTTCAAGAGACAGGTCCTTCAGTGATACATTATATGGGTTGAAAACTTTTATGAGAATATGCATTTATGTTCTTTATTAACTTATTAGTGGAAAAATAATTTCTATATTCATTATTTATATTTATGCATGTAAAATTATTTCTGAGTATGTACAAATTGTGTGACCGCACACAAGATACTAAAAATAAGGTCCTAAAACAACGGCGAAGCCATAAATTTTTGTAGAGGGGGCTGAAGGAGAGAAATGTCATGAAAAAAGAAAAAAAATTCTAGTATAACAACATATAGGCCTGCAAAAATATGTATTTTCAATAATAACAACATCTGAGATTAGAATCCAGGTCTGTTCACCCACAACAATAATTCTGACCACTAGACCACAATCCTTCCATGTTAGCTAGTAAAAAATATTTTATTTTATTCAAGTCCGGACTACAGCTCGGATCAACCAAACTTATGTTCCGTCGGTGTTCAAAAACTTTTAACATCCATATATATTAATATTTTACTTTCGTCGTCTGCTCCCACGCCGTCGAGACGGGTCGCAAGGATGCAGCAAGTGTTAGAGAAAATTGTCGTTTTCTTATTGAAAACTTTCTGAATCAAAAGACCAAAAAAAAAATTAGATTGATGTTACCGGCCTCTGGGGAAGTCGTGCACGAAGCACTACCCTAAGAGTTGATTCAGGATCTGTGTACAGACGTTTTCCAAAGCTCCTAGTGGTAAAACTCCTGCACTACCGGTATCTCGTAGCCGCACACGACTCGGAGAGAACGACCAGGACTTAGCTCTGCCAAGAGCTTGGAGACGAGTGAAAGGACGAAGATTGGACAGAACAGAATGTTGGCAGCAATTGTTTTGAGAAAAAATTTCTGATGATGTTTACAAAGAAAACCATTCATATATATAATACTCCATCCAATATGTAACGGTCTGAATTAATTTTCTATTAATTCAGCCGTTACACAGACACAGAGAGAATGAACCTGGACACAAAAAGTATCAACGGTTAAAAAATAAATAGTATCGGACAAATTGATTTCCAATGTTCAGAATATTAAAAAAGAAAATTGAAGAGGAGCAAAAAGAATTTTAGGGTCTCAGTCCGAAACCGAAGAGAAAATCGAATCGGCATTCGGCGCCCACAGATGTGGGCGAGTACCCGCACCCGTTGTCGCGCCCCGATCCCGCAGGGGCCGATCCCGTAGGGCCTATCGTCCTCGCTTGGTCCCTACGGAACCATTCGTCCTCGCTTGGTCCCTACGGAACCGTTCGTCCTCGCTTGGGCGCGATGCCGTGCAAGCCTAAGTTGCGCTTGCACCAGGCAACGTACCTGCACAAGACAAGTTAGACAAAATATACATATATAGGCACAGAGTAAAACGCAGAGAACCAAAGTTGAACACATTTGATAGCACACAAAATACTTTCTTTTATTGAATACTGAAGATTTGGATTACAAAGTGTTTGCTTGGCTGAGTTACAAAAATATGCCTTAGAAGGCTTACAACTCTTTTCACATTCCCAAAACTAGCCACAACGCCCATTACATTATGCCCTTGTAGTAGGACCAAAATAGCAAAACATCTAGCAGAAGAGGAAGTAGCCCACTGGAGAGGTAAGCAGCGGAAGAAGCAGCACGAACACAATCCTAAGGAAGGGTGCGCACACGCTGATTCAGGTTGAGGATGCTTGCCAAACTCTCGCTTCCAGTACCTGGATATTTGCCCACAAACGTGGGTCAGTACTACCACATGTACTGGTGAGCGACCGTGGCCAAACTCACCTTAGAAATCCACACTAAGTAAGCATATGAAGCTAGCATTATTAAGTGGTCTTTCTGGTTGTCTAGTTTCTTTTTAACAATCATGCTAGGAAACATAGACAATATAAAGCAAGTGCATATGATATTTCTTACCCACAGCCGAGCGGTTATCCCTGCAGCAGACACACAAGTTAGCCACAATATTGCATATGAATAACTTATAAATCGAAAAGTAGGCATCAATTTGTTAGGTATGCAAGAAGGTAAACCTAGCATGCGCCCTAACTATATGATGGTCCCCTCCACGGGATTAGCAGTTGGGACGTACAAGCCCATCTCACTAATGGACGATTCTACCCTCCCGTAAGTAAGGACGTTCACGCCTCAGGGTATCTAGATCTCTTTCCGGCCGAACGATCCCCAGTGCCCCAAGGACCGCCCGAGAGATAATCCTTGTGCACAAGTTGTCCTGACCAAATGCATGAATGCAAGCTCCTATCAGAAAATATGCTATCATGCAACTGATGAACAATGAGCAAGCAAGTCTATCTCTTCTTTTCTCTTTTCTCTTTTTCTCTTTTCTAGATCATGTCCAGAGTTTTCCAGCTATAATACTCGAGGCACAACATACAAGGGACAATAAGCAACTAGTAAGGTAGCAGTTCAATACACGAAGCATGCAATACTTTTCTTTTATCTTTAGCTTATCTTTTTAGTGAGGCAACATAATTTCAAGTGAACTAGAGATTCTTTATTTAGGCATGCAGACTAAAGGATTCATCGAAGGGCCTAAACCACTCACCTAATGAACCGAACGAGGGGATGGGGAAGCCTAAGGGACGTTCACTCCTTGGTTATGCGTCCTGAAAATGCAACAATACTTGGTTAGCATACTTCAATCTCTTTCCCTTACGATTCGAAAGAACGCGCAAGCGAGAAAGCGAAATCATGAAAACCAAGTCATCGAAAGCAACTCAAAACACAAAGCAACACAAAACCAAGAAGCAAAGCAACCAACAAAACTCTTGGACTTATTTCAATAGAAGCCGTTCGATTAATTCGAAGGGTTCATTGCACTTCGTCCGTGTTGATTCGGTAAGGTTTCTCCGAGACTCGATTCTCAACCGAGTCGAAGCAGCGTAGTATTCCATAAGTAACCGTTCGGAGCGGGGCATTACACCCGTTACGCGTGCAGAACCGAACCGAACTAAGCCGAGCCGGGCGGCGGCGGCGGCGCGCGCGTGTGGCCCAAGGGGTTCCCCACATAACAACTTTAAGAAAGCAAAAAGAGGAACTAATATATGTACACAATGAGTGGTTGGCCCATCCGATATGGGACTAAAGAAAAGAAGGAAATTGAGCTTTTGCTCAAGCAAGGCTAACAATCCCCCTCTAAAAGGTCAAGTTCCGAAACAGAGATAAGTGTGAAGTGAATAGAGAGAGAGAGAGAGAGAGAGAGAGCATCTGGGCAGTAAAATAATATGCATAGATGAGATGGACTACAGCCTTGAAACTCACGTAGTGACTATTGACTTAATCTGAAGAAGTACTTGATGGACTATGCCTTGAATCAGACTTCTTGAACCAGATTAAGAAAAATAGCACACATAGTACGCTAGAGGTCCTTGGTCTATCGGATGGCACTTTTAAATGGCCATGCGCACTTTTCCACATTCATGAGAGTTGTCTAGGATCGCCCTGTCCCATAGTCGCGACCTTCACAACCTCTCATATAGGTAAGTCCTTAATGGTTGATGATATGAATCAACCCAGCATTACAGCTTGGACCTATTAAGAGTTTAACCTCATCCTAACCATATCACACAGGAACACTGTCACCATAGGAATGGGGAGTCATTGTACACATGTACAGCCGCTTGGGCTTTATTTTAATGAGACTTTAATCTCGAGTCAGTGTTCCATAAAGTCACCTAAGTTCAGCTTATTTCTACCCATTGAACTTGTCACCACCCCATTTTCAGATCCGAGTATTTTTTTATTTTTAATTTAGTTAATTGTATATTATTTATATTTAATTATATTTATATTTAATTAGTGATTGCATTATTTTTTATTATATTTTTATTGTATGTTTTAGAATTTTGGCTAGCCTGGACCCATGTCAGACCCTAGTGGACCCATGTCCGACCCAGCCTACACCCCTGTGAGACTTATTTTGGGGCTTAGAATATTTATTTTTAGGAAGTTAGTTGGAGAGATTTGGAGTTAGTTTGAGTGTTTTTGGAGCCCCGAAACCCAAAACCGAGTTACGGGAGGGCATTTTGGTCATTTGGACTTAGTGGAACCCTTTATTAAGTGGCCGGCCCTATTTTTCTCCCCCCCATACCCGTGAACCAGCAGCCTCTTCTCCCCCCCACTCTTCTTCTTCACTTCTTCTTCTTCTCCACTCATTTTTCTTCTTCCTTTCTCCTTCCTACTTCAAGTAAGTTCACTTTTCTTCCTTCTTTCTTCTATTCCTTCTTCTTTATGTAACCCTAACCCTAGATCTTTCCCCAACCTAGGTGGGTAGAGCCTAGATTTGGTGTTGGAGCTTGGATTTGAGGCTTGGAGCTTGTAGGAGGTGAATTTGGAGAGATTTGGAGATTTTGGCTTGGGATTCCAACTCCCAAGAGGTAAACCTTAATTTTTCCCCTTGTAATTATTTTTATATAGTGTAATTAATAGTTTAGAACCTTCCTAGACCCTTAGGCTACCCGTGGGAGGAAGTTGGAACTAGTTGGGTAGTGTTTAGAGACTTTAACACTAGGTTTTGTGTCAATTTCGGGTGGAATCCGAATTTGGCCCAATTTTGGGTGATGCCCTAGGTTAGATAGACCTAGGTAGACGTTGTCGGGTGTCTTGAGGGTGAGAGCATGTCTCCGTTCGGACACGGGAAGCCGCGTCGCGGAGAAACGGGCGTTTCGGGCGAAATTGGGGCTTTTCGTCGTCGCCGATTCTAAGTGCGTGTGCGTTTCCGCCACGGGCCTAGAATCGACACGGGAGCACATTTTCTAGGATCTAGACATCGTGTAAAGAGCGTAGATAAATTTTGGGCCGATTCCGAGTTAGTTTGGTGTGCGTTTCAGGAGGTTTTCCGAGCCGCGCACCACGTGTTCGTCGAAATGACCGAATGGCCATTTCGACTTGGTTTCCTCGTTTCGGCTTTGTGCGCGCGTTGGGTTAGTATCGGGGAGTGTGTGCTAGAGTTTTCGAGTTATATTTTATATATTTTTGGTGTTTGGGCGTGTCGGGGTCGTTGGGCGTGCGTTGGTGGGCGTTGTGGGCGTGGTGTGCGTTGTGGTGTTTGTTTATATATATGTGTATATGTATATTGTGTGTGTATTTTTATATATATATTTATATATATATATGTGTGGTTATGTGTTTGTGAGCGTGTTAGGGAGTGCTTGTGTGAGTGTGTAGGTGAGTGTGTGAGTGAGTGCTTGTGTGAGTGTGTAGGTGAGTGTGTGTGAGTGTGAGTGAGTGTTATAGGTATATACATATGAGTTTATATATATATGTATATATATTTGTATATATATGTATGAGTGTTTATGTGTGTGCTAGTGTGTGTGAGAGTGTGTGTGTGAGGGTGTGTGCTAGTGTGAGTGAGTGTGTGTGAGTGAGGATATATAGATATATATTTATGTTTATGTGTGTGTGTGTGTATGTATATATAGATATGTGTATATAATTATATGTGTGTGTGTGTGCTTGTGTTTGTGTGTGTGTGTGCTTGTGTTTGTGTGTGTGTGTGTACTTATACATATGTGTGTGTTAGTAGATATATTAGTGTGTGTGTATATATATATATATATATAGGAGATTGTGTGTATATATATATGTATGTATATATATATATATATATATATATATATATATATATATATGTGTGTGTTATAGGAGAATGTGTGTGTGTGTATGTGAGAAGGAGGGGGGGGGCTGAACTGAGAACACAGCAGCAGCAAGTAGCAGCGCGGCAGCAGCAAAAGCAGTGGCAGCAACAGCAGATAAGCACAGCAGCAGCAAGTAGCAGCGCGGCAGCAGCAAAAGCAGTGGCAGCAGCAGCAGATAAGCACAGCAGCAGCAAGTAGCAGCGCGGCAGCAGCAAAAGCAGTGGCAGCAGCAGATAAGCACAGCAGCAGCAGCAGTTTTGTAGCTAGCAGCAGCGGCAAATGCGAGGGAGAGGGAGAGGTATATATATATATATATATATAGAAATATAGATAGATGGATGATAGTTAGATATATATATATATATTGATAGATAGATAGGTATTGAATATGTTAGATAGATAGGTTAATAGATAGGTAACTAGATAGATATTAGTATCTAGATCTAGATAAATAGATAGCTAGATAGATGGATTGATAGTTAGTAAATGGATAGATTGATAGATATAGATAGCTAGATTAATAGATAGGTTGATAGGTAAGTAGGTAGTTTGATAGATAGATAATTAAATATATAGATAGGTAAATAGATAGATAATTTGATAGATAGTTAGGTAGGTAAATACTAGATATTAGATATCTAGTTAGATAGATAGATAGATAATTAGATAGATAGTTATAATAGATAGGTAGATGTATCTATGGATAGATAGTAGATATCTACATCTATATGCATAGATCTATATATATACATATAGTTAGATAGGTAGTTAGATATAACTAGATCTAAGATATAGATATCTATATAGATATAGATATATGTATATGTATAGGTAAAGGTAAGGTAAGGTAAATGGGTAAATGTATATATGTGTGGATATATATATATATATAGGTAAATACATACTTAGATATATATAATTATGGTAGATATCTATATTACCTAGTCTAGATTAATATCTAGGTATATAATTAGTAGCTAGATAGCTAGTTAGAGGGGTTTGAGAGCGGTATCTCAATACCTTGAGATACCGAGGTATCTCAATACCTTAAGATAACCAAGGTATTGGGTTTCGAGCGGGGTTTTTGAGCAATAGCCTAGGAATAGTATTGGAGTGATTTTTATATGCTTATGTGTATATATTTACGCGTGCTAGCATAGGTTTTAGAGGGTATAGGCGGGGTGCGTAGCCTAGGTTGAGGTATCGGATACCGAGGGTATCCCGGTATCTCAAGGAGGCGAGTTTATGAGTTTTCTAGCTTAATGAGCTCAGTTTGACCTAGAATTTCAGGAGCACCCTAGTTTGACCCAGACTTGACCGTAGTTGACTCGGTTGACCGCCAAAGTCAACTTTTGACCTAGTTTTGACCCAAAGTTGACTTTTTGGACCCAGAGTTGACTTTTTGACCCAGATTTCACCGGTTTGACCTGTTTGACCTAGAACGACCCTAGAAGCCTATTTTTAGTTATTTTATATCTGTTTAACTCATTAGAACCCTGTTTAACCTTGCTTTTCGCATAGGTCCTTGCGACACCGGTTCGGATCGCCAGTTGCTCAGGACGTCAGGCGAGTACATTCTCTGATAGTTTTCATTATTTGATGATTATTATGATTCAGCTTCTAGTATAGTATCATCTGATTATTCTGGCACAATACGGGACACTGATTGATATTTCTGGATTCATTTACTTGCGACACGTACATTTCATGTTTCTGGCCTCTATTCTGGAATCACTACAGGCATCACCTACAGGCATCATTCATGTTCAGGCTGGACTCATCTTGATTTACGTGTCGGGTCTTGGATCCACTTGTATTAGTCGGGGTGGGAAATACTCGAGTAGACATGTAAACATTCCTATCTGGCATCATCAGGAATCACTCCCTCTGGTCTAATCTGGAATGATAGCAGCCGTGCACCCAGTGCGCGGTGAGCCGTACTTACCCCTAGCCGTTTACATGTCGAAACAAGTATTTCAAAGACACCGAGTTCATTCTTTATAGTCTGGACTCTCATGCATTTCTTGACTTGTCTCACTTACATGTTTCTGGACTTGACTCACTACATATTTTTCATGCTGGACTCACTACACGTTCATGTGCACGGACTTGATCTTAGCTTAGATTTCCTGTATCTTGCAGTTATTACTATTTTGCTCTGATATCCATGCATCTTTACCTTATGCACCAGTGACATATGTATATTTTTTGTTCCATACTTTATTTTATTCTTCTTGCTACTTGCTATAACTGTTTTATAGTTTTTATCATTTAAATGGAACTGCTGTTAGAGATGTACTTGCTCCAGTCCTGACTGGACATATTTTTCAGAGTATCCGGAGGATTGGTGTCCGATATTTTATGGACCTGAGCCTGTCGATGGTGCAGACATGGACCCTCTAGTTTAGGGGTGATTTCCGGGTTGGTAGCCGGGATCACTAGGATCTTGTTGTTATTTTATTAGCCTTAGTACCGGATTTGTCTCCGGTTATAGATTGAGACCTTGTTTGTATATTATTTTGGATATTGTTGTATTATTATTTGATGTTGTGGTTGTTGTAGTAGTTGTTGTTGGTTAGACTTTATAGCTGTTAGTCTTCTTTGTTATCTTATCGTGCTTAGATTCGTGATTGAGTATATTGTGATTATCATTTGTTATTGCTCCTCCGTTTGGAGTTGAGATCTTGACAGGTTTATATTGATTGTGTGGTTGCCCTCCTTTTGGAGAGGTCATGGCCGATTTTTGTGTGAAATTTTATCTAGATAGTTGACCTAGACAGCGTTCTACCGCCGATTCTGCGGCGTAGGCTGGACGTACCCACGACTTATGCCCGATTTTCCGGGTGCGGGTCGTGACACGTTTTTGGTGGCGGCCCCATGCAGGTCTCGATTCGCAATTAGTGCGATGTCGTGGTGGTACAACAACTTAGTTGTACTGCTGCGAGCCTGCTATAGGATCTAGGATGAGAGTGTACTCAATCACGACTAGGAACAATTCCAATCTAATTATTCTGAAATTGCTTTCTTTTGAAATATTACTGTCCTTCTTTGATGATATCGTATCTTGCGCCGTATTGACTTCTTTTGATCTGTGTTCAGGATGCCTCCGAAGACACGATCCCATCGTACCGTTCCAGCAGTTGCCTCGGAGAGGTCTGCTACCTCTCGTCCAGCTCGTATTCAGGCAGCTGCTACCGCTCCACTCACCACTCCTGCGGTTGAGGGAGCATCTGCTTCTCTCGGGGATTCTCCTTCACCTATCGATCCGAGGACTACCCCAGTCGTTCCGGTGGTTCCTCCACCACTTCCTGCTCCAGTAGATGCCGCGCAGTTGTTTGCGTTCTTCAGGGAGATGATGGACGCGCAGCACCGTCAGGTGGATGTGATGAGGCTGGGCATTGAGAACGCCCACCAGGTGGCCATGACGGCAGTGGATAGGGTGGCACAGAATCAGCCACAGGCAGATCAGATTCAGTGCCCGAGGCAGGGCAGTATCATTGACTTTCAGAGGATGCGGCCCAAGGAGTTCCGTGGTACAGAAGGTATCCTGTACGCGGATGACTGGATAGAGCAGATTGAGGGCATCTTCAGGCTGGCGCAGATTCCAGACAGCATGCAGATAGAGGCAGCGGGCAGTCAGATGTTCGACCTCGCCTTGACGTGGTATCGCACTGATACGAGGATTGCAGCGCCAGGGCTTACTTGGGAGGCTTTTAAGAGGCTTTTTAAGGAAAAGTTTTTCCCAGATGTGGCGCTCAGTGCTTTGGAGAGCCAGTTTGAGGCACTCGTCCAGGGGAGCATGACGGTGGACGAGTACGCAGCGGAGTTCTGCCTTCTGGGCAGATTTGTAGATGGCTTGAGTGAGGCAGCAAAGGCGAGGAAGTTTCGCAAGGGCTTGGTTATGGCGGTCAAGTCTTTGACCAGGAGCGACCGCGAGGCAACTTTTGAGCAGATAGTAGGAGATGCTCAGAGAGCAGAGGATGACTTGGAGCTCAAGTCCAAGAGAGGCAGGGATGATTCAGGCAGTGCCAGTGGTAGTGCGGGACCAGCTAAGCGTCCCTATGTGCAGAAGGCAGCGCAGCAGGGTCAGGATCAGAGGGTGCCCACTTGTGCCTACTGCAGGAAGGCAGGACACACTTGGGATATTTGTAGGAGGAGGCTGAAGGTGTGTTTGTTCTGTGGATCCGCTGCTCACCAGATGCGAGATTGCCCTACTGCACCTCCATTGGGTGGAGCACAGGATCAGAGAGTTGGAGCTAGGCCATCTGTGGCACAGCATCATGCCCCGCACCAGCAGAGGGATACACCCCAGCAGGGCAGGGCTTATGCGTTGACGGTCGAGGAGGCCGATGCTACGGATGTCGGGTTAGCAGGTCTGTCTCTTGTTTCTTCTTCCTGTCCTTTCCATTCCTTGTGGTGTGCTTCATTAGTACCTGTTAGACTTTTTGTGCTGTGGTAGGTAGTGTAGTGACCCCGATTGAGACTGTAATAACACGACCAGTAGGACCCTGATCTTGTATGTTGTTTAGGTAGAATTTCTTGACTGTGATTGTTGGGGGTTTGACCTAGAGGAGTGTGATTGACTTTAAATTTCGAGGACGAAATTTTCTAAGGAGGATAGGCTTGTCACCACCCCATTTTCAGATTCGAGTATTTTTTTTTATTTTTAATTTAGTTAATTGTGTATTATTTATATTTAATTATATTTATATTTAATTAGTGATTGCATTATTTTTTATTATATTTTTATTGTATGTTTTAGGATTTTGGCTAGCCTGGACCCATGTCAGACCCTAGTGGACCCATGTCCGACCCAGCCTACACCCCTGTGAGACTTATTTTGGGGCTTAGAATATTTATTTTATTTTTAGGAAGTTAGTTGGAGAGATTTGGAGTTAGTTTGAGTGTTTTTGGAGCCCCGAAACCCAAAACCGAGTTACGGGAGGGCATTTTGGTCATTTGGACTTAGTGGAACCCTTTATTAAGTGGCCGGCCCTATTTTTCTCCCCCCCACACCCGTGAACCAGCAGCCTCTTCTCCCCCCACTCTTCTTCTTTACTTCTTCTTCTTCTCCACTCATTTTTCTTCTTCCTTTCTCCTTCCTACTTCAAGTAAGTTCACTTTTCTTCCTTCTTTCTTCCATTCCTTCTTCTTTATGTAACCCTAACCATAGATCTTTCCCCAACCTAGGTGGATAGAGCCTAGATTTGGTGTTGGAGCTTGGATTTGAGGCTTGGAGCTTGTAGGAGGTGAATTTGGAGAGATTTGGAGATTTTGGCTTGGGATTCCAACTCCCAAGAGGTAAACCTTAATTTTTCCCCTTGTAATTATTTTTATATAGTGTAATTAATAGTTTAGAACCTTCCTAGACCCTTAGGCTACCCGTGGGAGGAAGTTGGAACTAGTTGGGTAGTGTTTAGAGACTTTAACACTAGGTTTTGTATCAATTTTGGGTGGAATCCGAATTTGGCCCAATTTTGGGTGATGCCCTAGGTTAGATGGACCTAAGTAGACGTTGTCGGGTGTCTTGAGGGTGAGAGCGTATCTCCGTTCGGACACGGGAAGCCGCGTCGCGGAGAAACGGGCGTTTCGGGCAAAATTGGGGCTTTTCGTCGTCGCCGATTCTAAGTGCGTGTGCGTTTCCGCCACGGGCCTAGAATCGACACGGGAGCGCATTTTATAGGATCTAGACATCGTGTAAAGAGCGTAGGTAAATTTTGGGCCGATTCTGAGTTCGTTTGGTGTGCGTTTCAGGAGGTTTTCCGAGCCGCGCACCACGTGTTCGTCGAAATGACCGAATGGCCATTTCGACTTGGTTTCCTCGTTTCGGCTTTGTGCGCGCGTTGGGTTAGTATCGGGGAGTGTGTGCTAGAGTTTTCGAGTTATATTTTATATATTTTTGGGTGTTTGGGCGTGTCGGGGTCGTTGGACGTGCGTTTATGGGCGTTGTGGGCGTGGTGTGCGTTGTGGTGTTTGTTTATATATATGTGTATATGTATATTGTGTGTGTGTTTTTATATATATATTTATATATATATGTGTGGTTATGTGTTTGTGAGCGTGTTAGGGAGTGCTTGTGTGAGTGTGTAGGTGAGTGTGTGAGTGAGTGCTTGTGTGAGTGTGTAGGTGAGTGTGTGTGAGTGTGAGTGAGTGTTATAGGTATATACATATGAGTTTATATATATATGTATATATATTTGTATATATATGTATGAGTGTTTATGTGTGTGCTAGTGTGTGTGAGAGTGTGTGTGTGAGGGTGTGTGCTAGTGTGAGTGAGTGTGTGTGAGTGAGGATATATAGATATATATTTATGTTTATGTGTGTGTGTGTGTATGTATATATAGATATGTGTATATAATTATATGTGTGTGTGTGTGCTTGTGTTTGTGTGTGTGTGTGCTTGTGTTTGTGTGTGTGTGTGTACTTATACATATGTGTGTGTTAGTAGATATATTAGTGTGTGTGTATATATATATATATATAGGAGCTTGTGTGTATATATATATGTATGTATATATATATATATATATATATATATATAGATATATATATATGTGTGTTATAGGAGAATGTGTGTGTGTGTATGTGAGAAGGAGGGGGGGGGCTGAACTGAGAACACAGCAGCAGCAAGTAGCAGCGCGGCAGCAGCAAAAGCAGTGGCAGCAGCAGCAGATAAGCACAGCAGCAGCAAGTAGCAGCGCGGCAGCAGCAAAAGCAGTGGCAGCAGCAGATAAGCACAGCAGCAGCAGCAGTTTTGTAGCTAGCAGCAGCGGCAAATGCGAGGGAGAGGGAGAGGTATATATATATATATATAGAAATATAGATAGATGGATGATAGTTAGATATATATATATATATTGATAGATAGATAGGTATTGAATATGTTAGATAGATAGGTTAATAGATAGGTAACTAGATAGATATTAGTATCTAGATCTAGATAAATAGATAGCTAGATAGATGGATTGATAGTTAGTAAATGGATAGATTGATAGATATAGATAGCTAGATTAATAGATAGGTTGATAGGTAAGTAGGTAGTTTGATAGATAGATAATTAAATATATAGATAGGTAAATAGATAGATAATTTGATAGATAGTTAGGTAGGTAAATACTAGATATTAGATATCTAGTTAGATAGATAGATAGATAATTAGATAGATAGTTATAATAGATAGGTAGATGTATCTATGGATAGATAGTAGATATCTACATCTATATGCATAGATCTATATATATACATATAGTTAGATAGGTAGTTAGATATAACTAGATCTAAGATATAGATATCTATATAGATATAGATATATGTATATGTATAGGTAAAGGTAAGGTAAGGTAAATGGGTAAATGTATATATGTGTGGATATATATATATATATAGGTAAATACATACTTAGATATATATAATTATGGTAGATATCTATATTACCTAGCCTAGATTAATATCTAGGTATATAATTAGTAGCTAGATAGCTAGTTAGAGGGGTTTGAGAGCGGTATCTCAATACCTTGAGATACCGAGGTATCTCAATACCTTAAGATAACCAAGGTATTGGATTTCGAGCGGGGTTTTTAAGCAATAGCCTAGGAATAGTATTGGAGTGATTTTTATATGCTTATGTGTATATATTTACGTGTGCTAGCATAGGTTTTAGAGGGTATAGGCGGGGTGCGTAGCCTAGGTTGAGGTATCGGATACCGAGGGTATCCCGGTATCTCAAGGAGGCGAGTTTATGAGTTTTCTAGCTTAATGAGCTCAGTTTGACCTAGAATTTCAGGAGCACCCTAGTTTGACCCAGACTTGACCGTAGTTGACTCGGTTGACCGCCAAAGTCAACTTTTGACCTAGTTTTGACCCAAAGTTGACTTTTTGGACCCAGAGTTGACTTTTTGACCCAGATTTCACCGGTTTGACCTGTTTGACCTAGAACGACCCTAGAAGCCTATTTTTAGTTATTTTATATCTGTTTAACTCATTAGAACCCTGTTTAACCTTGCTTTTCGCATAGGTCCTTGCGACACCGGTTCGGATCGCCAGTTGCTCAGGACGTCAGGCGAGTACATTCTCTGATAGTTTTCATTATTTGATGATTATTATGATTCAGCTTCTAGTATAGTATCATCTGATTATTCTGGCACAACACGGGACACTGATTGATATTTCTGGATTCATTTACTTGCGACACGTATATTTCATGTTTCTGGCCTCTATTCTGGAATCACTACAGGCATCACCTACAGGCATCATTCATGTTCAGGCTGGACTCATCTTGATTTGCGTGTCGGGTCTTGGATCCACTTGTATTAGTCGGGGCGGGGAAATACTCGAGTAGACATGTAAACATTCCTATCTGGCATCATCAGGAATCACTCCCTCTGGTCTAATCTGGAATGATAGCAGCCGTGCACCCAGTGCGCGGTGAGCCGTACTTACCCCTAGCCGTTTACATGTCGAAACAAGTATTTCAAAGACACCGAGTTCATTCTTTATAGTCTGGACTCTCATGCATTTCTTGACTTGTCTCACTTACATGTTTCTGGACTTGACTCACTACATGTTTTTCATGCTGGACTCACTACACGTTCATGTGCACGGACTTGATCTTAGCTTAGATTTCCTGTATCTTGCAGTTATTACTATTTTGCTCTGATATCCATGCATCTTTACCTTATGCACCAGTGACATATGTATATTTTTTGTTCCATACTTTATTTCATTCTTCTTGCTACTTGCTATAACTGTTTTATAGTTTTTATCATTTAAATGGAACTGCTGTTAGAGATGTACTTGCTCCAGTCCTGACTGGACATATTTTTCAGAGTATCCGGAGGATTGGTGTCCGACATTTTATGGACCTGAGCCTGTCGATGGTGCAGACAGGGACCCTCTAGTTTAGGGGTGATTTCCGGGTTGGTAGCCGGGATCACTAGGATCTTGTTGTTGTTTTATTAGCCTTAGTACCGGATTTGTCTCCGGTTATAGATTGAGACCTTGTTTGTATATTATTTTGGATATTGTTGTATTATTATTTGATGTTGTGGTTGTTGTAGTAGTTGTTGTTGGTTAGACTTTATAGCTGTTAGTCTTCTTTGTTATCTTATCGTGCTTAGATTCGTGATTGAGTATATTGTGATTATCATTTGTTATTGCTCCTCCGTTTGGAGTTGAGATCTTGACAGGTTTATATTGATTGTGTGGTTGCCCTCCTTTTGGAGAGGTCATGGCCGATTTTTGTGTGAAATTTTATCTAGATAGTTGACCTAGACAGCGTTCTACCGCCGATTCTGCGGCGTAGGCTGGACGTACCCACGACTCATGCCCGATTTTTCGGGTGCGGGTCGTGACAGAACCGGCTTCTTGGGATCTCCAGTCAGACTCGGTTGGGTTGCCACTGCTGGTGACTAACTTATGGGCTTAACCCCATCCCCCTCGATGATTCTAGGATCAAAGTCCAAGACAGACCTTTCGTCAAGTGATCTGCAAGGTTCTTTTCTGACTTTATATAGTCAAGAACCACATATTTGCCTAGTAGGCTTTTTATTGACTTGAAGCGCAGCTGCAGGTGCCTGTTCATCTTAGCATTCACAGAATCATGCTTTAGTAGTTCAATAACAGATTTATTATCACAGTTTATAGAAATTACAGGAACAAGACTAAGAGAAACAGGTATATGCATAATAAGATTTTTAAGCCATTCAGCTTCTGTGCAAGTTGTATCTAAAGCTATCATTTCGGAGTCTATTGTACTCCTAGCTAAGATAGTTTGCTTATAAGATCCCCAGGAGATTGCAGCTCCTCCTAGAGTAAAAACATATCCAGTAGTAGATTTTATATCATGTGAGTCAGTTATCCAGTTTGCATCTGAATAACCTTCTATGATATCAGGGTGCCTAGTAAAAAGAAGTTTGTAATCTAGGGTGCCCTTGAGATATCTAAATACCCTATCCAAGGCAGTCCAATGTGACTAATTTGGGTTACTGGTATATCTACTTAGTCTCCCAATAGCAAATGCAATATCAGGTCTTGTCCTGTTTGTTATATACATAAGGGAGCCTATGTCATGCCCCAGTCCCAAAAATACGTAGGACTAGGACACGTAAGCATGCCAGCCGCATGGATATGGCAACTCCAATATATGGAAACCAAATCCACACGTACGCTGTAATATGAATATCAAGTCCACAAGTGGTATAAAATGTATCACAAGTCACAGGGTATAATCTAAATCTCATTCGCGAAAATCAGATATAAATAATAACCAGCATCTATATAACTAGATCTTAACATAAATATCTAAGGATGATAGTTGGATGAAAACAAATCCACTACCAACTCGAATGAAAAAGTACAACACAACAAATACAATATAGGAATACCAGCTAACGACCATGGGCTCGAAGAGAAGACATCCTCGCAACACAAGTAATCATCCAAATATGCGCTCCTGCAATTACTCAAGAACAGATACACCTGGCAGAGGACCAGGTCCTCAGAGGGACGTAACAAGATACAAAAAATATGAGCCAATTTGAATACAGTAAACATGCATCATATTTGAAAATAGATAAGTACGCTGTACAGGACAATCTATATGAATGCAAATGAGGACAATTTTCAACGTATGGGCAATGGTAGGCTACTCGATCTAATCCTCACAACCTCACGCTCGTCAGTGGACATCATCAGCCGACATACCGCGGGGGTAGCGACCCTCGGACTCTATCAATCGACATACCGCGGGGGTAGCGATCATCGGACACGAGCCACCATTATGCGTGCTAGTGACTACGGTGTTACCAGAGTGGTTAAAAGCCCATACGCCTAATGATTGTCTTCTATGATACTAAGTGTCATGTGTATGTCAACATATATAATACATATTAATGACTGAAAGAAAACTACACAAGCAAGAATAAACAGAAATGCAATAAATATACAGAAATATACTAAGCATACAAAATATTGTAAGCAATTTGGCAAGATATCTTGCCTGGGGTCCTGCTGCTGGTATGAATCAGAGTCCAAGTCACAATCCAAATAGCTAATGTATTACAAATTTATCACGTCAAAAGATAATTTATTTTAGTTTATTTAATTCTAGAATAATTACTTTAAAATCCTATTTTAATCTTATTATTCTGATTTTTATGTTAATTCCTAAATTTTGTCCAAAGAAACTAAATTTTATCAACTCGAGACTCATGGCACGCAAATCGAGGCGATCTGTTGACCGAAAAGTCAACCGACACAAACTCAACTTTCATGCATGATTTCCTGTAGATTTCAGCGTCAAAATATGCTAGAATTTATGGCTCGTCCGAATTCAAATTTTTTTGGGAATTATGGCACATACAAATTTTGTATTGTGCACCGATGGTTAAATTCTAACCTAGAAGTTCTACAGAATTAACAGTATATAAATACTTCAAATTAAATTTTGGAAAAATATATGTCAATTATCTCGACTTTAGCTTTCCAAAACTTTAAACGGTTCATGATTCTGATTCCTGGTTCTCCCGAAATCGCAAAAATATTGAAACACGTCTATTTTCGGACATGCTGTGCTCTACGAAATTTCCAGAATTTAATACTCATAATTTCGT
The DNA here is from genome assembly GCA_036927795.1 of Iris macrosiphon. NCBI lineage: Eukaryota > Viridiplantae > Streptophyta > Magnoliopsida > Asparagales > Iridaceae > Iris > Iris macrosiphon. The sequence goes on from JAYESA010000018.1 coordinate 51,736,329, forward strand.
AAAATAAATTATATAATCAGAAAGCTAACCTCAATATCTTTCTAACGCAAGAAAGTAGGTCTCGTTTGGAGTCCGGAGCTATGCGCAATAGCTTGTGAAAGATGAAGAACCCTAGATGACAATTCTCCAAAATCTCTCTCTCTCTTTAAGATAATGGGATAATTAGGGTTATATATATATATATATATATATATATATATATATATATATATATATATGTATATATATATATATATAGGGATGTACCTGCGGCTGAATGGATATTTATAGGCTGACACGTGTCAGAATCTGATTGGATGGTTTTTGTTATATTATTTGTTTTTGATTTACCTTTATCAAAACATTATTTAAGTTATTTTAAATCTAAATAACTCCAAATAAATATTAAAAATAATCATAAAAATCTGGAAAAATTATATAAAATATATTTTGAACCTATAAACCCTAGAAAAATATTTGAGAAAATTTTATATTCATAAGTTTACTACTATAATTAGGAGAAGCTCTAAAGATTATTTTTATCCATTTAACTAAAAATAAATACTAACATTATTCCAAAAATTCTGAAATAATTCCTGAAAATATATAATAATATTATAAACCCTAGAAAATAACGTGGGTCTATTCTATATTCCTGGGCTTGCACAATAAATTCTACAAGTCCTAAAAATTAGTTATTAGTCTAAATAACTCCCAATAAATACTAAAAGTATTCAGAAAATTCCCAGAAAATTCTAGAAAATATATTTGACTATTTAGAACATAAAATAAAATTTGGAATATTTTTAATTAAGTTTGAATATAAAATAAATTCTTCAAAGTCTTAGAAAATTAGTGTTACTAGTTTTTAATTAACTAAAAATTATGGAAAAATCTCAATAATCTAAAATAGCCTAAAAATAATTCTAAATAAATATTTATATAAGTAAATTTACTAAAAATTTTATTTTCTAATTAACTAAGAGAATACTCTAAATAAATTCAACATCTATAATAAATATAATAATATAAGATATACACAAAATATCTATTTTGGGTGAGGGAGTTTACAATCTACCCAACTTAAAACAATTTCGTCCTCAAAATTAAAATAAGGCATAATTTGTTAAATCTTTCACATTCGTACATAAGGTACGTCAATCGCAATCTCTTCCAAAAATTTAAATAACAAAATCTATTCAAATCTATCGCGATCACTTCAAAATTAAGATAACCACTGTTTAAATCAAAATTCAACCTGTCGTAATCTCTTCTCGATTTTTTTAAATAATCAACATTCAAATCTAACTCAAGTCTATATGACATCCCACATCAAAATTTATATCACCATTTCTAACTATCATAATCTCCTCTAGACTTTGAACAATAAACAATTCTAATCAAATCTTATTCCTATTCTCAAATTAAGAATTTTGTACTCTTTAAATATTTAAACTCAATTTACATCCTCAATATTTCAAATAGGTGACCCAACAATCAAAATTGAACTTTTAATTCAAATCATCAAATTATAAAATTTAAATCTAATTCACCAATTGTTCAAGTCTAAAATTCTATATTTATCCTCAAAATTTAAATCGATGATTCATCCTTCAATATTCAAAATTTAAATCATGTGCTCAAAGTATAAATATTTGGTCCGCAATATCAAGATTTTAAAATTCGTTAAATCCTCATTATCTTAATCCTTCTTTTAAAATTTCTTAAAATTAAAATGACTTGAATCTCCCAATCTAATCTTACTTGATCACAATCTAAAAGAAATTCCTCTCAAGTTGGCAATGCACTGCTACCCAACTTAGAATTTACCCATATATCACAGAAGGCTATATACTTTAAGAAAAATATTCCTTAATTTATTTAATTATGTCATTCAATCCTCAAAACTTCAACGCCGATTATATCATATATGATATGTCCTTAATTACAAAAGAATAATCCTCAAGTATGTGATCGGCCTACGGGGTATATCAAGTACTCTCTGTGTATTAAACTTATACCAAGCATGAGGTTTCGTCTTTCCGAAATAAGGAAAGACGGAGACCAATAATAAAGAGTTCAAGGGTGAGGTAATAGAATAGAAGTATCGGGATCAAGGAGTTTAAGGAATTCATATGGGAATTGTCAAAGCAGTTGTGGATTAAAATCCTATTTTGGTAATTTTTTGTTCGCATGCTCGTATTAGTACAGTTATGTAACCGATACGATCCGCTCAGACATATCTAGGGGCAAGTATATTCGTCTACCAATCACTACATATCTCAATCCACGTAAAGTATTATTACGAAGGGCGAATCAAGTGCACTAAGGTTAGCTAGACCTTAATACACTGATTCTGAAATGTATTAGTAGGCGTCCCCAATAATACATATCTCATGATCAAGCTCGATAAAAGAGTAAGCTTGCAAAACTAGGCTATAATAGCAGCATAAGTCAAGGTAGTACAGCAAATATAAGTACGCTAGATGATGATGAAAGGAGGTACAAATTAATTCAAGTTCACAAAACAAAACAACTAAGCAACAATAATAAAAGACTCTACAATCCCTACAGTTATCATACAACCTCCTTGTCTATGTCGCTAGTCGACCAAATATGGGCAAGGACCTCTAACTTCTATTGTCTGAATAACCACTGTCGTCTTATGCTAGTATACAATTAATGTTGTTCAATCATACTTCAATAATAGGTCAAAAGACTATGTAATACTAGGTTGTAAGGTATACTACCAACTTAAAACAATAAACTAATACTGTGACAGTCTTAAGGGTACCGTAGAAGCTCCTGTTAAGGTCTTCGAGAAGGGGTCTTGGTACTTGTTAGGGTATCCTCTTATATTACATAGGTCATGGTCGTCTTAACTCTTAGTCATAGTGCAAGTGTCAATAGTGAGAATGGGACAGTTACTAGCCTCAAAGGAAAGGGAATATAACTCGTATTGAGGTGTGGTACAAGTTACGCAATTTAAAACTAAGGGATAAGCACCAGGTCTCAATCTACAAGAATAACTTAACTATCAAGTTCTAACTACTAAGCACACAATTTCAAAATTCAAGATTACAACTATAATCCTAGCAAACTATGTGTCCTTAACAAAGAAATAAATTACTTGGCCTACTATCAGAAGTGTCAGGTGGCACGAGTTGAAAGATAAAGAAAAGAAGAACATAATTTTGGTCGTCGCACAATTAGCGAACGCTATGGTCACAGGGGAACAATATATAAAAATGGAGGGGCTCTAGATAGCATCATGGTTTTCTAAGGGAAATGGGTATGCTAGTCTCTGTATTTGAGGTATGATTAGGAAAATATTCTATGCATTGCTCTTGGCTTTCTAAGGTACTGTCTGCTTATCTCAAGACAAGAATCTAAATTTATGGTTCTCCAATACTCATCTAACGGCGTGGGTTAGGTTCAGTCCTAATATTCACTTTGATTTTCTATTGGTTTCTCAATGCTAGGGGCAACCATAATGGTAAATTTCTAACTAACTCTAGTAGTGTCTATACTACTCTCAAGTCCTCATAACACATCAGGAGGTAATGGTAAACCAATTCTAGAGATAAGAAATTCTAGGGTTCACTAGACATCCTAAACTTAGTGGTGTGTCAGCACTCTAGTTGTACTCTTAATAGGAAGGTTACCCTACTTATCATCTAACAACAGAAACTTCTATATTCTAGGAGAGACTATACTAAAGGAACTATTATGGGAGTATAGGAATCAAGCAGGATGCAATTATTCAAATAGAATAGATTAGAAGAAAGATGAGTCATAGTCAATTGTGGATGAGATCCTATACTCTAGTCTTAGGTGCAGGCTTGTTCGGTACAGTAACATAACCAAGACAATATGCTCTCGACCTGCATGGGCTACCACAAAAACATGTCACGCTCCAGTCCCAAAAATACGTAGGACTAGGACACGTAAGCATGCCAGCCGCATGGATATGGCAACTCCAATATATGGAAACCAAATCCACACGTACGCTGTAATATGAATATCAAGTCCACAAGTGGTATAAAATATATCACAAGTCACATGGTATAATCTAAATCTCATCCGCAAAAATCAGATATAAAAAATTGTCACTACCACATTTTAGGAAAAAGGGTATTTTAGTAATTTCCTATTTAAATAAATATTGTGCATGGTAAATAATTTTTGTTGTATTATTTAATTATTGTTGGATGTTATTTAATTATTTTAGACTTATTTTAGTGGACCCAACTAGTGTAGTTTGGACCCATGGAGCAACATGAATTAAATAGTTAGATTTGGCCCATTTAGAAAGCCCATAGTTAAGGAGATGGATTAAATTAATTAAGTGATTAGACTAGAAGCTTCCTTCCTTAATTATTTCTTTATGAGAGGCCCCAAGGGGTACATTGGACATTTTATAATTGCTTGGGAGAGGGGCAAGGCCGACCTATTAAAAGAGGGGGGAAATTTCTCTCTCCTCTCATTCTCATTCCAAATCTAGATCTAGAATTTCCCACTCCCAAATTTCCTCCATTCCCATTCCAATTCCCTACCAAATTCATTCCAAATTTTTCCCAATTCACCATTAGAGAAGGAGGAAGCAAGGATCTAGAAGAAGGAAGCAAGGATCTACAAAGAGGAGCAAGGATCTATAATTTGGAAGCAAGTTCTTCTCAATTGGAGGTTTCATTGGGAATCCATCTCCCAATAGGTATAATTCAGATTTTCCCATTTAAATAGCTTCTAAATCTGAGATTTAATCATGTAAAATCAACCTATATGTATGTACTACCTATAGGACTTTGTTTTGTGTTCATAGGAGACCCATGGAGAAAGTTATGGTGCTTTTTGTGTTAATTTTGTTGGAATTCTGAATTTATATTTTGTTGTGTGTATCAATTGATCCTATAGATCAATTGGACATGAGCTTATGTGTTTGGGGCTAGTGTCGTATCCATAATTTGGTACATGTGGTTCGTATCCCAACTATTTGGTGATACGTGTCATTTTGGGGGTTTTCCCTCTGACACGGGGCTTTGAACATGTCGTATTTTGACACGGATACATAGATCTACTTTTGACACTTTGATTTATTCATAAATATTATTTGTGATTTGTTTGTATCCTTCGGGGTGTAATTGGTTGTGTGTTGGACTCGTGTCACATGCGTATCCTAGATCTAGTGGGATACGGTGTGATACTCTCCAATTGTGTGGATTTTTGAATAGATCTAATTATGTATGGTTTAAATTCTTCAATTATAATTAGTAAATATATATAGATATTATATATTTATTTTGGGTATTTATTATAGTAATTATTGTAGCATAGATCTATATATTTTTGTGTGTGCTAATATGATGTACAAATATAATATGTAGCTTTCTTGCATGTAATTATATATGTACTTATGTTAATAGTATAAATTATACATAAATATTTTATAAAATATATTTATGTGTTTAATTGTGTAATTATATTATTTATAATTATTATGTAATTATTTGTATATTAATGTATATATTTTAGGTGTGCTTCTAGCCATGTAAAATATGAACATTAATATGTGCATGTGTTGTAACTATTGGTATTTAATTATAAGTTTATATGTGCATATATATAAGTATATAATTATTTATTTATATATATATATTGTGATTATTATTGCATATATATATATATATATATATATATATATATATATATATTTCTGTGTTTTAGTGACAGTGGGTTTGTGATAGTGAAACTGTCGCTAAATAGGCGGGTTAGCAGCAGTCGCTGTAGCCCACTGTGCATTAATGACAGTTCTGTCATTAATGCTGCGGGCGGGATCTTAGCATCAGTGGCGACAGTTTTCGGTGACAGTTGATTAACTGTCACCAATGCAGCAGTAGTGGGTTTTATCACACAGTGGCTTTTGCGACGTTTTCTGTGACAGTTGAGAATGTCACTATAAGCTGTTTTAATTAAATTATATTTTTAACTCCCTGTTTTCAGTGACGCTTTGGCATTATTAAATTATATTTTATATATTATTATTGTATATATATATATATATATATATGTGTATATATATGTGTTTTGTGAGGTATAATATTTGTAATAATATATTATGTTATTTGTATACATATTGGTTTGTATATATATTATTTTAGGGTATATATTATTTGTATTAGTAGTATACTTTGTGTGAGTATGATTTGGGATCTAATTTTTATTCCTAAATTGTTGTATTTTATTTCTATATTATTTATATAGATTTCTTGTGAGGTTGACCTTGATTTGACTTTAGTTGACTTTAGAGTTGACCATAGTTGACTTTTGACTTAGAATTTATTTATTGACCTAGGAGTTGACTAGTTTGACTTGTTCTCTTTCCGGGACCTTATTTTAATGTGGTATTTCATATCTAGGTCTTCGAGGCACCGAGTCAGACATCTGTGAGACTGTTCTTTGGATTTCAGGCGAGTACATTCTCTGATAGTTTCTCATTTATGATATCCTCTATGTTCGTTGTATCTAGTGTAGATTTACATGTTTCTCTCGACACTATGGTTACACGGATTGGTATATCCGGATCTCGTCATGAGATGTTATTCCTTAGTATATGGTGTATATGGTGCAAGTATTGTTTCATTGGTTATCTTGTACATGTACAGACACCGATTCTCGGGGAGACTAGCTATCTTCTTGGGGAATCTAGTGCCATAGCATACCGTGGTTGGATCTATTATACCAGTTGGGGGTGGGGAGTATTAGTATAGATATGTGATCAAATCCCTATTGACTAAAGTATTGGTAAGCGAATAGTGTTGATCATGCACCGCACGTATGATTAGCCAGGCCGCATTGTATCTTGCCCAAGCCGATCACATGTTAAGCTAGTACTCACACACTTAGTCATTAGTATTATTGTTTCATTGGCATATTGTTCATTATTGTATTTCTTTCCAGTATTTTCTTATTGTCTATATATCTCTTGTATCTATTTTGTGCATCTTGTTTATCCACAGCTATTTACTGTTACATAGTTTTTATCATGGATTAGAACTGCTGTTAGAGATGTACTCTGCTCCTTTCCTGACTGGATATATTTTTCCAGATGACACTGAGGAGTACCCTACCTATTATGGACCCCAGGATATTGTGGGTTTAGATTCGGAGACCCTGGCTCAAGAGAGACTTATCCCAACTGAGACAGTTGACCCTGGAGTGTAGCTTTGTAGTATGGTAGAATTCTTTGTACTGAATTTGTCTCCAGCTTTTTGTATTGTTCTTCAGACTCATTGATGTATTAATTTAAACTCATGAGTTGATGACTATTCTATTCTTATCTGATTCGTGTTCATTCTATCTTAGTTCTGTGATTGAGTACACTATCTTTTGGTGGTTCATTATATTAGATAGACTTTCTAGACAGCGTTCTACCGCCGATTCTGCGGCGTAGACTGGGCGTTGTTTCCGACTAGTACCCTTACCCCGGGTGCGGATCGTGACACATTTTTGGTGGTGGCCCATGCAGGTCTAGCTTCACAAGTATGTGATGTCGTGGTAGTACGGCAACTTAGTTGTACTACTGCGAGCCTGCAATAGGATATAGGATATAGGCTGAGATACTCAATCACATCTAGGAAAATTCTTTTGATTCAACTTTTCTCCTTTGATATTGATACTTGATCTCTTAAACTGTCATTTCCTTGATGTCTTACATCTTGTGCTATATTGATTCTTTCTTTCGCTTTGTCTCAGGATGTATCCTAAGACTAGATCACAGCAGGGGAGAGCAGCTTCTGAGAGGTCTGCGACATCCCGAGGGCCTGCACCAGTCACTTCTCCGGTGATTGGAGTGTCAGCTACTTTCGGAGGTCCACCACCTACTCAGAGGACTGTACCAGCTGTATCTGAGGGGCTTCCACCTCCACCTCCTGTGCCAGCAGAGGCGTCACAGATGTTTACACTATTTCGTGAGATGCTCGAGGCACAGAGGGCTCAGTCAGAGGCACATCAGAGGCAGACCGACGTTCTACGGCAGGGCATCGAGAGTGCTCATCAGCTTGCTCGTGCTGTAGTTGAGAGAGGAGTTCCGATCCAGCAGCAGGTTGTTCCTCAAGTTGCTCAGCTTCGGCCAGGCAACATTCAGGACTTCAAGAAACTGGAGCCTAGGGTTTTCAAAGGGACGGAGGGCATCGTCTATGCTGATGATTGGCTCGAGGACATTGAGCGTCTTATGAGGGTGTCCCGTCTTTCTGAAGATCTGAAGGTTGAGGACTAGGACTTCAACTATTCGACGTCGCTCGCACTTGGTTCAGGAATGAGCCGGTTCTAGTTGACGCAGGACAATCTTGGGAGGTATTCAAGGACCTTTTCAAGAAAAAGTTTTTCGCCCGGATAGACAGGCTTGACTTGGGGAGACAATTTGAGAGTCTCATTCAGGGGAGCATGTCTGTGGAGGAATATGCTACGGAGTTCGGTAGGTTGAGCCGATTTGCAGAGTACTTAGTGAGGGAACCGGAGGTTCGAGCTATTCGTTTCCGAGAGGGTCTAAACTGGGAGGTGAAGATTCTCATTCCGTCTTTTTATGAGACATACTCGGAGATACTTGTGGAGGCACGCAAGGTTGAGCGGGATCTGGGTTTGAAGATCAAGAGAGACCGTGATTCTTTTCTGGGGGCCAACGGCAATGCAGTATCTGCCAAACGTCCTCATTTCCAGTCCAGACCTTTCCAGCAGCCACAGCAGAACCAGACTCCAGCTAGAGCGCCTTTTCACCAGGCACCTCAGCAGCAGAGACAGTTACAGCAAGCTCCATGCAACTTCTGCAAGAAGCCTGGCCACATCTGGGAAGTTTGCAGGAGGAGGCTAGGAGTTTGTTTGTATTATGGTACTGAAGGGCATCAATCGAGGGAGTGTCCTCGTCGTGCAGTTCAAGGAGCAGCTCTAGCTCCGAGGACACAGACGAGACCACCTGCAGCACAGCCGAGGGGACCGCTTCCGACACAGCAGCAATATTTTGTCCAGCATCAACAGCAGGGAGGTGCTCGACAGGGACGAGCGTTTGCTATGACCGTCGAAGAGGAGGAATCCATCGGAGATGTCATTGCAGGTTCTATTCTTCTTGATTCTATTCCAGCTTTAGCTTTGTTTGATAGTGGTGCTTCCCATAGTTTTGTATCTGTTTCTTTTGCTCTGAAGTATGGTTTGGTAGCTGAGTCTTTGCTTAGGACTTGCAAGATCATGACCGGGGGAGGCATTATCTTGGTTAATAATATTTGCAAGGATCGAAGAGTTACTCTGGGAGGCCGGGAGTTGAGTGCGTGTCTACTTGTAATGCCACTTCCAAGCTATGACATTGTACTTGGGATGGATTGGTTGAGTAGGCACCGTGCTAGCATAGACTGTAGAGGAGGTAGAGTTTTGTTTGGTCCGCCAGGAGAGCCAGAGTTTGAGTTTGCTAGAGGAGCTGCAGAGCAGGGAGAAAGCATTATTTGTGGAGCTATGGTAGAAGACAAGGAGTTGCCACATCCGTTGATAGCAGAATTTTTGGATGTATTTCCTGAGGAATTGCCAGGATTGCCACCAGATCGAGATGTTGAATTTTCTATAGACTTGGTGCCAGGTGCAGAACCAATTTCGCAACATGTCTATAGAGTAAACAACAGCGAGCTGGTCGAGTTGAAGAAGCAGGTGGACGAATTGCAGGATAAGGGGTTTATCAGATCGAGTTCTTTACCATGGGGAGTTCCGGTATTGTTTGTACCGAAGAAGGATGGATCGGTGCGTATGTCCATTGATTACAGGGCTTTGAATAATCTCACTATCAAGAATAAGTATCTTTTGCCACGGATTGATGATCTATTTGATCAGTTGGGTGGTGCGAAGGTATTTTCTAAGATAGATTTGAGATCAGGCTACCATCAGGTGAAGGTGAAGCCGGAGGACATACCGAAGACTGCTTTTAGAACTCGGTATGGTCAGTTCGAGTTTATGGTGATGCCGTTTGGTTTGACTAATGCACCGGCGGTATTTATGAACTTGATGAACAAGGTGTTCCACCAGTACCTTGACAAGTTCGTGGTGGTGTTCATCGACAACATACTCATATACTCGAGGACACCGGAGGAGCATGAGGAGCATTTGAGGATTGTGTTGGATGTGCTGAGGAAGGAGAAGCTGTATGGGAAGTTGTCCAAATGTGAGTTTTTCTTGGACAAAGTAGAATTCTTGGGGCATGTTGTGACTGGTGATGGTATTTCAGTGGATCCGAAAAAGATTTCAGCAGTAGAATCTTGGAAGACTCCGAGTTCAGTAGCAGAGATCAGGAGTTTCTTGGGATTGGCAGGCTATTACAGGAAGTTTGTGCAAGATTTTTCGAGGATTGCCGAGCCGATGACCAGACTCACAAGAAAGGATGTGGAGTTTGTTTGGACGGAGGATTGTCAGGTTGCTTTTGAGGAGTTAAAGAAGAGGTTGACGTCTGCTCCTATTTTGACGTTGCCATCAGGGTCCGGAGGTTTCACTATTTATAGTGATGCATCGGGGAAGGGTTTAGGTTATGTTCTTCAGCAGCATGGGAAAGTGATTGCCTATGCATCCAGGCAATTGCGTCCTCATGAAAAGAACTATCCTATCCATGATTTGGAGTTGGCAGCTGTCATATTTGCCCTGAAGTTGTGAAAATATTATTTGTACGGAGAGAGTGTGAAGATCTTCACAGACCACAAAAGCTTGAAGTACGTTTGCACGCAGAAGGAGTTGAACATGAGGCAGCGTCGGTGGTTGAAATTGATGAAGGATTTTGATATCTCTTTGCAATATCATCCTGGGAAAGCCAATGTAGTTGCCGATGCTTTGAGCAGGTATCCGGTAGCTATGTTCTTGACGCAGGATCGATATCTGTTGGAGGACTTGGAGAGCTTGGGCATTGAGGTGATTGTTCCTGGGTGTGCTATGCAGATGTGGGGATTGCAGATACACTCAGATTTGATGGACAGGATCAAGGCAGCACAGTATGATGATGTATCTTTGAGGAGTATCAGAGCTCAGGTGAGAGCAGGATTGGAGGATGATTTCACTATTGCAGAGGATGGATCCTTGAGGCATGGAGTTAGATTGTGTGTGCCTAGTGGGGAGTTGCGCGAGAAGGTGTTGCAGAAAGTGCATCGCTCTCAGTATTCCATACATCCAGGTGCTAACAAGATGTATCGGGATATGCGAGAGAGTGTGTGGTGGTATGGCATGAAGAGGGAAGTGGCACAGTTTGTATCCAGATGCTTAGTGTGCCAGCAGGTGAAAGCCGAGAGGCAGAGGCCAGGAGGGTTACTTCAGCCATTACCCATTCCAAAGTGGAAGTGGGAACACATTACTATGGATTTTGTGTCCGGACTTCCACGATCTCCAGGAGGGAAAGACGCGATTTGGGTCATTGTTGATAGGTTGACCAAGTCGGCCCACTTTTTGCCTTTCAAGGTGGGTTTGTCTACGGAGAAGCTGACAGAGATATATGTGAGGCAGATCATTAGGATACATGGAGTTCCCGTCAGCATAGTCTCAGATCGGGATAGTCGTTTCACTTCTCATTTCTGGAGGAGTTTGCAGGAGAGTTTGGGCACTCAGCTCAAGTTCAGTACTGCATATCATCCCCAGACAGATGGGCAGTCAGAGAGGACTATCCAGACTCTCGAGGATATGTTGCGCACTTGTGTACTAGATTTCGGGGGTTCTTGGGAGAACCATCTCCATTTGGTAGAGTTTGCTTACAACAACAGTTACCAGGCCAGTATAGAGATGTCACCATTTGAAGCTCTATATGGTCGGAGGTGTCGTACTCCTTTGTCTTGGGACGATGTTGGAGAGAGAATTTTGCTTGGGCCAGAGATGGTTATGGATGCAGCGGAGAAGGTTCATTTGATCAGAGACAGACTTCGAGTGGCGCAGGACAGACAGCGGCATTGGGCCGATAGCCATCGGAGACCTTTGGAGTTTGAGGTATAGTTTAGATTTTGTTTGTGCTTGTTCTTGTTTGTTATAGATTAAGTTCTTAAGATGGTGTTTTGTTCTAGGTGGGTGGTTTGGTGTTTCTGAGGATTTCTCCGACACGAGGCACGATTCGCTTCGGTGGAGGCGGAAAGCTTAGTCCACGATTCATCGGACCTTTCACTATTCTAGAGAGGGTCGGTGCAGTTGCTTATAGACTAGACTTGCCACCTGCATTGGAGGGAGTGCACAACGTGTTTCATGTGTCGCAGTTGAGACGATACGTGGCAGATCCTAGTCATGTATTGGATCACTCGGAGATAGAGGTGGGCCCTACTCTTAGCTATCCAGAGCAGCCAGTTGAGATTCTGGATCGGAGAGAGAAGGTGCTGAGAAACCAGACTATTTCTTTGGTGCGCGTCGCATGGAGGTATCACTCTCCGGGGGAGTCTACCTGGGAGAGAGAGGATGACATGCGAGAGCGTTATCCATATTTGTTTGTACCTTGAGGTATGTTAATTCTCTAGTTATGTTCTGTTCATTGTTATGTTTTGTTCATTAGTTGTGATTCTTTAGTTCTGTTCTGTGATTTTCTGAGGGGTAGTTTTCGTCTTTAAATTTCGAGGACGAAATTATTTTAAGGAGGGTAGACTTGTCACTACCACATTTTAGGAAAAAGGGTATTTTAGTAATTTCCTATTTAAATAAATATTGTGCATGGTAAATAATTTTTGTTGTATTATTTAATTGTTGTTGGATGTTATTTAATTATTTTGGACTTATTTTAGTGGACCCAACTAGTGTAGTTTGGACCCATGGACCAATATGAATTAAATAGTTAGATTTGGCCCATTTAGAAAGCCCATAGTTAAGGAGATGGATTAAATTAATTAAGTGATTAGACTAGAAGCTTCCTTCCTTAATTATTTCTTCATGAGAGGCCCCAAGGGGTACATTGGACATTTTACAATTGCTTGGGAGAGGGGCAAGGCCGGCCTATTAAAAGAGGGGGGAAATTTCTCTCTCCTCTCATTCTCATTCCAAATCTAGATCTAGAATTTCCCACTCCCAAATTTCCTCCATTCCCATTCCAATTCCCTACCAAATTCATTCCAAATTCTTTCCAATTCACCATTAGAGAAGGAGGAAGCAAGGATCTAGAAGAAGGAAGCAAGGATCTACAAAGAGGAGCAAGGATCTACAATTTGGAAGCAAGTTCTTCTCAATTGGAGGTTTCATTGGGAATCCATCTTCCAATAGGTATAATTCAGATTTTCCTATTTAAATAGCTTCTAAATCTGAGATTTAATCATGTAAAATCAACCTATATGTATGTACTACCTATAGGACTTTGTTTTGTGTTCATAGGAGACCCATGGAGAAAGTTATGGTGCTTTTTGTGTTAATTTTGTTGGAATTCTGAATTTACATTTTATTGTGTGTATCAATTGATCCTATAGATCAATTGGACATGAGCTTATGTGTTTGGGGCTAGTGTCGTATCTATAATTTGGTACATGTGGTTCGTATCCCAACTATTTGGTGATACGTGTCATTTTGGGGGTTTTCCCTCCGACACGGGGCTTTGAACATGTCGTATTTTGACACGGACACATAGATCTACTTTTGACACTTTAATTTATTCATAAATATTATTTGTGATTTGTTTGTATCCTTCGGGGTGCAATTGATTGTGTGTTGGACTCGTGTCACATGCGTATCCTAGATCTAGTGGGATACGGTGTGATACTCTCCAATTGTGTGAATTTTTGAATAGATCTAATTATGTATGGTTTAAATTCTTCAATTATAATTAGTAAATATATATAGATATTATATATTTATTTTGTGTATTTATTATAGTAATTATTGTAGCATAGATCTATATATTTTTGTGTGTGCTAATATGATGTACAAATATAATATGTAGCTTTCTTGCATGTAATTATATATGTACTTATGTTAATAGTATAAATTATACATAAATATTTTATAAAATATATTTATGTGTTTAATTGTGTAATTATATTATTTATAATTATTATGTAATTATTTGTATATTAATGTATATATTTTAGGTGTGCTTCTAGCCATTTAAAATATGAACATTAATATGTGCATGTGTTGTAACTATTGGTATTTAATTATAAGTTTATATGTGCATATATATATAAGTATATAATTATTTATTTATATATATATATTGTGATTATTATTGCATATATATATTTATATATATATATATATATATATATATATATATATATATATATATATATATATATATATATTTTTGTGTTTTAGTGACAGTGGGTTTGTGACAGTGAAACTGTCGCTAAATAGGCGGGTTAGCAGCAGCCGCTGTAGCCCACTGTGCATTAATGACAGTTCTGTCATTAATGCTGCGGGCGGAATCTTAGCAGCAGTGGCGACAGTTTTCGGTGACAGTTGATTAACTGTCACCAATGCAGCAGTAGTGGGTTTTATTACACAGTGGCTTTTGCGACGTTTTCTGTGATAGTTGAGACTGTCACTATAAGCTGTTTTAATTAAATTATATTTTTAACTCCCTGTTTTCAGTGACGCTTTGGCAGTTTTAAATTATATTTTATATATTATTATTGTATATATATATATATGTGTATATATATGTGTTTTGTGAGGTATAATATTTGTAATAATATATTATGTTATTTGTATACATATTGGTTTGTATATATATTATTTTAGGGTATATATTATTTGTATTAGTAGTATACTTTGTGTGAGTATGATTTGGGATCTAATTTTTATTCCTAAATTGTTGTATTTTATTTCTATATTATTTATATAGATTTCTTGTGAGGTTGACCTTGGTTTGACTTTAGTTGACTTTAGAGTTGACCATAGTTGACTTTTGACTTAGAATTTATTTATTGACCTAGGAGTTGACTAGTTTGACTTGTTCTCTTTCCGGGGCCTTGTTTTAATGTGGTATTCCATATCTAGGTCTTCGAGGCACCGAGTCAGACATCTGTGAGACTGTTCTTTGGATTTCAGGCGAGTACATTCTCTGATAGTTTCTCATTTATGATATCCTCTATGTTCGTTGTATCTAGTGTAGATTTACATGTTTTTCTCGACACTATGGTTACACGGATTGGTATATCCGGATCTCGTCATGAGATGTTATTCCTTGGTATATGGTGTATATGGTGCAAGTATTGTTTCATTGGTTATCTTGTACATGTACAGACACCGATTCTCGGGGAGACTAGCTATCTTCTTGGGGAATCTAGTGCCATAGCATACCGTGGTTGGATCTATTATACCAGTTGAGGGTGGGGAGTATTAGTATAGATATGTGATCAAATCCCTATTGAATAAAGTATTGGTAAGCGAATAGTGTTGATCATGCACCGCACGTATGATTAGCCAGGCCGCATTGTATCTTGCCCAAGCCGATCACATGTTAAGCTAGTACTCACACACTTATTCATTAGTATTATTGTTTCATTGGCATATTGTTCATTATTGTATTTCTTTCCAGTATTTTCTTATTATCTATATATCTCTTGTATCTATTTTGTGCATCTTGTTTATCCACAGCTATTTACTGTTACATAGTTTTTATCATGGATTAAAACTGCTGTTAGAGATGTACTCTGCTCCTTTCCTGACTGGATATATTTTTCCAGATGACACTGAGGAGTACCCTACCTATTATGGACCCCAGGATATTGTGGGTTTAGATTCGGAGACCCTGGCTCAAGAGGGACTTATCCCAACTGAGACAGTTGACCTTGGAGTGTAGCTTTGTAGTATGGTAGTATTCTTTGTACTGGATTTGTCTCCAGCTTTTTGTATTGTTCTTCAGACTCATTGATGTATTATTTTAAACTCATGAGTTGATGACTATTCTATTCTTATCTGATTCGTGTTCATTCTATCTTAGTTCTGTGATTGAGTACACTATCTTTTGGTGGTTCATTATATTAGATAGACTTTCTAGACAGCGTTCTATCGCCGATTCTGCGGCGTAGGCTGGGCGTTGTTTCCGACTAGTACCCTTACCCCGGGTGCGGGTCGTGACAATAATAACCAGCATCTATATAACTAGATCTCAACATAAATATCTAAGGATGATAGTTGGATGGAAACAAATCCACTACCAACTCGAATGAAAAAGTACAACACAACAAATACAATATAGGAATACCAGCTAACGACCATGGGCTCGAAGAGAAGACATCCTCGCAACACAAGTAATCATCCAAATCTGCGCTCCTGCAATTACTCAAGAACAGATACACCTGGCAGAGGACCAGGTCCTCAGAGGGACGTAACAAGATACAAAAAATACGAGCCAATTTGAATACAGTAAACATGCATCATATTTGAAAATAGATAAGTACGCTGTACAGGACAATCTATATGAATGCAAATGAGGACAGCTTTTTGACGTATGGGCAAGGGTAGGCTACTCGATCTAATCCTCACAACCTCACGCTCGTCAGTGGACATCATCAGCCGACATACCGTGGGGGTAGCGACCCTCGGACTCCATCAATCGACATTCCGCGGGGGTAGCGACCATCAGACACGACCTACCATAGTGCGTGCTAGTGACTATGGTGTTACCAGAGTGGTTAAAAGCCCATACGCCTAATGATTGTCCTCTATGATACTAAGTGCCATGTGTGTGTCAACATATCTAATGCATAGTAATGACTGAAAGAAAACTACAAATGCAAGAATAAACAGAAATACAATAAATATACAAAAATATACTAAGCATGCAAAATACTGTAAGCAATTTGGCAAGGTATCTTGCCTGGGGTCCTGCTGTTGGTAATCAGAGTCCAAGTCACAGTCCAAATAGCCTATGTATTACAAATTTATCACATCAAAAGATAATTTATTTTAATTTATTTAATTATGGAATAATTACTCTAAAATCCTATTTTAATTTTATTATTCTGATTTTTATGTTAATTCCTAAATTTTGTCCAAAGAAACTGAATTTTATCAACTCGAGACTCATGGCACGCAAATCGAGGCGATCTGTTGACCGAAAAGTCAACCGACACAAACTCAACTTTCATGCATGATTTCCTGTAGATTTCAGCGTCAAAATATGCTAGAATTTACGGCTCGTCCGAATTCAAATTCTTTTGGGAATTATGGCACATACAAATTTTGTATTGTGTACCGATGGTTAAATTCTAACCTAGAAGTTCTACAGAATTAACAGTATATAAATACTTCGAATTAAATTCTGGAAAAAATATATGTCAATGATCTCGACATTAGCTTTCCAAAATTTAAACGGTTCATGATTCTGATTCCTGGTTCTCCCGGAATCGCGAAAATATTGAAATACGTCTATTTTTGGACGTGCTGTGCTCTACGAATTTTTTAGAATTTAATACTCATAATTTAGTAAAAAAATTATATAATTAGAAAACTAACCTTAATATCTTTCTAACGCAAGAAACTAGGTCTCGTTTGGAGTCCGGAGCTATGCGCAATGGCTTGTGGAAGATGAATGAACCCTAGATGACAATTCTCCAAAATCTCTCTCTCTAAGATAATGGGATAATTATGGTTATAATAATATATATATATATATATATATATATATATATATATATATATATATATATATATATATATATATATATATATATATAGGGATGTACCTGCGGCTGAATGGATATTTATAGGCTGACACGTGTCAGAATCTGATTGGATGGTTTTTGTTATATTATTTGTTTTTGATTTGCCTTTATCAAAACATTATTTAAGTCATTTTAAATCTAAATAACTCCAAATAAATATTAAAAATAATCATAAAAATCTGAAAAAATTACATAAAATATATTTTGAACCTATAAACCCTAAAAAAATATTTGGGATAATTTTATATTCATAAGTTTACTACTATAATTAGGAGAAGCTCTAAACATTAGTTTTATCCATTTAACTAAAAATAAATGCTAACATTATTCCAAAATTTTTGAAATAATTCAGAAAATATATAATAATATTATAAACCCTAGAAAATAACGTGGGTCCATTCTATATTCCTGGGCTTGCACAATAAATTCTACAAGTCCTAAAATTTAGTTATTAATCTAAATAACTCCCAATAAATACTAAAAGTATTCAGAAAATTTCCAGAAAATTTTAGAAAATATATTTGACTATTTAGAACCTAAAATAAAATTTTAGAATATTTTTAATTAAGTTTGAACATAAAATAAATTCTTCAAAGTCTTAGAAAATTAGTGTTACTAGTTTTTAATTAACTAAAAATTATGGAAAAATCTCAATAATCTAAAATTGTCTAAAAATAATTCTAAATAAATATTTATATAAGTCAATATACTAAAAAATTTATTTTCTAATTAACTAAGAGAATACTCTAAATAAATTCAATATCTATAATAAATATAATAATATAAGATATACACAAAATACCTATTTTGGGTGATGGAGTTTACAGCCTATCATCTGTGAATATTTATGTTGTTCCAAAGGTGATCCTTCATTTTTTTAGTACAATACTGCTGTCATAAGGAGTAAGGACAGGTTTCTTATCAAATAACTCAAATCTTTTTAGCATTTTTTCAATTGAATGAGCTAAAGATAGAGTATAACTCTCTTAGCCTTTGGTCACTTGCATTCCTAAAATTAAGTTGGCTTCTCCTAGGTCTTTCATATCAAACTGGCTAGATAAATAGTTCTTTGTAATATTTATCAATTCCAGTGATGAACCTAGGATAAGGATGTCATCTACATACAAGCATAAAATGATACAACTTTTACATGTACCTTTAGAGTATATACATTTGTCGTACTCATTTGACAAGAAACCATATTCACAAATTACTTTGTCAAATTTATTGTGCTATTGTTTGGGAGCTTGTTTCAAGCCATAGAGGGATTTTACTAGTCTGCAAACTTTTTTTTCTTGACCTTTAGCAATAAAACCTTCAGGTTGGTCCATATAAAGTTCTTCCTCTAGATCTCCATTCAAAAATGTTGTCTTTACATCCATTTGATGGATTAGCATATCATGAATGGATGCTAAGGCCAAGAGAGTTCTAATGGGTGTGATTCTAGCTACAGGAGAGTAGGTATCAAAATAATCTAACCCTTTCTTGTAGGTAAAATCCTTAGCAACTAATTTAGCTTTGTATTTCTCTATAGTACCATCGGCGCTGAGTTTCTTCTTGAAAATTCACTTACAATCTATTGGTTTATTGCCTAAAGGTAGATCTGTTAAAAACCAAGTATTATTCTCCATGATGGAGTTGTATTCACTGTTAATGGCTTCTTTCCAGAAGGGAGCATCAGGAGACGACATTGCTTCTTCATAAGTTGAGGGATCACCCTCTATAAAAAAGGTGAAGATCATTCTCCTAAATTTTTTTAAATCCTATTCCTTTTACTCTGTCTAGGTTCTAAGTCTTGTTCAGATTGAGATCTCGGTATTTGGACATGAGAACTAGTAGAGGGTATGGAGGAAGAGATTGAATTTCTATCCTTAAAAGGAAATATATTTTCAAAGTAAATCGCTTCTCTTGCTTCTGTAATGGTATTGTTAGAGATTTTATTTACTTCTGAGTGAGTCACTAGAAATCTATTGGCATAGCTGTCTAAGGCATATCCTATGAAAATAGCGTCTACAGTCTTGGGGACCAATCTTTCTCTTTTTTGGTTCGGGAATTCCGACTTTAGCAAGGCATCCCCAAACTCTAAGGTAATTAATCCTAGGAGCTCTAACTTTCCACAGCTCATAGGGAGTCTTATCTTTTGTCTTACTAGGAATCCTATTAAGAATGTAACAGGCAGTTAAAAGGGCTTCTCCCCACAAGTTATCAGGAGCACCAGAGCTGAGAAGCATTGCATTCACCATATCTAACAGAGTGCGGTTCTTGCGTTCAGCAACTCCGTTAGACTGAGGTGAATATGGAGCAATTACCTCATGAATTATTCCATGTTCTTCACAGAAGTTAATCATTTCATTTAAGGTATATTCTCCACCACGATCAGATCTAAGGATCTTAATCTTCCTTTCTAATTGATTCTCAGCTTCAGATTTGTAGACCTCAAATTTATCTAGAACTTCATCTTTGGTTTTAAGAAGGTAGATATAACAATACTTTGAATAATTATCTATAAACGTAACAAAGTATTTTCTACCGTCTCTGGTCAAAATCCTATTTGAGTCACATACATCACTATGGATAAGTTCTAGAAGGTCAAAATTTCTTTCTACAGATTTGAATGGTAATTTAGTGTGTTTGGCTTGAACACAAATCTCATATTTGTGTTTGTCATCTATTGGAGTCTTGGGAATAAGATCTAAAGTCATCATTCTTTTAATAGAACCTAGGTTCACATGACCTAGTCTGCCATGCCAAACATTTGAAGATTCTATATTAGAGACAATGAGAGAACAATCAGAAATTTTATTCATTGTGCTTAAAATGAAAAGACCGTCTTTTACAAAGCCTTTTCCTATAAAGGAGTCATGCTTGGAAAATACTATTTTATTTGCCTCCATTACAGTTTTGTATCCTGAGGCTACAAGAAGGGATCCACTAACTAGGTTTTTCCTGACAAACGGCACATGAAGAACATCATGAAGAGTTAAGATTTTTTCTGATGTCATCTTCAGATCAACTTTTTTTCTTCCAATAATTTGTGTCGTTGAGCCATCTCCTAGGGTCACACCTCCTCCACTTGATTCTTGATAGTTTGAAAAACAGGAGCGATCAAACAAAACGTGAACATTAGCTCCAGAATCCAACCACCAATCATCAGAATGGTAAGAGAGGTTAATAAAGGGTTGAAAGCTTACAGACATGAAGGAACTCGAAGAACATTTGTGAAGCATGTTCGCTTTTGGTCTAACTGAGCCCTTTCCTTTGTAGGAGGTCTGGACAGCTTCCTTCTTCCTATGGTAGCAGTTGGTGGACATATGGTTTGTTTTACCACACACAAAACAAAATCTCTTTTGATCCTGAGTTTGACTGAAGTTTCTAGGTTTATGGTTTTGGTGATGATGATTTTGGTGGTTAGGCTGAAAGTTTTTCTTTTTCTTGAAGAAATTCTTTTTAGATTTATAATGAAAATTAGATTTGGGTTTTCCTTGGCCTTCTACAAGGTTTACCTTAGCTTTAGATTCAGTCTTAGGCTTAGACCTCAATCTAATTTGTTCTTCGGTTCTAATTTTCTTTAGGACTTGATTGTAGGTAAGATCTCCTTGTGTATGGATAAGTTCCTTAGTAATATCAGACCAAGAGGGAGGTAACTTGTCTATTAGGCTTGCTATTTTATGCTAATTGGAGAAAGATGTGCCTTTGGCTTGAATATGCCTAAGGTATTCTTGGAATTCATGGAGCTGGTCATTCATTGACTTGTTATCTACCATGAAATACCTATTAAAGGTTGAAGAATTAAATCTTTCTATTCCGGCATCATCACAGCCGTATTCATCTTCCAAGGCTTTCCAAAGTTCTTTAGCGCTCTTGTATTCAAAAAATATATCATACAAGGATTCAGATAATGCGCTTAGAATTCTATGAAAGCAGTGAAAGTCTATCTCTTTAGGGGGTTTTGGTTTCGAGGAGGTGGACACTCCTATGTCAGACTTAACAATATTTGTCCAGCAAATTGAAGCAAATTGAATCAACTTAACAACTTTGTACAACTTAATAATATTGGTCCAGCAAATTGAAGCAAATTGAATCAACTTAACAACTTAATAATATTGGTTTTGAAGCTTTCTAGCAAGATTTAGATGAACAATTCTAACATAAAAAAAAATCAACTCTTAGATTGTTAGAGAAAATTGTCGTTTTCTTATTGAAAACTTTGTGAATAAAAAGACAAAAAAAAATTAGATTGATGTTACCGGCCTCTGGGGAAGTCGTGCACGAAACACTGTCCTAAGAGTTGATTCGGAATCTGTGTGCAGACGTTTTCCAAAGCTCCTAGTGGTAAAACCCCCGCACTACCGGTATCTCGTAGCCGCACACGACTAGGAGAGAACGACCAGGACTTAGCTCTGCCCAGAGCTTGGAGACGAGTGAAAGGACGAAGATTGGACAGAACAGAATATTGGCAGCAATTATATAATACTCCATCCAATATGTAACGGTCTGAATTAATTTTCTATTAATTCAGCCGTTACACAGACACATAGAGAATGAACCTGGACACAAAAAGTATCAACGGTTAAAAAATAAATAGTAACGGACAAATTGATTTCCAACGTTCAGAATATTAAAAAAGAAAATTGAAGAGGAGCAAAAAGAATTTTAGGGTCTCAGCCCGAACCCGAAGAGAAAATCGAATCGGCATTCGACGCCCGCAGATGTGGACGCGTATGCGTACCCGCATCCGTTACGCGCGCCGAACCGGACGGCGGCGGCGGCGCGCGCATGTGGCCCAAGGGGTTCCCCACACAACAACTTTAAGAAAGCAAAGAAGAGGAACTAATATATGTACATAAGGAGGGATTGGCCCATCCGATGTGGGACTAAAGAAAAGAAGAAAATTGAGCTTTTGCTCAAGCAAGGCTAACAGCAAGCGGACGGAGGCGCGGAGTCTCGGGGACGGAAGGCCGCGTGCGGCGGAGACGTGCGCTCGAGGGTGCTGCCGGCGGGGTGGCGAGCGCGCAGGGGTTGACGCGCGGCGGAGGACGGTGCGCGCGGGTCAGTGAAAGGCGGTACGCGGCTGGGGAGGGAAGTGGGGTGCGCGGGCGGCGGGGGTGGCGATTGGGGGGGTTCGTCGGGGGCGGCCGGAGAAGGAGAAGAGAGTGAGGGGGAGGGGGGACAGGGTTTGTCGGTGTTCGACCAGAAAAAGAATAATTAAATCTTTTAATATATATTTACTTTTTATTTAATTTAATATAAAGTGTGTTAAGTAGAGAGTGAAATGTGTATAGTCCGGCTCCTGAGTAAATAAGTCAACAATATTAATTGAGTATAACTTTGAAATAACTGAACGAGATGAGAAATCAATTTACTTTAGAAATGTTCTTTTTTTCCCAGCAAAACCATTTCCGGGAGGACTGTTTCAAACCATATCGACACACAAGCGACTGCTCCCCCTCTGCCCCTGACGAGAAAATCCATGAGAAAAGTTCATGTAAACTTTCTCGTCCCATTATTTGGTGTAAAAATTAGTTCAAAGTACCACGACAATCGACAACAACAACGAACGTAACTAGCTTTGCCACATGAGAGACGTTGATAGTAATCAACCCCTTCAAGTTTGTCTCTCTCTCTCTCATTAGCCACTTGTAATGTTCAATGGTGACACCCAATTATCCACTATACCCCATTTTGTTGATTATGTATACTTTGGTGGCTTGCCTAATAGAACTTCATATAGAGTTTTTCTTTATAACCCCATTTTGTTGCGGGTTGACACGACTATGTTGTCGAACAATGACTTCTCACTAAGATAGTTTTGAAATCAGGTTGATTAAAAGCTTGATGTAAATTAAAAGTTTCATATTTGTAGAGCCTCAAGTATATATATATATCCGAGTGGTGGAGCAAAAGAAAAGAAAAAAATCCAAGTGGTGGAGCCAGTAAAATCATCTTAGAACTTATATATAGTCTGTACCGACAAAGATGTAGCTTGTTACCCTCCCCATATCACATAAGGCAATAGAAAAACTTTCAATATTATTACTTGAATTAGCAATAGTTCGAATGTGAGAATTAGAAACATATCCAAGACGATAATATCATAACCGAAAAAAAAGTATATAAAGAAAAAGGATGCAAGTTCACCACACAAATCACATTGCAGTACTCTACCCATTCCGATCATCTGGTTCTTTAGTGTTGGTCCTGAAAAATACAGGAATATCCCTTAAATATCACAGGACAGTTCAAATTGACTTATCAACTTATTAACAAAGATAAAATTAATTATAATGAAAAGTGAATGTTAACCCAACATGAGAAATTGCGGCTGAAACACCATTGGGCAGGCCTACAAAGAGAATTGGTGGTGGTTTTATATATTGAAGACAAAAAGTGATGCAGATCCTGTCTATGATCCATGTTTGGGAAAAAAATAAAAAAATAAATAAATTATATATATATATATATATATATATATATATGGATAGTTTCATATTATGAAATCATCATAAGTTACATGGATTGAATTTTGATTTTGTGGTTGAGATTAAAAGTTGGTGGAGTCCACACATTTTATTCTTAACCACTTAGTCACAATCCAACCCATGTAATATAGAGTGGCTCTATAATATGAAACCACCCGGGTGGTTCTTTATTTATTTATATATATATATATATATATATATATATATATATATATATATATATTCCATCGGTACACAAACACTCAATCACTTCGGTCGCATGCCGCTCTTCTACCACTGATGAAACATAAGCCTAGTCCGAGTCCGACCCAACCTCGAATTCAACATATGTAGTCCAAGACAAAGTCCGAAGGATCGGGTTGGACACGGGTTGGATCGGGTCCATCGGGTTTATCTGACTCTAATGTGATACTTAAAATAATTTTAAAGAAGCGTAATATTAAACGCATAATCAAATAGCAAAAAAGCCTCTATCATTACAAAATATAAATTAAAATAAGTTTTAGGATAATGACTTGAAAAGTTTGTGTGGAGAAAATTAGATTTAAATTTTTATTTAAGAAGTATGAAACTATATCTTCTACCAAGACATTTACCGAGCAAGCAGAAACACTTTTGAATGAAGCTATTCAGGAATAGATCAAACTGTTTCTATTTGAAAAACAAGCATAAATTTATCATTCTTTTTCTTAGTACAAGAGTAATCATTGAGAAATATTTCTTATTCGATTCATTCAATTTTTTTCTTTTCTTGATATAGACATAAAGAACTCTGGAAAAAATTGCGTCCAATAGGATTTGAATCTATACCAAAGGTTTAGAAGACCTCTGTCCTATCCATTAGACAATGGATACTTTTTATTCCTATTTTTTTCATATATATATATATATATATATATATATATATATATATGTGTGTCAGATTTTGGGTGGTTTTTGGAACTCGACACATGAATCCGAGTTCAACCGATTTTTGATCGGGTTCAAATATTTTAACCTAAACAGAGTCCGAATCCGAGTATCTTTTGAGTCTAACACAACCGATTAACGAATTTATCCGATCGGACTCAGGCCCAGCACGTCTGAGTTGCTCCCTAGTCTTGAGTGGATTTAGCTAGGTTGGATGCTTGGTTCGGATAATTAAGTAGGTGAATCAAGATTGCATGATTGTGCAATAGATAACGTTTCTATCAGTCCAAATACTAGCGTACGTACGTACGTTGGAGGATCATACACATTTAGTTGGTAACATGCATTTAGCCTTGATGTGGGCAATTTTCCAGTAATGATGGTGCGCAACGAGAGGTCGGAGTCCATTGTCTTGTCTTGCTTTTGCTTGAGTAGCTTCATGCGTCTGTGCACGTATGTGTGTTGATTATGGGCTGCAAAGGTGGCAGCTGCATGGATGGTTTCAGATGGCTGTGTCAAGCCACTGTATGAGAAGTGTGTTCCACTTCAAAATTTATATATATATATATATATATATATATATATGGGAACAAGGTATTACTGACTCTTGGTCTGAAGGCCTACAAATTCAGTCCGAAGGTCAGACTCTCAGATCTAAGGTCAGCAACCGCACTTGCATCGCACTAGCACCCGCACCGCATCCGCATCCGACCCGCACTCACATTTATTGTCCCATAGAAAATTAAATATGCTTCTCCTATTCCTCGAACTTGCAACCTCTTGGAAAATATTTTTCGATTCCTATAAATAAAATGACAAAGAGTTAGAGTTACCGGCCTATTGGAAAGTCGCACACTATGCAATTTCCTAAGAGACTATTCGAGGTCTATGTGCATACTTGTTCTTAAATTCTCCTATTGGTAAAACTTTCGTGCTACTACTAGAATAAGTCACATTAGCGACGTCTGCAAGCGTCGCTAAATGACATAAAAAAGTCGCTAAAAGTTTTAGCGACGTAATTAGCGACGTTTCAGTGACGTCACATTTTGCTAGTCGCTGACAGAAAAAACGTCCAAAACGTCGCTATAGTGACGTTTACTAGCAACGTTTAGGCGTCACTAATTTGTTTAAATTAGCGACGTTTAGCGACGTTCTGTGCAAAATCAACGACATGTCATTTGTCGCTACAAGTCGCTATTTTTTTTTTCTATTTAGTAACGTTTTGCAACACAGTTAGCGACGTTTTGTTGACCTGGTAAATACTGCCATGTCAACCATTTAACGACGTTTAGCGACGTATTTAGCGACGTATTTAGCGACATAGTTAGTTATGTAGTTAGCGACGTAGTTAAACGTCGCTAAATTACAATTTTTTTTAATAAAATCTGAAATAAATGTTTGCTTGCAGTTTGTCATATAATTTCTCATATATCCTTGCAATATCATAGTTCATAAAAATAGACAGACTCGGAGCAACCCTCCGTTGAATTTTCTGGGTTCGTCGACCCCTTCGATGGAATACTCAACACTGATAAATTCACATACATTTAGTATGAATAATAAAGTAAAATTTGAAGAAAATGACACTTTTGAATTACAAACCGAGTCTTAAGAAAATTCCGTCGTAAAGAATACAATAAATATCCACACAACTGAGTACAAAAAATAAAGTCTGAAAGCCTCAATAAATGTATAATATTCATAAATGATCCAATATCATGGGTCAAAACACAAACAACCAGTAAACTGTCCTAACTAGGACTACTGCGGATCTGGAGGAGGATGAGCACCGGCGCGCATTAGGGATAAGAACAACTCATACTGCACCCGTGAAATCGATACCGATGTAGATGATGAATGCAATGACATAGGTGGAGTCGGTGTTGATGAAGGCGTACTAGGAGGACGTATCTGCTCCAACGATGTTAGTAGATGGTTGTATGAATCCATGGTAGATAATAGCCTCGTACTGCTAGCAGCCATTGAATCCTATATCATCGTCCGTCCCTCGTCCATGGACAACTGTGATTCCTGTAGCTCCGTCATGATGCGCTCTATCAACGCTTTAAGATCAGTAACGCCATGCTCTGTCCTCTCGGTCATATCCCTAAACATTATGATGTTGCGCCCGAGCATATCAAATCGTGCGATGAGCGTCACATCATTCGTTTGGGCTGAGACAGTGACTGCTCCTCCGTCCTCGAAGCAACTCGTTACGGAGGGACATAATCTGACGGTCAACGGTCTCCTGGACTCGGGTAGACGCCAATGAGGGCTGTAGGGAATGCACATTTGCAGAGGAGGCCCTAGTGGAGTGCGTCGCAACATGTCACGACCCACACCTGATATAGGGGCACGAGTACGTGGGTACGTCCTTCCTACGCCGCAGCATCGGTTATAAAATACTGTCTAGGTCAATAATACTATCTAATCATCTCACACAATATATATAACGTATTGTTAAGATATCATAACTCCAATTGGAGGACAATATGATGATATAATTATAATCGTTACTCAATCACAATATAATACTAAAGGGAGATAAAGGAACAATATGGAATAGAAGAAAGAGTCACAAAATCATAATTCAATCCATCCAAGATCAATAGTCTAGCTACAACACAAGTCTCTAATAATATATACATGCCAATGTCTAAAACTAAATTATATATAATATAATATGATAATGGTAATCTAAGTTGCCTTAGTAGCTGACAATAAATCCTCCGACGGCTCGCCGTCTTATGGCCCGTAATATGTGGGACACATCTCCTCTAACCACCAATCTGAAAAATATATCCAGTCATGATTGGAGAGAAGTATAACCCGATAGCAGTTCCAAGTTAATTGATAATGACTATAAATAGAAGTAGAGAATGTAATACAAGACGAGAAATAATGAACAATATCATAGTATGGTGGAAAGAGACAAATAAACTAGAACAATATGGTATAAACTGATCACAATAAAATAGAATAAAGACAATAAAATAGAATATGGTAAAAAATTATAACTAAACTAAGTGTTTGAAATACTAGTTAGATATATGATCAGCTTGGGTTGAACATTTTCTACTTAAACGTTTGGATAAACATTGTCTAACTTAAACATTGAACATTGTCTAGGCTTTAATCACATATCTAGCTAACACTTCCCCTTTTCCCCGACTAGTACAATGGATCCAACCATGACACGTTACAATGTAAGATACTCAATAAACATTGTCTAATACTAAATATTGTCAAGTGTTAGACATTGTCTAAACCATGCGAGAACATGAGAAATAATAAAATAATAAATAATATCTCATGACTGAAGATCCATGTGTATACTAAACCTTGTACCAATGTGTCAGGAATCAAGTAATACATTTCTAAATACTTGCATTATAGTAATTATCAAATAATAAAAATTATCAGAGAATGTAATCGCCTAAAATTTGGTGTAAAATGTTAATTAAAATCCGTATCAGTGCCTCAAGGACCTAAATATGAAATATCAAGTCAAAATAGTATTTTGGAATCATAAACATGATATATAACTTGCAACTAGTTCTCTGAGCCATTTCTAGGTCGAACTAAGTCAAACTAGGTCATACTTGGTCATTACCTTGATTCTAAGTTCATACTAGGTATATTAGCTAATATTAGATATACTATCTATACACTACATCATAATATATATAAACTCTATTATAACACTCACTCTTATTATCTATACTTAGTATCCTAAATCACTTTGATACTCTTGTTTCAAGATACCACCATAATACCCAAGACTCATACCCCCATACCAATACCTTAACTTCATCAATTAAACCTAATTTTACCTATACCACAACTAATACTCTACTTAACACTCTAGTCCCAAATCCAATACCTATTACCTATTGGTACATGGTACCATGACACCATGGTACCATACTCTAACTCACCCTAGGTCACTTGCACCTTGCCAATATTGTACTTGCCATAACCTAACACCCCACTTGCTAACACTTAGCTATGTGGCATACTTGGACATGATCCTAATGTAGTCCCTAGTCTTAAATAATCCAGCTAGAAACCCCACTAATACCTCTTGGTCACACACACACACACACAAGAACCCCAAAGTCTTGATACTAACATCAGCCTCATCACACACACACACTAGTATCAAAATTTGGGTTGGTCACCTCTCATACACACATCTATGACTACTCCATGGTGCACAAACTAAACCACACTCATACACTGATACCTGGGTATCAACCCAACTTACCTGAATGCATACTGCATTGTGCAACCTTGACCGAGCATTCTCCTCTGCCCCTCATGCATCACTCACCACTGCTTTTGCACAGGCCAATTTTGTATCACCAAACTCTGATAAGCATCTCCCACCTTACAGTACTTGAGGGTACCCTAATGCTCATTGCCTTGCCTTCCTTCACACCCAAACTGGTCCTGCAGTAAGGAGAAGGAGGCATTGTTCCTTGCATTAAGGTTGTTGCCAAGAGTCAACATTATCCCCCATTCAAATCTACACACACATACCTTGAGCCACTACTGCCAAACTCTTCCCAGACTGAACATCCACCTTAAGTCCTACTACAAATCCCTAAATACCCGACTCTGAACTGAAAGTGCATTGATACATTGGTATTAGACCTGGCCTGCATCCAAGTGTCCTCTAGTGCCACACCTGGGCATACACAGCTCATTGGCCCATACCCAAGTGAACTACCCTCTAATATCAGATACACTCTGCTACCCCTCTTCACTTTACTTTTGGAATTCTTCTATATCTCATGTACACCGTAATTTCTTACCTGAGCACAGACCCAACTATACTGCTCTTACACACTGAAATTCTTCACTCGAGTATAGACCTATTGCACCCTAAGATTTCTCCTATACTGTCTGCAGTATACTCGTGTGCCATGTGCTACTCCAACACTGCTTGCAGTCAAACACCCTTACCTGCCTCTAACGTTGTTGCTTTCTTCCCAATCATGCTGTTGCTATTAATTATAGTTGCTAACTAGGGTTTCAACTAAACACAAATGTATATCACTTCTACTTGTTAACACATCCTAAACAATCCCATTTCTGATGCCCATACAAATCATAAATCCTAATATAATAAATACCCAAGTGAACCCTGGTGTGATACACAATGAGTCATTGCTCTCTCACACACACACAACTATGATACTCACTCCATGATACCAAGATCTATGATGCCAAATATCACTCATTGTACATGGATACTCCTATTGCACACACACACTTGCAATTATATATCTATACACACACTTAAATAATCACACTAATATCTACACTAACACTCACACACTAAAGTGTAGGTGTCAAACACATGGTGTACCCAAGAGTATCACACCATGGTACACTAGGATACACCCTCACCAAAGGCACCCAAGCCCCCTAATACTATAATAATAATAATAATAATAATAATAATAATAATAATAATAATAATAATAATAATAATAATAATAATTACTATAACGTAAATTAATGCTAATAACATAAAATTAGTCTCTAGAAGAACAATACAAGGAAAAATACCAAATATTCATCTCGTATCGCAAAGTATTTCGATACGGCCTACTTGTATCCAATTGTGGACACGTATCTAGTCTCTTCTCAACTTTTCTTCTTGGCCCATCGGCTCTTCCGAAAGAGTGAAATGAGGTTGACGATGGAAGATCGAATGCAACGATAAGTGAAGTTGTTGCCCACTACACTAATACAAGCCTAAATAGATCTACTAAACCTAATGACAAACACTTGGTACTCCAATATCGAATTTCTCCAAATTGGACACCAAGCTCAATTTAAAAGTCATAATAGGGATTGTTAGAAGCCAAAACTTCATCCCATGGGTAGCCCTAATGTATGGATGGGTTTCTTATGGTTAATTATAACAAATATAACCTAATTAGAAGATAAATAACATAATTTATCTATTGGGAGATGGATTCCCAATGAAAACCAAGTGGACACGATTTGGACACAAGATTCTTGTCCAAAGCCTCCTTTCCAAGTGCCCTTGCCAACCTCAAGCTTCTAGTCTCCTTAGATGGTGAGGATGAGTGAATTAGAGAGGAATTTGTGAAAGCTTTGGTGGAGGAATGAATCAATTTGGGGAAAACACAAAATGGGAAAATAATTGGAATGAAGAATGAAAGGAGAGAGAGTACTCTCCCCCTAGAATAGGGCCGGCTACTAACCCCTCTCCTAAGCAATTTGAAATGACTACAATATCCCTATTGGGTTGTCATAAAAAAATAATTAGGGTGGAAGCTTCTTTTCCGAATGAAGGTTAAGTATAATCTCTAATTAAGGAGAATGGTTAACTAGTTGGGTCTAAATAGACAAGTCTAACTAATTGGTTAAGTTTTTATGTCAAGTTGGTTAGGTCCACTAGGGTCATGTCTAATCAAATAGTCCAATCTACCAACCAATAATAATATTAGTCGCCAATATATATAACATGCACTATATTAAATAAATTATGATCACATCATTTATAATAATACGAAATAACAGAATTACTACTATTTTATAAATGTGGTAGTTACAAGTCTACCCTCCTTAGAAATTTTTGTCCTCGAAATTTAAAAATGGCCGTATCTCCTCTAGGTCAAACCCCTAACCCGTCTAAAATCAAACAAGAATGCAATTTAAAAGAAATCACTAATTATGGTCATATTTACTGTTATAAACTCTGTCTATCATAATATCGCAGTCTTTGTCAGGGTATTCTACTAACTATACTAAGCACAAAGCAATCTATAAGGAACTAATGAAGCACACAAATAACAGATGGAAAGGAACAAAATGAATGAAAATTGCTAACCCATAACTTGTAGCGTCGGCCTCCTCGACCATCATCGCAAATGCTCCGCCCTATTGTGGTGGCTTCCTTCGTGGGTTCTACAAACCCCCTCACCCAAAATTAGGCCTACTTGGCTTAGATAGTGAAACTAGGGCTAGTTTGAACCCAATTAGAATTAGAACATGGCATATTATTTAATTATACAATATTTATATCGCTCAGCGCACCTTACCGTTGCTTCGATAATTGGAGCACTACACTAGCCACTGTCTACCTACAAATTTCACAACCTTGTCCTAGACTGCTCGCCTACCATTATGACCTTTGTGCAACTTATAATTATGCTC
Organism: Iris macrosiphon; assembly: GCA_036927795.1. NCBI lineage: Eukaryota > Viridiplantae > Streptophyta > Magnoliopsida > Asparagales > Iridaceae > Iris > Iris macrosiphon. Next base: position 51,768,529 of record JAYESA010000018.1, read on the forward strand.
TCTTGTGCTACATTTTAGTCGCACAATATTCGTCGCGAACGTTTATATTTAATTCTAAATAATTCCAACTTTGTACCCCTGTGCGTTCCAGTCGAAATTGGAGACGCAATCTTGATCCGCTTTGTGCAAACCATATTTTACTAATATTCTGCACTGAATCCTCCATGTCTATGATACTTGTGTCCGCCTAATTTTATTTCCATGTACTTCAAATAAATTTAAGAACATCATGCGCATTCAATTTAATTAATTAAAACCCAAATTCCATCTTTGTACAATTTTCCCAATTGTTGGGCATTTTTATGCAAAATTGCATTAAGGTGTCCACCTCGTTGGATAATACATGAATAAATCCAACTTTTCCCTTCATAGGAATTTTTCCATAATTTTTCGGAATGTGCAACGCACAACATCGCCCCATTTATTTTAAACCTATCCCCACATTAAAATAATACAATTATAGCCCTCCAACATCCCCATGTGAGCCCAAGGCCCAATTCCTAGAGATGTTGACCAGTCAAACCTTCTTAGGTCAACCCAACACCATGTATAAATAGCTCCCTTTCTTTTTTCCCCAAAAACCTAAAACCAAACCAAAATCTCCTAGCCGACAACTGTTCATCCCCTCCCCTTCCTTCTCAACTCCCTCCTCCTCGGCGAATCACCATCCATGTCTCTCCTCCATCACCATCACCACGGAAACTGCATGCATCTCCTCCACCGAGACACAGCAGACCCCGACCTCGACCCATTGCTGAACCCCCCACCGCAGAGCCGAGCAACCAGCCTTGTCCACCATCTCCCTCTGTCTTCCTCCTCCTCCCTTCAACGATGGCCCACACCCCGCCGGACATCCCAGCCACCGTCCACGACGACTTCATCACCGCAGCGGCCTCCACCTTTGCCTCCCCTCGACCTCCTTCCTCCCTGCTCGACTTCTCCACGGCTGCCTGAGCATTGCCGGAGCAGCACCGGGCCACCTCTCCCTTCCCTGAACTCTTCCTCTCTACCCCGAGCATACGACCCACCCACCGGAGCTTGACCGGAGCCGCCTGCACAGCTCCTCTCTTTCCTATAACCCCCATTACCACCACCACTCTACACCACCACCACCATTCACCTGGCCTCCTCCCTGTGTCCCTGCTCCTCCTCCTCGACCACAACCCCCTCCATAACCGGACCTTCCCCCTGGCCGGACCTCCCTCCCCTACTGGCCGGAGTATCAACCCCACCACCATCAAAAGTAAACACCATCACCATCATCATCATATTTATACCATCACCATCATCTTATTTACACCATCACCACCATTACCATATTATGTACATTATCATCCTAGTCACACCATCGTCCACATCGCCATCGTCATCTTCGTCATCACCTTCACCATCACCATCGCCATCGTCGTCGTAGTTATCACCTTCACCATCATCATCGCCATCGTCGTTGTCGTCATCACCTTAACTGTCATCGTCGTCATTATCATCGTCGTTATCATTATCGTCTCACCTTAATTATCGTCGTATCATCATCAACACCCCATCACCATCATCATCTCATTGATACCTCATCACCATCGTCCACTTCGTCATCCTCGTTATCACCATTGTACATATCATCATCCTCGTCACCCCCATCGTCCACATTATCGTCCTTATCATCACCATTACCCCATCATCACCCAGTCACCATCTACAGCATCCTCATCACCTAATCACCATAATCAGTATCACCCTTAACCATCATCCTTAGCAACCTCAATCATCGTCACCCTCGTCGTCGTCATCGTCGTCCTCGTGCACGCACACCGAGGATATCGGATTGTTTTGTGCGACTCCTGGAGCAGGATATTGGTACTATGCAGCCTTCTTGCCAGGTAAGTATACCTTGCCTTGTTGTACTATTTAAATTCTATATTATTAGCTGCATGTTTATTATTTTAACTGTGCGCATCCGAGAGACTCGGGTGCAGTCAACGAAGGCGTTGACGTTAGGACTTGTGTCTGACCTAGTGTCTAGTAGACCCACCTAAAGTCGTGGAATTATTGGTATGACTCCCCAGGCCTTGAAATATTTCTTACACGTGTTATGAGTCTCATGTAGGGCACGAACTTGCGTATGCGGTTGACCACCTGTACGTGTTAGTCGTGCGACGGTTAGGGTATAACTGCTAATAGTGATACATGTTAGAGACTTAGCAGTTATTAGTAGTCGGAGCATAGCCTATTATAGTACGAAGGTCCAATCCTTGTCGTTGTTTGGTTGTGAGGTTGGACTATCATTCTAACGATAGACTATAAGCCAGAGTTACGACACCGATACTTGCACTCCGTCTCGGTATAGTAGCTACTACGTGTTGTGGATACAACATGCATAGGTCATTGGGCGGGAAAGATAATTAGTAGGCGTATGGGACAGATATTTGGTTGCCGTAGTTTCAGAGTAAACTGTGGAGCCGTGAGCCTCAGTGTTACCCGGTTAACCGGTTATGGGATCAGTGTTGCCCGGTTATGGGCGTATATGCTTGTCGATACATCCGACAGAAGTTACTAGCTGTGCGCTATCATGATCGGTGATGTAGTCAGCATATACCTCTGGCATCCAATTTACAGCTAATGTCAGATAGTTAGCCTCTGGCTCGATGCTATGCTTTATACCTTTCACCTACCCATACGTGCCAAGGTTGTCTTCAAAGTGCATTTCACTTAGCTAGTTAGGTCAACCTTGAGTTTTCACAGTATTTACTTTATGGCATACTTTTATGTATCATGTTACGTCCCTCTGAGGACCTGGTCCTTTCCAGGTGTATTGTTCATGAGTATTCGCAGGAGCGCAGATCCGGACTTGCTATGTATATTGCGATGAGCTCTTCTCTTTGAGCCGTGACTGTTAGTTGATATTCTTATATTACATTTATCTTGTTTATCTATATTCTGGTTCGGTAGTGAATTTGTTTCCATCTGACTACCATCATTAGATGCTTTATATTGAGATATAGTTATAGATATTGGTTATCCATTTATATATGATTTCTGTGGATAAGATTTAGTTATGCCTTGTGACATATATATTTACCACTTGTGAATTGTTATTCATATTACAGCGTATGCATGTGTTATGGTTTCTATATATTAGAGTTGTCATATACATACGGCTGACATGCTTACGTGTCCTGGTCCTACATATTTTGGGACTGTGGCGTGACATGTTTTTGTGGTGGCCCATGCAGGTCGAGAGCATATTGTCTCGGTTACGTTACTGTACCAAGCAAGCCTGCACCTAGGATTAGAGTATAGGATCTCATCCACAATTGACTATGATTCACTTTCCTCCCAAATATATTATATTTGAATAATTGTATCCCGCTTGATTCATGTGCTTCCCTAATAGTTCCTTGAGTATAGCCCCTGCTAGAATATATGAATCCTTGTTGTTAGAATAATAATTATGGTAACACACATACTAAGAATACAACTAGAACATTGACACCTTACTAAGTTTAGAATATCTAGTGAACCCTAGCATCCTTAATCTATAGATTGGTTTACCATTATCCCTTGATATAATTAGGGATGACTTGAGAGTAGTATAGACACAACTAGAGTGAGTTATAAATTTAACCATATTGTTTGACCGTAGTATTGAGGAACCAATAGAAAACTAAAGTTGAATATTAGGACTGAACCTAACCTTCATAGTTAGATAGTATTGGAGAACTATAAATTTAGATTCTTGTCTTGAGATTAGCAGACAGTACCTTAGAAAGCTAAAGAGCAATGCATAGAATATTTTCTTAATCATACCTCAAACACAGAGATTAGCATAGCATCTTCCCTTAGGAAACCCTGACATTATCAATAGCCTCTCTATTTTATTTCATGGCTAGTTCCTCTGAACCCTTAGCGTTCGCTAATTATGCGACGACTAAAAATTACGTTCTTCTTTTCTTCATCTTTCAACTCGTGCCACCTGACACTTCTGATGGTAGACCGAGTAATTTTATTCTATGTTAGGATATATAGTTGTTAAGGTTATAGTTGTAATCTTAAATTTTAAAATTGTGTGCTTAGTATTTAGAACTTGATGGTTTAAGTTATTCTTGCAGATTGTGACCTGGTGATTATCCCTTAGTTTTAAATCGCGTAACTTGTACCACACCTCGATTCAAGTTATATCCCCTTTCCCTTAAGGCAAGTAACCTTCCATTCTTACTATTAACACTTGTTCTATGAGCACTATGACTAAGACTTAAGATGACCATGAACTAAATAATGTAAGATGATACCCTAATAAGTACCAAGACCTCTTCTCGTAAACCTTAACAAGAATTCTTATATTTTCCTTAAGGCATTACCGTATTAAATTATTATTTTAAGTTGGGTAGTATGCCTCGCCACATAGTATCACACAGTCCTCTTAACCCATTGATGTAGTATAACTGAATGACATTAACTGTATGCTAGCATAAGAAGATAATGGTTATCCAGACTGTAGAACTTAGAGGTCCATACCCCTATTTGGTCGACTAGCGACTTAGACAAGGAGTTAGTATGACAACTGTAGAGACTGTAGAATCTTATCTTTTATGAACTTGCATTATTTTGTGACTTCTCTCATCATAATCTAGCGTACTTATATTTTTTGAACTACCTCGACTTATGCCGCTATTTTATAACCTAGTTTTACAAGCTTATTCTTTATCGAGCTTGATCATGATATTGTATTATTGGGGACGCCTACTAATACATTGTCTAATCAGAATCAGAATATTAAGGTCTAGCTAACCTAGTACATTTGGTTCGCCCTTCGTAATACTACTTTACGTGGATTGAAACATATAGTTGACTAGTGGACAAAAATACTTGCCCTCTAGATATGTCTGAGCATATCGTATCGGTTACATAACTGTATTGATACGAGCATGCAAATAAGAAACTACTAAATAGAATTTTAATCCACAACTGCCTTGACAATTCTCATTTGAATTTTTAAAACGCCTTGATCCCCATACTTCTATCCTATGACACCTTGAACTCTTTATTATTGTTTTCTGTCTTCCTTTATTCCGGAAAGACGAACGCTCGTGCCAAGTATAAGTTGACACACTGATAAGTACTAGATATACCCCATAGACAAATTATAGGACTTGGTAACTCCCTTTTATAGTCGATTAAGGACATATCATAGATGATATGTTTGGTGTTAAAACTTTGAGGATTAAATAACATGATTAAATAATTGGAGGAATAGCTTTCTTCGATGTATAGCCTTGGATGATAGAGGGATAAATTCTAAGTTGGGTAGAAACCGCATTGTTAAAACTTGAGGTGAATTATTTTAGACTATGACCAAGTGAGATTAGATAAAGAGAAACCATGCCTTATTTTAATTTCGAGGACGAAATTATTTTTACGTTGGGTAGATTGTAAACCCCCTCACCCAAAATTAGGCCTACTTGGCTTAGATAGTGAAACTAGGGCTAGTTTGAACCCAATTAGAATTAGAATACAACATATTATTAAATTATATAATATTTATATCGCTTAGCGTGCCTTACCGTTGCTTCGATAATTGGAGCACTACACTAGCCACTGTCTACCTACAAATTTCACAACCTTGTCCTAGACGTGCCCGCCTACCATTCTAACCTTTGTGTAACTTATAATTATGCTCTCTTGTGCTACAATTTAGTCGCACAATATTCGTCGCGGACGTTTATATTTAATTCTAAATAATTCCAACTTTGTACCCCTGTGCGTTCCAGTCGAAATTGGAGACGCAATCTAGACCCGCTTTGTGCAAACCATATTTTACTAATATTCTGCACTGAATCCTCTATGTCTATGACACTTGTGTCCCACCTAATTTTATTCCCATGTACTTAAAATAAATTTAAGAACATCATGCGCATTCAATTTAATTAATTAAAACACAATTTCCATCTTCGTGCAATTTTCCCAATTGTTGGGCATTTTTATGCAAAATTTTATTTAGGCGTCCACCCCGTTGGATAATACATGAATAAATCTAACTTTTCCCTTCATAAATTTTTTTCATAATTTATCGGAATGTACAACGCACAACATCGCCCCATTTATTTTAAACCTATCCCCGCATTAAAACAATGCAATTATAGCCCTCCAACATCCCCATGTGAGCCCAAGGCCCAATTCCTAGAGATGTTGACCAAGTCAAACCTTCTTAGGTCAACCCAACACCATGTATAAATAGCTCCCTTTCTTTTTTCCCCAAAACCTAAAACCAAACCAAAATCTCCAAGCCGACAACTTTTTATCCCCTCCCCTTCCTGTTCATCTTCAACTCCTCTCCTCTCACTGGAGCAGACCGGACCCGCACCACCGTGCCTTCGCCTGACCCTCGCCGTCCTCCTCCTCAACTCCCTCCTCCTCGGCGAACTACCATCCACGTCTCTCCTCCACCACCATCACCACGGAAATCGCCTGCATCTCCTCTACCGAGACACAGCAAACCCCGACATCGACCCGTTGCTGAACCCCCCACCGCAGCGTCGAGCAACCACCCCTGCCCACCATCTCCCTCTGTCTTCCTCCTCCTCCCTTCGATGACGGCCCATACCCCACCGGACATCCCAGCCACCGTCCACGACGACTTCATCACCGCAGCAGCCTCTACCATTGCCTCCCCTCGACCTCCTTCCTCCCTGCTCGACTTCTCCACGGCTCCCTGAGCATGGCCGGAGCAACACCGGACCACCTCTCCCTTCCCTGAACTCTTTCTCTCCACCCCGAGCACATGTCCCACCCACCGGAGCTTGACCGGAGCCGCCTGCACAGCTCCTCTCTTCCCTGCAACCCCCATTACTACCACCACTCTACACCACCACCACCATTCACCAGGCCTCCTCCCTGTGTCCCTGCTCCTCCTCCTCGACCATATCCCCCTCCATAACCGGACCTCCCCCTGGCCGGACCTCCCTCCCCCTGTCACTATCACATTCCAAAAATAGGAGTATTTTTGACTTTTTAGATATTATTAATATTATGGTATTTATATTAAATGATTTCTCGATATTGTATTTAAATTAAATAATTGCATGAGGTGTGTTTTTAAATATATTATATATATACAGTGTTCATTTATGTTTGAGCTGGTAGGCTTGACCTAGAAGCCCAGTAGATGAACACCTGTCCGAATTATGGGATTATGTAGTTAATTATTTTATTTATAATAAATTTATTGGATGTCGTAATTAATTACCGTAATTTATTTAATTGTTGCACCTTACCTTTGCTTCGATACTTGGAGCGCTACCCTGGCTTTTGCCTTCCAACAAATTCACAACCTTGCTCTAGATATGCCTGCCTTCCATTCTGACAATTTTACAACTCATAATTATGCTTTCTTGTGCTTCATTTTAGCCGCACAATATTCGTCGCGGACGTTTATTTAATTCCTAAATAAATTCTAACTTTGTATCGTTGTGCGTTCCAATCGAAATTGGAGGCAATCTTGACCTATTTTTCGTGCGACCCAAATTAGGGTAATATTCTGTTCTGAGTCTTCTTCACTAATGGTATTGATGACCCGACCTGATTTTGGCCCCATGTCCTCCTAATTAATTATAGAACACAGCTTACATTTTATTCCTAATTAATTTGAGGATACCATTTTAACTGATTCTGTAAATCCTGGTTTAATTCCAGTACCCCGCTAATTGAGCCCATACCAAACATACAATTCCCCCTCACCCTACAAAATACCAGACACCAAATCGCCCACCAAATTTTCATTATTTTATGCGTCTGTGCAAATATCCAAATTTAAGGGGGTTAATTTGCAATTATTATATTAGGTGTCAACACCCCATTGGTTCAACCAAATGGAGAAGCCCAACATTGACTAGTCAACACCCTCATTCCTACATGAATAATTTTCCCTCATGACAAATCTAGGCCATCCATTCAATGGGTGCATCCTCACCCTTCATTTCCACACCCTCTCTTACTATTTAAAGTCACCTCACCCACACCCTTCCCAAGAAAGCCCTAATCCCCAAAAACCTAGGGAACAAGCCCCCACCTCTCTCTCTCCTTCCTCCTCACTCCAACGTAGGAATTTCTTTTCCCTTCTTCTTCTCTTTTCTCTTATTCTTCTTCTTCCCATCTTCTTCTTTCCTTTAGTTTTTTTGAAATTTAAAAAGGGGGGGAACACTCACCCACTGTTCACTCACCCCAACCCCGGCCGAGCCGACCTCCGGCCCTCTTCTTCGGCCGACCCGCCGGAGGAGCCATCCTCCACCTCTCCCTCTGCTGTTCACCCCGGCGACTGAGCTCCCCGACTCCCTGCTGCAACTCCTCTTCGCCACTGCCAACTTCCACCACCATCTCCCCTAGCTACTGTCCACCCGGCCGACCATCGACTCCGGCACGGCCTGTAGTGACTCCCCGACCCGATCCCGCTCCAGGCCTGCACCCCGACCCCCGGCGAAGCACCCGATCCTATGCAGCACTCCCCGCTGGCCTGCTCCTCCCCTCGCACCCACTGTCCCCGAGCCCGACCCTGGTCCGTGCTCCGGCGTGGTCCAGCACCCCGCACCGCACGGCTCCGGCGAGCCTCGCCACCCGCAGCCTACTCCTCATCCTCCCTGTATCACTCTCCTCTCCGACCTGCATTCACGACCACCACCATTGTCGTTCTTCCCGGCGTCGAGCCCTCAGCTCATCCTCCCTTCCCTGTGCTCCGACCACCACCTTCATCTATCACCACCACCACCACCATCTACTATCACCACCACCAGTGCGGCCATCCCCCGCAGTCCGGCCAAGCTCCCCTCCGGCGACTGTGCTCCACCACCGGAACCACCAGCCGACCCCGGTGAGCAACCCTCTTCCCTCTTGCATTGTATATATATGAATTTAAATGTGTATGTATAAATGTATATATGTATGTGTAAATGTATATGTGTATTTCTCCATTTATATATAGGTATTCGATATTTACTGTATATATGTATTAAGTAATATATATTAATACATATTTTTTTGGTATATATATATATACCTATATATACATATATATGTTCGTATTATGGTATATAAATATATACCTATATATATATAGTATATGTTAGTATTTATAATTGATATATATATATATATATACGCATGTATTTGGTATGTAAATATATATAGTATATCTATAATTGTGTTGATATATATATGTACTTATAAACATATTTTGGTATATGTACATATTTAGTACGTATTTAATATAAATTGATATATATGTACGTATTATATATAATTAGAATATATATATATATATATATATATATATATATATATATATATATATATATATATATATATATATATATATATATATATATATATATATATATATATATAGTATATGTATGTAATTATAAATTGGTATATGTATATATGTATTTGTACATACACTTAGTATATTTTTAAATTGGTATATATGGTATATGTATTGTTCAACTAATATATATATTATACATGAAATTAAATGGTACATATATATATTGTATATGTATTTAAATCTGGTGCATGTATATATATTGTAAGTATTAATGTTAGTTAAAAATAGGTATGATGTATTTTATGTATCTATCTACTAGGTGACCCTAGGTGACCAGTATCATACCTAGCGTAGTCCCGAATTTAGTGTTTTAGACTATGTGTTAGTATAGCATCTGATGCAAATATTGTTTTGCTTTGTGATATGTCTATAGGACTGTTGGTTCATCTAGGCGATACTCTGGAAAAGGACATTGGTATTACCAGCTAAGGACCCGAGGCAAGTACATTCTCTGATAATTTCCAATTGTTGATAATTTCTATAATTCCAGTATCTAGAAATTTTACATCTGAATCCTTGACACTGTACTACACGGACTAGTATATAGCTTGGATCTGCAGTCATGCGATGTTACATTGATTATCGTTTTGACATTGCACACGACATATATATTAGACATCGTACATGATAGATTGGATATTGCTCGTGTATCGTGATGTGTCATGGTTGGATCCACAGTACTAGTTGGGGGCGGAGAAGTAGTTAGTAAAAAATGTGATCATACCCCCTTTATACAAGTATAGAACAATGTAAGTGTTAATCATGCTCTTCACATATGATTAGCCAGGCCATATAGCTCTCGTACATGTTCCCGAGCCGATCATATTTCGAAACTACTTTCAACACTTAGAATAGATTATAGTTCTATATTTAGATCATATACTACATCACCCGTATATGATACTGTACCTTGTTCTCTTCATTTCATATATGCACTGACTGTATCACATTGCCTATATTGCCTATCTCTTTACATTGTCTGTCTCTTTATTTTGCCATCGTATTTATTCACTGTCTTCTCAGTATCTAGTATCATCTGTTATTGCTTTATAGTCCTTATCAATTAAATGGAACTGTTATTTGAGATTGTACTTTGCTCCTTCCTGACTGAAAACATTTTTTCCAGACTATGCCTTAGAGGACTGGTGTCCGACACTTTATGGACCCTATGGTGAGTAGCTGCAGACTTGGACTGGTAGTTCAGTTGTGATTCCGGGAGGTCTAACCGGAATCACTAGTTTTTCTAGTTAGTTCTTTTAGTAGACTATTTGGTACCAAATTTGTCTCCGGCATACTTGTTGAGACATGGATATTTGTTGAGTTAGATTATTACATTTAGACTTGTGTTGTATTTAATTTTATTTGTTCGATATCTTATCATGCTGTAGTCATGTGATTGAGTATGTGTTCGTATTATTTTGTGTCATCCGTGCCTCCCTATGAAAATTGGATGCTTGTGTGAGATTGGCTAGATAGTATCATGACCTTGACAGCGTTCTACCGCCGATGCTGCGGCGTAGGCTGGACGTACCCGCGTACTCGTGCCCCAATTCCGGGTGCGGGTCATGACACATTTTTAGTGGTGGCCCATGCAGGTCAGACTTTGCGAGTTGTGCGATATCGTGGTAGTGTGGCATCTTTGTTACACTACTGCGTGCCTGCGATAGAATCTAGGACATAGGATACTAGGATGAGAGCGAATACTCAATCATAATTCCTTGAAAGATTCCTGGGATGACCCCTGAGAATCTTGTTATAATTTCCAATTTAAATCATTCCCTTGTTTCGTCCATTCTCACTTGTTGAGATTACATTTGATTCTTGTGATCAGTTATTAAATTAAGATCTTGGGTTCATTATAGAGTTTGATTTCATATCAAGATGAATTTATAGACTAATTTATGGTATTATTTGATGACACATATTGATGAGGACAGTGAGAAAGATTTACATTAGAGCTATTGGACTACAAAAGGTGGATTTAAATTTTAATTTGAGGATTGAAAATGAATTTCAATTTTTAAGAATTTTGAGGAGTTGAGATATTGTTATTAAAATTTTTGAGGATTCAAATTCAATTTAATGAACCTAGACAAAGCTGTAAGGATTTTAAGTGATTAAATTTTCGTTTCAGTATTGAATAATTGACCTTGAGGAAAGTATATGCATTTTATTTTAAAATTATTTGAGGAGTTATTTTGAGGAATTTATTTTGAGGATAAAAATCTTATAGTGGGAGAGATATATTAGTATACAAGTAGATGAGGTGCATGTGTAAGGATCTGTTGGCTTGAGCATGTTTGATATTGTACTGCAACTGACTTGGGTTCCATCTAGGGTTGTATTAGAGGGAGCAATACTTAGTATGGTGTGTTGCATTTGATATGCGCTTGAGTGATAAGGATAACTAGTATCAACAATTTCAGTAAGTAAGGAAGCTAGTAGTGAGTGTGCTTGTAGTATAACTGTGGTACCAAAAAGGGATAGAGGTACCAAACCTTGGATGCATCTTTGACCTGTGCAACCACAACTAGGATTATTCTAATCTATTTATCTTGAATGTTGCTTCTTTAGAACTTTACTGTCCTTCCTTGATGATATCGCATTTTTGCCTAAATTGATTCTTTTGGATCTGTCTTTAGGATGTCACCGAAGATACGGTCTATGAGAGTGGGAGCATCAGCCTTAGAGGGGTCTGCCACCTCTCCACCTGAGGAACAGACAGCCGTAGTTCCTCCTACATCTCCGATGCATGTGGGAGTATCTGCACTTTTCGGGGTTCCTCCTCCCCCACCTGTTCAGAGGATTGCCGCAGCTGTGACGGACAACCTTCCTCCTCCACCGACTCCTATTTCCGGAGATTTGCCCATTGACGAGGCACAAATGTTTACCTTGATCCAGGGCATAGTAGATGCCCAGAGAGTGACGGCAGACGCTCAGCGAGTTCAAGCTGAGGCTCAGAGGGTGCAAGCAGAAGTGCACCAGGCACAAACCGAGCTGATAAGAGAAAGCATGGAGAATGCTCAACAGATGACTCTCCAAGCTTTGGAGAGAGTATCACAATACCAGCAGTTTCCTGGCCAGCACCAGCAGAGATCAGGCACTATAGTGGACTTCAAGAGGATGATGCCTCGAGAGTTCAAGGGTATCGAAGGGATACTCTACGCTGACGACTGGCTAGAGGACATAGAGAGGAGCCTGCGATTGGCCCAGATTCCAGAGAGCTTATAAATAGAGGCGGCTGGCAGTCAGATGTTCGATATCGTACTCACGTGGTATCACACGGAGCTGAGACTTACTACACAAGGACTTACTTGGAAGACCTTCAAGGAGCTCTTCAAGGAGAACTTCTTTCCCGACGTGGCATTGGGAGCCTTGGAAAGTCAGTTTCATGACTTGGTTCAAGGAAATATGTCGGTCGACGAGTACGCTGCAGAATCCTGTAGATTGAGCCGTTTTGCATCGTCTATGATTCGGGACCCAGGAGATCGAGCCCGGAAGTTTAGAAAGGGACTGACGAGAGAGATTAGGTCACGCACTTCTGGTCGTCGTACCGCTACCTTTGAGGGTATCTTGATGGATGTCCAGATTGTAGAAGAGGATCTGGATCTCAGGCCTAAGAGGAGTCACAATATTTCTGGAGATACGAATGGTAGCGCAGGACCGGCCAAGCGTCCCCATATTCAGTATCAACCGCAATACCAGGCACCATTTCATATTCAACAACAGCCATGGGCATTTCAGCATCCACCGCAGTACCAGGCACCAGTTCATATTCAGCCATATCCATGGGCGTATCAGTATCAACAGCAGTACCAGGCACCAGCTCGTGTTCAGCAGGATCGGCAGCAGCCTCCGAGAGAGACACAACAGACTTGTCATTTCTGTAAGAACCAGGTCACCTTTGGGAGAGCTATAGAACGAGGCTAGGACTTTGTTTGTACTGCGGTGCTGCGGGACATCGAGTAAGGGATTGTCTTCTAGTCCCTCATCTTCCCGGCCAGCGCGTATCTCCAAATTATAGAGATCCCGTTAGGCTACCTGTGGAACCGTATATTGCTCAGCACCCGCGAAGGGAACCATCCCAGCAGGGCGGGGCATTTGCGATGGCGGTCGAGGAGACCGATACTGCAGGTAATGTGTTAGCAGGTTCTGTTCTTTTCTTTCTTCTGTTTCTTTCTATTTGATTGATTGACTGATACCTTAGTACCATAGCTTGTATGCATGATTTTCTTGTTATAATGTAGTTAGTAGTACACCCTGACAGAGACTGCAATACCATGACAAAAGACACCATGACTGTACACATTTTTCTTAGATTACAGGTTGTATGACTGTTGGTAAAATTTTCTCAGACCATGATTATTGGGGTTTGACCATAGCGAAGATTTATGAAGAGGTTATGACTTGACAAGAGAAACAAGATAATTAAAATTCGGGGATAAATATTGATTTAAATAAAGGGTTAAGAATTTAACATGAAAGAATCGATGATTTATTAATTTTAGGAAGGTTATGATATGATTGAAGTATCCTTAAGAACTTGAGAAAATTAAGGAGATTATCATTAATTTATTTGACTGCAAGTTATAAATTTTAAATTTTATATTATGGATGATATTTGGAGAATCCATAATTATCGCATTGTTGAGTACTTTGAGGAAAAGGGAAACCGAGGAATAAGATCATGGATGGATTAGTATTTGAATTCAATTTTGGGACGAGATTTAAATTTTATATATATATGCATTGATAAAAATCAAACTAGAGGAGTGAATATTAAATTTTGAGTATTGAATTATTAACTTAAATATTCGGAGGAAATTGTGATAAAAAAAATAGACTTTGATTTATAATTCGAGGATTTTCAGAAATACGATAATTACAGAATTTTAAAATGGTGAAAAGACATTGTTGATTATTACCTGATTTCGTGATTGATGAATTTAAACTTTGAAGGAAAATAATAATGTGTATGAATAAACACTACTATGAGGACTTTAAATTTCGAGGACGAAATTCTTTTAAGGAGGGTAGACTTGTCACTACCACATTCCAAAAACAGGGGTATTTTCGACTTTTTAGATATTATTAATATTATTGTATTTATATTAAATAATTTCTCGATATTGTATTTAAATTAAATAATTGCATGAGGTGTGTATTTAAATATATTATATATATACAGTATTTATTTATGTTTGAGCTGGTAGACTTGACCTAGAAGCCCAGTAGATGAACACCTGTCCGAATTATGGGATTATGTGGTTAATTATTTTATTTAGAATAAATTTATTGGAGGTCGTAATTAATTACCGTAATTTATTTAATTGTTGCACCTTACCTTTGCTTCGATATTTGGAGCGCTACCCTGGCTTTTGCCTTCCAACAAATTCACAACCTTGCTCTAGATATGCCCGCCTTCCATTCTGACATTTTTGTAACTCATAATTATTCTTTCTTGTGCTTCATTTTAGCCGCACAATATTCGTCGCGGACGTTTATTTAATTCCTAAATAAATTCCAACTTTGTATCGTTGTGCGTTCCAATCAAAATTGGAGGCAATCTTGACCTATTTTTCGTACAACCCAAATTAGGGTAATATTCTGTTTTGAGTCTTCTTCACTAATGGTATTGATGACCCGACCTGATTTTGGCCCCATGTCCTCCTAATTAATTATAGAACACAGCTTACATTTTATTCCTAATTAATTTGAGGATACCATTTTAACTGATTCCGTAAATCCTGGTTTAATTCCAGTACCCCGCTAATTGAGCCTATACCAAACATACAACGCCCCCTCATCCTACAAAATACCAGACACCAAATCGCCCACCAAATTTTTATCATTTTATGCGTCTGCGCATATACCCAAATTTAAGGGGGTTAATTTGTAATTATTACATTAGGTGTCAACACCCCATTGGTTCAACCAAATGGAGAAACCCAACATTGACTAGTCAACACCCTCATTCCTACATGAATAATTTTCCCTCATGACAAATCTAGGCCATCCATTCAATGGGTGCATCCTCACCCTTCATTCCCACACCCTCTCTCACTATTTAAAGTTACCTCATCCACACCCTTCTCAAGAAAGCCCTAATCCCCAAAAACCTAGGGAACAAGCCTCCACCTCTCTCTCTCCTCCCTCCTCACTCCAACGTAGGAATTTTTTTTCCCTTCTTCTTCTCTTTTCTCTTCTTCTTCTTCTTCTTCTTCTTCTTCTTCTTCCCTTCTTCTTCTTCCCTTTAGTTTTTTTTGAAATTTAAAAAGGGGGGAGGGGAACACTCACCCACTGTTCACTCACCCCAACCCCAGCCGAGCCGACCCCCGGCCCTCTTCTCCGGCCGACCCGCCGGTGGAGCCATCCTCCACCTCTCCCTTTGCTGTTCACCCCGGCGACCGAGCTCCCCGACTCCCTGGTGCAACTCCTCTTCCCCACTGCCAACTTCCACCACCATCTCCCCTAGTTACTTTCCACTCGGCCGGCCATCGACTCCGGCACTGCCTACAGTGACTCCCCGACCGGATCCAGCTCCCGGCCTGCACCCAGACCCCCGGCCAAGCACCCGATCCTGTGCAGCACTCCCCGCTGGCCTGCTCCTCCCCACGCACCCACTGTCCCCGAGCCCGATCCCGGTCCATGCTCCGGCGTGGTCCAGCACCCCGTACCGCACGGCTCCGACGAGCCTCGCCACCCGCAGCCTACTCCTCATCCTTCCTGTATCACTCTCCTCTCCGGCCTACATTCACGACCACCACCATTGTCGTTCTTTCCGGCGTCGAGCCCTCAGCTCATCCTCCCTTCCCTGTGCTCCGACCACCACCTTCATCTATCACCACCACTACCACCATCTACTATCACCACCACCAGTGCGGCCATCCCCCGCAGTCCGGCCAAGCTCCCCTCCGGCGACTGTGCTCTACCACCGGAACCACCAGCCGACCCCGGTGAGCACCCCTCTTCCCTCTTGCATTGTATATATACGTATGCAATATATACATATTTAAATGTGTATGTGTAAATTTATATATGTATGTGTAAATGTATATGTGTATTTCTCCATTTATATATAGGTATTCGATATTTACTGTTTATACGTATTAAGTAATATATATTAATACATATTTTTTTTGGCATATATATATAACTATATATACATATATATGTTCGTATTATGGTATATAAATATATACCTATATATATATATATATATATAGTATATGTTAGTATTTATATATATATATATATATATATATATATATATATATATACGTATGTATTTGGTATGTAAATATATATAGTATATCTATAATTGTGTTGATATATATATGTACTTATAAACATATTTTGGTATATGTACATATTTAGTACGTATTTAATATAAATTGATATATATGTACGTATTTAGTACGTATTATATATAATTGGAATATATATATATATATATATATATATATATATATATATATAGTATATGTATGTAATTATAAATTGGTATATGTATATATGTATTTGTACATACACTTAGTATATTTTTAAATTGGTATATATGGTATATGTATTGTTCAACTAATATATATATTATACATGAAATTAATGGTACATATATATATTGTATATGTATTTAAATCTGGTGCATGTATATATATTGTAAGTATTAATGTTAGTTAAAAATAGGTATGATGTGTTTTATGTATCTATCTACTAGGTGACCCTAGGTGACCAGTATCATACCTAGCGTAGTCCCGAATTTAGTATTTTAGACTTTGTGTTAGTATAGCATCTGATGTAAATGTTGTTTTTCTTTGTGATATGTCTATAGGACTGTTGGTTCATCTAGGCGATACTCTGGAACAGGACATTGGTATTACCAGATAAGGATCCAAGGCAAGTACATTCTCTGATAATTTTTAATTATTGATAATTTTTATAATTCCAGTATCTAGAAATGTTACATCTGAATCCTTGACACTGTGCTACACGGACTAGTATATAGCTTGGATCTGTAGTCATGAGATGTTACATTGATTATCGTTTTAATATTGTACACGACATGTATATTTAACATCGTACATGATAGATTGGATATTGCTCGTGTATCGTGACGTGTCATGGTTGGATCCACAGTACTAGTTGGGGGCGGGGAAGTAGTTAGTAAGAAATGTGATCATACCCCTTTATACAAGTATAGAACAATGTAAGTGTTAATCATGCTCTTCACATATGATTAGCCAGGCCATATAGCTCTCGTACATGTTCCCAAGCCGATCACATTTCAAAACTACTATTTTAACACTTAGAATAGATTATAGTTCTCTATTTAGATCATATACTACATCACCCGTATATGATACTGTACCTTGTTCTCTTCATTTCATATATGCACTGACTATATCACATTGCCTATATTGCCTGTCTCTTTATATTGCCTGTCTCTTTATTTTGCCATTACATTTATTCACTGTCTTCTCAGTATCTAGCATCATCTGTTATTGTTTTATAGTCCTTATCAATTAAATAGAACTGTTATTTGAGATTGTACTTTGCTCCTTCCTGACTGGAAATATTTTTTCCAGACTATGCCTTAGAGGACTGGTGTCCGACACTTTATGGACCCTATGGTGAGTAGCTGCAGACTTGGACTGGTAGTTCAGTTGTGATTCTGGGAGGTCTAGCCGGAATCACTAGTTTTTCTAGTTAGTTCTTTTAGTAGACTATTTGGTACCGAATTTGTCTCCGGCATACTTGTTGAGACATGGATATTTGTTGAATTAGATTATTACATTTAGACTTGTGTTGTATTTAATTTTATTTGTTCGTTATCTTATCGTGCTGTAGTCATGTGATTGAGTATGTGTTCATATTATTTTGTGTCATCCGTGCCTCCTTATGGAGATTGGATGCTTGTGTGAGATTGGCTAGATAGTATCATGACCTTGACAGCATTCTACCGTCGATGCTGCGGCGTAGGCTGGACGTACCCGCGTACTCGTGCCCCAATTCCGGGTGTGGGTCGTGACACCCCCACTGGCCGGAGTATCAACCCCACCACCATCAAAAGTAAATACCATCACCATCATCATCATATTTACACCATCACCATCATCTTATTTACACCATCACCACCATTACCATATCATGTACATCAACATCCTCGTCACACAATCGTCCACATCGCCATTGTCGCCTTTGTCATCACCTTCACCATCACCATCGCCATCGTCGTTGTAGTCATCACCTTCACCATCTTTATCGCCATCGTCGTTGTCTTCATCACCTTAACTGTCGTCGTCATTATCATTGTCGTTATCATCGTCGCCTCACCTTAATCATCGTCGTATCATCATCAATACCCCATCACCATCATCATCTCATTAACACCTCATCACCATCGTCCACCTCGTCATCCTCGTCATCACCATTGTCCATATCATCATCCTCGTCACCCCCATCATCCACATCATCGTCCTCATCATCACCTTTACCCCATCATCACCCAGTTACCATCTACATCATCCTCATCACCTAATTACCATAATCAGTATCACCCTTAACCATTACCCTTAGCAACCTCAATCATCGTCACCCTCGTCGTTGTCATCGTCGTCCCTGTGCGCGCATACCGAGGATATCAGATTATTCTGCGGGACTCCTGGAGCAGGATATTGGTACTACGTAGCCTTCTTGCCAGGCATATCACATCCATGACACGATGATACCTATAGATAACTGCCAGGTCTACTAGCCTGTAATTTTATCAGCAGTTATCCCTATTCGTCGTATGCCCTATACGTACCAGTGGCCAGCCGAATACACAAGTCCGTGTCCTACATGAGACTCACACTTGTGTAATAATAGTGTCATGGCCAATGAAATATAAGAATGCCTCATGATAATGGGGTGGTCTCATAAACTAGGTCAACATGCATATATATAATAAAAATAGAATACGACACCACTGTCGTTGCACCCAAGTTATTCTTGGACGCGCAGTTTATATAGCAGTTAAAATATATAAAATAAATGGACAAAAATAAAATACATGTAGCATATGAAATGTAAATCACAGTACAATGGCAAGGTATACTTGTCTGGCAAGCAATCTGTATGGTGTAAGCGTCCAGATGTCAAGTACATAGGATCAGAAACTAAGGCCTCCGAATAAACGTCTCCGGATGCCGAAATAAACATCACCAACATTCCCGGAATCAGCGAGATAGCCAGAAAACACTACCCTTTCGTCCAATTGGACACAGGGGCAAACCAATAATTTTGGATCAAAACGGGGTCCACGTGTAGTCCACTACACCGAAAAGCGTGCCAGAGGTAAGTATCTCTAAATAGGACAAATTATAGCTCAAACAAATTCTAAACGTCAATAAGAACTCAACAGTATGTCCAATTTTGGATTCCGGTGAGCCGAACACAAATTCGCCCAGAAAGTCAACCGTGGAGCCCACAAATAGGTGGCTTGGTCAACTATCTCGGAATCGCGTTATACTTGGGTCACAGGACTAGCGTGATACCACGAATTCAATGGCGCAAGTTCTGTTGCATTCCGATGAGGGTACACTAAATGGTGCGGTATTTTACAAAAGTCACGATATAGGGACTTTTTACGGATACAGGTTGATTCTGACGCACACACACGTCCAAATCAGTTTCTGTGAAAGCCCACACGTTAGGATATACGACATGCGCCTTTCGGTGCAACTGGTACGCAATGGGATGCTCCCGTTTGGCGGAACGTGCTCCGTATCGCAATTTCTAAGTTTTGGAAAATAAGTTTTTTCTGATATTTAACCCAATTTATTTCTATATATAACACAAACTGAAATAATCTAATTAACAGGAAATGATCTCGGTTATATAGTCTCGACATAGAAAAAGTTAGATCTAAGTTTGTATGTTTGTGGAGGAAGATATCAGTCCTTAAACATAGGGGATCGCAACAATTTTCTGTAGTTTAAAAGTCGTGGTTTTTCTCCAACTTGGCCTCGATTTCTACCTAGTATTAAGCGCTGTTTGAATGAAACTAGTTAACAGAGGTGGAAGGGTGATAGGTTTTGAACATACCAGTGAAGACGGATCAAAAATTGATCGTGAGATAGAACGGAAAACAACACGGGAAGTGGGGTACATCGCTGCAAGATTCTGCGTGGCGTTCCAGCGCGGGTGACACGAACGTCGACGGCGGTGCTTGTCCAGGCGGCTGCGCGGTTGCTCCGGTTGTCGGGCGACGCTGGGAAGTCAGCAACTAGGTGTAGGCGCTTAGATTAGGGTTAGGGTTTGTGGGATAGAAATTATATATATGGTAGAGAAGATTCGGGATACAGCGGTGACGCGGGGCGCTGGGTTTCGGGCTATGGGAGAAATAGTTTAGGCTGGCTGGGGTTTCACTTAGGGATTTAAGGGATTTGTTTAATATTTTTTTTTTCTTTTCTTTTCTTTATTCTATTACTTATATATATATATATATATATATATATATATATATATATATATATATATATATATATATATATATATATATATATATATATATATGGTAATAAAATTCCAGAAAATTATATTAGCACATCCTAAAAATCTCTCAGCCTTCTACAAGACTTCCTAAAATAAATTAAAATAAAAATATAGTTTTGTTTAATAATTTCTAGATGAGTATTTACCTAGTAATTAAAATTCAATAAATTCTATTTTCTAATATATGGACTTAATGTAATTTAATTAGGTGATTAATTAAATAATTTTAAGGTTTAAATTTAGGGGGTTTTACAGGTACAACTCCTCCCCCGGTGAGAATTCTAACACAACTAGGCAAAGGTGTAGTGGCAATATTGTGCTTGGCAATAAAACTAGAAGATATGAAAGAGTATGTGGCTTCCATATCAAATAATGTCAAAACAGGAAAAGTAGAAACAAGGGTGATACCTGCTATAACATCAATCTCCTGCTCTGTGTCTGTCACTACCATATTTTCTAGGAAAGGGTATTTTGATAATTTTATATTTAATTAAATATTATGCATGTTAAATAATTATTTATTATATTATTTTATTATTGTTAGATGTTAGTTTAGTGATTTGGACTTGTGTTAGTGGACCTAACTAGTTTAGTTTAGACTCATGGACCAACATGTATTAATTGTTAGAATTGAGCCCAACTAGAAAGCCCATTGATTATGACAATAATTAATTTAATTAAACCATTAGACTAAAACTTTCCCTCCTTAATTATTTGTTTATGAGAGGTCCCAAGGGGTATAATGGATATTACATAGTAGCTTGAGGAAGGGGCAAGGGGGCCCGGCCTATTAAATGGGGGGGGGGGGATTTTTTCTCTGCTCTTTTCATTTCAAATCTAGATCTAGAATTTTCCTTAACCAAATTCCTTCATTTTCTACATCATTTTCCTACAAATTTTATTCCAATTTTTGCCCAAATCACCATTAGAGACTAGTGGAGCAAGGATCTAGAAGGAAGAAGCAAGTATCTACAAAGAGAAGCAAGGATCTACAAGTTGGAGGCCAATTTCATCATATTTGGAGGTTGCATTGGGAATCCATCTTCCAATAGGTACAATTAAGTTTTTATCCTTCATTTAGGTTCTAAATCTGAGATTTAACCATAAGAAATCAATCCATATGCATAGGCTACCCATAGAATTTGGAATTTAGTTCATAGGAGGCCTATTGAGAAAGTTATGGTATTTTTTGTGTCAATTTTGGGAGAATTCTGAGATTGACACTCGTTATGTTTGTCAATTGGTCCTATAGATCAATTTGGCATATGTTTGTGTGTTTGTGGCTAGTTTCGTGCCCACAATTGGGTACGTGTAGGTCGTATCCCAACAATTTGGTGATACGTGTTGATTTGGGGATTTTTTCTCCGACACAGGACTTTGTGCATGTCATATGTTGACACGGACACGTAGTTACTGTTTGACTCTTCGTATTGTTCATAAATAATATATTAGACTTGCTCGTGTCCTTCGGGGTACGATTGGTTGTGTGGTGGACTCGTGTCGCAAACGTATCATAGATCTAGTGTGATACGTGTGTGATACACTCCACGTGTTGGTTGTATTTCATTTCCAGATCTAATTCCTATTTAAATGTATTTATATATATATATATATATATATATATATATATATATATATATATATATATATATTGTTATGTATATATATACTTATATGTGTTAGTGTATCATATATCTATATACCTATGTGTTATATATATGTATATATATTGTAGCTATACTTCTATATATATAATAGCTATAGAATAAGTTATGTTATATATATAAGTTATGTTATATATATATATAAGTTATGTTATATATATATTTGTATGTTATATATATATATATATATATATATATATATATATATATATATATATATATATATATATATATATATATATATATATATATATATGGATGAGAGTGTATATATATATATATAGTTGGTATATATTTAGTGTATATATATGGGTGTGTTATAGTAAAGAGAAGTGGGGGCTCGACACTAAATAGCAACATCAACAGCATTAGCGACAGCAGCAATAACAAACAGCAGCAGCAACATTAGTAACAGCAGCAATAGCAACAACAGCAGCAATATTAGCAACAACAACAGCATAATTAGCGTCAGCAGCAGCAACAGCAAGAGCAACAACAGTATTATCAACAGCAATAGCAGCAAAACAGTGACAGCAACAGCAGCAATAGCGACAGCAGCAGCAAATGCAAGCTCAAGGGAGCAGCAGCGTGTATCGTGGAGGACTAGCAAGTTGTAAGTTAGCTAGTTGGGTTAGTAGTATATGCATTGTTAGTATAATAGTAGTTAGATATGGGTAATAGTTGGTAACTATACATATATCTATGTATGGTGAGGTATTAGTAAGTATCTATATGTTTGATAAGGTATTAGTTGGATTCTAAACTATATATATCTTATAAAGTATTATATTGTAGGTAGTATGTTATATTTAGTAGCTAATTTATTAGCATATGTTTAAGTTGAGTGTTAGCTACAAGTGAGGATTTGACAATTACCTTGAGATACCAAGGTAAGTGCCAAGGTATTGAGGATACCGAAGGTATTGGGTTTGGGTATCAAGTTGGGGGTTTAGTGGTGCGATACCGAGTTGGTTCAAAGCCAAGGTATCCACATAGCATTTGGTAGTTAGGATTAGTATACATATATTGTTTGGATGTGCATATATGGTATTTTATATCTCTTATTTGCGTATCTTGCGATACTATATCTTAGTATCCTAGATTTAGCTTATATGACCTAGATTCTTAGTGTATGAACCTAACATCTTTGAGTTAGACTCATACAAACCTAGAAATAGGTAGTTTGACTAGTTTGACTTAGAGTTGATCGAGTTTGACTATTTTGACTTAGAAATGACTTTACGACCTAGAAGTTGACTAGTTTAACTTATTTCTTTCCAAAATCTTGTATTGATGTTGTATTTGCTATCTAGGTCTTTGTGGCACCGTATCAGACATCTGTGAGACTATTCACCGGACTCCAGGTGAGTATATTCTCTGGTTGTTTCTCATTTATGATATCCTCTATGTTCATTATATCTAGTATAGATATCTATGTTTCCTTGGCATGATGGTTACACGGATTGGTATATCCGGATCTCGTCATGAGATATTATTTCTTGGTATATGGTGTATTTTGTGCAAGCCTTGTTTCATTGATTATCTTGTACATGTACAGACACTGATTCTCGGGAAGAGTCGCTATCTTCTTGGGGAATCCCATGCCAAAGCGTACCATGGTTGGATCCACTATACTAGTCTGGGTTGGGGAGTATGTAGTATAGATATGTTATCATACCCATCTTATATCTTGTTCTTATATAGTGTTAATCATACACCGCACGTATGATTAGCTAGGCCATAAATCTTGTATCAAGTTCCTAAGCCGATCACATGTTAAAGCTAGTACTCACTCACTTAGTCATTAGTATTCTTGTTCATTGTCATATTGTTCATTCTTATATTTATTTATAGTATTTCCTTTATCATATATCTCTTGTATCTTTTGTTGCATCTTGTATATTCACATCTATTTACTGTTACATAGTTTTTATTATTGATTAAAACTGCTGTAAGAGATGTACTCTGCTCCTTTTCTAACTGGATATATTTTTTCAGATGACACTGAGGAGTGGTACCCTACACATTATGGGCCTCAGGATGTTGAGTGCTTAGATTCAGAGACATTGGCTCAGGAGGGACTCATCCCGACTGAGACAGATGACTCGGGACTTGTAGCTTCTTAGTATTTTTTTGTACTGGATTTGTCTCCAGCTTATTGTTTAGTTTTATCTTCAGACTCATTGATGTTATTATTTTAGACTCATGAGTTATATGTGACTATTCTATTCTTTACCATATTCGTACTCATTTCCATCTTAGATCTGTGATTGAGTATATTGATATTGTTGGTATCTTATTATATTGTTAGATAGATGATCCAAACAGCGTTCTACATTTGATTATCTGGCGTAGGCTGGGCGTTGTTCCCGACTTATACCCTTACACCGGGTGCGGGTCGTGACACTTTTTTAGTGGTGTCCTATGTAGGTCTCTTCGAGGTCGTAATTAGTGTGATTCATAGTGGTGCTCTGAATTGAGTGCTATTACGAGCCAGCTTCAGGATATAGGATATAGGCTATATGCTGAAAATACTCAATCACATCTAGGAAAAATTCTTTTGATTCATTTAATTATTCTTCCTTGATATTAATACTTGATCTTTAAACTGTCCTTCCTTGAGTGTCTTACATCATGTGCCATATTGATTCTTTCTTTTGCTTTATCTCAGGATGCTGCCTAAGACTAGATCGCAGCAAGAGAGAGCAGCTTCTGAGAGGTCTGCGACGTCCCGAGGGCCTACACCAGTCACTTCTCCGGTAATTGGAGTGTCAGCTGCTTTCGGAGGTCCACCACCTACTGAGAGGACTGTGCCAGCTGTATCTGAGGGACTTCCACCTCCACCTTCTATGCCAGCAGATGCGACGTAGGTGTTTTTGTACTATTTTGTGATATGCTGGAGGCACAGAGGGCCCAGTCTAAGGCACATCAGAGACAGATCGACGTCTTGCGACAGGGCATCGAGAGTGCTCATCAGCTTGCTCGTGCCGTAGTAGAGAGAGAAGTTTCGGTCCAGTAGCCGGTTGCTCCTTAGGTTGCTCAGCTTCGGCCAGGCAACATTTAGGACTTCAAGAAGTTGGAGCCTAGGGTCTTCAAGGGGATGGAGGGTATCATTTATGCTGATGATTGGCTCGAGGATATTGAGCGTCTTATGAGGGTGTCCCATCTTTCTGAGAATCTGAAGGTTGAGGCGGTAGGACTTCAACTGTTCGACGTTGCCTGCACTTGGTTCAGGAATGAGTCAATTCTTGTTGACGCAGGACAGTCTTGGGAGATGTTCAAGGACCTCTTCAAGAAGAAGTTTTTTGCTCGGGCAGACAGGCTAGACTTGGGGAGGCAATTTGAGAGCCTCATTCAGGGGAGCATGTCTGTGGAGGAGTATGCTGTGGAGTTCGGGAGGTTAAGCCAATTTGTAGAGTATTTGGTGAGGGAGCCGGAGGTTTGGGCTATTAATTTTTGTGAGGGTCTAAACTAGGAAGTGAAGATCCTTATTCTGTCTTTTTATGAGACATACTCGGAGATACTTGCGGAGGAACACATGGTTGAGCGGGAGTTGGGTTTGAAGCCCAAGAGAGACCGTAACTCTTTTCTGGGGGCCAACAACAGTATAATATTTGCCAAACATCCTCATTTCCAGTCTAGGCCTTTTCAGCAGCTACAACAGCACCAGACTCAAGCTAGGGCACCATTTCACCAGGTACCACAGTAGCAGAGGCAGTTACAGCAAGCTCCTTGTCACTACTGTAAGAAGCCCGACCATATCTGGGAGGTTTGTAGAAGGAAGTTGGGAGTTTATTTATATTATGGCACCGAAGGGCATCAGATGAGAGAGTGTCCTCGTCGTGCAGTCCAGGAAGCAGCTCCAGCTCCGAGGGCACAAGCAAGACCACCTGCAGTACAACCGAGGGGACCGCTTTTTATCCAGCAGCAGCATTATATCCAGCATCAGCAGCAGGGAGGTACACGTCAGGGACGAGCGTTTGCTATGACTATCAAGGAGGACGAGCCCACCGGAGATGTCATCGCAGGTTTTGTTCTTCTTGATTCTATTCCAGCTTTAGCTTTGTTTGATAGTGGTGCTTCCCATAGTTTTGTATTTGTTTCTTTTTCTCTGAGGCAAGGTTTGGTAGCTGAATCTTTGCTTAGGACTTGCAAGATCATGACCGGGGGAGGCATTATCCTAGTTAATGATATATGCAATGATCAGAGAGTTACTCTGGAAGGCCGGGAGTTGAGTGCATGTCTACTTGTAATGCTACTTCTGAGCTACGATATTATACTCAGGATGGATTGGTTGAGTAGGCACTGTGCTAGTATATATTGTAGATGAGGTAGAGTTTTGTTTGGTTCGCTAGGAGAGCCAGAGTTCAAGTTTGCTAGAGAATCTGCAGAGCAGGGATAAGGCTTTATCTGCGGAGCTATGGTGGAAGATAAGGAGTTGCCGCATCCGTTGATAGCAGAGTTCTTGGATGTATTTCCTGAGGAATTTCCAGGATTGCCGCCAGATCGAGATGTTGAATTCTCTATAGACTTGGTGCCAGGTACAAAACCAATTTCACAACATGTCTATAGAGTAAACAACAGTGAGCTGGTTGAGCTGAAGAAGCGGTGGATGAATTACAGGATAAGGGGTTTATCACATTGAGTTATTCACCGTGGGGAGCCCCGGTATTGTTTGTACCGAAGAAGGATAGATTAGTGCGCATGTCCATTGATTACAGGGCATTAAATAATTTCACTATCAAGAATAAGTATTCTTTGCCACGGATTGATGACTTGTTCGATCAGTTGAGTGGTGCCAAGGTATTTTCTAAGATAGACTTGAGATCAGGCTACCACTAGGTGAAAGTAAAGCTGGAGGACATACCGAAGACTGCTTTTAGAACTCGGTATGGTCAGTATGAGTTTATGGTGATACCGTTTGGGTTGACTAATGTACCGAAAGTATTTATGAACTTGATGAACAAGTTATTCCATCAGTACCTTGATAAGTTCGTGGTGGTGTTCATCGACGACATACTCATTTACTCGAAGACACCGGAGGAGCACGAGGAGCATTTGCGGATTATGTTGGAGGTGCTGAGGAAGGAGAAGCTGTATGGGATACTGTCCAAGTGTGAGTTCTTCTTAGATAATGTGGTGTTCTTGGGGCATGTTGTAACTGGTGATGGTATTTTGGTAGATCCGAAGAAGATCATAACAGTGGAGTCTTGGAAGACCCCGAGTTTGGTAGCATAGATCAGGAGTTTCTTGGGATTGGCAGGCTACTACAGGATATTTATGCAAGATTTTTTGAGGATTGCAGAGCCGATGACCAGAATCACTAAGAAGGATGTAGAGTTTGTTTGGACGGAGGATTGTCAGGTTGCTTTTGAGGAATTAAAGAAGAGGTTGACGTCTGCTCCTATTTTGACGTTGCCATCAGGGATTGGAGGTTTCACTATTTATAGTGATGCATCGGGAAAAGGTTTGGGTTATGTTCTTCAGCAGAATGGGAAAGTGATTGCCTATGCATCCAGGCAATTGCGTCCTCATGAGAAAAACTATCCTACCCATGATTTAGAGTTGGCAACATTCATCTTTGCCTTGAAGTTATGGAAATACTATTTCTACATAGAGCGTATGGAGATTTTTACAAACCATAAGAGCTTGAAGTACGTTTTCACATAGAAGGAGTTGAACATGAGGCAACGTCGGTGGCTGGAACTGAGTGAAAGTGGGAGCATATTACTATGGATTTTGTGTCTGGACTTCTACGATCTCCAGGAAAAAAAGACACGATTTGGGTCATCGTTGATAGGTTGACCAAGTCGGCCCACTTTTTGCCTTTCAAGGTAGGTTTGTCTACGGACAAGCTGGCAGAGATGTATGTGAGGTAGATTATCAGGATACATGGAGTTCCCATCAGCATAGTCTCGGATCGAGATAGTCATTTCACTTCTCATTTCTGGAGGATTTTCAGGCGAGTTTGGGCACTCAGCTCAAGTTCAGTACTACATATCATCCCCAGACAGATGGGCAGTCAGAGAGGACTATTTAGACTCTCGAGGATATGTTGCACACTTGTGTACTAGATTTTGGGTGTTCTTGGGAAGACCATCTCCATTTGGTAGAGTTTGCTTACAACAACAGCTACCAGGCTAGTATAGTGATGTCACCATTTAAAGATCTGTACGGTCAGAAATGTCGTACTCCCTTGTCATGGGACGATATTGGAAAGAGAGTTTTGCTTGGGCCAGAGATAGTTGTAAATGCAGCAAAAATGTTCAGAAGATCAGAGGCAGACTTCGAGTGGCGTAGGACAGACAACGATATTGGGCCGATAGCCACCGGAGACCATTGGAGTTTGAGGTATAGTTTTAGATTTTGTTTTGTGCTTGTTATTATTTGTTTGTTATAGATTAAGTTCTTAAGGTGGTATTTTGTTCTAGGTGGGTGGTTTGGTGTTTCTGAGGATTTTTTCGACATGAGGCATAATTTATTTTGGTGGAGGCGGAAAGCTTAGTCCGCGATTCATCGGACCTTTCACTATTCTAGAGAGGGTTGGTGCAGTTGCTTATAGACTAGACTTGCCACCTACACTGGAGGGAGTGCACAATATATTTCACGTATCGCAGTTAAGACGGTACGTGGTGGATCCTAGTCATGTGTTGGATCATTCAGAGATAGAGTTGGGCCCTACTCTTAGCTATCCAGAGAAGTCAGTTGAGATTCTAGATCGGAGAGAGAAGGTGCTGAGGAACTAGACTATTCCTTTGGTACGCATCGTATGGAGGCATCACTCTCCGGGGGAGTCTACCTAGGAGAGAGAGGATGAAATGCGGGAGCGTTATCCATATTTATTTGTGCCTTGAGGTATATTTTTCCTAGTTATGTTCTGTTCTTTTTTTCCGTTCTGTTATTTTCTAGGCGTAGTTTTCGTCTTTGAATTTTGAGGACAAAATTATTTTAAAGAGGGTAGACTTGTCACTACCATATTTTCTAGGAAAGGGTATTTTAATAATTTAATATTTAATTAAATATTGTGTATGTTAAATAATTATTTATTGTATTATTTTATTATTGTTAGATGTTAGTTTAGTGATATGGACTTGTGTTAGTGGACCTAATTAGTTTAGTTTAGACTCATGGACCAACATATATTAATTGTTAGAATTGAGCCCAGCTAGAAAGCCCATTGATTATGAGGATGATTAATTTAATTAAACCGTTAGACTAGAACCTTCCCTCCTAAATTATTTCTTCATGAGAGGCCCCAAGGGGTATAATGGATATTACATAGTATCTTGAGAAAGGGGCCTATTAAAGAGGGAAAGAAAGTTTCTCCCCCATCTTTTTATTTCAATTCTAGATCTAGAATTTTTCTCAACCAAATTCTTTCATTATCTACATCATTTCTCTACCAAATTTCATCTTAATTTCTTTCCAAATCACCATTAAAGACTAGTAGAGCAAGAATCTAGAAGGAGAAAGCAAGGATCTACAAAGCGGAGCAAGGATCTACAAGTTGGAGACCAATTTTGTCACATTTGGAGGTTGCATTGGGAATCCATCTCCCAATAGGTATAATTTAGTTTTTCTCTTTTATTTAGGTTCTAAATCTGAGATTTAACCATGATAAATCAACCTATATGCATAGGCTACCCATAGGATTTGGAATTGAGTTCATAGGAGACCGATTGACAACCTGTATCCGTCCGGGGCATCCATACTTTACGCACCTTCCTGTTATCCTGGACAGAGAGGGAACGAGAGCCACCCCTGTGTGAAGCATTTCTTCATAAGCATATTGGTCGAATTGGATGACCAGAGTCTTCTTCATTGATCCGACGGATACAGCATCGTGTTGAGCAATGATTTTCCTGTCAGATGAGAAAGTAGTCCCCAGCAGAGTCGCCATCTTGTGTTTGATAATAAATGAAAGAAATTGAAACTAGGTTTATACGAAACCCTTTCTTTGTTTACAAACAAGAAAAAAAAGTATAATTATTCCTATACGAGGATGTTAAGTACAAAAATTTAATTCTGGGGAAATATTGCTATAGAAGTCTGATCTGCGGTCGATCATTTTGTCTCTTGGACCACACGATGATGAAGAAGTACTGTAGAAGAATAAAAAGAAGCTTCAAAGGCTGCAGGAAAGGTTGAACTCTCGTTGCCAAAGCTCTCTATAAGTGCTTTCTTGACCTTGACCTCTGTCTGTGACTCCTGAATTCTCTCCACCTTAGATTCGACCTTGGAAAATCTTTGACCCCGGACCTCCGTGGCCGGAGGTCTCTATTTATAGGGCTCGGTCACAGTAACTGACCAGTCGTTGTAGAAACCGAACAACGGGGAGAGCTGCCCCTTTTATGCGACAGTTATAATAACTGCTACCCACGTATGAATGATCTCCTGAATCGGCGTGTGACGCATGTTCCATTATGAGGTAATGCATATAATCGCTCATCGAAGATCACGACATGCAAGCCACGTAGGTAACTGTCCCTCGCGTAGAGAAGGTTGGCATGAAAGCCAAAATAACTGTCACGTTGACGTAAAAGCCAAATAGTTGTCTGGTTGGCGTAGAAGCCAAGTAGCTATCTGGTTGGCGTAGAAACCAAGTAGCTGTCTTGTTGGCGTAGAAGCCAAATAGCTATCTTATTGGCGTAGAAGCCAAATAGCTGTCTTGTTGGCGTTGAAGCCAAATTCTGCGTAAAGCTTGATGTTGCATAGATAGGTAACCAGCGTAAAGATAGCCAATTGTCCTTGCTTGACTGAGGTTTTGAGCGTATTATAGGCCAAATAGCCTAATCACGCACCTTTGCAAATATAGCCTGAGTTGGCGTATTTCGAGGAGATAGCATACGGTGTACTCCTATAACTGAAAATAGCCAGGTCGGCGTATTTTGAGGAGATAGCATACGGCGTGCTCCTATAGCTGAAAATAGTCAGGTCGGCGTAATATGCAGGGGTAGTGATATAAGCATATTAGCCCTAATTATAGCTCTCCCAGTCATTAAAAGTAGAACCAAATCTCGTGCATTAAATGCAGAGATCTGCCCCCATCTCGCGTATTAACTGTAGAGACGTGCCTCAAGTTCTGTACGAAGAGCAGCTTTTGACGTGGCAGCTAGTTTTGTCTCATCCTGAGCCTAAAACTTATCTCTGCCTGTGTAGAATAGGCAGCGTATTCCTTGAATACGTAAACAACATCTTATATCAAGGATTATGTCACTAAATGATAGTCTGGGGCTCAGTGCAGAATTATTATTACAGTCGTACAGTACTCTTTGTCAAGAGTCAGGTTCACTGCTTCGTCTGACAGGTTCATTCGAGGAATACGAAGAGTTCCTCGTACAACTTTCCGCTACATTAAAGCAGACAGGTTTTACGTCGGAGTGGCGATATAGCAACCTTTTTACGCCGAAGCAGTTTGGAAGTACTGCTTTACACGGGTTATTCTGGAGCTCTTGTTTTACGCAGACCAGCGTTGAAGCTCCGTTGTACGCCAATGGCTTCTGAAGTCATGTATTACTCCACCTAGTGGTGGAACTCTGTTTTACACGGGCGTCCTGCATGTTGAGGGTTTTACGCGTATAATTCCCCAGCATATTTTTTATGCTTCTACAAGACCCCCTTCAAAGTTTTTAAATTCCTCGTAATTTGAAACACTTTGAATAAAGCATGAAACGGTCAATATTTGGCTCGTTCTGTGAGGCTGATTTCTCGACAAATTTTTAGGAATTTGTTGGGGTTTGGTATGTTCTCTTCTGCCTATATAAAGGTGAGTGAGTTAACCTATTTTTCCCACACTTCCTTCAACAAAACCAAAGAGAGATGGTCGCCGAGATTCGTCAGGCTGACTTGAGGAAGAAGAAGATCATGTTCTTCCAGCATGTAAAGAGCCGCAAAAAGAAGTGTCTTCGAGCAAATATCCTCTGCGACGATGGATCATGGACGGATATCATAGCTTCCTTTGCTCGGGTTGATCAATAATTTCATATGACGATTCGTCCAGGAGAGAGGAAGGGTCTCATTTGGCCACACAGCTTGCAAGCTGTATTCTCTTCTATTATGAAGCTGGACGAAGGTAGGCAGTTTGGCCCTGTCTTCGAGTATTATGTTGGGTCTGAACCCCTAACACAATTTCTAGGGCATGCCTGCCATGGCGTATGGAGGGTGGGCTTGCGTAATTGATATATGCCCAGTTCTGTATCCTCCCGCCATTAATCATTTTTTTGTTAATCGACCGCGGAAGCCAATTAACTGCTGTAGAAGACGAAAAAGATCTACACCAATATGAGAACCTGACACAACAGATTTCTGGTGTGATCTTAAATGAGAATGAGAAACCCTTTGTAGAAAAAGGATTTCCATTATATGTAATTATGAAGATGAAAAACCCTTTGTAAACTGGATTTCCATCATATGTAATCATGATTAATAGACTTGTCTTCTTTTACGCATCTGATGATTTGCCATATTTGCTGTGAGGAAGTCTGAATAGTGTGCAGCTTTGATATCTCTGAATAATTTTATGCCAACTCTGATAAAAGAGTATCTGATCATGTCCCGTCTTTTACGTGTAACTGAAGATGCGTAGAAAGCTCCTTAGCATTACGTTGCCTTGAAGATCAAACTGTCATGCTATTTTTGGACGAGGAGTTGCGTAGAATTTCTGAACTGTTACTTCTCTGATACGAAGAATTCTTGTTCAGACCATCATCTTCAAGAATGGTTTCCCGAAAATCCCTTGAAAATAGGGCAAGAAATGTTTGTCGAACATGCCATACTTGAACTTTTATAAAAGATTCTGACTGGACTTTGGATGAACTTCCAATGGCCCAAGAAGAAGAGTCATCTTCAATGCTGAACTCTGTGTGTTTCAGGCACTTGGAATGTTTTGTAGCCAAAAGGAGCATTTTTTTGCGTAAACCCTTGTAATTGGCCATCCGTAGTTTTTGAGCGTAGAATCGTAGATTTGTAGCCTTTGAGCGTAAAAAGCTTTCGAGCGTAAAATTATAAATTTATAGTCTCTGACCGTAAAACCGTAGGTTTGTAGCCTCTGAGCGAAAAAGCTCCTGAGCGTAAGAGCATCTGAGCGTAAAACCGTAGATTTATAGCCTCTGTGCGAAAAATTATAGATTTATAGTCTCTGAGCGTAAAAACTCCTGAGCGTAAAATCATAGATCTACTCTGCACGTAAAATCTGGATCCACTGACTGTTCATCTTCTTTTTTCAAATGATAAGCTGACGTGGTCCCAAATCATAACCGAATATTAAATATCGGATTTGGTTAGGGATTCGAAGAGTTATCTGAACTCTATAAATAGCCCAAGGTCTTGAGAGAGAAACTCTTTATTTGTTATCGTAAAACCCTTGCTTTCCAAGAACCCTTCTTCTTCGTCTCTTTTCCTGAGAACTTAGATTCATCATGGCACCTAAACAGGCTTCCACTGCTAAGGGAAAGAAGGTCTCTTCCTCTTCTCGCTCTTCTGCTCAAGCACGGGCAACTCCCATTAGGCTGAACGAGCCCCGATCCGAGCGAAGCGCTCCGCCGTCGAGCTGTGCTCCGGATGTCACAGGTAAAAGGACTTCGAGGAAAAATTAGAGGACCTTCCGCATACGTTGTACGTGTATGCGAACCAATACGCCCATATTTCTAATGTGTCAGCGTAAAAACTCCATCTTTTCGCAGTCTAGCGTAAAAACTCAGACTGTAGAATATTTGGCGTATACTTCAAACTTCGAGTTTTATGCGCTGGATGAAAATTCTGGCGTAAAAACTTTAATTTTGGCAGTCTGGCATAAAAAATCAGACTGTTAAGTTTTGGCGTATACTGCCAACCTTGAATTTTACGCCTTGGAAATAGGTTCCTGCGTAAAAACTCAAGTTTTTGCAGTCTTGGCATAAAAGCTCAGACTGATAATCTTTGGCGTAAACTGAAAGAGTGTAGCGTCTAGCGTAGAAACTGACTTATTTTCTTGTATTTTACAGTGGACTTGCAGATCCCACTTTTGGTTGAGGTGATGGGCTCTGCTGCCGGGATGCTGAACTCAAATTATTTGGAGGATTTGTCCTATGTGACATTCCCCATCTCTGGAGCCAATTATCCTGAAGAAAGAGGAACCTTGATCTCGTCCCAAGGAGAACGCATGCTGTTGAGTATGATCAATGGGGAGCCCCTGACATACATAGACAGGACGGAGTAAAAGAAATCGGGTTTCTTGTTTGGTGATGTTATTGACAAACAATCCCAGACTAAGCCCAAGAAGGAGGATTGGGTGTTTACTACTGAGGGCACGGTCATGTATCTGCCAAAGATGCCCAGAGATTATCCTATTTTGGCCTTCTTCCATGCCACTCATCCTAGGAAGATGATGTGGACTCTGACTCCAGATCTTCACGGCCGACCGGGAAAGATTTTATACAACAAGGGATACGACCAAGGGGCCTATATGAGCCGTCCTTCAGGCCCTGTTATGCCCTTTAGGGGATTACTGCCGGGTAGTGTCCCGAGTGAGGACACTTCACTGATCCAGCTGGTTCAGATATCGACCTTCTGCAATGACTTTATGGGGCAAGGAGGAATGTACCCCAGGGTTAACCCTCGCACCAGTGGATGGCTTAGCCCGATGAATCTTCGATGGGCCAGTTTAACCGCCTGGGCCCTGAAGCACTTCCAGGTGAAACTGGAAAATATTGGCTTGTTTGCGGCTGTGAGTGCCACAAGTGTTGGGTTGCCTGTCAACCCTAACTTATTCTTAGCGTTGATGGAGCGATACAACTCGCTCACTGGGACTTTTGCCCCTCCGCTGGGTGAGTTGGGCTTAGCCCTTAATAAGATGGCAGAGATTTCAAAGCTGCCAATGGGGGATGCTCCTTATGAAGAGTACGTCCCTATAAACAGGGAGCTGAGGGATACAAACCCTCGGGCAGTGGCGGTGTATCAGGAGCTGATGAGCCACTACCTTGCTTGCACCACCTTCTACAAGGAGCCGTCTGATTTGGCTCACATCAACAAGTGGGCAGCCTACCTCTTCTTCCATCAGGACAGAAACGCCAAGCCGGACAAGGTGGTAGATAGCAGAGATAAGCCCTTGAACCTCCTGAGCATGCTCAGTGCCAACACGGTCGATGATCTCATCGAAGATGCGGGGGCTCCGAATTATGTTTTGGATGAGAAGATCGGGGGTTATCCTGTAGGCACAAAAGCCTTCAGTTATATGAGGCATTATCGCATGCCTCTGTCGAGGGAAGCTCAATTGGTTGGCTTCCTTTCTATTTTATTATGCCGATGGGTAGTGCCTGGCATCGCGTCTGCAGATCACATCCATCGCAATACTTTATGGCCTGCTGTGCGTTTGGTGTTCGGAGCAAGACTGGGCCTGCTTTCTGCTATGGTATATAGAATACAAGCAGGCCTGAGGGCCCTTACTGATGGCTGCTCGCAGATGAGGCACGGCGTAAAGTATTTCCCAGAGTGGAATTACTATTCCTATACTTGATGGGATGGTTAATCCTTCACAACACCAGGGTGATGTCTCCCGGCTCTGCCAGCGGTTCAGGAAATAACTTCTTGTTGAATTATAAGAATTTCTCTTGGAACGTAGCGACCGTCATAGATTGTCGGCGGGCGTTAAACGTTGCCCACAGCTGGAAGCTCTTCTGTAACGTCCCCCCTGTACATATCAATAAATAGGGGATGAAACTGAAGGATGAAGGTCGAGGGAGGACCATTCTTTCTCCTGAAGCCTTCTACTGGTTGGTCTACATTAGACCTTCCTATTTGCTGTACAGGAGTGAGGACCACTGCTACTTGGAGCCTTATTTGCCCTGTCGATTCGCTAGGCAATTTGGATATGACCAGTTGCATGTGGGGAATCCCATAACCAGTTTCAAGTCCAAAGGTGGAATTATTGATAGAGCCAGAGGATGGCGGTACTTCATCACGGGCTGTACTGGTGCAACTTTTGCTGTGCCTGCAAATTCTTTCTTCATGGAGCTGAGCATCCTTCACTCGTACGCGCAGTTCTATGCGTCCATCAATACCTTCCATCGTAATTTTGATATACATGTAAGTTTTAGGATGCTCTCCCATAGGTCCACTGGAAGGGAGAAGATTCTGTCTGTTTTCTCGGATGAGAATGAAGATACCACCAGGACAGATGATTTCTTATTGATAATACCGAGAGGCGCAATAACTCCGCTGGTAGAGCCTCTCGTTATCCCCCATAAACGAAAGGCTTCCACTCTGAAAGCGCCTTCCCCCCGCAAGAAGAAGACTACCAGAGGTCCGAAAAGGGCTTCCACCAGGGGGCTTCTAGGAGCGAGCCTGTCGTTTCCCCTATTGGGGATGATTCTTTGATTATAGGTCCTTCACCTTTTAGAGAGGGAACCTCCATAGTTCCGGCTGATAGTGCCGGAGATTCTTTGCTCGAGATCGCTGCTGCTACTACTGCTTCTGGTAGTACTACAAGATCGCCTTCAAGGCCGAACATATTAAGGATACCTTTATCCAGACAAATAATGGGAATAACCCCTCCTTCGTCTGTAAGTATTTCCAGCGAGATTCCACCCGATGAACCTGAGTGGATCTTGGTGACGACTGGGAAGACTATCCTCCAACGTTAGTTGGTGCACCCTCTTCTCCAGGTATGACAACTCGCTTAGCATCATTAAGAAATAATTTAGCTGTACAGGTTGCGGATGCGACATATATACCATCGGCCATGGGTAAATGTCGTCTTTATGCCTCTTTTAGGAAAATTAACATCAAGTTGATATTAACTTTGTCATATCTTCTTTCCAGGCGAAGACATCCCTGGAGAGGGCAAATTTGATTTAACATTTGACTTTGTTGTGGATCCTGCCGATGAAATGGCGGCATTTGATACCGAAGAGTCATGCTTTGAAGATGTCGATCCTTCATCCACAATTTTTTTGGGTGTCATCTCGCCAACAGCAGTTCAGATATCATCCGAGGACTGCACCTCTTTCGTTGAGTATGCCAGCAACTTCAACCGTTGTCACGACTGTGCCTCTTTCGTTGAGTACGCCAGCAACTTCAACTGTTGCTGGTGTACCTTTTTTTATAGCGCCATCTGTAGAGGCGATGGCTGTGGCAACATCCTCCGCTGTCATTCCTGGAAGGAGATTTTTCGGTATCGCAGCCACTCCCAGCGTTCATCCGATCTTCGATATGCTGGTTGAACAATATACCAGCCTATTCTACCGCAGTTTGAAGGAGTTGATTTCCATGGTGCTGGAGAAGAACTTAAGCTTTGATAATCTGCTGACGTCCTCCCAGCTTGCGATAGCGCCGATCAAAAATTTCAATGATGCTGGACGAGCTGATGCTCTGGAGCAAATAGTTAATGGTTTAGAGCAACCCCTTAACGAATATTTGCAATTATCTCGAGGTAGTATCGATGATATGGTGCAGGCTAAGTACAACTTCTTGACTGCGAAGCTTGCTGAGCAGATGGAATCCTTGAACAAATCCATCCAGGAACAGCAGCAAGAGATGGATGAAGAGCAGGCTATCCTGGTGGAGGTTATTCCTCAGCTAGCCAAGTGTGAGGCCGAATATGAGGGAAATAAAGCGAGGGTCCAGGAATTGGAAGTTGAACTCGCTCAGGAAAGGGAGCGTGCTCTTAAGACGTCGGCAGCTCGAGATATACTGAAGGGCCAAGTGGAGATAGCTCGGCAGAACTTGGCACGTGCGAGTGTTATCCGCGCCAATTTTGTTAATGCTCGGTCCGAGCTATCTCGCTTGAGCGATGATGAGGCACGACTGGAACAGGCTTGTGCTAACATCTTGGACTCCAGGAATGAGAGGATGGCTGCTTTGGCGCAACTGATCAGGGATTTAACTGCTCCTCCCCGATGATGTACCTTTTTATTTCTCCTGTAATTTCTCAGAGATAATAAAGACACATTTTCTGACTTTGTGGACCCATCACTTTAGAATATGATAGGCTAAGATGAAAGTGATATCAGAGGTATCATTAATATGACATACTTTCGTTAGGGTTTTGCTGAATGTAAATCTATTCAGAAATAATATAAACCTGATAGAATATAATCCAACTAAATTTATATACTAAACACTATCAGAGGTAATATGAACATGATAGGTTTACAAATTAGTTAAGCATATCCATTAAGAGGTCATATGAATCTGATAGAATATGATCCAGCTAACCTTTGTGCATGGTATCGTCAGAATAAGATCTTCATCATATTCCGTTAGGCAAAGGAGATCAAGTATAGTACTTCTTCAGGAATTTGCCGTTGATAGGAGCCATTACCAAATTTTTATTAGGTTTGGCTAATTTGTAAGCGCCATTTACAATCATATAAGGGCCCTCCAATCCTTTATGATTGTTTGTATAAATTTTGGTTTGTTGAGGATATCCCATTGGAGGATTTTTTGTGGACTTATTATTTGTTGCGCACGTTGAGTGCAAATAATAAGTTCGAAACAAGCCCTATTAGAGGTAGTATGGACGTGATAGGTTTTGTGGCTGGTAAAGACATTCTGCTAGGTAATTTTTTGTGGACCCATTACTTTTTGCGCACGAGAGTGCAAGTAATAAGTTTGAGACAAGTCCTGTCAGAGGTAATATCACCACGATAAAATATAACTCTGTGGGGGATAGTAGAGATGTCACGCCCCAGTCCCGCAGGGCCGTTCATCCTCGCCTTGGTCCCTACGGAACCGATCGTCCTCGCACGGGCGTGATGCCATGCAAGCCTAAGATGCGCTTGCACAAGGCCAAAGCTTTGATACAAGGGCAAGTAAGCTATTCGATACTGAAGCAGCGGCACATAACATTGCAGAAAAGTAAAGAACACAATGGCATAAGAAAACAGGCTCTTTTATTGATAATCAAAATTGTTACAAGCGGCGCATGGCCGAGGTTACAGATCGCTTAAGCACTCTTCTCTCGATTACAATGATACCGTTCCATACATTATGTCCCTTTATACAAAAGCATTCTCAAAGCAGGCACAACTCGATGCGGCTCCAGGCATCGACTCCAGATTTCCGGTTCCTTGGGATGAGGCACAGCTATCACTTCCTCGCACGAACGGCACCTGAGAACAAGCAAACTGTTTGTGGGTCAGCACTTTATGCAAGTATTGGTGAGATAAAACAACTGAACAGAAGCTACACCCCCTGAAACCCACACTAAGTAGACTTGTGGCAAAATATTGCATTTCTAGTGATCTTGCTAGTTTTACCTAAGTTCGTTTCATGCAGTTCTAGCAGAGTCATATTACATCTTTTGAACATAACTTTGAAACAGTTTTGCATATTCAAACTATAAGCATATGATTTGGGACAGTGCTCTATCGTGCAGTGCGCAGCATGTATTGTGCATCACAATGTATCTCGTTAGGGCAAAGTTAATCTACCAGACTGAACATATCGAATCAAGGCAAGCATATCAAGTAGGCTATCATTCTATCAAGCGATTGAGGCAACACATCTATATGATTTCGGTTCCCGAGAAACTCAGGATTGGCAGCGGTAATCCAGCTATCCAATGACTCACATACTGGTACTATTAGCAGCTGTGACTGAGGTTCAGCTCTGCACTAATAGCCATTGTCCAATCGGTGCAATGCAATGAAGCTCTATCAGATAAATGACGATGCATACTGAAAGACAAGCAGGCTATAGATAAACTCATAATATTTCTTACCCACGGCCGAACGGTTATCCCTGCAGCAGACACACAAGTTAGCCACAATTTGCATAATATAATGTATACAGTTCTCTAGTTTTCCCTGTTCGTCCCTGCATCAAACAGTTAGGTATGCAAGAAGGCTAGCCTAGCATGCGCCCTAACTATATGATGGTCCCCTCATCGGGATTAGCAGTTGGGACGTACAAGCCCATCTCACTAATAGACTTGTCTTTGGTCTACCCAAGAACGTACAAGCCTTGGGTATCTAGATCTCTTCCCGGACCGAACGATCCCCAGTGCCCCAGGAACCGCTCGAGAGATAATCCTTGTGCACAAGTTGTCCTGACCAAATGCATGAATGCAAGCCCTATCAAAAAAATATGCTATCATGCAACTGATGAACTATGCACAACAAGTCTATCTCTTCTTTTCTCTTTTCTCTTTTCTCTAACTCAAGTCCAGATAGCCGAAGCTCATTGTCTTAATGCACATTGCCTAATAGCCATGTCTCCCCCGTAAGGTTTTTAAGCCTCAGGGTGGGCTATTTGTCTAGATTCATAAGTTCACGCTATTCTCCAAGTTCCATCTCTTCATAAGCCAACAATAAAACATATTTAAGCAAGCTAACTCTTAAACAAGTAACAAGCAAGAACAGTTCTTATAACTCTAGCATGCAAATTCTATCTCTTCTGGACAAGCATTCTAGTATTCCAGTCTAGCATACGATATAAGTGCAAGCAATCCTCTTTACTCTTGTTATTAGTATGGCAAGGTTCTATCTCGTTTCAGATAAGCATTTCTAGTTCTCTTATTAAGCAAGCAAGCAGATTCGTTTTAATGACAAGCTTTGTGAGTTCTCTTATTAGCACGCTGAGTCGGTTCTATATTTCTTCTTATGACACAATCTTATTAAGAAACAAGCATACAAAAACTCAGATTCATTATTAAGTCGTGCAAGAATCAGAGAATGCAGTTCTGCCCACTTACTTTGATTAATCGGTCGGGAACTCTCTGAGAAGACTTCCGTTCGAGCAAGCAAGGCGATCCCACTTGTACATAGTGCCTACGCGGAGCGGGGCACTACATACTTACCCACCAATAAAGAGTTTCGTCCTCGAAACTCAAGGAGAAACTCACGATAACACAGAGCAGCGATAGTCCTCATCCCTCACCTTCCTTAATCAAAACTCAGCAAATCCAGAAATCATAAATCACTTCTCAAGCAATAAAAATAAATCCAGAAAACTTTTTGCGCGCATCTTTGAGAATATCTATGGACTTATTGTATGGAACGTTTATTGCAACACAATCACAACTCAGAGTCGGAGGCAACGGAATGGGCAAAGAATCGAGTTGCTCTGATACCATTATGTCACGCCCCAGTCCCGCAGGGCCGTTCGTCCTCGCCTTGGTCCCTACGGAACCGATCGTCCTCGCACGGGCGTGATGCCGTGCAAGCCTAAGATGGGCTTGCACAAGGCCAAAGCTTTGATACAAGGGCAAGTAAGCTATTCGATACTGAAGCAGCGGCACATAACATTGCAGTAAAGTAAAGAACACAATGGCATAAGAAAACAGGCTCTTTTATTGATAATCAAAATTGTTACAAGCGGCGCATGGCCGAGGTTACAGATCGCTCAAGCACTCTTCTCTCGATTACAATGATACAGTTCCATACATTATGTCCCTTTATACAAAAGCATTCTCAAAGCAGGCACAACTCGATACGGCTCCAGGCATCGACTCCAGATTTCTGGTTCCTTGGGATGAGGCACAGCTATCACTTCCTCGCACGAACGGCACCTGAGAACAAGCAAACTGTTGGTGGGTCACCACTTCATGCAAGTATTGGTGAGATAAAACAACTGAACAGAAGCTACACCCCCTGAAACCCACACTAAGTAGACTTGTAGCAAAACATTGCATTTCTAGTGATCTTGCTAGTTTTACCTAAGTTCGTTTCATGTAGTTCTAGCAGAGTCATATTACATCTTTTGAAACATAACTTTGAAACAGTTTTGCATATTTAAACTATAAGCATACGATTTGGGACAGTGCTCTATCGTGCAGTACGCAGCATGTATTGTGCATCACAATCTATCTCGTTAGGGCAAAGTTAATCTAGCAGACTGAACATATCGAATCAAGGCAAGCATATCAAGTAGGCTATCATTCTATCAAGCGATTGAGGCAACACTTTTATATGATTTCGGTCCCCGAGAAACTCAGGATTGGCAGCGGTAATCCAGCTATCCAATGACTCACATACTGGTACTATTAGCAGCTGTGACTGAGGTTCAGCTTTGCACTAATAGCCATTGTCCAACCGGTGCAATGCAATGAAGCTCTATCAGATAAATCATGATGCATACTGAAAGACAAGCAGGTTATAGATAAACTCATAATATTTTTTACCCACGGCCGAACGGTTATCCCTGCAGCAGACACACAAGTTAGCCACAATTTGCATAATATAATGTATACAGTTCTCTAGTTTCCCCTGTTCGTCCCTGCATCAAACAGTTAGGTATGCAAGAAGGCTAGCCTAGCATGCGCCCTAACTATATGATGGTCCCCTCACCGGGATTAGCAGTTGGGACGTACAAGCCCATCTCACTAATAGACTTGTCTTTGGTCTACCCAAGAACGTACAAGCCTTGGGTATCTAGATCTCTTCCCGGACCGAACGATCCCCAGTGCCCCAGGAACCGCTCGAGAGATAATCCTTGTGCACAAGTTGTCCTGACCAAATGCATGAATGCAAGCCCTATCAGAAAA
Source organism: Iris macrosiphon (assembly GCA_036927795.1). Classification (NCBI taxonomy): domain Eukaryota; kingdom Viridiplantae; phylum Streptophyta; class Magnoliopsida; order Asparagales; family Iridaceae; genus Iris; species Iris macrosiphon. Next base: position 51,811,559 of record JAYESA010000018.1, read on the forward strand.
ATATGCTATCATGCAACTGATGAACTATGCACAATAAGTCTATCTCTTCTTTTCTCTTTTCTCTTTTCTCTAACTCAAGTCCAGATAGCCGAAGCTCATTGTCTTAATGCACATTGCCTAATAGCCATGTCTCCTCCGTAAGGTTTTTAAGCCTCAGGGTGGGCTATTAGTCTAGATTCACAAGTTCACTCTATTCTCCAAGTTCCATCTCTTCGTAAGCCAACAATAAAACATATTCAAGCAAGCTAACTCTTAAACAAGTAACAAGCAAGAACAGTTCTTATAACTCTAGCATGCAAATTCTATCTCTTGTGGACAAGCATTCTAGTATTCCAGTCTAGCATACGATATAAGTGCAAGCTATCCTCTTTACTCTTGTTATTAGTATGGCAAGGTTCTATCTCGTTTCAGACAAGCATTTCTAGTTCTCTTATTAAGCAAGCAAGCAGATTCGTTTTAATGACAAGCTATATGAGTTCTCTTATTAGCACGCTGAGTCGGTTCTATCTTTCTTCTTATGACACAATCTTATTAAGCAACAAGCATACAAAAACTCAGATTCATTATTAAGTCATGCAAGAATCAGAGAATACAGTTCTGCCCACTCACTTTGATTAATCGGTCGGGAACTCTCCGAGAAGACTTCCGTTCGAGCAAGCAAGGCGATCCCACTTGTACATAGTGCCTACGTGGAGCGGGGCACTACAAGAGATACGTAGTCCAGAGGTATTATGAACTTGGACTGGCTTTTTCTTTGCTGGGGAAAATGAGGATAGTTCAGAGGTAATATGGACATGAACAATTTGTTTCCATTGCGGATATTCCACAGGGAGGTTTTTTTGTGTGGACCTATTACTTCTTGTACATGAGAGTGCAAGTAATAAGTTTAGGACAAGCCCTGCCAGAGGTAATATGGACGTGGCAGTTTTTGTGGACTCAACACCACTGGCATACTTAGAGTTAAGTACGGGTGTTAAGTTGATATGACAACCGATATCAGAGGTAATATGGACATGATAATCGATAGCCAAAAACTAGGAAAATTTTCTCAGAGGTAATATGAACATGACAAACTTTTGAGTTGTGACTCCACTGGGGATGGAGGTATATATCTGCTCAGAGGTAATATAGACATGGCAATTTTTGTAGACTTAACACCACTGGCGTACTTAGAGTTAAGTACGGGTGTTAAGTTGAGATGACAACCGATATCAGAGGTAATATGGACATGATAATCGATAGCCAAAACTCGGAAAGTTTGCTCAGAGGTAATATGAACATGACAAACTTTTGAGTTGTGACACCACTGGGGATGGAGGTATATATCTGCTCAGAGGTAATATGGACATGGCAGTTTTTGTGGACTTAACACCACTGGCGTACTTAGAGTTAGGTACGAGTGTTAAGTTGAGATGACAACCGATTATCAGAGGTAATATGGACATGATAATAGATAGCCGGACCAGGAAGGTTTGTTCAGAGGTAATATGAACATGACAAACTCAGCCTGAGAGAAATATTATGACAGCAGTTTAGAGGTAATATGGACGTGAACTAGTGTCTGAAAAACTCATTGAAGAGTGATTCATTGAGTGTGGTCTATCCAAACATGAAGATAGACCCATGATTATTTCACTGGGAAAATTGATAGGACAATAGCTCAGAGGTAATATGAATATGGCTAGAGTCTAATGAGACTGGTTTGAATAGTCATTATGGGAGTGTGTGAGTAGACTTAAGGATTGCTCTGCTGGAGAGAATTTTGAGGATCCATTATCCCTTGTGTACCCAGGACTTTTAGATATGGATGATGGCTCTTTACAAGAATTTGTAATAAAAGAAAAATTATTGCACATAAGCATTTGCTGGGGATGCCAAATTGCTGAACATATCTATTCAGAGGTCATCTCAACATGATAGAATATGATTCCCGATCAAGAAAATATTGCTCGTAGGCACTTGCTGGGGATGAAAAACCAAGAATTGATTTGTTCACCTGGGTTGTAGACTTATTACCCATGGCGTACTTTAAGTATAGATAATAAGTTGAAACGACTAGCACTATCAGGGGTTATACAAACGTGATAGTAGGAAGTCGAAGAGAAGAACTTCACTCAGAGGTAATGTGGACGTGGAAAAGTTCTAAAAATATCTTACTCAGAGGTAATGTGGACATGGTAAGATATGGAAATATCTTACTCAGAGGTAATGTGGACGTGGTAAGATATGGTGGGGGTAAAGAAAAACAGGGCAAAGGAAATATAAGAATGACCATTTTTATAGTGATAGATTTACTCTGCTGGAGAAAGTGGAAAGACGTAGTTCAGAGGTAGTATGGACGTGAACTGATCTATAGCCACAAATTGGAAGGTTTGCTCAGAGGTCATTTGGACATGACAAATTCAGCTAAGAAAATAAATGTTTGGACTATAGTTCAGAGGTAATATGGACTTGAACCCATGTCCGAAAAAACTCATTGTGGAGTGATTTTGCTGAATAGGGATAGACCTAAAGAATTCGCAGGGGAAACTTTAGGGATTCATCATCCGGTACTTCTTGATGGAGAAAATTGTTAGAGTGAAATTAATTTGCAGTGACCGTCATCTTGTTTATAGATGCAAAGTGATGACTTTGGCGTCGATCAACTCCTGGATTCTCCTTTTCAGTATATAGCACGCTTTTATGGGGTGATCAACGTACCGATGAAAGAGACAATATTCTGGGTCATCGACTTTACCAGCCCTTTCAGGGTGTCTGATGTTGGGTAGCCGAAGTTTGCTTTCCTTCATCAATATATTGAAGATTTTAATGATGTCATCTTCATTGAAGAAGAAAGTCCCCTTTGGCCTCCGGGCTCCCGATGCCTGAGTTTTACGGTCTTCCGAGAAGATGGTCTTAGTTGTATCATCTTCAGACTCAGAGGGAATTCTACTCCCAGCTTTGGATGGTGCCCTATTTTGTTGAGGTAGACTACCCCCAGACATGTCGTGGCATTTGTCCACATAAGTTGATTTAGAAGGACCTGTCTCTGGTATTACAGGATTAGACTCTGGAGGTTTGGAGTTTGCAAGAGATGCAGTGTACCCTAACCCGAAACGAGTTCGTTGACAATAGGGATCACCATGCAACGGTATTCGCCTGCCTTTTCCATAATTGAGTCCTTACTTCAACTTCAAATCATAACCCATGCTTTGTATAATATTTTAAGTTTATGGGCTATATCTGTGGATTTGGATTCTCCCAGCATCAGACTCGTGAGAATCTTCTTGTACAATCGGTCTATTCCGCATTAGACCAAAAATTATTTGATGTTGATCGTTGCGAGTAGGTGGAACAATAAAGAAAGATTCTTCATGTGGCCCATCTGTCATGACGATATTAGATGTTGACGCTACGTCCTACATAATTTCCCCACGCTTGTAGTTAGGGGAACTGAATCTTGATTTTTACCCTTGTATTTGCGTTTTTGGATCAAGAAATCACGTAAATCAGGGAGATAACCAGAAGAAGAGGAAGGTTTATTCTGCCTTTTTACATCAGTGGAAAGGTATAGATTAGGGACCATAACCCTTTCCCTGGCATAGGAATACAGCAATTCAGCCATGTGAGTAGCACATGATCCATGAGGAGCATATCTTCCCATAAAATAGGTCTTCTTTACGCGGATGGGCTTACCCTGGCGTAATCTGGAGCTTTGCACGGGTTGGCATAAAACTGAGGAAGTCCTCAACCGGCCTCCAGCGTCCCGCGTAATCTGAAGAGTAGGCAAATTCCTCTCTTGGTGGCATAAAGCCTAGAGGTTGGAAGGTTTGCCACTTGTTTTCCCTTGCGATGATCGAAGGGACCAAATGCCTCATCGTAGATGGGAGATGAAGTTTTACGCACGGGGTACGGTTTAGACATCTGGGTTAGCACTGAGGCACTGCTAGAAGCTTTATCTGCCACATCACAGACGTGAGACAAAATTTTACGCGTAGGGCGCAGAGTAGACTTCTGAATCTGCACTAAGGCATTGCCAGAAGCTTTGTCTGCCACGTCACAGACGGGAGACAAAGTCTTACATGCAGGGCGTGGAGTAGACTTCTGGATTGGCACTAAGGCATTGCCAGAAGCTCTGTCTGCCATGTCACAGACGGGAGACAAAGCTTTACGTGCGGGGCGCACAGGTTGCGATGTTACAACCTTATTGGTCGGAGAGAGAGAGAGAGAGCCTGCAGGAAAGGTAGAGGATGTCCGGGGCATCCATACTTTGCGCAGCTTCCTGTTGTCCTGGACAGAGAGGGAACGAGAGCCACCCCCTGCGTGAAGCATGTCTTCATAAGCAGATTGGTCGAATTGGACGACCAGAGTCTTCTTCGTTGATCCGACGGATACAACATCGTGTTGAGCAATGGTTTTCTCGTCAGATGAGAAAGTAGTCTCCAGCAGAGTCGCCATTTTGCGTTTGATAATAAACAAAAGAAATTGAAACTAGGTTTATACGAAACCCTTTCTTTGCTTACAAACAAGAAAAAGAAGTACAATTAATCCTATACGAGGATGTTAAGTACAAAAATTTGATTCTGGGAAAATATTGCTATAGGAGTCTGATCTGCGGTCGATCACTTTGTTTCTTGGACCACACGATGACGAAGAAGTGCTGTAGAAGAAGAAAAATAAGCTTTAAAGACTGCAAGAAAGGTTGAACTCTCGTTGCCAAAGCTCTTTATAGGTGCTTTCTTGACCTTGACCTCTGTCTATGACTCCTGAATTCTCTCCACCTTGGATTCGACCTTGGAAAATCTTCGACCCCGGACCTCCGTGGTCGGAGGTCTCTATTTATAGGGCTCGGTCACAGTAACTGACCAGTCGGTGTAGAAACCGAACAACGGGGAGAGCTATCCCTTTTACGCGGCGGTTATAATAACTGCTACCCACGTATGAATGATCTCCTGAATCGGCGTGTGACGCGTGTCCCATTATGAAGTAATGCGTATAATCGCTCATCGAAGATCACATCATGCAAGCCACATAGGTAACAGTCCCTCGCGTAGAGAAGGTTGGCATTAAAGCCAAAATAACTGTCACGTTGGCGTAAAAGCCAAATAGTTGTCTGGTTGGCGTAGAAGCCAAGTAGCTGTCTGGTTGGCGTAGAAACCAAGTGGCTGTCTTTTTGGCATAGAAGCCAAATAGCTGTCTTATTGGCATATAAGCCAAATAAATGTCTTGTTGGCATAGAAGCCAAATAGCTGTCTTGTTGGCATAGAAGCCAAATTCTGCGTAAAGCTTGATATTGCATAGATAGGTAACCAGCGTAAAGATAGCCAATTGTCCTTGCTTGACTGAGGTCCTGAGCGTATTCTGGGCCAAATAGCCTTATCATGCACCTTTGCAAATATAGCCTGAGTTGGCGTATTTCGAGGAGATAGCATACGACGTACTCCTATAACTGAAAATAGCCAGGTTGGCGTATTTCGAGAAGATAGCATACGGCATGCTCCTATAGCTAAAAATAGCCAGGTCGGCGTAATATGCAGGGGTGGTAATGTGAGCATATTAGCCCTAATTATAGCTCCCCAGTCATTAAAAGTAGAACCAAATCTCGTGCATTAAATACAGAGATCTGCCCCCATATCGCACATTAACTGCAGAGACGTGCCTCAAGTTCTGTACGAAGAGCAGCTTTTGACATGGCAGCTGGTTTTGTCTCATCCTGAGCGTAAAAGCTTATCTCTGCCTGTGTAGAATAGGCAGCGTATTCCTTGAATGCGTAAACAACGTCTTATATCAAGGATTATGTCACTAAACGATAGTTTGGGGCTCTGTGCAGAATCATCATTACAGTCGTCCTCTCGATCGTCGTGCAGTACTCTTTGTCAGGAGTCAGGTTTACTGCTTCGTCTGACAGGTTCATTCGAGGAATACGAAGAGTTCCTCGTACAACTTTTCGCTGCATTAAAGCAGAAAGGTTTTACGCACGAGTGGCGATGTAGCAACCTTTTTACGCCGAAGCAGTTTGGAAGTACTGCTTTACGCGGGTTATTCTAGAGCTTTTGTTTTACGCTGACCAGCATTGAAGCTCCACCGTACGCCAATGGCTTCTAAAGTCATGTATTACGCCATCCAGTATTGGAACTCTGTTTTACGCTGGCTTTCTACATATTGAGGGTTTTGCGCGTATAATTTTCCATCGTATTTTTCATGCTTCTACAGCAATAGCAACAGCTGCAACAGCATTAGCGACAACAGCAACAGCAGCAGCATTGGCAACAGCCGGAGTAGCAAAACAGTGACAGCAGCAGCAGCAATAGCGACGGCAGCAGCAAATGCAAGATCAAGGGAGCAGCAGCATGTATCAGGGAGGGCTAGCAAGTTGTAAGTTTGCTAGTTGGGTTAGTAGTATATGCATTGTTAGTATAATAGTTAGTTAGATATGGGTAATAGTTGGTAACTATACATATATCTATGTACGGTGAGGTATTAGTAAGTATCTATAGGTATGATAAGGTGTTAGTTAGATTCTAAACTATATGTATCTTATAAAGTATTGTATTGTAGGTAGTATGTTATATTTTGTAGCTAATTGATTAGCATATGTTTAAGTTGAGTGTTAGCTACAAATGAGGATTTGACAATCACCTTGGGATACCAAGGTAAGTGCCAAGGTATTGAGGATACCGAAGCTATTGGGTTTGGGAATCAAGTTGGGGGTTTAGTGATGCGATACCGAGTTGGTTCAAAGCCAAGGTATCCACATAGCATTTGGTAGTTAGGATTAGTATACATATATTGTTTGGATGTGCATATATGGTATTTCATATCTTTTGTTTGCATATCTTGCGATACGGTATCTTAGTATCCTAGATTTAGCTTGTATGACCTAGATTATTAGTGTATGAACCTAACATCTTTGAGTTAGACTCATACAAACCTAAAAATAGGTAGTTTGACCGGTTTGACTTAGAGTTGACCTATTTTGACTTAGAAATAACTTTACGACCTTGAAGTTGACTAGTTTAACTTATTTCTTTCCGAAATCTTGTATTGATGTTGTATTTCCTATCTAGGTCTTCATGGCACCGTATCAGACATCTGTGAGACTATTCACCGAACTTCAGGTGAGTACATTCTCTGATAGTTTCTCATTTATGATATCCTCTATGTTCATTGTATCTAGTGTAGATATCCATGTTTCCTTGACACGATGGTTACACGGATTGATATATCTGGATCTCGTCATAAGATATTATTCCTTGGTATATGGTGTACCTTGTGCAAGCCTTATTTCATTGATTATCTTGTACATGTACAGACACTGATTCTCGGGAAGAGTCGTTATCTTCTTAGGGAATCCTGTGCCATAGCGTACTTTAGTTGGATCCACTATACCAGTCGGGGTTGGAGAGTATGTAGTATAGATATGTGATCATACCCATCTTGTATCTTGTTCTTGTATAGTGTTAATCATACACTGCACGTATGATTAGCCAGGCCATATATCTTGTATCAAGTTCCTAAGTCGATCACATGTTAAAGCTAGTACTCACTCACTTAGTCATTAGTATTCTTGTTCATTGCCATATTATTCATTCTTGTATTTATTTATAGTATTTTTTTATCGTATTTCTCTTGTATCTATTGTTGCATCTTGTATATTCACATCTATTTACTGTTACATAGTTTTTATTATTAATTAGAACTGCTGTTAGAGATGTACTCTGCTCCTTTTCTGACTAGATATATATTTTCTAGATGACACTGAGGAGTGGTATCCAATACATTACGGGACTCAAGATATTGTGAGCTTAGAGTCAGAGACCCTGACTCAGGAGGGCCTCATCCCGACTGAGACAGATGACCCGGGACTTGTAGCTTCTTAGTATTTCTTTTGTACTGGATTTGTCTCCAGCTTATTGTTTAGTTTTATCTTCAGACTCATTGATGTTATTATTTTAGACTCATGAGTTGTATGCGACTATTCTATTCTTTATCTTATTCGTGCTTATTTCTATGTTAGATCTATGATTGAGTATATTGATATTGTTTGTGGCTTATTATATTGTTAGATAGGTTACCCAAACAGCGTTCTATAGCCGATTTTGTTGCGTAGGCTGAACGTTGTTCCCGACTTGTACCCTTACACCGGGTGCGGGTCATGACAGTGTCATCCCACAACATAGGAAAAGCATGTCCAGTCCTTTGAGGTAGTCCCTGTTACCTGGCCCTGGCGAACTGGTCCTCCTAAGTAGGTAGTGGTGGTCCCTGCTAGAATCCTCTGACTGCTGGAGGTCGAGGTTCTCTCGCACCGGGTGCTCCTGGCCTTGTCATCTGCTGCATTATCTTCGATGTTGGAAGTGCTGGCCTCTGCGTCGGCTGTTGAAGCGACAAGGTCAATTGCACAGGATAGTCCCTGGCCATATGCTGCCCATAACTATATCTCATACACTGCCCTAAGTGAAGACGACAACCCCTCATAATATGGCCATGCTTTCCGCAGTAACTACAATGGGGCTTCTCCTAAATTTGGTACGGTCCCGCTCTCTGCTGTTGCTTTGGCCGCTGATGTGCCAAAGGGCGTCTGATGGGCCCTCCTTGTTGGATCTTTATTGGTCCTTGCTGAATTATCTGTTGGTTCCCTTTCTCCTTACTAATGGCCTCCTGGATCCTAGCCTCTGTCAATAACTCGACATAAGAGATCCTGGACTGTGAGTTGGTATAGTGTTGGATGTCTTGAGTCAGCTCGTGATAAAATCTCTTAGCTTTCTCCAAGTCATTGGTAGCAGAATGATACCATATCTACTGAGGCACTGAAGTCCGCATTGTACTCATCGACCGTCTTGTTTTCCTACTCTAGATGGAGGAGTTGATTGTACAATACATCCTTCACGGTGGTAGAAAAGTATTTTTTCACAAACTACTCCAATAACTGTTCCCAAGTCTGGCGTGTACCCAATTAGCGCTTCATTGATTCCCACCAGTAATAAGCGTTTCCTTCTAGATGGATCCTCACCCCTGTCATCTATAAATTCGTAGGCAGCTGTGATGCCTCTAATAGCTTCTTGCTGCTGGTTATGCAAGTTGTGGTCTCCTCTGGGATCTTATTGCCCTATACAGCTTGGGAGCCATCTGAACAAAATTCTTTACTGAACCAACACACGCTTGTGGCACTGGGACTAGTGCTTGAGTTGGTATGGGTGCTGGTACAGCCAACCTCTCAAGTGCAGCTAGAAATCCCTGCCTTATTTTAGCGGCTTCCCGTCTCTGCTTTGTCGCTTGCTGCCTCTGCTTGGAAGCCATTGTGGCGGCCTACTATCTCTGTTCCTGCATCATTATCTAGAAGAATTAGAATAGCTGCGTCTGGCAATCCTGCAGTGCTGGTGGAGCTAGAAAATCCTATTAGACGCCGTGGAAGGAGCTGGTGGAACCAGATTATTAGTCTGTCCATCCGGTCTTGGAAGTCAAGGACTCGTTGAGGCCTTTCCAGGCGATTAGCCGTTAACCCCTAGAGACGTGTCATCCCCGGTGGCAGTACGTCTACGACGCAAATTCATCTCTCTACAAGGGATGGACGAAAGATTATGAAGAGTACATGAATCAAGCAGGATGCAAGCATTCAGATAGGACATGTTGGAAGGAAGGTGAGTTATATTCAAGTGTGGATGAGATCCTATTTTCTAATCTTATTTGCAGGCTTGCTCGGTATAGTATTGTAACCGAGATAATATACTTTACCTGCATGGGCCACCACAAAAATATGTTATGCCCCAGTCCTAAAATATGTTGGACTAGGAATATATAGCATGCCAGCCGTATGTATATGACAACTCCAATATGTTGAAAAAATTATAACACACACGTACGTTGTAATATGAATATTAATTTACAAGTGAAACATATATTATCAACCCAAGTCCCAAGCATCTATATCTCTTTCACAAGCACAAGTAAAGGAATAGCAAAAGAAATAGCTAAATGTCTCAAGTACAAAGTAGCAAAATAATAAGAGTCGGGTGGAGAGAAATCCACTACCCATCGACTATATCAAAAACTAAAATAATAGAGGAGATCAAAACCCCAATATAAACTAAATATCAATAAAGAAACAAAAGCTGAGGATCCATCAGCTATAAAGTAATCACTGGTACTTAGAAGGTAAGACATCTTCAACTGAGAATGATGCGTCCGGCCCGGGTCCTTACTCCTGCAGATAATCCTGCTTGTCTATACCTGAAAGTGGACCAGGTCCTCAAAGGAACATAACAAGATACAAAAATTACAGCCATAATATACTGAAAATAACATCCAAAGGGTCGCCTAACCATCTATGTGAAATGCACTTTTGAGAATAACTTTCCAACGTATGGGCTATTTGGCTAAGAATGAGATTGGCGTAATTCTCTCGGAGAATCAGTGGCCTAAAAAGCGTAACATTTTTCGATCGTCAGAGGCCGCCTGTAAATAATATAATATAAGGATTATCCGACTACACATCTCTTGCGGAGCGTACGGGTTACAAAAGGGAAAGTGTAAAGGAGCACATATGCCTACTTGTTGTTCTCCCCCCTATGCTCTAGCCATGTCATATCAATGCCACAGTGATACCATCTAGTAACTGTCAGGTCTCCTAGCATGCATTTCAATCAGCAGTTATTTTCTATCAGTGGCACGTTCTATACGTACAGGTGGCCAGCCTATCACGCAAGTCTGTGTTCAACATGAGAATTATACGTGTGACAAATGTATCACAGCCAATGAAACATAAGAATGTCTTAACATTATGGGATAGTCTCGTAACACTAGGTAGTCATACAAAATATTAAATAAGTGACAAAAGACGACGCAACCGTCGTTGCAGCCAAGTTATCCTTGGACGTGCAGTTTTATATAGAAAAATAAATAGAAATAAAAAAAAATAAATAAATATGCAACAATTGAATGTAACTAAACAGTATTATGGCAAGGTATACTTGTCCGACAAGCAATTTGTGCAATGTAGACATCCTGACGTCAAGCACAAGGGATCAAAAACTATAGGCTCCGAACAAACTTCTTTGGATGCTGAAATAAATATTACCAACCTCTCCATAATCTGGGAGATAGTCAGAAAACTCTACCATTTCGCCCAATTTGGACATAAGGGCAAAAAAGGTAATTTCAGGTCAAAGCGAGGTCCACTGGTGGTCCACTTTGCACCAAAATGTGCACCAGGGGTAAGGTCTCTAAATGTGGCAAATTATAGGTTAAATAAATTCTAAACGTCGATACGAACTCGAGGGTATATCCAATTTTGGATTCTTGTGAGCCGATCACAATTTTTCCAGTCAAGTAAACCGTGGGGCCCTCGAATAGGCGACTCGGTTAGCTGTCTCAGAATCACGTGTAACCTGGGACACATGACCAGCATGATACTATGGATCAGATGGCACAAGTTTTATCGCATTCCGATGAACGTGTATAAACTAATGGAGAATTTTGCAAAACGTCGATATGGGGAACTTTTCTCGAATCCGGTTTGATTCTGACGCGCACACACGCCCGAATCAACTTTCGCAAAAGCTCGCATGTCAGGATATACCATACACTTCTTTCGGTGCAACATATACATGACATGGTGGTCCAGTTTGTCGGGATGAACTCCGTATAGCATTTTTTATGTTTTCTATGAACAGTTTTTATGGTTTTTTTTTTCTGATTTTAAACATAATTTTTAATGCAAAAATAATGACAAAAAATATGCAAGTAATATATCATTACGATCCTGGTTATATTGACTTCATGTCAAAAAAATAAAATTAAGTTTTGGTTGATTCGTTTGGGTGAGAATCGCCTTCCAAAACTAGTATTTGAAACAATTTTGGGTGTTCTGTTTTGTATATATAAAAACAGGTTTTTCAGAAATTTTTGGTTGATTTTAAAACAGAAATAGAGTTGTTCGAATAAAACTACTTGAAGGAATTAGAAGGTGTTCATATTATGGTTGAATCTAAATAACTGGATCGCAATTCGGTCGATTATGTAGGAAGAAATTCAGCAAAAAAAATGGGTACCTGGGGTTCGGTTCTTAACGTAATTTACGCGCTCGGGACTCTGATATGCGGTGTCAGCGATTCGACGGCGGTCGTCAGGGAGTAATGACGGCGGAAGGTCGATGAGTAAGGACGGCGGAAGGTCGACGAGTAAGGAGGGGAGCAAGATGTTTAGGGTTAGGATTTTCGTGTGTTTGTATATATATATATATATATATATATATATATATATATATATATATATATATATATATATAGGTTTAGAGGGGGTATACGCATGGGTTGGGTCAATTAAGGGGGAAGGTTGGGTCTTTTGGTGACCCATGGGGGAAAGGAATAGTTAGGTTTATTAGCTTTTAGCTTTTTGTTTTTTCTATTTCTATTCTTGTAAATATATTCTCTTTTACAACTAAATTATTTTATTTTATTTTGTTATTAACATTATTGTTATTTCTTTATTACTTCTATAAAACATTTATTATTTTATTTATTTCGAAAAAAAAACTTCAGCTTCTAATATATTAGTGTACTAGTAGATGTCCTCATGTACTGCCATAAGTACAAAACCTAGTAATTATTTTAATTATTAATTAGAAAATCTAGTGTGGTTACAGTACTCAAGGCACCGTAATGCTCATTGCCTTACCTTCCTACATACCCAAATTGTTCGTGCAGTGAGGAGCATGAGGCATTGTTCCTTGCATCAAGGTTGTTGCCAAGAGTCAACATTATCCCCCATTCAAATCTACACATACATACCTTGAGCTACTGTACCTACTGCCAAACTCTTCCCAGACTGAACATCCACCTTAAGTCCTACTACAAATCCCCAAATACTCGACTATGAGCTGAAAGTGCAATGATACATTTGTATTAGACCTGGTCTACATCCAAGTGTTCTCTACTTCCACACCTGGGCATACATAGCTCATTGGCCTATACCTAAGTGAACTACCCTTTAATATCGGATACACACGGATACCCCACTTCACTTTACATTGGAATTCTTCTACAAATCATGTAAACTGGAATTCCTTACCCGAGCACGGACCCAACTACACTGCTCTTGCATACTGGAATTCTTCACTCGAGTACAGACCTACTACACCCTCAGATTTTTTCTACACTATCTGCAGTATACTCGAGTGCCATGTGCTACTCCAATACTGCTTGCAGCCAAGTACCCTTACCTGCCTCTAACATTGCTGCTCTCTTCTCAATCATGCTGTTGCTATTGAGTATAGTTCCTAACCAAGGTTTCAACTGAACACAGATGTATAGCACTTCTACTTGCTAAAACTTCCTAAACAACCCCATTTCTGATACCCATACAAATCATAAATCCTAATATAATAAATAACCAAGTGAACCCTGGTGTGATACACAATGAGTCATTGCTCTAACACACACACACACACACACACACACACACACACACACACACACACACACACACACAGCTATGATACTCACTCCATGATACTAAGATCTATGATGCAAAATATCACTCATTGTACATGGATACTCCTAATACACACATTCAATTATATATCTATACACACATACTTAAATAATCATACTAATATCTATACTAACACACACACACTCTATTGTAGGCATTATGTCAAACAAATGGTGTACCCAAGAGTATCACACCATGGTACACTAGGATACACCCTCACCAAAGGTACTCAAGACCCCTAATACTTAATATATATATATAATTTATGATATATAATAATTACTATAACTAAAATTAATGCTAATAACAAAAAATAGTCTCTAGAAGAATAATACAAGGGAAAATACCAAATATTCATCCTGTAGCACAAAGTACTGCGATACGGCCTATTCGTATCCAATTGTAGATACGTAGCTAGTCTCACTACACTAATACAAGCCTAAATAGATCTACTAAACCTAATGACAAACACTTGGTGCTATAATCTCGGATTTCTCCCAAATTGGGCACCAAACTTAATGTAAAAGTTACAACAGGGATTGTTAGAAGCCAAAACTTTATCCCATGGGTAGCCCTAATATATAGGTGGGTGGTTCTTTATGGTTAATTACAACAAATAGAACCTAATTAGAAGATAAATCATAGAATTTACCTATTGGGAGATGGATTCCTAATGCAAAATCAAGTGGACACGATTTGAACACAAGCGTCTTGTCCAAAGCCTCCTCTCCAAGTTCCCTTGCCAACCTCAAGCTTCTAGTTTCCTTAGATGGTGATGATGAGTGAATTTGAGAGGGATTTGTGAAGGATTTTATGGAGAAATGGATTAATTTTGGGAAGAACACCAAATTAAGAAATAATTAGAATAAAGAATGAGAGGAGAGAGAGTGCTCTCCCCAAGAATAGGGCCGACCAATAACCCTCTCCCAAAAAATATGAAATGACTATAATACCCCTATTGGGTTGTCATAAAAAAATAATTAGGGAGGAAGATTCTTTTCCTAATGACGGTTAAGTCTAATCTCTAATTAATGAGAATGGTTAACTAGTTGGGTCTAAATGGACAAGTCTAACTAATTGGTTAAGTTGTCATGTCAAGTTGGTTAGGTCCACTAGGGTCATATCTAATCAAATAGTCTAATCTATCCACCAATAATAATATTAGTCACCAATATATATAACGTGCACCATATTAAATAAATTATAATCACAACATTTATAATAATACGAAATGACAAAATTATCCCTATTTTAGAAATATGGTAGTTATACAACAAGGGCACCAAAGGATCCCGTACCGTAGTACGTACCCCTCTGGAGACCACCAGCGGCAGTAACCCATAGCTCATTCGTCTCCGCAGTTGGAGAGGGATGCGAGGAAGTACCAGCCTCTCCCGCTGTTGGTGCACTAGCAGTCGCCCGCTCACGGAGCTTAAGAAACTCGGCCTAGAAAAGTATGGATATTAAATAATTGATAATATCTAAGGTACTTATTACTAACTTCATGGATATTTATTTGCAAATTTTTTAAGTTATATTAAAATTAACACAAAGTAAAGTAATATTTACATAATTCTGTGAGGCCCTCTCATCAGTGAGGTTTTTGCCATTCTGATGGGTGACAAGGAAGACTGTCACCATGTTGGCGTCCTCACCTCTTTGTACCTGTTAAAAATATATTATTTAGTACTAAAATTAAATTTTTTATCCTACTATCATTTTATCGTACTTGTATTAAAATAATATTTCTGAAATAAAAAAAATACCAAACGAAAAATATTTCGTCATCGGAATTGAGCCACCACACCACTTTTATGCCTTCTTCCTAGCCGCCTTGGACTTCTCAGACCTTTTATTATACCTTGGATCGTCGAATCTAGCCCTCATCACAGTTCACTGCTCAGACGTGATCTAACCTTTAATCAGTTTTTCTTCACGATCACGAGCTTTCTAGTCATTCACAGCATCACATATCACCTTGGCGGCGAAGGCATGAAATATCTGCTCGATCAACTCGGCCCAGTACGGTATATATAAATCTTTTTTTCTACAAGAAGTAATTTAGTATATTATATAATATGCATAAATTAGATGATTGATATTAAAATTAAATATACTTTTACCTTGAAGTGCGCAAACCAGAACGCCTTCCTTTCTTCCGGAGCATCAGAGTAGTTGATCCAAGGGCCACCATAGTTGTACCTCAGAAAGTGGCCCAGGTGTCTCTGTACTGACGAGGGACGATATCTATAAAGAGATAATTAGATTAATAAAAACGTGAATATATGATGAATAAAGAAATATATGAAATTGTTGAAGCATGGAAAATCTGCTCCATGTGCCCTAAAGACCTTGCTCTATGCGCCATAATGATGTGCCTCAGTAGTCTAAACTCCTTATTCCTTAATGATTTTGGCCAATGCGCCAAAAGTCTAAGTGGAGTCTCATGCTCCCGTAGTGCCATGCGTCCTCCTACATCTAGGTATCTCAAGTGCCCACAATGCCATGCGCCCTCCTACATCTAGGTGTCTCATATGCCCGCAGTGCCATGCACCCACCTACATCTAAGTGTCTCATGTGCCCGCAGTGCCATGCGACCTTATGTATCTAAGTGTGCAATGCACCCGTAGTACTATGCTCCATTATGATCCTGCCAACTTTCATGCGCCTGCAGTGTCATGCGCCATGCAATTCACATACATGCGCCTACGTGATGCCTTGTTAAATGCTATAAATAATGGGTATTTTTTCACATACAGGGGATTGAGAGATCCATACACCTACACGTAAAAGAAAGAGGAAGTAGAGCTAGCTGCCTCTACAAGAGAAGGAGACAGAGCACCACCGAAGCCTCGTCGACCCCCCTTGGTCTCGGATCATCAACGTAGTAAAGGAGCCGCTGCAGTGCTGGATCTCCACCGTCACACTTACCCCAGATCATTTGTACTTAGATTCTCTTGTATAGGGTTTCTTTTTTACTCTCTGTCAATTTGTAATAAATAGGAATTGCACACCTTCATCGAAAATACTACAACGAGATTTTTTTTGCAATGTCGACAAAAATGGTGACTCTGTTGGGGAAGAGCTTCTCCTCCAACGAGAAACTGGTGACACAATCCTGACGTGACTAAGATAGGTTCGACTCAGAGGATGTTGGTCATCCGCTTCGACCAACAGGCGTTCGAAGATACATTGGACAAGCCGAACTCTACCATGAAGCTCGTACGACCTCGTAAGACTCACAAAATTTGGGATGTTAGTGCCACTGCGCCAATCTTGAAGTTGGTACCCGATATATCATCAACACATGTCATAGTCGTATACGCGATTGACATGTACTCCGCCAACAAGTCAAGTTCCTTGCCGAGGCCCGCACAACCTCAAAAAGTTTGCAGGGTGTGGGTTGCCAAACCGCTGTGCTAGACCCAACCTCCGCTCCAGTAGCTGTAGGTGCAGACAAGGTGAACGCGTATCATGCCTCTGTCTCTGAAGCTACATCCAAGAAGAACTTCACCAAGTCCCATGACGCGCGCATGCAACTTAATCTAGGCCATGGAGCATGCGCCGATCATAGGCGCATGGAGTCTCCTCCAGTCAATACAGCTAGTAATAAGGAATCGTATATTCCTACTCCAAATTCCTTTTACTATGTGCCCGAGCACGCTAGTCCAAAGAAGTTTAAAATATCCTAAGCTATGCGCACTCAGGGGGCTACACCGTTAGCACTCCAGAAGCAAGCGTCATTGTTGGTAACATGCGTTGCCAATGAAAAACTCTACAGGGTAGACCCAGACACACATGCGCCGAAAGTGGGTCGACACTTAGAGCCTTCTAAAACTCACTTGGATGTCGCAGTTGCACAAAAATCAAGTCGAGTGAAGAACATCGGGAGGACAGACCATGCACCAATCTGGTTGCACGCATAGAGGAAGTCTATCTCATATCAAGTCTTCCATTAACGGCCCGGTTGCAATTTTTACCGGATCAGGAAGAAAAATCTTTACTTTTACCTCCATGCCCAAGGGTTACCCGAGCACGTGAAGTGGGGGTAAAAAAAACTTCTATCGTCTGATTTACGCAATATGAATAGTCACAAGTATAAGACGAGAGAAGCAACACTCGCACATGATGTATCCCCTCAAAGTCACGCCTGTGCCATCATCATCATTAACTGTTGTTGCACTCAAGCCCCGATTCCTCCAAAAATATAGTCGGTGTTTGAGGAATTGCAATCAATAATTCCAACCCAACGACGTCCCTAGAGGCCACCACATGAAGAGGAGGAATTGATCGTTGTAACTACCATATTTCTAAAATACGGGTAATTTTATTATTTTGTCTAATTATAAATAATGTATTATAAAATTTTGTTATTTATTTTAATATAATGCATGTTATATATATATATATATATATATATGACTAATATTATTATTGGTTGGTAGATTGGACTATTTGATTAGACATGACTCTAGTGGACCTAACCAATTTGACCTGACAACTTAACTAATTAGATAGACTTGTTCATCTAGACCCAACTAGTTAACCATTCTTATTAGAATAGTGTTTAGGCTTAACCTTTATTAGGAAGAGAAACTTTCTCCCTAATTAATTTCTTTATGACAACCCTCAAGGGGTATTCTAGACATTATACATTACTTGGGAAATGGGATAGGTGGCCGGCCCTATTTGTGAGGAAAGACTTTCTTTGTTCTCATATTTTTATTCCAATTAATCACCATTTGTTGTTCTTCCCTAAATTGATCCATTCCTCAAACAAATTATTCATAATCCCCATCATATTTACACATCCTCACCATCTAAGGAGACTGGAAGCTTGAGGTTGGTAAGAGCACTTGGAGAGGAAGGCTTTGGATAAGAAGTTGGTATCCAAATTGTGTCCACTTGACTTTGCATTGGGAATCAATCTTCTAATAGTTAAATTATGAGATTCTCTCTCTAATTAGGTTCTAATTATTGCATCTAATCATTAGGAACCTATCCATACATTAGGACTATCTATAGGAAAAAGTTTTGACTTCTAATTGTTCCAATTGTGACTTTTACTTTGAATTTGGTACCCAATTTGAGGGAAATCTGAGATTGGAGCACCAAGTGGTTGTCATTAGGTTTAATAGATCTAATTAGGTTTGTATTAGTGTAGTAAGGTTAGCTACATGTCCAAAATTGGATACGAGTAGGGTGTATCGTGATACATTGTGATACCCTATGATACGAAGTGCTATTTTAGTAATTTACTTGTATATTCGGTTCCTACAAGCTAAACTCTTAATTTTGCATGGTGATTAGTTATTTTATACTATACCATACTTTGTGTGATTCATTGCACTACATGAGGGTTTAGGGGTTGTATCATGGTAGGGTGGCGATTGGAGATGTATCATTGGGTATCATAGTGTGTCACTAGTGTGTACACCATGTGTTTGCAATTAGTTGAGAGTTAAGTAGTGAGTACCATATGTCTATGCCTATATGATAATATATGAGTTACCTATGCATTGGTGATTAATGTGTGTGTGGTGATATGGGTATTCACATGAGTGTGTGTTTAGACAAGGGGGAGCATTAGGTCTGTTCTGATTATAACAGAACATGAAGGAGCAACAACAACAACAACAACAACAACAACAACAACAACAACAACAACAGTAATAGTGGTAATTGGTAGGAGGCAGTTGCACTTGAGCATGTGTGTTCCTCTGTGAACACACACAACAAGTTATGACTGAGTATATGGTCTAATGAAGGGTTTAAGTATCAGTGTTGAGGGAAGAGCAACACAGTGAAGGTTGTGAGGTGTTGCTCGAGTGTAAGTGCACATATAGGGATAATCAGGTTATTGTGGTCTCAGCAGACAGAGTATACTGCAGTAGTTGCAGCAGGATAGAAGGGTATTTGGTAACTGAGGGGTGAGACTGGGTAGTGAGGTACTTCCAGGATGCAAGTATCAACAAGGGGGAATGGTAAGTGTGGTATAGTTATAGTATGATTTAAGTTTTGGCAAGGGGATAATTGTACTATTGATTGAGGTTCTAGTGTAACTGAGTTAGCTTATGAATAGGTGTACGAGTGTCAGTGAGTTAAGAACCAGGAGTGAGAATGGGAACTTAATAGCAAGTGAGGTAGTGTGAGGAAGTATTTTGAGGTGGGTGTCCTTGGTATCAGAAATACCAACAAGTATATGTGTATGTGCAATTGAAGTGCACATGTAGGTATTAAGGAGAAAATGATTAAGTGGAGAACCAATATCAATAAGAACAACAGTAGCAATTGAAGCACCAACAATATCAGTAATATTAGGAGCAGCAACAGCTAGTTGTAAGGGGGAAGGGATTACAGTGCCTTATGCAATGGAGATGGGGATTGAGTATCAGTAGAGATTGATGTATCTGGCAGTGAGGCTTGGCATGCAATTACCTATAATAGAAGGGGTTGGTAGGACATGTGTTCAATATCATAACTAGAGGGTATCAGTCCAGTAGTGTACCAGTTCAGTGAGTGCAGGAGTTTGTATATTTGTGAGGGTTCACTGAATCCAAACAGTGGGAGTTAGTTGGTGTAAAGGATATTTGTTGGGTAGATGTTGGGTGCAGTCATACCTGCATGTGAGGTTGCTGTGCAAATTTATTATATACTTTAGTGGCTTAGTATCAGCGGATGTTGGTATATAGAGTTGTGGCCAGTTCATGTGTGGCCTGTACTAAAGTATAGAAGTAGCTTTGGTATAAAATATTGCAACTGCAAAATAATATCCTAGTGAGGGCTTGGATGTATAGGTTGACTGTGGATATTGAGGAATTATTGATGTGATCCTATGTGTTTGGATGTGGGAAGTGGTTGAGGTTGAGTTTTGAGCATTAATGGATTCCTATGTGATGGTATGAATAATCAGGGGTCTGTGTGAGTGTGGTTGAGAGTTGGTGAGGTATGAGGCTTGTGCAAGTGATGTGAAGAGCAACTAAAAGCATGCGGATTATCTGATCTGCATTGGAGGAGCTTTGAACTAAAGTTCAAGTGCAAGGAGACAGGCTGTATTAGAAACTAAAGGTCAAGGTTCCTGGGCAGAGATTGGTACATACAGGGAAATACTTGGATATGCAGGATAGATTATGAAGAATATGATTTAGGGCATCAGGAATGTGAGATGATGTGCAGTTGTACTATCAAGTAGTGAAGTGCATAGGGGATTTTTTTGGTGAAATAATTTTTAAGGGAAGAATTCGAGTAGTGATGTCAGGCTCTTAGGCTCTGGTTTAGGCTTGAAGAGAGTGTGACCACTGATACACTGTATCAGTAAAATGGGTAGTCCAGTGAGCTTAGGATACCTGGGCATTTAAGGATGGCTAGAGTGTCATTATGAAGAGTAACAATAGGAGTTTGACTGTGTGCATCAGTTCAAGGGTAGAGGTTAGCTAAGTATTTAGATATCATATTAGTGTCTAATACTAAACATTATAAATAGTAGTAGTAGTAGTAGTAGTAGTAGTAGTATATATATATATATATATATATATATATATATATATATATATATATATATATATATATATATAGATTATGTATGTATGGATGCATATAGTATCCTATTATCTAGTGTATATTGCTAATAGTGTAAGCTAGTGTTAACTAGTTAGTGACAAATATAGACTAACTAATGAGTGTTGGACCTAGATGTAGCAAGTTTGACTATGGTTGACCCAGTTTGAACTGGTTTAGCTAGTGAGACCTAAAAATGGCCTAGAAACTCATATTAGTGCATTTGGTCTCATTTCTCACTTTATTACACCAAGTAACCAGATATTCCTATTAGGTGTATGTGACACCCGCTCGGATACCGTGATATATCATTTGCTCAGGACCACAATCGAGTACATTCTCTGATAGTTTCTATTATTTAATAATTACTATAATACAAGTATTTAGAAATATATTACTTGATTCATGACACATTGGTACACGGACTAGTATACATATGGATATTCAGTCATAGGATATTATTCTTGTTTTATTGTTCTTCGTGTTCTCATATGGTTATTGGACAATGTTTAATAATAGTCAATGTTCAATATTCATTGTTTTACAATGCCTTGATTATCTTGCATCGTATCGTGTCATAGTTGGATCCATTGTATTAGTTAGGGAAAGGGAAAGTATTAACTAGATATGTGATCAAAGCCTAGACAATATTTAATATTCAATATTTAAGTTAGACAATGTTTATCCAATGTTTAAGCAGACAATCTTCAACCCAAGCCGATCACATATCTAACTAGTATTTCAAACACTTAGTATAGTTACAGTTCTTCACAATATTCTATTTATTATCTTTATTCTATTTCATCGTGATCAGTTTATACCATATTGTTCTAGTTTATCAATCTCACCGACCAAACCATAACCAAGGAATAGATTCCGCAGAGGTAGGGCTAAAGCAAAACTATATCTGTCCAGTCTATTGAAACGAGTATATATAAGTTACCACCATTTAGTCTATAAAATTACAAAAATAAAGATTATTATGAGACCTCTAGAAAACTATAATGCATATTTTATTGTTATTGTTTGAATATATATATATATATAACACCATCCTCGTTCAACTCTATCCAGTGTGGCACCAAAGCTTGGAAAAGGGGACGAGTTTGAACTTAGTATCGGCCGATACCTACCCGATATGGCCGATACCGATACATGTACTATATTTTTAATGTGGAATATAACATCTATTTTAACTATATAGATACATATATTTATATCTGTTATCAATTATATTCTTTGTTTTCATCTATCTTACCAGTTGGCACCCATGACCCGAGCACGTGCACGTCGCTTGAGAGTAGTACCTCCTACTGTTAAGAAGGAAGTGGTACCTCCTACTGTTAAGGAGGAAGTGACTATTAAGGAGGAAGTGACACCTCCTACTGTTAAATTTGAAGCGTTTGTTAAGGAGGAAGTGGCAACTCCTACTATTAAGGAGGAAGTGTTACCTCCTACTGTTGGGCAGGCACAACTCAGAGGAAGGGTTTCAGTCACCTATCACCTATAGTGGAGATTAATCTCCTAGATGCTGCTTATGCGAAGTATTTGAGGAACTGGGTTCTGCCCCATTGTATTGGATTTCCTTGAGATATTGAGAAATTGGATAAGACTTATGGTGTAACTGTGATACTTTTATTGTGCTTATTGTGTGACTGTGATACTTTTATATTATGCTTTTTGTGTGACTGTGATACTTTTATTTTGTGTTTATTGTGTGATTGTGATATTTCATATACTTTTGTGATATTTCATACCCAGAAAATTCAACGGAGGGTTGCTCCGGGTCTGTCTATTTTTATGAACTATTATAAGTCTGTGTATTTATTTTATTCATATTAAATGTATGTTAATTTACCGGTATTGAGTGTTCTATCGAAGGGGTCGACGAACCCAGAAAATTCAACGGAGGGTTGGTCCGGGTCTATTTATATAAATTGTGAATTCATAAACTGCAGGAAGATTGCTTTGAAAACCATTTTATATTTCTTTTTTTACTTTTCACTAAAAATTTAGCGATGTTTATATACGTCGCTGAATACGTCGCTAAATACGTTGCTGGATGTCGCTAAATTCCTGACATGACAGTATTTGCCAGGTCAATAAAATATCGCTAAATGTGTTACAAAAAGTCGCTAAACAGAAAAAATTTAGCGACACACAAATGCGTCGCTAATTTAGCGATGTTGCGTCGCTAAACGTCGTTAATATGAAAAATATTAGCGATACAAATACGTCGCGAGAAAATGTCGCTATAGTGACGTTTTGCTACGTTTTTTCTGTCAACGACTAGCTTAAATGCGACTTCATTAAAATATCGCTAATTATGTCGCTTAATTTTTTTACAATATTTTTAGGCCATTTAGTGAATTTCTAGACGTCGCTAATTTGACTTATTCTGGTAGTGAGAGAACGCCTTTCAGTCTGTGTAAATCCCCTGACCTAAAATAGGTATATTATGTGTATTTTATATTATTATATTTATTATAGATGTTGAATTTTTTTAGAATATTCTCTTAGTTAATTAGAAAATAAGTTTCTAGATATATTTACTTATATAAATATTTATTTAGAATTATTTTTAGGCTATTTTAGATTTTTGGAAATTTTTCTAGAATTTTTGGTAATTAAAACCTAGGAAACATAAATTTTTAGGACTTTCATGATTTACTATGAGACCATACTTGCATGTTACTAGCAAATATTTAATTTAGGGTTAAAATATTTAAATATATTTTTCTATAATTTGTTTAGAATTCTAAGGAATTTATTTGGATTGTTGGAATTATTTATAATTTTTTTGGATATATATATAGTCTTTATATTAGATACATGCTAATTTAGTATTAATAGATATTAATAAGATTATATATAAATTATTTGTATTATCTTTAATTCTATTTAAGATTATAAATTATTGAGATAAATTAAAACTATATTTTAAACTAATTCAAATCCCGAGTCTACTAGGAAAGCAACTTCATGCATATCATATCCTTATTTAAACTGATCCTAATCATTACCAAATTAGCCAAGCCTAGTCATATTCAATTAAATAGTTTTCCCCATTATAAATACCTATTAGACTTATGAAATAAACTCATCTTTCATATTTTTCTTCCCTAAACTCCTTTATTTTTCGTCCAAAAATAGTCAAAATTTGTCATAAATTCAGCCTCATTTTCTAGTAGTTATGATGACTTAAAAAGACGATATCTCCTAGCTCCGGACTCCAAACGCACTCCAAATTTTTTTTAGAACCATATCAAGGTTATTTTTCTGAATATATAAATTATTTTAATTATTTCTGAAACTATTTTTCCAAAAAATTCTAAAAGTGCCAGTTGTCCAAAATCAGATGCGTTTCCGTATTTTTGAGATTTCGGGAGATCCTGAACTCAGAATTTTGAGCCGTTTGAAGTTTCAAAAAGCTAACATTATGAAATTCGGTAAAATTATTTTTTCAGAATTTAAAATATAAGTTTAATATACTATAAAATTCGTACAACGTAGACGTAAATAGAAAATTACCGAAAACTGTCATCTATGCGCCATTGTAGCCATAACTCTTTACCGATTTGTGATTTTATAAAATTATCAATTCCGGCATTCATATAGCACTGAAATCCATAGGATTCCACACTCAAATTCAGGATTTGAGTTGATTAACTTTTTGGTCAACGGATCGCCTCGATTTGCGTATCATGGATCCCAAATTCGTAAAGTTGACTTTCTTTGGACCAAAATTAGGGTTTAACAATAAAATTAGATTATAGTAAAATTAAAATAATATTTTATATTATTTTATTCAGAATTAAAATAAATTAAAATGGAGGAACTTATTCAACCACTTTTGTAACCTAACTTGTTTAATTTATGTGACGGGTAGATCGGACGACGCTTTGAGTTACGACTTCATCCTTTTTCAGAGAAGACAAGTATACCTTGCATTATACTATGATTTATATTCCATATAGTATATACATTTTATTTCTGTCATTTAGTTCATATATTTTTAACTGCTATATAAACTGTGCGTCCAAGGATAACTTGGGTGCAACGACGGTGGCGTCGTATTTTATCTTGATTATATATATTATGCATGTTAAACTAGATTTATGAGACCACCACATGATTAGAGGCATCATTAGGTTTCATTGGCCATGGCACATCTGTTACACGAGTGTGAGCCTCATGTAGGACACAGACTTGCGTGACAGGCTGGCCTCCTATACGTATGGAACGTACAATAGGGAATAACTGCTGATAGAATTTACATAATTAGAAGTCTTGACAGTTATTATAGGTATCATTGTGTCATCGTATGACATACTTAGAGCATGGGGTAGAAAGAACAAAAAGTAAGGCGTTTGGGCTCCTTTGCACCTTTCTTGTGTAACCCGTACGCTCCGCCGGAGATGCGCGGTCATGATGACACCTATATATTAACTAGCGGTCTTTGGCGTTCAAAAGACGACATACTTTGTAGGCCCCTGATTCTCCGAGAGAATCATGCCAATCCCATTTTGGCCATTTAGCCAACTTGTTAGAAAGTTGTTCTCAAAATGCATTCACATAGATGGTTAGACGACCCATTGGATATTTATTTTTTAGTACTTTATTGGCATGCTTCTAAGTATCTTGTTATGTCCCTCTGAGGACCTGGTCCCTTGCCAGGTGTAGACGATCATGATTATTTGTAGGAGAGCGGATCAGGACTTGCTACTTATCTCTCTTTCGAGGAGATCTTCTCTTCGAGCCTCTCTGATTATTAGTTGATGTACTTATGTTATTTCTCTTATATTCTAGTTTGTTAGTGGATTTGTCTCCACCCAACTACTTGTTCTTATCAAACATCTTATACTTGATTCAGTTATATAGTTGATTTGGTGATTTATTTATATTTGATTCTGTGGATGAGATTTAGTTACGCCCTGTGACTTGTGACAAATATATACCATTTGTGAATTATTATTCATAATACAGCGTATGTATGTGTTATGATTTTCATATATTGGAGTCTCCATATACATACAGCTGGCATGCTTACGTATTCCTAGTCCTACGTATTTTGGGACTGGGGCATGACATGTTTTAGTGGTGGCCCATGCAGGTCGAGAGTATATTGTCTTGGTTACATTACCGTACCGAGCAAGCCTGCAAATATGATTAGAGTATAGGATCTCATCCATATTTGACTATGACTCACATTCCTTCCAGTCTATTTTATTTAAATAATTGGATCCTGCTTGATTCATGTACTTCCCTAATAGTTTCTTGAGTATAGCCTTCTGCTAGAATATAGAAATCCTTGTTGTTAGGATAATAATTAGGGTAACATTCCTACTAAGAATAAAACTAGAATATTAACACATCACTAAGTTTAGAATACCTAATGAACCCTAGCATCCCTTACCTGTAGATTAATTGACCACTATCCTTTGATATATTTATGAAGGACTTGAGAGTAGTATAGACACTAGTAGGGTTAGTTAGAAATTTGACCATATTGTTTGACCCTAGTATTGAGGAACCAATAGAAATCTAAGGTTGAATATTAGGACTAAACCTAACTTTCATAGTAAGATAGTATTAGAGAACTATAAATTTAGCTTCTTATCTTTATATTAGCAGAACAGTACCTTAGGAAGTCAAGAGGAATGAATATAATGTTTTCCTTGATCATACCTCGAACACGGAGATTAGCATACCACCTTTCCTTAAAAAACCATGATATTATCAAGAGTCTCTCTATTTAATTTTATATCTAGTTTTTTTGAAACCTTAACGCTCGCTAATTGTGCGACGACTAAAATTTTCCTTCATCTTTCAATTCGTGCCACCTACCCTCCTGATTGTAGGCAAAGTGATTCATTTTATGTTAGGATATATAGTTTGCTAGAAATATAGTTGTTAATCTTGAATTTTGAATTATGTGCTTAGTAGTTAGAACTTGATAGTTTGAGTTGCTTATTTAGATTATAATTTTATGATTATCCTTTAGTTTCTAATCAAGTAATTTGTTCCACATATCTCAAAACAGGTTATGTCCTATTTCACTTGAGGGCCAGTAACTTTTCCATTCTTAATATTAATACTTTGTTCTATAAGCAGTATGATTAAGACTTAAGATGACCATTACCTATATAATGCAATAGGATACCCTATTAAGTACCAAGATCTTTTCTCGTATACCCTAATAAGAGTTTCTACTTTATTTTTAAGAACAATATTATTTTGTGGAATCTCCTTAAGGTAGTTACAATATTAGTTAATTCTTATAAGTTGGGTATTATGCCTCACAACCTAGTATCACATAGTCATTTTGACCCATTAATGAAGTATAATTGAATGACACCAACTATAGACTAGCATAAGAAGATAGTGTTTATCCAGACTGTAGAACTTAGAGGCCCATACCCCCATTTGGTCGACTAGAGACTTAGATAAGAAGTTAGTATGACAACTATAGAGGCACAACACAGGACGAGTCTTATCTTCTTGGTGAACTTGAATTATTTTGTACTTTCTTTCATCATAATCCAGCATATTTATATTTTTTGTACTACCTCGACTTTTGCTGCGATTATACCCTAGTTTTGCAAGCTTATTCTTTTATCAAGCTTGTTCATGGCATATGTATTATTGGTTGCATACACTAATATAATTGTCTATCTAGAATCAGTGTATTATGGTCTAGCTAACCTTAGTTCGCTTGGTTCGCTCTTCGCATGACTACTTTACGTGGATTGAGACATATAGTTGACTAGTAGACGAATATACTTGCCCTCTAAACACGTTCGAGCATATCGTATCGGTTACATAACTGTACTGATATGAGCATGCGAATAGAAATTTACCAAAATAAGATTTCAATCCACAACTGCCCTGACAACCCTTTTTTTTGAATTCTTTAATAGCCTTGAACCCCGTACTTGTATTCTATCACCTCCTCCTTGAATTCTTTATTATTGTTTTCCTTCTTCCCCTATTTCGGAAAATCGAACATTCGTGCTTGGTATAATACACAGAGAGTACTAGATATACCTCATAGGCCAATCACATTACTTGGTAACTATCTTTTGTAATTAAGGGCATAAAATATGTGAGATATTTTTGTGTTTGGGGATTCAATAACACGATTAAATAATTTAAGAAAGTTTTTCTTAAATGTATAGCCTTATGTGATAAATGGATAAATTCTAAGTTGGGTAGAAGTTGCATTGTCAACTTGAGGTAACTCCAATTTTAGATTTTGATTAAGTAAGATTAGATTGAGAGATTTAGGTCATTTTAATTTTGGATTTTTTTTGAAGAATGATTAAGATGATGAGGATTTAATGAATTTTGAAATCTTGATATTGCAGACAAAATATTTATAACTTGAGCACATGATTTAAATTTTGAATATTGAATGTTGAATCATCGATTTAAATTTTGAGGATAAATATATAATTTTAGACTTGAACAATTGGTGAATTTGATTTAAAATTTTATAATTTGATATTTTGAATTAAAAGTTGAATTTTCATTATTGGATCACCTATTTAAATATTGAGGATAAAATTAAATTTAAAATTCTAGTTTTGAAGTGATCGCGATAGATTTGAATAGATTTTGTTATTTAAATTTTTGGAAGAGATTATGATTGACTTGCCTTATATACGATTGTGAAAGATTTAGCAAATCATGCCTTATTTTTAATTTCGAGGACAAAATTCTTTTAAGTTGGGTAGATTGTAAACACCCTCACCTAAAATAGGTATTTTATGTGTATTTTATATATTTATATTTATTATAGATGTTAATTTTTTTAGAATATTCTCTTAGTTAATTAAAAAATAAATTTCTAGATATATTTACTTATATAAATAATTATTTAGAATTATATTTAGGCTATTTTAGATTTTTGGAGATTTTTCTAAAATTTTGGTAATTAAAACCTAGGAAACATAAATTTTTAGGACTTTCATGATTTACTATGAGACCATACTTGCATGTTATTACTACCAAATATTTAATTTAGGGTTAAAATATTTAAATATATTTTTCTGTAATTTATTTAGAATTCTAAGGAATTTATTTGGATTTTTGGAATTATTTATGATTTATTTGGATATATATAGTCTTTATATTAGTTACATGCTAATTTAGTATTAATAGATATTAATAAGATTATATATAAATTATTTGTATTATATTTAATTTTATTTAAGATTATAAATTATTGAGATAAATTTAAACTATATTTTAAACTAATTCAAATCCTGAGTCTACTAGGAAAGCAACTTCATGCATATCATATCCTTATTTAAACTGATCCTAATCATATCCAAATTAGCCAATCCTAGTCGTATTAAATTAAATAGTCTCCCCATTATAAATATCTATTAGACTTATGAAATAAACTCATCTTTCATATTTTTCTTCCCCAAACTCCTCTCTTTTTTGTCCAAAAACAGTCAAAATTCGTCATAAATTCAGCCTCATTTTCTAGTAGTTATGACGATTTAAAAAGACGATATCTCCTAGCTCCAGACTCCAAACGCACTCCATTTTTTTGTTAGAACTATATCAAGGTTAGTTTTCTGAATAAATAAACTATTTTAATAATTTTTGAAACTATTTTTCCAAAAAATTCTTAAAGTGCGAACTGTCCAAAATCAGACGTGTTTTCGTATTTTCGAGATTTTGGGAGATCCCGAACTCAGAATTATGAGCCGTTTGAAGTTTTGAAAAGTTGACATGATGAAAATTATATAAAATTATTTTTTAGAATTTAACATGTAATTTTAATCTACTGTAAAATTTGTGCAACATAGACGTAAATAGGAAATCACCGAAAACTGTCATTTGTGCGCCCTTGTGGCCATAACTCTTTACCGACTTGTGATTTTATGAAATTGTCTATTCTAGCGTTCATATTGCGCTAAAATCCATAGGATTCCACACACAAATATAGGATTTGAGTTGGTTGCCTTTTTGGTCAATGGATCGCCTTGATTTGCGTGTCATGGATCCCAAATCCGTAAAGTTGACTTTTTTGGGTCCAAAATTAGGGTTTAACAATAAAATTAGATTATAGTAAAATTAAAATACTATTTTATATTATTTTATTTAGAATTAAAATAAATTAAAATGGAGGAACTTATTCACCCACTTTTGTAACCTAACTTGTTTAATATATGTGACGGGTAGATCGGATGACGCCTTGAGTTGCGACTTCATCCTTTTTCAGAGCAGACAAGTATACCTTGCCATTGTACTATGATTTATATTCTATATGGTGCATGCATTTTATTTCTGTCATTTAGTTCATATATTTTTAACTGCTATATAAACTGCGCGTCCAAGGATAACTTGGGTACAACGACGGTGGCGTCGTATTTTATCTTTATTATATATATTATGCATGTTGACCTAGATTTATGAGAACACCACATCATTAGAGGCATCATTAGGTTTCATTGGCCGTGACACATCTGTTACACGAGTGTGAGTCTCATATAAGACACGGACTTGCGTGACAGGCTGACCTCTTGTACGTATGGGACCTACGATAGAGAATAACTGCGGATAGAATTTGCATAATTAGAAGTCTTGGCAGTTATTAGAGGTATCATCATGTCATGGATATGACATGCTTAGAGCATGGGGTGGAAAGAACAACAAGTAAGGCGTTTGGGCTCCTTTGCACTTTCCTTGTGTAACCCGTATGCTCCGCCGGAGATGCGCGGTCATGATGACCCCTATATATTACCTGGCGGCCTCTAGCGTTCAAAAGACGACATGCTTTGTAGGCTCCTGATTCTCCAAGAGAATCATGCCAATTCCATTTTGGCCAAATAGCCCACTTGTTGGAAAGTTGTTCTCAAAATGCATTCACATAGATGGTTAGGCGACCCATTGGATGTTTATTTTTCAGTACTTTATTGGCATGCTTCTATGTATCTTGTTATGTCCCTCTGAGGACCTGGTCTCTTTTCAGGTGTAGACGATCATGATTATTCGTAGAAGCGCGGATCAGGACTTGCTACTTATCTCTCTTTCGAGGAGATCTTCTCTTCGAGCCTCTCTGATTATTAGTTTATGTACTTAAGTTGTTTCTCTTATATTCTAGTTTGATATTGGATTTGTCTCCACCCAACTACTTATTCTTATCAAGCATCTTATACTTGATTCAGTTATATAGTTGATTTGGTGATTCATTTATATTTGATTCTGTGGATGAGATTTAGTTATGCCCTGTGACTTGTGACAAATATATACCACTTGTGAATTATTGTTCATAATACAACGTACGTATGTGTTGTGGTTTTCATATATTGTAGTCTCCATATACATACGGCTGGCATGCTTACGTATTCCTAGTCCTACGTATTTTTGGACTAGGACGTGACAGTTAGCGCTAGAAGCCATGGATAGAGTAGCGCTGACTCAACCGAAGATTATTCTACCCTAGGCTGATCCGCAGCGATGTCGGGCACTATTGTGGATTTTAAGAGGATAGGGCCGAAGGACTTCAAGGGCACCGAGGGAATCTTGTACGCAAATTACTGGATAGAGGACATCGAGAGGAACTTGCGATTGGCGCAGATTCTGGAGATCCTACGGATAGAGGCAGCCTGCAGCTAGATGTTCGATATTGTACTAACATAATTTCATATGGATCCAAGGATTGCTGCACCTGGATTGACTTATGGAGCTTTTGAAGGGCTCTTCAAAAAGAAGTTTTTTTTGGATATGGCTTAGAGTGCATTAGAGAGCCAGTTTTAGGATCTCTTACAAGGGAGTATGTCGGTGGACGAGTACGCCGCAGAGTTTTGTAGACTGGGCAGGTTTATAGAGGGGCAGAATCCTCTAGGGAGAGCAAGAAAGTTTCGGAAGAGTTTGATCAGGGAGGTCAAATCCCACACCAGGGGTCACCACACTGCTACCTTTGAGGAGATGCTGGCGGATGCCCAGTAGGCGGAGGATAACTTGGAACTCAGGCCAAGAGGATGAGAGACGTATCAAGGGGAGTTAGCAGCAGTACGGGTCCAGCTAAGTGACCCCATTTTTAGCAGCCGAGAGTATTTCAGCTTCAGCAGTTTCCTATGCCAGTCAGGGCACCAGCTCAGATAATATATCAGTTTCAGAGGCTAGTTCATCAGGCGCCACAGCAGCCTCAGAGGCAGACCCAACAGATTTTACCTTGTACCTATTGTTGGAGGCATGGGCACGATTGGAAGAACTGTCGGTAGAGGCTCAGACAATGCTTGTATTTTGGTTGTCCTGATCATCAGGTGAAGGAGTGTTCCAAAAACCCGTATGATCCATATCGTGGTGTAGTTCTACATCACAGAGGTAGAGTTAGGCTACCTGTAGCACCGTAGATAGCCCATCACCCGCGAAAGGAGTCTCCCCAATATGGTGGAGCATTTGCGATGACGGTCGAGGAGGCCGACGCTACAGGTGATGGGTTAGCATGTTTTGTCCGTTCTATTCTGTTC
Source organism: Iris macrosiphon (assembly GCA_036927795.1). Lineage (NCBI taxonomy): Eukaryota > Viridiplantae > Streptophyta > Magnoliopsida > Asparagales > Iridaceae > Iris > Iris macrosiphon. The sequence continues at coordinate 51,844,075 of JAYESA010000018.1, forward strand.
CTTTCCATCTATTATTTTGTATGCTTTTGTGCTATAGTATAATTATTAGAATACCCTGACAGAGACTACAATACCATGATGGACAGAGACCATGATAATGTATATGACCATAATTAGTGATTCTTTTTAAATTGCAAGCTTGCATGATTTTAGACGGGTTAGAAGTTTGACCTAGAGGAGATACAACCATCTTTAAATTTTGAGGACGGAATTTTTCTCAGGAGGGTAGACTTGTAACTACTACATTTCTAAAATAGGGATAATATTGTCATTTTATATAATTATAAATAATGTCTTATACAATTTTGTTATTTATTTTAATATGATGAATGTTATATATATATATAGGTGACTAATATTATTATTGGTTGGTAAATTGGACGATTTGATTAAATATTTCTCTAGTAGACCTAACCAATTTGACATGACTCTAGTGGACCTAACCAATTTGACATGACAACTTAACCAATTAGTTAGACTTGTTCATTTCGACCCACATAGTTAACCATCCTCATTAGAATAGTGTTTAGACTTAACCTTCATTAGGAAGGGAAGCTCCCCCTAATTAATTTCTTCATGACAACCCTTAAGGGATATTCTAGACATTATATATTACTTGGGAAAGGGGATAGGTGACCGACCCTATTTGTGGGGGGAGACTTTCTTTCTCCTCTCACTTTTTATTTCAATTAATCCTCATTTTGTGTTCTTCCCAAAATTGATCCATTCCTCCACCAAATTCTTCATAATCCTCCTCAAATTCACTCATCCTCACCATTTAAGGAGACTAGAAGCTTGAGGTTGGCATTAACACTTGGAGGAAAAGTCTTTGGATAAGAAGTTGGTGTCCAAATTGTGTCCAATTGACTTTGCATTGGGAATCCATCTTCCAAAAGGTAAATTCTGATATTCTATCTCTAATTAGGTTCTAATTGTTGTATCTAATCATTAGGAACCTACCCATACATTATGACTACCCATAGGAAGATGTTTTAACTTCTAATTGTCCCTATTGTGACTTTTACTTTGAGTTTGGTGCTCAATTTGGGTAAAATCCGAGATTGGAGCACCAAGTGGTTGTCATTAGGTTTAATAGATCTAATTAGGTTTGTATTAGCGTAGTGAGGCTAGCTACGTGTCTACAATTGGATACGAGTAGGGTGTATCGTGATACATTATGATACTCTATGATACAGAGTGCTATTTTAGTAATTTTCTTGTATATTGGGTTCTTACATGCTAAACTCTTAATTTTGTATGGTGATTAGTTATTTTATAGTATACCATACTTTGTGTGATTCAATGCACTACATAAGGATTTGATGGTTGTGTCATGGTGGGGTGGCTATTGGGGATGTATCATTGGATATCATGGTATTTTACTAGTGTGCACACCATGTGTCTGCAAATAGTTGAGAGTTAAGTAGTTAGTACCATATGTCTATGCCTATATGATAATATATGAGTTACCTATGCATTGGTGATTAATGTGTATGTGGTTATATGGGTATTCACATGAGTGTGTGCTTAGACAAGGGGGAGGATTAGGTCTGTTCTGATTATAACAGAACATGAAAGAGCAGCAGCAACACTAACAGTAATAGTGGTAATTGGTAGAAGGCAGTTACACTTGAGCATGTGTGTTCCTCTGTGAATACACACATCAAGTTGTGACTGAGTATAGGGTCTAATGAAGTGATTAAGTATCAGGGTTGAGGGAAGAGCAGCACAGTGAGGGTTGTGAGGTGTTGCTCTAGTGTAAGTACACATGTGAGGAGAATTGGGTTGTTGTGGTTTCAGCAGACAGAGTATACTGCAGTAGTTGCAATAGGATATAAGGGTATTTGGTAACTGAGGGGTGAGAATGGGTAGTGAAGTACTCCCAGGATGTAAGTATCAGCAAGGGAGAGTGGTAAGTGTAGTGTAGTTGTAGTGTGAGGTAAGTTTTGGCAAGGGGATACTTGTACCATTGATTGAGGTTCTAATGAAACTGATTTAGCTTATGAATAGGTGTAAGAGTATCAGTGAGTTATGAACCAGGAGTGAGAATGGGAACTTAAGATCAAGTGAGGTAGTGTGAGAAAGCATTTTGAAGTGGCTGTCCTTGGTATCAGAAATACCAATAAGCATATGTGTATGTACAATTGAAGTGCATATGTAGATATCAAGGAGAAAAGAATTGAGTGGAGAACTAACATCAATAATAACAGCAGTAGAAATTGAAGCACCAACAACAGCAGTAATATTAGGAGCAATAGCAGCTAGTTGTAAAGGGGATTGGATTGTAGTGCCTTATGCAATGGAGATGGGGATCGAGTATCAGTAGGGATTGATGTATCAGGCAGTGAGGCTTGGCATGCAATTACCTGTAGTAGAAGGGGATTTTCTACACTACAGGGCCACATATTTGTATAGGTGAGGGGTTTTGTTGTTTCTTACGCATGAATTAGTAGTTCACTCATAGTTTTCATTGAAGGAGAACTATGCTGCTAATAGTTAATCAAAGAAAGAATGATGAAAGAAATAGTAGTAGTAGTTTTCAATATAGACTGTTCACGTAGTGATTTTAGTTTTGTTGTGTTGGGTGGGAACTACAATAAGAGGGACTTGGTTTATATTAAGCAACTGTTCACATACAATTTTTTTTAATGAAGAAACTAAGAAGAGAAACAGTGGAGTAATATTATTTGTTTTCCACCTACCTTTAGTTTTCTCTGTTACTTTAAATCCCTCCATGTCCCTTTGTGACCTATGCTCTATTGTTTCATAAGAGCATCATTAGTAGTTGGGATTATTCAATAAAATTTGGGATCTAAAATTTTAAAAAATAAGGTACATATAGAATGAGATTTAATTTGTATGAGATAGTATGAAATGATAAAGTGAGCTCCGGTTACAAAGATTGTGTGGTCAAAAATTGATGTGAAAAAAAAAAAAAAAATCTAAAATCTAAAACTAGAATTTAGAGTTTAGAAAGTTGGAATCCAAATTGGAACTTACTATTCTACAAAATTGGTTTCTACAATCTAGAATCTAGAAATTGGAATGTCCAACCTATAGCTCCCATGGGTGGGATGAGACCGAAAATCTGAAAATTGGAACTAGGGATGGAACTTACTATTCTACAAAATGAACTTGGAATGAGAGAGAAAATTCTGAATATAGAAATGGGATCAGAGATAAGCCTTACGAAGGATGCTCTAATGGATTGGTCTCAAATAATTTGACAGAAAATAGCGTATAAAGTATTAAAATTTCGTAAAATTGCATCTAGAGCATATAAGTTTCAAAATTTTCAAAAAAAACATATGAACGCCATTTTAAGGACATTTTTAAGCAAAAGTCCAAAAATGCCCTTAAATAGGACGTTTAGGAGCAAAACACTCGGAAGAGGGACATGTCAAGCACCAGGCTCCTCGCGAAAGCTCTCGACTCCGTTGTCGTCGAGGTCGCCAATGTCATGTCCCACACCGCCCACCTCCACAGCTCCCTCTCCGACCCCGACCTCTCCCTCTCCCCGCCCCCCTTGGTCTCCTCCTCCTCTGATCCTTCCTTCCTCCTCCGCCTCGCCCGCGCCGAGCGCCTCAACACCCTCAACCGCGTCACCTAACTCACCTCCCGCCTCGGCCGCCGCCACTGCCCCTACCGCCCTTCTCCCTCGGACTTCAAGCACGTCTACTCCTACCGATCCTCCTCCTCTCCACCCCTTCCCCTTCACCTTCCCCTTCCTTCATCCTCCTTCCTCCTCTCCGCCGGGGACATCCTTCTTCCTCCTCTCTGCCAGGGACATAGTTTGTTCCAAAATATCATTTTTATGGACGTTTTTGGACTTTTGCTTAAAAAGAACTTTTTTATGCTTTTTTTGAAAATTTGGAAACTTTTATGTTCTTGACACAATTTTACAAAATTTTAATACTTTATATGCAATTTTTTGATAATTTCTGCAGGTCCCTACAAATTCAAACTATGTAGAGTATGGAACAATTTGCAACTATACCCCTCTCTTCATACACATGGCATGTCCCTATAGGTGGAGTGGTATGGAGAGCATATTAATGCTCCTAAAGGAAAGCAACTCACATCTTACTCATTTAATGCCATGGGCCCCACCTTACCATTCTTTCTCTGGCTTACCAAGAAGGGGGTGGTAACTTGCATTTATGCCCCCACTTAATTGGTATTTGTAATCATAGCTATTAATAACTTAGCCATGGACTTAAAAGCTTCTATGAATGGTATATATATTTTGGTGCATTGTTCTACTATGCACATGGAACATGTTCTTTAGACAACTCTAAATACATACAACTATACATCATATTCATGCAAGATATTTATAAATAAAGATTATAGGTCCAATTGGTGTGTATATATACATGGGATTATAGAATTATTTTAGTGGACAAGCAGGTGTATATGTGTTAGCAAGTTAATAAATAGGAAATCAATAGCAGTGTACAACTAGGTCTTAAATATCTTAATTAATATAGGTTATTAACCTTAGTGTTATTAATTTTATTAGGATGGCAGTTAAGTAAATTATTTATTAATATATTAGGTTCTTGGATTTTCTAGGACTTTGGATCTGATTTTTGGATTCCAGAACTCAACGGATTGGACGCACCAAGAAAGTATACCTTGCCAATTAATTTATAGTATTTACATGCATATTTTCTAACTAGTCATTTACTTTGGATATATTGCTATGTTTTACATGTCTCTAACCTGTATGATTACATGAGTATTGCCGCTAACGCATAGACATGATACACGGATTCATATTTCATGGCATATAGGCGACGTGTACATGATTATTACTATTTTTTTGGGGATGGGTTTACCTGTATACTTGATATACTGGCGTATCACTTGTTAGAGTTAGACTGGACGTGTCACGGGTGCGTCACGGACAGTAGCATTGGGCGGGAAGGACAATCATTAGATGTAAGGGCTACTACGCATATATCACTATTTACGTATTACTATATATAGTTTCGAGACATCTTGTATACGGAATTACAAGACTCTAATATTTACCAGGAGATTCCATGTCTGCAGGAGCTATGAACCTCTTTTACTTACCGGATAATTTCGTGTTTGGAGCTACAGATCTCTTTTCTTTACCGAAAGACTCCGTGTCTGGGGCTTCGGATATATGTATTTTATTTTTAGACAACCCGCACGTCGAACGTTGTCATCATTTGTGTATCACATAGATTGGTTAGACTGGTTGTGATTAATTGTATATAGACCCCTATATACTTTTTCGCATAATATTTACCGTGTTTCATATATATGACATATTTTTATGTATCTTGTTACGTCCCTTTGAGGACCTAGTTCCTTTCTAGGATATTGTTGATTGCTGACATAGGACTATTAGGATACATCTTTCGGGATCCAGGTATATCTTGATGGTACCTTCTTTATCATTCTTTAATAGTTTATTTCTAGTCCAAGTTTTTTTAGTGGTTTAGTTAGAATTATTGATGTATATTATTGACGATTGGACACATTATCTAATTAGGAAGCTTATACGTATTTGAGTCAGACAAGAGTCTAGTTGAATGCGTAGCTGGCCATTGCCATGTGGCTTGGTCCCGCATATTTTGGGACTGGGACGTGACATGTTGGTATTTGCTTGGATTCGTGCACAAATACGAACACTAAACATGATATCGGGATAATTAGCGGTTAAGTAGAGCAAGCTATTATTCATACCTCTATACTTACGAATGTCAAACAATTTACCGTTGTCATCTTGATCAAGCTTTGTTGTAATAGCCATTGGAGTTCTCATAGATTTGGAAGAGTCCATTTCAAAGTGTTTCAGAAGATCTTTGGTCTACTTGGCTTTATTGACAAAGGTTTCTTGTGGGCATTGCTTTATTTGAAGTCTAAGAAAGAAGGAGAGTTTTCCTATAATACTTATATCAAATTAATGTTGCATAACTTTAGTAAACTCTTCATAAAATATTTTGTTAGTAGAACCAAAAATAATATCAACAGAAATTTGGACTAATAACAAAGTGTCTGTGAGACTTAATAAAGAGAGTGGTGCCAATTTTGTATTTTAAAAATTATAAAAAATCAAAAAAGTACTTAGACAATCATACTAAGCACGGGGAGGTTGTTTGAGGCCATAAAGAGACTTCTACAATTTGAAAACATATTCTGGGGAAAAAAATTACTCGGGAGGTTACTCAACACAGACTTTCTCTTTGATAAATCCATTACGAAAAGTATTTTTAACATCCATTTGAAAGTGTAAAAAATTATTAAAGCAAGCAAAACACAAAGCATTCTAATAGGCTCTAAACGAGCAACTGGTACAGGCTTCTTCATAATATGAACCTTCTTCTTGATTATAACTTTCTTCAACCAATCTTGATTTGTTTCTAGTTACAATGCCATCCCCATCAGGCTTATTTTGAAACACCCATTTAGTTCCAATAAAAATATTGGGCCTAGGAAATAATTTCCAAATTTGGTTTCGCTTAAATTAATTTAGTTCTTCTTGTATAGCAAGCATCCAAAATTCCTTTAAAAGCATCTTTAATATTTATAGGCTCTATTTGAGAGATAAAAGAAACATTACCATAATAATCTCTCATAGAAGATTGAGTGCTAACTCTTATTGATGGATAATCAATAATGAGATCCTTGGGATGATGAGTGACAATTTTTCACTCCTTAGGTAAGCCATTTGGAAGGTCTCTAAGATTTGAGTTACATTTGATGGAGTCGTCTCAAACCCAAAACTAGGTGAATGATCATCTTTTTCTTCAAGAGGCACTCTCCAAATTGTAAGAAATATCATCATCATCGTTAGAACTAAATGTAGGGGATTTTTGTTCATCAAAAGAGACATTGATAGATTCTTCAACCACAGGGCTCTTTTATTGAAAAAATAAAAAAACCTTTATTATGCATTGAATATCCAAGGAATATAACTTCATTAGTTTTTTTTTTCAAATTTGTCTAGGTTATTCTTGGTGTTCAAGATAAAATATTTACAACAAAAAACTTTAAAAAATTCAATAGAGAGAATTTTGTCAAACCAAAGCTCATATAGAGTTTTGTATCCACCTAATTATGGGAGGAATATTTTTGTCATTTTACTATTATTTAAACGTTAGTTTTATATTTACATAGTTATAAATATATTGTTACTAGTTAGTAGGTTAGCTAAGTAGATTTGATATAGTGTTAGTTGGAGTTAGTTGGTGCTAATGGTTACAAGTTAGTGACATTGTCAATTAGAATTTATTAATACTAGTTAGTATGGATATAATATTCCCTATTAGTTGTAGAAATACTTTCCTTAATTAAATAGATTCTCTTTATGACAATCATTAGAGAATGGAGAGGGGCATGATGGACATTTTAGCATGAGCCAAACACTACTATAAGAGATATGTTTTAATTAGGGTTCATCCATTCATTTTATCTCATTCATTAGCCTCCATCTTCCCCAAAGTGATATTCCCCATTTCAATCCAAATCCCCACCAAACCAAAATCAATCCACTAATTACCAATTCCCATGGAGGTCTAGGAGCTTAGAGCACATGGAGGAGCTTGAGGAGGAGTCCAAGTCTTGGAGGATCGTGTCCGACTTGACTTCCTCTTGCCCAAATTCGTAATCCCTAAAAAAAGCTAAAAAAAATACTAGGTAAATCTCTCATTTTCATCAATTTCATGATTAGTAACTCTATTTGGTCATATAGGAACCTTTCCATGGTTAGTATTGGCTTTCCAATGATAGATCTAGGTATCAGAAGCCCTCAATTTGGTAGATCTAAGTTGTGTCATGTGGAATAATAATTTTGGGGCTCAATTTGGGAGAAATATCAATTGTGTCCATTGAGTGTGTGTAATGTGTCATAATGAGGACTATTGGTGTTTATTTGTTATGGTGTTCTTGTGTCCACAATTGGATACGGGAAATCTGTACCATGATAAACCATAATACGGCAGTGTAGGATTGGTAATTTCTATTATTTTAGTGTCCATTGGTGTCAATTTTTTATATTCGATTAGATATATTATTTATTTATGTAATTTGTGTCATATATTATATTATGTGGTATTCATGGTGTTTGGGGGTTGGTATCATGATGTTGAGAGGGTATATCATGAGTATCGTGGTATTTTGGCTATGATACTTGTGTATCATGAATAGGTACATATTAGGTATTTGATAATTGGTTTACGCTAGTTGTATGTGGGTATTGGAAGCTAGTGGATGCACATTTGAATATGGAATAGGGTGTATATGAGTAGATGGGTTTGTGTTGTGTTATTGTTGTGTTAGAGAGTGTTGTTAGTATCTGGGGAGTGCAATACTTGAGTGTATCATGTGTGTTGGTATCATGGGAGTTCATGTGTGAATGTGGAGTTTGGTGTTGAGGTACCGGTTTTAGGCACTAGTAGTGGAATGTACCATCGTACATTAAGTGCATGAGTGTAGTTATGTTCTGGTAACAATTTAGTGGCAAGTGAGATGGGAGTGTCCATTGGGGAGTGTGTGTGTGCATTAGTATAGATATAGGGTGTATCTAGTGTATCAGTCCAATTTAGTGAGTGTGTTAGTGTTAGTATTTGTATTTGTATGCATGACTATCTAAGTATTGAGTGAACAAATATGATGGGTGTGCCTTTGGTTTCGAGTTTGTTAAAGGAAATGTTAGTATCGGTTGATGGCTTAGTGTGTAGGTGTTTACATAAGTGTATATGAGTCATTGGTGTGCAATTGGGTATGGGTATAAGGATGTGCACATGCTCGGTATGGTAGCAGCAGTGCTGCAGTGCTGAACCCGAGCACCTGGGCAACAGTGAGGAGATTTGGGAGACTGCACACAAATAAAGCAGCATCCGAGAGTTTGTAACAACTAGAATTGGGGGTGTTGGGTTATGCAGGTGTGTCACGCCCCAGTACCAGAATATGGAGACGGACATGGCCAGCTACCCCATAAAAGGTACTATACTTCGTATGGCGATCACGGTTGTAACTATACAAGGGGGTGCATGCTACAATCAAGTCTCCTATGGTCAAGAACTTCTATGTCTCAATCATTCAAACAAGAAACAATAATATATAATACTTCAGAATAAGCAGTAAGGCATCCCAAACGTTATATTAGAATATTTTTTAGAGATCTGGTGATACATAATAATGTGCCACATGCAAGATCAAAGTATACATGATAGTGAGTTAGATGCAGTCTGAATATATACTGTCATGTAAGGAACTAGTATCCTAATTTGTGGCTAATAGGTGCCGGTTGGCTAAATGCAAAGAAAATAGTTTATAAAAGACGAGCAATGAATATAGGAACCCACTCGTTATCCTCGGTGGACATGATCCTAGTACGCACCATTAGTCGGGAGAAAGTATACTGGATCCTCTGGTGCTGGCTAGAAACCTGGTTATGCAAAACTAGTGGGGTTAGACCCCAAATAGCAAGTACCACAAAGGAAGCATGAAAAGAAGAACAAACCCCAAATCAATAAATATATATATAATAGTTCTGCATCGTAGCATAGGTACATGACATATCCTAGAACAAAGGTCCAACCCTACAACCAAACAAGGACAAGGGTTAAATCCATCACACTCTGATAGTCTATTTTTCTAGGCTACTAACAGAATAATACAATCACAACTAATTCCAATTTATCTCAGAATAATGCATAATAGGTACCTCATATCAAGCCATTGTCGAACATGAGCTAACCTAGCTAAATAGACGAATATACAGGTACTTTACGAGTTGTACCAGTTTCTCGTAGGGCCACTGCACTAAAATTACGGTATTAGCGGTTCCAAATATTCCTATAGTAAAATAGTGGCTCGACATATTATAATAGGTAAGACACTGCACTCTACTAAGGCAGATGATATACAGTATCTGTGTGGCCAGCCCACAGTGCAGAAGATATGAAAAGGTTCGTTGGCATGATCTCGGAATATCGTTTCCTCCCCATGTTACTACCACATTTAGTTGCTTAATTAACCCTATATTGAGTTCAAAAATCTCAAGGAATGGCCACATGAGAATTTCTCTTAAGATATCGTATAAAGTATTCGCACGCTAGATACGAATCTACGAAGGTTCAATCTAAATTCACCCGAGAGTATATGCAACATTCAATAAATTAATATTCTAGCCACACTTTGGTATTTGACTCGGATGTTATTTTTGTGCTAAAAAAAATAGTATATTTATTGTATCACGCGTTTAGAAGTTTGGAGACATTCTCGATGTACATCCCCAATATAATCACTTTAACACATAATGCGATATGTCGCACCTCAGTGCTCATTAGATCAGGAACTTTATCAGGCAATAATATTATCAGTACGGATATAGTATTCGAGTCCAATTACCAATTATCATTGGGTCACATGAATCTTGATCACATTATAACACGAAACTTATATCATGCACATAGCTGGTTAGTTACTATACACTTAGTCTGGTCCACACAAAATATCTTAATCCAACACATATTCATGCCATGTATGAAGCCAATCTTAGAATATGGTCATGTCTAGCATTAGGTCTGGTTTCTATGTCCATTCTTTCTTAGAATCATAACACAAGCCATACCAGGATCAACCGTATAGAGGAGAATAAAAACACTCTGAATAGGATAAGTAAACACATAATAAAAATACTACGTGCATGCAAGGGGTCACTAAGGCTAACATGCTTATAAAATTGTACGCAACAAAGTCAGGCGCATTAAGTATTAAGAATTACAAAAGGGGTGGCGTACAAACTCACATAAATATGGTTGGCGCACAAACTCACAAAAATAAGTTGGCACACTATGTCAAGTTAACCAACATGGTGCACTTGATAAAAGTGTGCGGACAAGAATAAGGCATGCTTTCAAAGAAAGTGTGCGACCAACTAGCTAAAAGAGAAAACATAATCCGAGATCAAAGCTCAACAGTCGAGAAACTTGTTAGTAGAGGAGTACACAAATCAATAACACAGAAATTGAGAAACCAACCAAAGCTTCATCCCTAAGGAAACAAAGAGGAAAGAAAGTGCGCCAGCAGACCAACGTAAGAAAAGTGCGCCGGCTGACAAAATATAGGAAAAGTGTGCCCTATTGCCAAACGCGAAGAAAGTGCGCTGACAGACTGTGGTGCACTTTCTCTTGTTTTCCCAGGGAGAACTTCTATTGAATACGCACCAAAGTGCAGCAACTAAGTTTTTATCTCGAAAGTGGGCCACTGACTCAAGGAGTGTGTCTAGCGCACTTTTACTTAGAGATTGAGTGCAGTATGATAAGTACGGACGAAGAATTAGGACTGAACACTAATGCGCCAAAGTAAAACATATGTATTTCTACGTTAAAGAGGTCATCTTGCATACTTTTTCCAGAGCACTGTTCTTCTTCTCAGTCAGTCATTTTGGTATACGTATTGTATCAAGTTTCAGTACTGAACTTAGTTGGACTCGAAATCAAGCATGGCCAAAAGTAAAATTACATAAAATATGGTTCTCTACACTATGATCTAATTAATTTTGTAAAGTTTTTGGAAGATCAAACCCTAGGAAAACAAAACTGAACCTATAGATCCAAACTCAGGTTCATACAATTCCAATCAAGAAAATCAAGAACAAGCATTAAAGATGAAGGGGGTGCTCGGTCCCAATAATATGAGCTAGAAATAAACATAAATTATTAAAAACTAAAAGCATGCATAAATTTATGGTTCTTCTTCTTGTGCAATATGTACTTGCTACAGAGGGAGAGAGGCAACCTAAGGGAGAGAAATGGAAATAAAAGATAATAAGAAGAAAGAGAGAGAAATGGGAATATATAGGTTTAGGTTTGAGATATGGACCGTTGGATCACTCAACCCATCTAAGCCACACACACCACCAACCCAACCGAACCCACTCTCTCCACAACTCTTGGGCCCGGTCTAAACAATGGACGGGCTAGCAACCATTGTGCACCAAAGTGAGCCGGGAAAGGGGACTGACATCTCTACCCACCTTAGAAAAATTCCTTCATCGAAATTCAAACTCAAGGCTAGATAGAGATATCAAGACAAGCAACCAGCTAACTACAAGCAATCTACACATGCAAGCAACAATATCATAACACATAGGTGATCGCCTGATCACAAAATATATTATACGAAGGCATAAGGCAGAATATACCTTTCGAATCGAATAGATGCGGGTACCGAGACCGAATATCGTTCTCGTACTCCCATGTCAATTCTGAAAGAGTATGATGGCCCCAGGCAACTCGGACAAGAAAAATAGTCTGATTCTTGAGTACCTTCTCCCTTCGGTCCAGAATGGATACATGTTGCTCCTCGTAATATAAGTCGGTACAAACGACTAATTCAGAGTGATCGAGGATATGACTCAGATCTGGTACATACCTACACAACTGAGATACATAAAATATATCTTGCACCTTACGTAGTGAAGGTGGAAGGGCTAGTCGATAAGACATATTTCCTACCCGATCGAGAATGTCAAACAGTCCAACGTATCAAGGACTAAGCTTCCCGCGGACTCCGAATCTAAAAATTCTTCGGGTTGGAAAAATCTGTAAGAATACGTGGTCGCCGACATGAAAATCTAAAGGCCTACGATGTTGGTCTGCCCAGTTATGATGCCAATCCTGCGCAACCCGAAGTCGCTCTTTGAACTTTCTGACAACTTCTACTGTCTGCGTGATCATTTTGGGACCTAACATCTTCCTCTCACAAATGTCGTCCTATGCCAACGGTGATATATACTTTCTGCCAAATAGTTCCTCGAAAAGTTCCATCTAAATATTGGCTTGATAACTGTTGTTATACGAGAATTCGACTAACTGAAGGTAATTCTCCCAAGATTCACCAAAGTCTAGGATACAGGCTCGTAACATATCTTCCAAGGTCTGGATGGTCCTCTCTGATTGTCCATCTCCTGGGGTGGTATGCAGTATTGAAACTTAACCTGGTACCCAATCTTTTATGCACGATTCTCCAGAAATGAGAAGTGAACCTTGTATCTCGGTCAGATACTATGCTTACCGGCATGCTATATTGCCTCACAATATGTCACATATACAATTCTGCCAACTGTTCTGTAGACTGTCCCACTCTAAAGGGAAGAAAATATGCCACTTCTGTGAGTTAATCCACTATTACCAAAACTACATCTCGACCAGTCAAGGATCTAGGTAAATAGGTCACAAAATCCATGGTGATGTGTTCCCACTTTCACTATGGAATAGGAAGCGATCATAATAATCTTGTCGGTCTATGTTATTCTGCCTTCACTTGCTGACATACTAGACATCGTAAAATAAACCGAGCTATCTTTTTTATTTCGTTCTACCAGAAATATTGTTTGATATCATGGTACATCTTTGTGCCTCCGAGATAAATAGAGTACTAGAAATTGTGTGCCTCGGTCATCATTTCTTGTCGGATATCTCCACTTGGCACACAAAGACGGTTTCCAAACCTTAGCGTTCAATCCGTATGAATTGCCAACTCCTTCAGAAGACCAGACTCATAATATGCCCGTAGCTTCTGAATCTTCGAGTCCTCTGCCAGAGCTATCTTGATTCTATCTACTAAGGTTGACTTGATCTGTAGGCTAGCCATTACTCATGCATCCTGTGGAAGTACTATCTCGATTCCCATCTCTCGTAAGTCTTCTAGAATATATTTTTGAGTGGTTAACTTAAATTCTCCACCTCTTCTACTAAGTGCATCAGCTACTACATTTGCCTTGCCTGGATGGTATTGAAGTTCCATATCATAGTCTTTCAACAACTTTAGCCACCTCCTCTGTCTCATGTTTAAGCCCTTCTGCGTGAGTACATATTTCAAACTCTTATGATATATAAAAATCTCCACCCGATCTCCATAAAAGTAGTGCCTCCATAGCTTAAGCACAAACACTACTGCTGCTAACTCCAAATTATGAGTTGGATAGTTCTTTTCGTGATCGCTAAGCTACCGAGAAGCATACGCTATCACTCTCCCTTACTGCATCAAAACTGTAACTACCACTTTCCACCATAGGAGTATTTTTGTAATTTTGTATGTTGTTATTTTTTATATATTATTTTATATTAGTGATTGTCGAGAATTATATTAGTGATAGTTAGTGGCTAGACAATTAGAATTTGCAAGTGTTAGTCAGTGCTAATTATTATTAGTCATGATTTTAGCAATTAGAATTAATTAATTTTAGTGTCATGAAATGAACATTGTTTTTTAGTCATAGAGATTCCTTCCCTTAGTTAAATTAGATTCTATTCGTGACAAATGGAGATGGGTTTTTGAGTCATATCAAACTATTTCTAAACCTAACCCTAACCTTAAGAGGGAGCTTATATAAGCATTCATTATTCATTATAGCCTCCATTTGTTTTCCTTATTAGTTCATCCCCAAATTTGAGAAGAAAACCCTAATCCACCATTCCCAAATCCCTTTTCCTCTCATTTTTATTTCCCAAGGAGGCAAAGGGCTTGTCAATTGCTAGAGAAATCTTGAAGATGAGTCCAAGTATTGAGGATCATGTCTACTTCGTCTTCTTTGTGTCCAAATTCGGAGTTCTTTAAGGAGGTCACTCAAAACCTAGGTAATTCTCTATTTTCTAATCTACTTATGGTTAAGAATACCCATTGGACCTATATAGCCCTTCCATAGGTGAAATTGACTCTATATAACTAGATCTAGGTGTTAGAAGCTTTCATTTTTGCTAGATATAGGTTTTTCTCTTGCGAAACATTAAGTTTTGGGTCCATTTAGAGAAAACTCTAAAATTTGGCACACCAAGTGTTTGATGGAATACCTAGTGGGTCATTCCATATTATTTTATAGTGTATTTGCTATATTGGATGTGTTGCAAGAGTTGGGGAGTGTTTGGGAGTGATTTGAGTGTGTAAGAAGAAAGTATCACATGAGTATCAAGGTGTGATATCCATGTGTGGCTTGATGCACACCAAGTGTTTGTTAAATGGTATAGGTATATATGTATGTCTATTTGAGTATTAGTTTTATATATATATTGTATATTTTATTCATATATTCTAGTATCATATGGATATATATATTCTATATGAACTATGTATATATTATTTGTATGGTATGTCTCATTGTGTGTCATTAGAGTGATGTGTTATTAGTGTGTGTGTGTGTATATGCGTGTAGAATGCAAGTGGGGGGACTCTTTTGCTACATTCAGCAGCTTTTTTAGCTGTTTTTCAGTAAGTTTTTGCTATTTTTCAATAATTTATAACAGCAGCAGCAGCAGCTTCTGCAGCATCTTCTTGCAACATCAGCAATAGCTTCTGCAGCAGCTTCTTGCAGCAACAACAGTAACTTATAGCAGCAGCAGCAGCAACTTTTGCAGCAGCTTCTTGCAGCAACAACAGTAACTTATAGCAATAACAGCAGCTGCAGTAACTTATAGCAGCAGCAGCTTTTTGTAACAACAACATAGTTAGGTTAGTGTTTGTGTTCATGTCGTGTACAAGTGCTAGTGTATGTTCCAATTTTGAGTGTTTTGTGAGGGAATGTTAAGTTTGTGTTTGCAAGATATAAGTGAGAATAAGTAAAAATAAGTGGTATCCTAGAGTCCAAGTAACTTGGTTATGAGAGTGTCTAGTTAAATATTGTAATGTATGTGTGTGTGTAAGGGGTTTGAGGTATAGGTTGGAGGTAGTGTTCATGTGTGTGATAGCGGAGGTTAAGCAACAATACTTGCTGACTTTAATATGCTACATGAGGGAGTATCAGTGAGGGATCCTAGTGAGGTGTGGTTTGTGAGTGAATGGGAGTGGTACTCATGTACCATTGGTGTAAGGGTAGGATAGGGTATTATCAGTGGGTAGTTGAGGTCCGAGTATTAGTTTGTTGGTATTTAAGAGCTATAGTGAAGTTGAGTTTTGGTTAGTTCATGTTAAGGTATAGTTAAGATTTTAGTTGAGAGATTAGAATAGTAGTCAATGTCACGCCCCAATTCCATGGAATCGATAGTCGTCCCCCGGGCGTGACCTCCGTGCAGGCCTAGGTTGTGCTTCGCACAAGGCTAAGTATTTTATTTCGTATAGCGAGCACATATTCAGAGTACGAGATAAATTAAAACACAGATTTGAGACATGGAAAAGTTCTCTTTTATTGATAATATGAACATCTATTACAAACTCTTGAACTGAGTCATAAGGTTGCCACATGGGCTTACAAAATATTGACACAAAATAAGATAGCAGTCTTGTACATTACATCCTTTACTAAACTTCAAAATGTAAGACCTCATGGTGGAATGATGGCCTTTCTACGGAGCTGTATTTTGTTTTGAGTAGCTAGCTCTTGCTTCAGAATACTTCAAAAGTTGGCACGAACAAGACGCGCCTACAGCTGAACTGATTGGGGTATGACTTCGGCTCCTCGCTCGGTTCTCCTTAGTGTGGGGAACCTATTTCAACGAGGGTCGGTACATCGAAACATACTGGTAAAGGCAAGCTAACCCAACTATACCAATCAATATATTGTTTATATAAAGCATGCACATTATTTGTGGTCTTTCTATCGTGCCTTAGTTTATTTTACAGTAAGCAATAGATATAGAAATCAATGAAATAACCTGCCACCGTTTCGTGACATTTACCTGCCCGTCTGAACTACCTACAAAATACTTACCATATCCTTTCCTGCCATAAAGACACATGTTAGTTTGCAACAGGTTTAAATATATAAGGGGATCACTGGCAATATGCCATAATGGACGAGTTATAGTCTCAAGATGCGGATGCCAGAGGTGCATGTGTTGCAGCCAGCCATCCCGTCCAGTCCGTGAGACTATTTTGTGGATTCCGGAGACAGGTGGCATGGTATAATTTATTTTGCATAGTCTCCCTGATCAATTTATGCATGGCAAGGAGTGTTCTACATATAACACAATTTATAGAAGAATTAAATATTCTAACTTGTATTTATGCGTATGATGAACATTCAAAACGAACAAGCATGCAAGTAAGTAACCGTTCAAAGTTTGATTGACAAACAATAATACTCTAAGTCTATTCGTTTTTATCTTGTCATCTTTTAGTTATTACATGGTATCATCTGATCGGGCAAGCAAGAATGCAAGATTTTAGGTGTGAAGGCTTGGAAGAAGGGCCAACTAAATCGAATATAAGCCACTCACAAGTTTGTTGGAAGGAAGAAAGAAAAAGGTACTTCAGGAGTCCGTTCGAGCTTTGCCTACTGCTGGTTCACCTGCATTGCCTTGAACAGCTGATCAATAGCTCTTCCACTCTTTTTAATATCGAAATTGAAGTGCAGTTAAACGAACAAAAATAATAAAATCCATCAAAACCTTTTAAGAAAACTCAAGCAAATCCAAAAACCAACTAAAAGCACGAAAGCAACAAGCGACAGCGAAAACTGAGGCAATAAAAGATTCAGCGGAGAGGTCCCTCCTGACTTTGTCGCTAAGTCGATCCTGGGGGCACGGTCCACTGAATATGGGAATCAATTACGAAGAAACAAATCCATACTGAGGATGAGTTCTTGATTCAATCTTTTCCGATCGAACGATACCGTCTTGTATTTCTTAGCCGCGCTCCCCAAATAGGGGGAATGTGGCACCACATCCTACCCAACTAATTGGAAGTTTTATCCCAAAACTTAGGAATAGAGCCTACCACTAGGAAATAAGGATGGAAACCTATCCCTCATCTCAGATTCAAGCTCCCAAGTGGATTCTTCAACTGAATGATTCTGCCAAAATACGCATACGAGAGGAACCGAACGACTTCGGAGCAGCTTTTCTTTTCGATCCAAAATTTGCACAGGTTGTTCTACATACGTCAAGTTTGCCTAAACATTCAGTTGATCTAGATCTACCATATGGATTGGGTCGTACACATACTTCCTAAGTTGGGAAACATAGAAGATATCGTGCATATCGAATAGTGACGGTGGTAGGGCAATCTGATATGCAACTCGCTTTAGTATCTCGAACAGGCCGACAAATCTCGAACTTAGCTTTCTCTTTGCTCCAAATCTGGTGACTCCTCTCATGGGCGAGACTTTGAGAAATACACAGTCTCCTTCTAGAAACTTAAGTGGCCGTCGGTGTGCATCAACGTAGCTCTTTTGGCGACTATGGGCTACCTTCAGTCTTTCCCGGATCAAACGAATCTTTTGAACAGTTTGCTCCATAAGCTCCGGGCCAAGGATCTGCCTTTCCCCAACTTTGTCCCAACAGATCGGGGATCTGCACTTCCGCCCATACAATGCCTCATACGGCGCCATCTGAATGCTGGATTGGAAGCTATTGTTGTATGCAAATTCAGCTAATGGTAGATGCAGGTCCAACTCGTCTTCAAGTCCAAGGCGCTGAGTCGTAACATATCTTCGAGGATCTGGTTGACATATTCCATTTGGCCGTCGATCTGTGGATGGTAGGCGGAGCTGAACTTCAACTTCGTCCCCATTGCTGACTGCAGGCTTTTCTAGAAACGCGATATGAATCGACCATCTCTATCGGAGACTATAGATACTGGCATACCGTGGAGCCGAAGGATTTCGTTGAGGTAGATTTCAGCCAAGCGATCGGCGCTCCAAGTGCTCTTGATAGGCAGAAAGTGAGCTGACTTAGTGAGGCGATCAATAATAACCCAAACAGCATCATTCCCCCATTGCGTATTTGGCAAGCCAATAATGAAATCTATTGTTATATGTTCCCATTTCCACTCCGGAATAGCGAGGTTTTGCATCACTCCGCCCGGCTTCTGGTGTTCTGCCTTTACCCTCTGACAAGCCATGCAATACGACATGAATAGCGCCACATCTCGTTTCAAGCTGTGCCACCAAAAATATCATACGAAGATCAAGATACATCTTTGTGCTACCCGGATGAGAAGTATAACTAGCATAATGAGCTTCAATAAGTATCTCTTTTCTGAGGGTTGCATCATCTGGAATGCACAATCTTTCCTTCACTCGGATGATCCGTTCGTGCCTACCGCAAAGTCGGTTTCCTTTTCTGCTGAGATAAGAGCTTGCATCTTTTGCAGGAACAACTCATCTTTCTGAGAGGTCTTGACTTTTTGTAACAAGTCGGGCTCGAGGCACAGTTGTGCCACCTGCGCCCCCTTTTTATATCTGATTAGTAGTGTAATGCCCAAGGATTCAAGATCTCGGCGCAGCCTGTCATCAATAGCCAAACTCCCAACGAACACTCGACTCATCGAATCCATGAATGTAGCAGGTGCATTCATCAGTCCAAACGGCATAACAGAAAACTCGTAATGCCCATAACGGGTTCGGAAGGCAGTCTTCGGTATGTCTTCTGGCATAATCTTCAGCTGGTAGTAGCCCGAGTGAAGATCGATTTTTGAAAACACTGTTGCCCCCTGTAGTTGATCAAACAGGTCATCTATCCTTGGTAGAGGATACTTGTTTCGGATAGTGACTTTATTCAGCTCCCGATAATCGATGCAGAGCTGTAGCGTCCTGTCTTTCTTCTTCACGAAGAGCACAGGCGCGCCCCAAGGAGACACGCTCGGACGGATGAACCCACGATCCAGTAACTCTTAAAGTTGGCACTTTAACTCTTTTAGTTCAGCAGGGGCCATTTTGCACGAAATCTTAGAGATCGGCTGTGTATTCGGGAAGGTGTCTATGGTGAATTTGATCTCTCGATCTGGTGGCATGCTGGGTAGTTCGCTCGAAAATACATCAGGGAACTCCGCCTCAACGGAAGAAGACTCTACATTTGCGTAGTCCTGCTGTGTGTCCCGAACCGACGGTAGGAATTCCTCGCAGCCTGAGTGTAGCATTCGCCGAGCAGATATTGCAGAAATCACTATGCAGGCCCTGGTCACATCAGTTGCTGGACTACTCGTGTAACAGAATTTGACTTCTCCAGGCAGGTGGAAGACGGCTCACTTTTCTGAACAATCAATAGTTGTCGAGCAGGCGCCGAGCCAATCCGTTTCCAAAATGATATCATAGTCCCGAACATCTAGAACTAAAATATCAAGTGATAGCTTCCTCCCTGCAATACAGACGTAACCACCTTGGCATACTGAACGGACCATTATTTTCGTGCCGAATGGGGTGCTAACACTTAAGTCTAGATATAACAGAGTCATTTCTATATTGTTCCACAGCAAAATTTATGGAAATAAAACTATGCGTTACACCAGAATCAAATAGCACACGAGCATGTATGTTATTGAAGAGCAAATTACCTAACACGACGGTGTCTGAAGCCAGAGCTTCCTCTCGTGTCATCGTATAGACCCGGCCTTGAGCTTGGCGACGCTCTTACAGAGGCGTAGCTCGATTGGCCTGGATTGCAACAGCTTGATTTGGATGTTGAGGAGGGTGACGATTTGAGTAGCTTGGGCAGTCACGATACTCGTGTTTGGGATCACCACATATGAGGCATAACCCGAGCTTCCTATGACAGTCTTTTGCAGTATGCCCTGGCTTGTTACAGTGTTCATAATGCACCCCTGTATTTCTCATATTCAAACCGCCGTTGTTTAGATGCTTTACAGCGTTGTTTCCTCTTTTGTAGCTTTGGCATTTGTGATTGGAGGTATGCACAACGCCGACAACAATGTGAGGATACTGCAGTTCGAGGGAGAGGGGGTGGTTCATGACTTCCTGTATTGTCTGGTATTATGAAATGACTACGTGCGCGTGGATGGCGGGACGTAGACCTCCTTCGAATCGTCTGGCATGACTCACTGCATCGGGTAGATAGGAGCTTGTAAACTTGGCAAGCTTGTTGTACTCGGCAAAATACTGTTTAACCGTCATGCTGCCCTGCCGTAGTTGTACAAACTCATTTTCCTTCTGTCGACGCACAGGTGGGGGTATGAACTCCTCCTCAAACGCGCCACAGAAAGTGGCCCATGCTATCGCCTCCCCTCCATCATCGACTGGAAGAGATCGTCGATGCACGTCCCACCAATCATGCACGTTGAGACAAAGTTGTAGTTGAGCACATGCGACGTGCTTCTCTTCAGGTACTTCCAGCAGTGAGAAATGATCTTCAAGTTCGGCCAACCAATCTAGAGCCACTATCGGATCCTCAGTCCCCTTGAATGCTGTGTTGCAGACTTTCTTGAAGTCGCCAAAGTCGAAGGCAGTCACTTTCTTCTTCCTTGGTATTTGAGGCATCTCGACTTCAAGTACGGTTTGCTCCACCGGTGTAGCCGCTGTTGCTGCGAAATGGTTGGAGGCCAAAGTCTGAATAATCTGCGGCAGGGTATCTACCTGCTTTTGCTAGACTGAGAATCATGCCTCTATATTGTCTTAAAACTTGAGTAGTCTCTCATCTGCTCCTTTCTCAGCCCGTTCATAATGAGTTTCATCCCTTTGTTAGCTGGCTTCCAACATTCGCATCATTTGCTGAAGCGGATCAGCTCAAGACATGGCTCGCTTGCTCCGAGAGCTTCCTGAAGTGCCGGAACTGCCCTCCTGAGCTTACATCTCGTCCGGTGCTTGTGCTGAGGATTGTGCTTGAGCCTTTCCTTCAAAAGAAGATAAATTACATCAGGATCATAATGTATTATGGACTCATAGTATGAACGTATCTCATTTTGGCCTAACGAGTTCAAGAGTTCGCACAGGGATTTGATCGTTAAAGAAAATTTTCCAGTCTGAGAGTCAAAGGAAATTGAAGCTGTGCTCTGATACCAACATGTCATACCTCGATTCCGTGGAATCGATAGTCGTCCCCCAGGCGTGACCGCCGTGCGGGCCTAGGTTGCGCACCGCACAAGGCTAAGTATTTTATTTCGTATAGCGAGCACATATTTAGAGTACGCAGATAAATTAAAACATAGATTTGAGACATGAAAAAGTTCTGTTTTATTGATAACATGAACATCTATTATAAACTATTGAACTGAGTCATAAGGTTGCCACACGGGCTTACAAAATGTTGACACAAAATGAGATAGCAGTCCTGTATATTACATCCTTTACTAAACTTCAAAATGTAAGACCTCCTGGTGGAATGATGGCCTTTCCACGGAGCTGCATTGTGTTTCACGTAGCTAGCTCCTTGCTTCAGAATACTTCAAAAGTTGGCACGAATAAGACGCGCCTACAGCTGGACTGGATTGGGGGATGACTTCGGCTCCTCGTTCGGTTCTCCTTAGTACGGGGAACCTGTTTCAACGAGGATCAGTACATCGAAACCTACTGGTAAAGGCAAGCTAACCCAACTATACCAATCAATACGTTGTTTATATGAAGCATGCACATTATTTGTGATCTTTTTATCTTGTCTTAGTTCATTTTACAACAAGTAATAGATATAGAAATAAATGAAATAACCTACCACCATTCGGTGGCATTTACCTGCCCGTCTGAACTACCAGCACAATACTTACCACGTTCTTCCCTGCCACGAAGACTCAAGTTAGTTTGTAAAAAGTTTAAATATACGAGGGGATCACTGGCAATGTGCCATAATGGACGATTTATAGTCTCGAGATGAGGATGCCGGAGGTGCATGTGTTGCAGCTAGCCATTCCGTCCAGCCCGTAAGACTATTTTGTGGATTCTGTCCGGATCGGTGCCAGTGCCCCAGCGACCGTCTGCAGGAACCATCGGCCTTGTGCACAAGTTGTCCGTGATCCAATGGCGTATATTTTTAAGTTTAACCATTTACGTAGTTGGGGCAATGAAATCAGGAGACAGGTAGCATGGTATGATTTATTTTGCATAGTTTCCCTGATCAATTGTTTCATGGCAAGGAGTGTTCTACATATAGCACAATTTATAGAAGAAGTAAATATTCTAACTTATATTTATGCGTATGATGAACATTCCAAACGAACAAGCATGCAAGTAGGTAACCGTTCACAGTTTGATTGACAAGCAATAATACTCCAAGTCTATTCCTTTTTATCTTGACATCTTTTAGTTATTATAAGGTATCGTATGATCGGGCAAGCAAGAATGCAAGATTTTAGGTGTGAAGGCTTGGAAGAAGGGCCAACTAAATCGAATATAAGCCACTCGCAAGTTTGTTGGAAGGAAGAAGGAAAGAGGTGCTTTAGGATTCCGTTCGAGCGTTGTCTACTGCAGATTCACCTGAATTACCACGAACAGCTGATCAATACCTCTTCCACTCTTTCCAAAATTGAAACTGAAGTGCAGTTCAACGAACGAAAACAATAAAATTTATCGAAATCGTTCAAGAAAACTCAAGCAAATCCGAAAACCAACTCAAAGCATGAAAGCAACAAGCGACAGCAAAAACTGAGGCAACAAAAGATGCAGCAGAGAGGTCCCTCCTGACTCTGCCGCTAAGTCGATCCCGGGGGCACGGTCCACTAAATATGGGAATCGATTCCAAAGAAACAAATCTATAACGAGGATGAGTTCTTGATTCAATCTATCTTGATCGAACGATACCATCTTGTATTTCTTAGCCGTGCTCCCCGAATAGGGGGAATAGGGTACCACAATCAAGCTATTGATTAAGAAAGGTATGGAGTTAGTTATGTAAGGTATCCTAGTATTTTAGTATATTAGTTAGGTGTTAGTTTTAGTAAGGTATTATAATGTTAAGTATATAGATACTAGGGGTGTACTAAGGTATTTTAAGATATCAAGGGTTGGTTACGCAAGTGTTAGAACTAAGGTATGAGAATAGACTAGGGTAATGGTATTAATTAAGGTATTGGGTAGATATCATGATATGAGTTAAGATACCAAGATACATGACTAAGGCGTTGGCTCAAAGCCAAGGTATTGACCCTTAGTTAAGATATTAGAGATACGACCACGGTATTGAGTACATAACAAGATACATGTTGAGGTATAAGTTGGATAACCAATATATTAAGGTAAATGGGTAAATAACTAGGATAGATGATATTGTGTATTGATAAGGTTTTAGGATACCAAGGTATTAGTGTATTAGCTAAGTATTATGATACCACACACACACACACACACACACACACACACACACACACACACACACATATATATATATATATATATATACCATAAGGTAATGACCTAGAAACCTAGAGATAACCTAGTAACACCTAGTAGTAGCTAGTTTAGGTTATTAAATAACTTAGAAGCTAGTTATGGACCCGAATTGGAGTATTGACCTAGATTTTACCTAGTTTAACTTTTCTGACCTAGTTTTGTGTTAATTAAATATATTATTGATTCTAAAACACCAAATGAAATATAATTTCATATATAGGTAACTTTGAATCCAGTCAGACACATATTGGTATTGTCAGCTTAGGACCTCAGGCAAGTACATTCTTTGATAGTTTCTATTATTTAATAATTATTATAATAGAAGTAATTAGTAATATTTTACATGATTCTTGACATGATGGTACACAGATTAGTATACTTGGATTCTCGTTATGAGATGTTACTCTTCAGTGATTGTCTTAATATTTCTCGTAATTATATAGACCATGATCATCGTGCTTGTATTGTTGACCTTTTATAGTGATTATTGTGTCATGACGTATCGTTATATGGATCCATTGTACTAGTCGGGGGTAGGAGAAATGCTAGATGGATATGTGATCAAACCTTTAAATATTGTATTGCATCATGTAGACAACAACCAATCATACTTCTCACATATGATTGTGTTATTTCGTAGACAATAGCCAATCTTAAATGATTCTGTTATTGATCATGTTACTTGTAGACAATAGCCAATCATAATGATCATATGATTGTGTTATAGACTTGATAGTAGATCTTGATAACCCAAGTCGATCACATATCTAACTAATATTTCAAACACTTAGTGTAGTTACATTTCTTCTCTATATTCTAGTCCATTGCCTTCATTCCATTTTATTGTGATCAGTTTATACTTTATTGCTCTAGATTATCTGTCTTGTTCCTACCATAGTATGATATTGTTCTTTGCTTCTCGTCTTGTATTACATTCTCTATTTTTACTTATAGTCATTATCAATTAACTTGGAACTACTATTGGGTTGTACTTTGCTCCAATCCTAACTAGATATATTTTTCAGATGATTGGTTAGAGGAGATATGTCCCACCTATTACTTGCCACAAGATGGCGAGGCCGTTGAGATAGTACCGTAGAGCATGTTGAGTACTGCCAGCAGTCGAGGAGGCTTAGTTGTCCTCATTTATGTTATTGTATTTGACAGTTAGAAATTATAGCATGTATAATATTTGAGACCATTGTATTGAGCTTAGACTTTTGGATTTGGACTTGTGTTTGTATGGTGATTCTGTATTTCATTCATTCTATTCCATATCGTGTCATATCTTCCTCTAGATTTATATTGTGATTAAGTATTGATTACCTTTATCATATTATCATAGTGTACTTTATTTGAGAGTTGAGATATCTTGAAAGGTATATTACATATATTGTGTGAGATATTTAGATAATATTGTTGCCTTAGACAACGTTCTACCACTGATGCTGTGGTACAGGCTGGATGTACCCACGGACTCGTGCCCCTATACCGGGTATGGAACATAACAAAAACACATCCAAGCCCCTTGCCAGATGCATCACAATATACTGTGAATCCTCCTGAGCGTGCTGGAAGAGTAAGGACCGGGGCAGAGATTAAATTCTTTTTCAACACTTCAAAGGCTATCTAGCACTCTGTTGACCACACAAATTTAACTTTCTCGTGCGTCAATCGAGTCAAAGGTGCCAAGATCTTAGCAAAGTCTGACACAAATCTTCTGTAATATCCTGCCATGCCCAGAAAACTACGCACCTCTGCTACTGTCTTCGGAACTGGCAAGTTCTCTACTGCATCTACCTTCTTGGGATCAATTGAAACTCCTGCTCCAGAAATAATGTACCCAAGAAAGGATATGTGAACCAGCCAAAACTTACTTTTAATAAGCTTCACATATAACTGGTGCTCCCTCAAGATCTGCAGTACTATCCTGAAATATTCTTCTTTCTCCTCCTCATTACGAGAATACACAGGGATGTCATCGATAAATACTACAAAAAATTGGTCTAAGTATGGCATAAAAATATGGTTTATCAAATTCATGAATACCGCTAGAGTATTAGTTAGTCCATATGTCATAACTAGAAATTCGTAATGCCCATATCGTGACCTAAATGCTATCTTCGGTATATTCTGCTTCCGAACTTGCACCTGATGATATCCTGATCACAGATCTGTCTTGGAAAATACTCTTCCTCCGCTTAATTGGTCAAACAAATCATCGATCTTAGACAATGAGTATTTATTCTTCACAGTTACTGCATTCAATCACTTATAATCCATACACAACTGCGTCAATCCATCCTTATTCTTCACCAATCCTGCTAGTGGTCCCCATGGTGATCTATTGGTCTGAATGAACTTATTCACCTTCAGTTCTTTCATATGTCGATATAACTGATCAAGATCTGATAGTGACATTGGGTATACCTTCTGGGATATTGATTCTACTTCTGACATCAATTCTATATAGAAATCTACTTCTTTAACTAGGGATAATCCGGGAAGCTCGTCGAAAGAGACATCAATGAACTCTTCCACTATTTTGGGTATAGGGTCCTCTTCTGTCACTACTGTTGCGATTCTATTTTTATAATGTTCTCCGACTATTCTGCTAAGAACAAAAACTTCTAGACCAGGGACTCTAAACAATACTCTACCCATTATGACAGTCTACCGTCGCATGACTGTCTCTCAACCATTCCATGCCTAAGATAACATCAAAGTTGTCTATAGGGAACTCCATCAACTTCGCAGGTAATAAATGCCCATATAGTACAACTGGACATGCTAGGGATACTCTACTAAATCCTACGATCCCATTGCCAGTGAGTATATTCAATCTCTCTGGTAATGCCTTAAACTTTAATCCAATATTTGTCTCCTATTGTGCATATTTAAATGAGTGTGATGCTCCTTAATTAATGCTATGGCAGGAAAAGATGAAACAAGAATGTTACTTGTCACTACGTCACCTGACGCCATAGCTTCTTTCAGTAATAAGGTGAACGACTGCCCTTGGCCTTGTCCAGCTCCTTGCTGCTGCCTTCCTTGGTATCTTTGTTACGGTCTTTGCTGATCTCGCTTGTGTTGTTGCTGGTACAATCGAGCCTGGGTTGGCAATGGACATTGAGATACCAGTCGTACTGCTACTGCTGGTCCTCCTTGCTGCACTGCCCTTGGAGCTGGCAATATAGAAAACTGTTGTAATGGCCCTCCAGACCTCTGTATTAATGGACAAGTGGCAATCCTATGATCGGGGCTTCCATATCTCAAGCATAGTCAATTAGCTGTTTAGCAAACATCTCGGGTATGACCTTCCTTGCCATAATATGTACAAACCGTCGGCTCTCTACGATATTGTTGCTATTGTTGCTGCTGCCTCGGCTTCTACTGCCGAGTTTGTGCTATCATTGTCAGGGTCACTGGCCTCCTCTGTGTCATGTCCTGGATGTGAATTTCAGGCGATGGTACTGACTTTTGTGGTACTGTTCCTCTCTCGCTACTCTGTCCCTGAGGCCTCTTCAAGTCTACTCTTCTTGCTGCCATCCTTTGAGAGGTGAGCTCAACCCTCTAAGCCGCTATCAATACTCCTCAAAGGTTTGGTAGTATTGCACCTCTACCATATGTAATATCTCCAAGTGGAGTTCTTGTTGGAATCTTATTGCTCTTTCCAACTCTGTCGCCACCATGGTTGGAGCAAACCTGTTCAGTCGGCAAAACTCTGCCGCGTAACCATATACTGTCCTTTGAGCCTACTTGAGGTTGGTAAATATCTATTGTAGCTCGTACTGAGCCACAATCCTAAAGTACTTTACCCAAAATATATTCTAAAATTATCCCACAAAATAGGACGCCTTACTCCTATCTCCATCGTGACCCCACTAATCTCTTGCAAGATTCTGGAGCCGCAAGCGAACCAGGTTAACCTGTTCCTCAACTGAAACCTTAGATGCTGGCAAAATGGTCTCAATATCCTGGAGCCAATCATCTGCCATAATGGTGTCTTCCGTGCCATCAAAATATCTGCAAAGCCTAACAGATGCTCCAGAATCTACTCTTTTGCCTCGTTCCAAGGACGTCTGCAACCCTTGGTTTAATAGGACATTCTGTTCTTGCTGTTGAAACTGTTGACGTTGCTGTTCTTGATGTTTTCTCTACTGAACTACCATCTGGTGTTGTTGGGCTGCCAATATTTCTTGAGTAATTTCTATCAAGGTCGGTGTATCTAGTGATGTTGGTACTACGGGAGATACGAGAACACCTGGAGCCTGCTGCTCTGTCATATTTATCGTGGTCTTAAATTGGATTCCTGGCTGGGGTTCTACAGGACCTCACTCCACTGGCATCTCTGCCTTTCTTGTTGATGCAATATCTGGAGGAGGGGAAACCCTAACGAAGAGCACAAGAAACATCAAGTACAGGACGAGAATGAACACGGAAGCAAGCAATCTGAGAAATTCAACCTGAGTATCGAAGAGGACAAATTCAGAATTTTAAGAAGAATCATGTTTGATTGAGACTTCTATGACCATGACACCCCAAAATTCTATATAACAGACCTGTATGGGCCACAACTAAAACCTTGTCACACCCGAGTACTAGAATACGGAGACGAACATGGCAAACTATCCTATAATATGTACTATACATCGTACGGCGATCATAGATGTAACTAAACCAGGGGGTGCATGCTACAATCAAGTCTCCTAGGGTTAAGAACTTATATGACTCAATCATTCAAACAAGAAGTAAGAATATAGAATACTTCAGAATAAACAGTAAGGGGTCTCAAACGCCACATCAGAATATTCTTTAGAGATCTGGCGATACATAATAATATGTCAGATGCAAGATCCAAGTATACATGATAGTGAGTCAGCTAAAGTCTGAATATATACAATCATGTAAGAAACTAGTGTCCTGATTTGCCGGCTAACAGGTGCCGGTTGGCTAAATACCCAAAAAAATAGTTTACAAAAGACGATCAGTGAATAAAGGAACCGACTTGTTATCTTCGGCAGCCATGTTCCTTGTACGCGCTTTTAGTCAGAGGAAAGTACACTGGGTCCTCGGGTGCTGGCTCGAAACCTGGCTATACAAAACCAGTAGGGTTAGACCCTAAATAGAAAGTACCACAAAGGAAGCGCGAAAAGAAGAACAAAACCCAAAGCAATAAATATATATAATAGTTATGCATCTTAGCGTAGGTCAATGGCATATCCTCACATAAAGGCCCAACCGTACAACCAAACAAGGATAAGGGTTGAATCCATCACACTATATTAGTCCATTTTTCTAGGCTACTAATAGAATAATACAATCACAACCAAGTCCTATTTATAAAATTGGTCAATCACTTGTACGGCTTGCTATTTATGGAGTCTGAGGTTAACTCAGATTAATGCATAATAGGTATTCTCTTATCCCATTGTCGAACATAAGCTAAGATAGCCAAATAAATGAATATAAAGGTACTTCACGAGTTATTCCAGTTTCCCATAGGGCTACTACACTAAAAATATGGTATTATCGGTTCCAATGATCCTATAGTGAAATAGTGGCTCGACATATTATAATAGGTCAGATACTGCATTCCACTAAGGCAGATGATATACAGTATCTGTGATGGCCAACCCATAACGTACTAGACGTGGGAATGTTCGTTGGCATGATCACGGGATACCATTTTCTTCATTTGTACTACCACTTTTAGTTGCTTAATTAATCCTATATTGTGTTTGAAAATCTCAAGGCATGGACACATAAGAATTTTCCTTAAGATATCGTACAAAGTACGGGCACGCTAGACACGAATCTATGAAAGTTTAATCTGGATTTACCCGAACGTGTATGCAACATTCAATAAATTAATATCCTAGCCACGCTTTGGTATTTGACTCGCATATCATGCCTGTGCAGGAAAAAATAATATATTTATAGTATCACGCGTTCAGTAATTTAGAATTATTCTCGATGCACATCTCCAATATAATCACTTTAACATGTAATACGATATATCGTACCTCAGTGTACATTAGATCAGGAACTTTATCAGGTAATAATAGTATCAATAGGGATACAGTATTCGAGTCAAATTACCAAATATCATTGGGTCAAATGAATCTTCATCATATTATAACATAAAGCGTATATCATGCACATAGTGTAAAACCCTAATTCTAAAAACCGTATTTACCCTTTTTAATTAATTAATAATTGAATTATAGTAATTATGAGCTAAATAGAGAAAATAAATTTTATTTAATTTTTAATTTAGGTGTTTGTGCATTTAGGGGATTTATGGAGCAATTATGAATTTTTCTTAATTTATTCCATGTAGGAGACCTTGTGAACAGTTGATAGCTTTGGTATGCACAAATATAATTTCTAGAATTTTCTATATATATATATATATATATATATATATATATATATATATATATATATGATTTATTAAATAGAATTTTGAAAGAAAAAGAAATTAGAAATAGAAAATAGAAATAGAATTTAATTAGAAGAAAAAAAACAAAAACAAAAACAAAAACAAAAATAAAAACAAATAAACTCCTAATGGATCTACCCAATATCCCAAGCAAACCCGACCCAGTACCATCCCTTAACCCACTATTAGAAAAAACCTAGTAGCAGCAACGGCTGCTCTGAACCCCCCCCCCCGCGTCTCCTTTCTCTATATATATCTCCTCTCCAAAACCTAACCCTAAAACTCATATTTCCCATCTAAACCTAACGATCACCACCGAGCCAGTGCCTCCAGCCGCCGCACTGCACACCGGAGAACCGTCCGCCGACGACCGCGTGACGCGCACAACCCCGCGACAGGTTTTGAACAACAGAGTACCTATGTTCACGTTCTATTTTTTGTCTCCTCGCTCGACCAAACTCGACCCCGTCTTCACCGGTACGTTCATGACTTAACCCCCTTCCATATTTGTGTGTTAGTTGACCTCAAACAGCGCGTAACCCTAGGCAAAAATAGCGCCCAAGTTGGCAGAAAACGACAACTTTTGGGTATCGTAGAAAACTACGGTAACTACCTATGTTCTCAGATTCGTATCTCCCTCCACAGAGATCCGAATTCGATTTTTCTTTTTGGTATGCGAAGACCACTTGATCTAGTTTAATTTTTGTAATTTATATTATTTTATTTCTTGCTGTATGTTAAATTAAATTAGATGGAAAACCCCAAAAACCAAAATTTTTTAGATTTTCATAAATTGCGATACGAAGCGCGCCCCGTCGTGTACCAAGTGTACCAAAAGGTCCGCACAGTATACCCGGATGTGTGGGTTTTTGAGAAAACTGATTTGGACGCGTGTGCGCGTCGGAATCAGCCAGTATCCGAAGAAAATCTCCTGTGTCGTAACTTTTGTAAAAGCCCTGTGCATTTAGTGCACACTCGTTAGATTTTGACAAAACTTATGCCACTGGAATCGTGGTATCACGTTGGTCCTGTGACCCAATTTTTACGTAATTCTGAGACAGTTGACCATGTCACCAATTGGCGGAGTCCACAGTTGACTTTTTAGGCAAAATTATGTTCGGCTCACCGGAATCCACATTTGGACATATCGTTGAGTTTATACTAACTTTTAGAGTTTGTTTGACCTATAATTTGTCTTATTTAGAGACCGTTATCCTTGGCATACTTTTCGGTGCAAAGTGGGCCACACATGGACCCCACTTTGACCCAAAATTACTATTTTGCCCTTGTGTCCAAATTGGACGAAAGGGTAGTGATTTCTGGCTATCTCACTGATTCCGGAAATGTTGGTGATATCTATTTCAGCATCCAGAGACGTTTGTTCGGAGCCATTAGTTTCTGATTCTGTGTCCTTGATATTTGGACACTTTTATTATACAGATTTCTTGCCAAACAAGTATACCTTGCCATCGTACTGTATTTATATTCCATATGATGCATGCTTTTATTATACAGATTTCTTGCCAAACAAGTATACCTTGCCATCGTACTGTATTTATATTCCATATGATGCATGCATATTTTATTTCTATTTATTTTAATTCATATATTTTAACTGCTATATAAATTGTACGTTCAAGGAAACTTGGGTGCAACGATGGTGTCGTTGTGTTCTATTTTTATTTATGTATATGCATTGAACCTACTTTATGAGACCACCCATTTTTATGAGGCATTTTATGTTTTATTGGCCATGACATAATTCTTACACGAGTGTGAGTCACATGTAGGATACGAACTTGCGTACTCGGCTGGCTACTGGTACATATAGGTCGTGAGATGAATAGGGATAACTGCCGATAGAAATCTTGCATGCTAGTAGACCTGGCAGTTAGTTAGAGGTTTTATCGTGTCATGGATGTGACATGCTGAGGAGGTCTTGCCTTCGGATTATATGTGATTCATTGCAGCTGTTTAGAGATTCTAGCTGCTATTCTTTTAGAGACATTCATTCTTATATTAGAGTTTATTCTCTTCTCTCTTTAGTAGTTTTGGTATAGTCGATTTGCAGTAGATTTGTTTCCATCCGACTATCATAGTTTGATACTCATCTTTGATATTCAGTTATTTATTTCCATTTATCTATTTATTTGTTCTGTGGATGAGATATTGATTGCGTGTGACTTGTTGTGACAGTATATTACCACTGGTGGATTGGATATTCATGTACAGCGTACGTGTGTATATAGTTTCCATATATTGGAGTTCGTATACATACGGCTGGCATGTTACGTATTCCTAGTCCTACGTATTTTAGGACTGGGGCGTGACATGTTTTTAGTGGTGGCCCATGCAGGTCGAGAATATATTGTCTCGGTTATGTAACTGTACCGAACAAGCCTGCGTATAGGATTAGAGTATAAGGATCTCATCCACGCTTGACTGAAACTCATCCTTTTTATTTAATGCTTGTATCCTATTTGATTCTTGTACTTCTTGTAATCATTTCGTACATCACCTACAGAGAGATGGATATGCAAAATGGATGTACTATCGCCGATGGCGACACACCTTCAGGAGTCAATGGTCAGACTCAAGGAGGGACCTCAACAATTCTTAGACTTCCGGGACCAGATGTACATATTCACAATCCAATTCCATTTAATCTTCCCACTTCACTTAATAGGAACCTTCCAGCCTTTCCAGCACCGCAAGATGGCCAGGCGTAACTGTTCCAATTCTTTCAGATGATGCTGCAGGAACAGAGACAACAGGCAGCCGAGCAGAGGCAAGAATTTCTGGCAGCACTTGAGAGGATGGCTGCACAGGATACTGTACGAGCTCAAGCACTAGCTCCAGTACCTCGAGCTAGAGTTGGTTCAGTAAAGGACTTTATTCAGATGGGTCTGAAGCCGTACAAAGGCACTGAGATTCCAGAGGAGACTACCAACTGGAAGCATCGTAGTTACCTACAGACCTATGGATGACAGGTGTAAGGATGCTTCTAGATGGTAATGCTCATCACTGGTGGGAATCCATGGAGCGCCAGTTGGGTACATAACAGACTTGGGAGCAGTTCTTGGAGAGCTTTGAGAGGAAGTACTTCCCGGACACCGTCAGAGATGCATTGTACGATCAGTTTCTTCACTTGGAGCAGAGGAACAGAATAGTAGACGAATAAGATGTCGAGTTTAGTCGCCTTAGTAAATAAGGCGCTGCCCTGATACCAGATGACTTGGCTAAGGCTAAGAGGTTTCATCGCGGACTGACTCAGGAGCTCAAATATTATACTAGCTCACAGTCCCGGATCTCTTATGTTGAGTTACTGACAGAAGTCAGATTTCAAGAAACCATCAGCAGAGGAAAAGGAGGTCAGCTGAGGACACAACAAGGACCAGCAAGGACACAATCGTGACCAATAAGGACACAACAAGGAGGACCTATCAGACGTCCCTTGGCACAGCAACATCAACAGCACAGAGCAGGACCGTATCAGATCCCAGAGAAGCCCCACTGCAATTATTGTGGAAAATATGGACATATTATGAGAGACTGTCGAACTCGCTTAGGACAGTGTATGAGATGTGGTTCCGGACAGCATATTATAAAAGACTGTCCTATGCAACAGGCATTGACACTTCCACCGCCAGTTCAGAGACTAGCGCTTCCAGCACCGAAGCCAGCTCAGCAGATGACTGGGTCGGACCACCTCGACCCCCAGCAGCAGAAGGATTTCAGAGAGGACCACCGCTACCTACTCAGGAGGATCAGTACATGAGGGCCAATCATGGACAACCACAGAGGAACGGACGAGCTTTTGCATTGGAAGCAGATGACATGGATCAAGAGGTGGATGTCATAACAGGTATTACTCTTGCTTTTACTTTTCCTGCTGTGACATTATTTGATACGGGAGCCACCCACTCATTTATATCATCTAGTTTTATTGCCAAACACAACATTGCCTATACACATTTATCTAGTTGTGTTAGAATTCTTACCGAAGGAGGAGTTGTACCAATTAGCCAAATTTGTAGATCGGGTCCTATAGTGATACGTGGCAGAGAGATGAATGTCCGACTCTTAGTCCTTCATATGCCATCTTTTAATATTGTGCTTGGAATGGACTGGCTAAGCAAGTACCATGCTTTCTTCGATTGCTTTGGAGGAAGCATTCTTTTTAAGGTACCTGGCCAGCCTAAAATAGAGTTTGCAAGAGGATCCCTAGAAGGCATGGATGGTATTCAGCTTGCAATGGACGATGTTGTTTATCACCCCATTATTTTAGAATTTTAAGATGTCTTTCCAGAGGAATTGCCAGGACTACCCCCAGACAAAGACGTAGAGTTTTCAATTGAATTAGCACCGAGACCAGCACCTATATCATCACATGTTTACAGATTAGCGAAGAAGGAGATGGACGAGCTGAAGACACAGTTAAAAGAACTAGAGGAAAAATATTTTATCCTACCAAGTGCATCACCCTGGGGAGCACCAGTGTTGTTTAGACCAAAGAAGGATGGGTCAGTACGTATGTGCATTGACTACAGAGCCTTGAATGTAGTGATTGTGAAGAATAAATACCCTTGCCATGCATTGATGACTTATTTGATCAACTCAGTGGAGCCAAGGTGTTCTCGAAGATAGACTTAAGATCGGGATATCACCAGGTGAAGGTACGAAAGCTGGACATTTCGAAGACCGCATTCAGAACAAGATATGGCCACTACGAGTTTTTGGTTATGCCATTTGGATTGACCAATGCTCCAGCTATCTTTATGGACTTAATGAATCGAGTCTTCATCCAGTATTTGGACCAGTTCGTGGTCGTCTTCATAGATGATATATTTGTCTATTCGAAGAGCCACGAAGTGCACGAGAAGCACCTGCGGATTATTCTAGAGACCTTCAGGAGAGAGCAGTTATATGCGAAGCTCAGTAAATGTGAGTTCTTCTTGGACAGAGTTTTATTTCTTGGGCATGTCGTTACGGGAGATGGTATTTCTGTTGATCCAGAGAAGATCTCGGCAGTCGAGACATGGCCTGTTCCTAAATTAGCAGCGGAGGTGAGAAGTTTCCTTGGACTTGCAGAATATTACCGACGGTTCATGGAAAACTTCTCAAGGATAGCAGCACCTATGACTCATTTGACTTGCAAGGATCAAGAATTCTTATGGAACGACGAGTGTCAAGCCACTTTCGAGGAGTTGAAGAAGCGACTGACTACAGCACCAGTATTGATTATTCTATCAGGATCAGGAGGCTATGTGATTTACAGTGACGCATCAGGGAAAGCCATGGGATGCGTATTGATGCAGCATGGCAAGGTGATTGCATATGAATCTAGGCAGTTACAAGTGCATGAGAAAAATTATCCAACTCATGACTTGGAACTTGCAGCTGTTGTATTTTCTCTGAAGCTATGAAGACATTACTTATATGGGGAACGAGTGAAGATCTATATAGACCACAAAAGCCTTAAGTACGTCTTCATGCAGTAGGAGTTAAATATGAGGCTACGTCGCTGGCTCGAGTTGGTGAAAGACTTCGAGATAGAGCTACATTATCACCCAGGCAAGGCTAACATTGTAGCAGACGCGTTAAGCCGGAAACCAGCAGCTTATTTCTTGATGACACAGAGGGAATTATTGGAGGACTTGCAAGAGCTTGGCATTGAAGTGATATTACCCGGAGCAGATGGAACACTTGCCAACTTGTAAGTACAATCATCACTAGTAGAGAGGATCAAGGCAGCTT